>CAWUFW010007954.1:0-600000 GCA_963921515.1 Calotriton arnoldi | reverse complement strand
TGCTGTACTGTGGAAGGAGGCTGTCCAGCAGGGCCTGGTTCTCCTCAAGGCTGAAGGCTGGGGCTCTCTCCACAGTACGTGCCATTGCAGGAGCCAGAGGATGCATAAACAGCAGCAGTGTTGGTGGCAGATGTCGTCCTGGAGCATGTAGTGCAGGCAAGTGAGCTCTCAGGGGAACAGCCAGCATTATATGTGTGCTGCAGAGGCAGATACTGTCCCATATGTCCAAAGTGATAGGTCCAAGTCGTTTGCATCTTCTGAATTTGACCAATCCATGGAATGGCAGCACTAATACACGCCCACAGCATCCTTCAAATCTTCAACTTCATGACACCCATGATTTTGCAACATTGTTGTGGCTGGCCAACTGAATTCACTGCATCAGACTCGTTGGAGCTTCAAACGCGTCCGTTGCCATGCCAGGCCCCAGCCAATGTGTGCGCACCATTCTGTCCATTGCTGTACAACGCGTACCAGGCATACAACGCGTACCCGCTCACATTCAATACAATGGGCCGGCCGGGCACACCGATCGGTCCATTGCTCTACAACGCGTACCCGCTCACATTTAATGCAATGGGCCGGCCGGGCACACCGATCGGTCCATTGCTGTACAATGCGTACCCGCTCACATTCAATGCAATGGGCTGGCCGGGCACACCGATCGGTCCATTGCTGTACAACGCGTACCAGGCATACAACGCGTACCCGCTCACATTCAATGCAATGGGCTGGCCGGGCACACCAATCGGTCCATTGCTGTACAACGGGTACCAGGCATACAACGCGTACCCGCTCACATTCAATGCAATGGGCCGGCCGGGCACACCGATCGGTCCATTGCTCTACAACGCGTACCCGCTCACATTCAATGCAATGGGCCGGCCGGGTACACCGACCGGTCCATTGCTCTACATCGCGTACCCGCTCACATTCAATGCAATGGGCCGGCCGGGCACGCCGATCGGTCCATTGCTGTACAACGCATACCAGGCATACAACGCGTACCCGCTCACATTCAATGCAATGGGCCGGCCGGGGACACCGATCGGTCCATTGCTCTACAACGCGTCACTGGACAGGTCACACGCATATGTCACCATGCTGGTCACTGGTGAACCTATGCCAGCCACATTTACTTTCCAGGGACTCAGGGGCACACCTACAACACCACACCCAGTCCACACTGTCTATAAGGCATGTGTGGCAGCATAACCTTATCTGTGTATGGGGGTGAACATGTGGATTTTGGGGTGGCACTTGGGGGCAGACACACCCAGGCTGTGCACGTGTTAATGGGGACAGGGTCCTTTGTGTGTTGTGCACCTGACCACTGTGGTGTGCAACTTTTCATTTCTGAGCATGTGTCATGGTCACATTTCCAGGTTGTGTATGTGTATGACATGTCACATACCCCCAGGCTCACATGTGGGAAGGCATGTACGTCACAGGGTGGCCCATTCCAACAATAGTGATGTCCCTCCACAGTCTGTGTGCATGTTGTGTATCACATGTCTCTGACTCCATGTGCACAATGGGAGACAGTCTCCACATCCACGTGGTTTGTGCATGAACTTTGATGGTGTGTGTGTGTGTGTCACAGACGTCCATGTCTGTCCTGCAGAGGCTACAGGGGCCACTACCTGTGGGTGTCATGTTTGTTTTTCTGACGTGTACATGATACGCCATGTCATGCCAGTGTCCATGTGGCAAGGCAGGGTCCCTGGGAATCTACCTGTCAATGAGCTGTGATGCCTGTGGAGCATCTGTCCAGACATGTCACTGTGGTATGTGTATGGAACGTGAGAGCAGTTAATGGGTACTGTGACACAGCCTAATGGTGTCCCATAGCACACCCTGGAACCTGTTGTCAACACTTGTTGAACAGAGATGTTAGATGATGTCCATGTAGGTGCCATATATGTCCAAACGGAATGACACACACATCAAGTACTTGTGTATGTTGATGATGTATCATGTGAAATTGAGTATGGTGAACGGCACATAGGTGGGGTGACTGACAATCTTGCTTTCTTCACCTATGCACTGCAGGGCTCCTGCTGTCCATCGACCATTCCCAGACCTGGCAACGATGGTGGAACGTGACAGCATCCGACGGTACCGCTTCACCAGGCAGCTGATTGAGGATTTGGCAGTGCGGTTGGACCCACATTTGCAGCCTGGCCGGCCGTATCCTACAGCGCTGACCCCCAAGGTGAAGGTGATGGCAGCCCTACACTTCTTTGCCACCGGTACCTTTCAACACACTGTGGCAACTACTGGTGGGATGTCACAGACTATGTTCAGCCGTGTGCTACGCGATGTTTTGGGGGCAATGTTGAGATACCTCAACCAGTACATCTATTTCCCAACACGTCAACGACTCACTGACGTCAAGAGTGACTTCTATGCCCTGGGGAGGATGCCACATGTAATTGGCTCCATTGATGGGACACATGTGGCTTTGATACCACCACAGGCACATGAGCAGGCATACCGGAACCGTAAACATTACCATTCGATCAATGCTCTGGTGGTATGTCTTGCAGATATGACCATCTCAAATGTGTGTGCCCGTTTCCCGGTTCGGCACACGATGCATACGTGATGAGGAGTAGTCGCATCCCGAGGATGATGTCACAGATGCCGAACCAGCGTGCCTGGCTTGTTGGTGTGTACTGACTTTGTACCATTGTGTGTGTTCTGCTATGTTGTTTTCCGCACACATTTTCAAATCGGCTAATGTGCAATTGTCTGTCTGTAGGTGACTCGGGATACCCCAACATGCCGTGGTTGCTGACACCCCTCAGGAACCCTGTGACACCAGCCCAGATGCGCTACAATGAGGCACATGGTCGGACGAGGAGGGTGATTGAGCGGACCTTTGGTCTCCTGAAGAGCCGCTTCCGCTGCCTGGACAAGACAGGAGGGGCCCTCCCATATGCCCCAGCAAAGGTGTGCAAGATTGTCATCGTCTGCTGCATGCTACACAACCTGGCAGTGCGGAAGGAGTTGCCTCTCATCCTGGATGACGATGACCAACGTCCGCCACCTGTGGAAGATCCTGGCCTGGGTCACGATGCCAGTGAAGATGATGATGATGATGTGTGATGTCCGCACACAGCTCATCACCAACTTCTTCAGCTGAATGTGAGTCTCCAGAGGGTTGTGATGTCAATGATTTGAGTTTGCATGATATGTGTGTGTGGTGCTCTGGTGCTGTTTGAGTGTGGCCATGTGCTACTTGACTGGATGCGTGCAGCGATGTGTCCTTGCAGGTGGTCTGTACTGCCCAACAGTGTTGACGTGCTAACTTGGTTTTGTGTAGTTATCTCGTGACATGTATTAGACATGAGTATTGCTGTTCTGTGCTGTTCTTCATTGTTTTTGACTGTGTGTCATGTCTGTCCTTCACAGGGTGCTGCCGGAGTTGTCTGATCAACTTGGATCCCCCGAATCCATGATTCAACTTCCAAGGTGGAAGCAGTCGTTTCCCTACAGGTGATGTGCCACACACCCCTGGACTTTCTATCTTCTGTTTTTTGACTTTGTGGCCACAGCCAGGTTGGATTAGCTTGCATTTGTAGTGGAAACAACATGTTGCAAATGTGTAATAAACCTGTGCTTCACTTTGGGATGTGCGTTGTCTGTAGTCACACATCTGACTGACATTTGCTTACTGCACCTGTAGTCTAGTTGACAGTGACTGTGAATAGGTGGCGTGTCTGTGCATTCCACTGTATTTAGTTGCAACATCAGTATAGGTGATGAGTCTGATGGCCCTGGTGTGTATGTGTTGTGTGGCCCTAGTGGTGTGTCTCCCTCATATGTGTCACGTCGCCATGACTGACATGACGGTGTTGGACTTGCTGTGGCAGTTAGCATGCACAGTGTCATTTAGCAGATCACCATCTACATGACAAAAACCACGTTGGAATCACAACAGAGGCAGATATGGTGTATTGGTGAGTTTATTTACATACAGGTGTGAGGATGGTGCACAGGATGGTGGGTGCTGTACATAGAAATTGGAATCCAAAGTTCCCATGTGTATTGGAAGTCTTGGTAGCTGACATGTCCAGAGTAAAGTCCACAGTCATCTGATGAATTTGGCCAACTAGAGCTCCCCATGTCATGTGGGAGAGTTGGGTTGGCTTCGACAGGGCGTGCAGTTTGCACACAGAGGAAAAGTTCCAGAACAGGTGTTGGCTTCCTGGGGGATGTAGATGGCCATCGGCCTCTCAGTTTGGCCTCTTCGGACGGCCCCTCTTCTTGGGGGACCCTCAGGTGCAGGCTGCGGCGGTGCAGGGGACTCTCTGCCAGAGTCCTCCTCCCTCCCTGTGGCATTTGCAGTTGTTTCAGCAGCAGTTGTTGTGGGCACACAGGGAGGTGAGGCCATGTTGGTGCTGATCTGGCGGAGGCATGTGAGTATGTCCCTATGCACCGCTGTCAGTTGTTCCAATGTGTCCCACTTGGACTCCATGCCAGACATGTGTGTCTCGACACGTGACATGTGTGTCTCGACATGTGACATGTGTGTGTCGACACGGGACATGTGGGAGTCCAAGCGGGCATGATGGGCAGCCTGCTGCTGTTGTATGTCCTTGAGGATCCCCACTACCTGGCTGACCTCTCCGGTGCTAGTCTGGTACGCATCCGCGATGCGTGCCAGTTGTGGGTCATCATGCAGTCCAGACCCCTCTGCAAAGAGCTGACCTATGTCTACCACCCCTCCCACCACCCCTGGCGACACGTGCAGGACCTGCGGTGGCACGCACAGGTGACCGTGGGCCCACTTGGGTGTTGTTCCTGGGCTCGTTGTCACCAGCTCCAGTTTGGGCCTGGGTCCCTGCGCTGTTGTCATCTGTGGTCCTTGGTCTGTCCGTGTTGGCAGGGGTGGCCTGTGTGTTGGCAGTTGTTGGAGGGGTGGGTGCAGGGGGTGCAGATGTTGGTCCTGCTGGTGCTGCATGATGACTCACACCGGAGGTTCCAGCTGGTTCTTCGCCATCCGAGGAGTGCAGTGGCTGATCCACACCAGTGAGCTCAGTGTTCCCCGGAGCCTGGGACAGGGACTCCTCCTCGTCTGCTGCTGTGTCCCCATCATCACCTGTTTTGGGGAGAGACACAGATTGTATGTTATGTTTCTACTGGCATCAATTGTTCAAACACCTGACAGTTGTGACTGTACCTCTGGATGTGGGCCAGGACATTGCATTCTCCTAAATTGTGACAGTCAGAGAGTGATATTGGTGTAGCACATTGTCCTGCCAACCTGTGGCATGTCAATGTATATGTTGAGGTGTGTGCATGACCAGCATTGGTGGTATTTGGTTGCCATCCAGGCCTCCTTCTCCCCCAGCCCAGTTATCCCACCATGAAGCGTGCTTCCATTGCAGGGAGTGCAAGTTGTCTTTCAGGATGTCAGTCAGTGGTGTCCTGCTGTTGGTTGTTGCACAGTTCCCAGCAGGGCCTTGTGCTCCCCCAGCAGTACCCAGTGTCAGCCATCTTGTGAGTCCTTTTCCACTCCCTGTGATGTGAGCATGGTTGAGAGTGGTGTTGATGGGCCAATTGTGAGGGTGAGCAATATCTGTGCCTACAACTCCCATCATGCTATTGCCTCCACCCCCTTCCCAGCATGCCCATCCTTCCTTCCTTTTGACTCTGCTTCCCTGTGGGGTGGGGTGCCTGTGCTGACAGGATGGCTGGGAGTGTTGTCCTGGCAGTTGTTTGGCTACAAGTCCCAAGAGTGTCCCTGTGCTTCACACAGCATAACCCAGGGTGGTGGTTCTTTGTGGGATCTTCAGTTAGGATGTGAGGCATTGCATTCTCCCAGGTGGGTTATGTGGAGTTAGTGTTGAGGGGGTGTGTGAGGGGAGGTCCTTGTAACTATGGTCAGTGCTGTGAGTCCTCCTTCACACCCAGCCAGATATCCCACCATGGAACGTGCTTCCATTGCAGGGAGTGCAAGTTGTCTTTCAGGATGTCAGTCAGTGGTGTCCTGCTGTTGGTTGTTGCACAGTTCCCAGCAGGGCCTTGTGCTCCCCCAGCAGTACCCAGTGTCAGCCATCTTGTGAGTCCTTTTCCACTCCCTGTGATGTGAGCATGGTTGAGAGTGGTGTTGATGGGCCAATTGTGAGGGTGAGCAATATCTGTGCCTACAACTCCCATCATGCTATTGCCTCCACCCCCTTCCCAGCATGCCCATCCTTCCTTCCTTTTGACTCTGCTTCCCTGTGGGGTGGGGTGCCTGTGCTGACAGGATGGCTGGGAGTGTTGTCCTGGCAGTTGTTTGGCTACAAGTCCCAAGAGTGTCCCTGTGCTTCACACAGCATAACCCAGGGTGGTGGTTCTTTGTGGGATCTTCAGTTAGGATGTGAGGCATTGCATTCTCCCAGGTGGGTTATGTGGAGTTAGTGTTGAGGGGGTGTGTGAGGGGAGGTCCTTGTAACTATGGTCAGTGCTGTGAGTCCTCCTTCACACCCAGCCAGATATCCCACCATGGAACGTGCTTCCATTGCAGGGAGTGCAAGTTGTCTTTCAGGATGTCAGTCAGTGGTGTCCTGCTGTTGGTTGTTGCACAGTTCCCAGCAGGGCCTTGTGCTCCCCCAGCAGTACCCAGTGTCAGCCATCTTGTGCAGTCCTTTTCCACTCCCTGTGATGTGAGCATGGTTGAGAGTGGTGTTGATGGGCCAATTGTGAGGTGTGAGCAATATCTGTGCCTACAACTCCCATCATGCTATTGCCTCCACCCCCTTCCCAGCATGCCCATACTTCCTTCCTTTTGAGTCGGACTTCATGTGTGTGTGAGTGTGACAGCAATGGCAGGATGGCTGACAGTGTGGTCCTGGCAGTTTGTTTGGTGCCCAGTTCCCAGCAGGGTCCTTGTGCTTCCCACAGCTGTGGCCAGTGTCAGTCATCTTTGAAGTGGCTTTTGACTCCCTGTGAGGTGTGCATGCTTCAGTGCTAACTTGCTGGGCCATGTGGAGTGTGAGATGTTGAGGTCTGTGACTGAGGCCACTCCCATCTATGGTCATTGCCTACGAGCCCTCCTTCACAGGCATGCCCGATCCTTCCTTCCATTGAGTGGACTTCCAGTGTGTGTGAGTGTGACAGTCAATGGCAGGATGGCTGATCAGTGTGTGTCCTGTTGTTTGTTGGTGCCCAGTTCCCAGCAGGGCCTTGTGCTCCCCACAGCAGTAGCCAGTGTCAGCCATCTTGTCAGTTGTTTTCCACTCCCTGTGATGTGAGCATGGTTCAGAGTGGTGTTGATGGGCCAATTGTGGGTGTGACCAATATCTGTGACTACCACTCCCATCATGCTATTGCCTCCACCCCCTTCCCAGCATGCCCATACTTCCTTCCTTTTGAGTGGACTTCAGTGTGTGTGAGTGTGACAGCAATGGCAAGATGGCTGACAGTGTGGTCCTGTTGTTTGTTGGTGCCCAGTTCCCAGCAGGGCCTTGTGCTCCCCACAGCTGTGGCCAGTGTCAGACATCTTTGAAGTGGCTTTTGACTCCCTGTGAGGTGTGCATGCTTCAGTGCTAACTTGCTGGGCCATGTGGGTGTGAGATGTTGATCTGTGACTACCACTCCCATCATGCTATTGCCTACACCCCCCCTTCCCAGCATGCCCATCCTTCCTTCCTTTTTGAGTGGACTTGAGTGTGTGTGAGTGTGACAGCAATGGCAAGATGGCTGACAGTGTGTTCATGTTGTTTGTTGGTACCCAGTTACCAGCAGGGCCTTGTGCTCCCCACAGCAGTAGCCAGTGTCAGCCATCTTGTCAGTTGTTTTCCACTCCCTGTGATGTGAGCATGGTTCAGAGTGGTGTTGATGGGCCAATTGTGGGTGTGACCAATATCTGTGACTACCACTCCCATCATGCTATTGGCTACACTGACTTGACCAGCATACACAGAATTCCTTCCTTTCAGTGAGCTTCCCTGTGAGGTGGTGTTCTAGTGGTGGGTAAATATCTGGGAGTATTTGTTGGTTCTATTTGTGCCACTGCCTTGCTGTATTTGTTGTTAGGTTTGTAGATGTCATGACACAGTTACATATCACTATGGGATGGCAGGTATTGTGTTTGTCTGACTAGCATTCACATCTTGGGATGGATATCTTTTGGTTGCTGTGTATTTGCTAAGTGTGCATGGTTTGCCTATCCCCTTGACTGTGATGTGTGTGTGTAGTCACACCATATTGTGTATATTAGTTGTGTACTCACCAGGCTCTGGGATGTCTGTTAGTCCGTATACGCTCACTGGTGGTAGGATGGCCCGCACCTTCTCCTCCCAGGGCCTGAGGTATACTGGTTTTGCAGGAGGGCCACTGCCGGTGTGCTGGCTGAGGAGGTAGTCCTTTTGAGTAGGTCCCTGACCCTCCTGCGAACATCATACCACCTGTTCTGGATGTCTTCCTTTGTGCGCAAACATGGTGATTGTGCGTTGACCCTGTCGACAATCCTCGCCCACATCTTGGTTTTCTGCGACATGGGGGTCTGTTGTACCAATGTACCAAACAACTGTGGCTCTACCCTGAGGATCTCGTCTACCAGGACTTCCAATTCACAATCTAGGAACTTATGGTTCTTCTTTGGGGGCATGGTGATGGGTGGTGGTGGTGATTGAGTGTGTGTGTGTGTGCAAGTGGGGGTGTGTGAGTGTAGGTTTAGCTGGGTGTGTGTGAGGGTGCTATTTGTAGGTGTGGTAATGGTGTGTGGCTTGTGTGATGTATGAGCTGTGAGTGTGTCTGTGGTTGCTGTGTGATGGTGTTCTGTCTGGCAGGTCAGTGGAATTTGCAAGGGATCATGGTAGGGATTTGTGGCTTTTATGTAGGTGGAGTTGGAGGTGTGTCCTTGTTCCATTTTTTTTCCTCCCTGTATTTATTGGCTTAGTGGTTGCTTGTTTGGCCCTTTTTAAAAAAAATTCCTTGGTGTTTTTGGTGCATGTAGGAGTCGTTCTTGTGTCCGAGTAGGACGCTGCAGTTGTGTGGTGCGATCTTGTCCGACTCGTTCCCGCTGTGTGTCAGCTAGGTTTCATATGCGGCGTACGAGTCGGTCGCGTAGTATTGGGTTGCTTCGGCTGGGTTTTGTATGCGTGTCGGTCGTACGGCTTGTGCTCCGGGCGAGTCGGTCGTGTTTTGCACGCACAGCATCGTACTACGCGGGTCGGAGTTCGTGGGTACGTTTTGTTTGGGTTCAATCCGAGTGCGTGTCGGTCGGTTCGTTTCGCGTGATTTCCCGGCCGGATGGCTTGTTTCCGTCCGGCTCGGTCAGTCGTTTTGTATTCCGTCCGAGTCTGTCGGATTTCACATGCATTTCATTGTACTACCCGGGTCGTGCGGCGCCGGTCCGAGTCGGTCGGACTAAATTCCCGTACTGAGTCGGTCGGTACGTTTTCCGGCCCGAATCGGAATCGGCCCCTCGGTATTGGTAACCCTTATAGGTACCTGTTCTAAGTTCCATTGTTTTTACTCTGTAGGGTCACTTCACCCCTCCCACTGTCCTGAGGAAGATCCGCATGGCTGAGGCACAAATTTCCCTCGGTTGCCGATAAGTCGGATCGAAACGTTGACGCTACCCCCTTCTCGCACCTGGACTATCCTCCCCATTACCCCTGTTCCAGCTTAGAAAAATCTACTTCATATTCTAATGAAAATATAATTTCAAATGATTGTGTTTGAATATGGCCATGTTGCATTGAACTGTTTATTTATTATCAGTTTTTGTACAGTTTTTGTAAATATATGCCCCTTATCTTTTGTTTGGAAAACTCTGAGTCCTCTTGACTCCTCCTAATTCTTGAGCACCCCTTTCGCCACGTTCCCTTGAACAAATTCTTCCCCTTTTTTCCATGACCCTCTAAGGTTTGTTTAACCTTGTCTTTTACTTATCAAATAAATATATTGTAACATAACATATTGTTGTCCTGCACATCATGTTCTTTTTGAGAAATTCGACGATTTATATACGGTTGTGAGCTGACCATTGTAAGCCCCGAATAGGTTGAAATAATTATTGTTCCTAATCAAACATTTTTTGAATAATTGGTCCAGGACCATTGCTTTTTGTAACAATCGACACCCAGGTCCAAGGACTAATTACCCCATTGGTTATAATGGTTGAATATATATCAGGCGTGGTTACAAACCTCACAGTAGCCAAACCACAGGGTCAATAAAGGAACACACAAAAAAAAATACACAGCTTTGAGCATACAGCTTGTGTCTGGAATGTCTCCCCATGAAGTGTGCAGCATTTGTTCTTTAATGGATCACAGCACCAATGGAAATAGTTTGAATAAGCCAGGACACCTAATGGCCTAGGCAACAACGAGGAAGCTGTAGAACACAATATTTTCATGCAGTCTGGAAGACCAAGTGGGGTGGCCTAGCCCAGACTCCTCCGGTCGCTGATGGGTGCAGGATGGGCCCGCCATTGTCCTGGGCTCCGCCCAGGCACTGCCCGCGTACATCCAATGCAGCGGCTTGTTGAAGTACTCAGGGTAATTATGGGGAATGTAGTCCCTCAGGTCAGCCCAGTCCGCCGGGCAAAATCACTGCACCCCATGCAGCGGGTTGTTGATGCGCTTATCAGCACTCAGATGGGTGGGAGGGCTGCAGTGGCACCTCCTGGTGCTAGTAGTTATGGGGAATGGAGTCCCCCATGTCAGTCCAGTCCTCCGGGCAAGATCACCGCATCCTGTGCTGTGGGTTGTTGATGTGCTTATCAGTGCTCTGGCGGGAGGTGGGAGGGCTGTGTCAGTGCCTCCTGGTGCTAGTAGTTATGAGGAATGGAGTCCCCCAGGTCAGCCCAGTCCTCCGGGCAAAATCATCATGTCCTCAGCATTCTCAGCCACTAAAGGAGGATGCAGAAGCTAACGGAATAGCTGTCACCATTTTAGAGATCTGGAGAACAGTTCCAGTATGACTTCAATTTTGCCTTTTGCCCCATGTAAAAAGCTAAACCTTTCTCATGAGGTCGAGCATTAGTGCGCATGCGCTGTCTGCAAGACCTGCTGTAATCACTCGTACTGAGTGTAATCCCGCCTGCTGTTGCCAATGGTTTACTCCTCCGTCTCTTTTATTTCCTGCCATTTTATTTGTTAGTGCTCCAATACATCATTTCCGGTTTTACGCAAGGAGCACCGGTAAATTACAGTTTCCCTACACTCATAAGTGTTGTGTGGTCTTTAAGGACTACTTGTTTAATTTCATGCTATTGTGTGGCATGGTGCGCTTTCATTTCAATTATGGTAGCTGCTGCTTGCTTTTGTTTACGCGCGGTGCACTTTCATTAAGCATGGTAGCTGCATCACTGCCTCTTGCTTTTGTTTATACGCAGCACGCTTTGAATTATAGCTTCACTTGTTTTCAATTAGTGTGGGACGCGCGACGTACTTTCACTCTAAGCATGGTAGCTATTTCATTGCTGCTTGCTTTTGTTTACACGCCGCGCACTTTGAAGTATGACTTCACTTGTTTTTAATTAGTGTGTGGCATGGCGCACTTTCAATATTTTTTAATTAGTGTGTGGCACGGCGCACATTCACATTAAGTATGGTAGCTGCCCCCATCATTAGCAGGCTGCAAAAATATCATCTCTGAGGCCCGTTTGTTTTTGAACGGGCGTTTTAACCTGAAGTGGTTCTACAGTGACGCGTCTCCACATGCAAGCATGGGCTGCTCAATAGAAAAGTTCTGGGAAAACTCTCTATTGAAGAGTTCAGCTGCTACGAGGCTTCCTGTTAAGGATCTTGCGGCGAACTTTCACTTTAAGTATGGTAGCTGCCCCCATCATTAGCGGGCTGCAAAAATATCTTCTCTGGGGCCCGTTTGTTTTTGACCGGGCGTTTTGACCTGTAGTGTTTCTACAGTGATGCCTCTCCACATGCAAGCATGCGCTGCTCAATAGAACAGTTTTGGGAAAACTCTCTATTGAAGAGTTCAGCTGCTATGAGGCTTCCTGTTGAGGATCTTGCAGTACATGTAAGGTAAGGCTTTCTTTTCACCTCTTAGTGCATACTTCTGTAGTTTTTACAATATAGCGCAATCTCGATCCTAAGGTGTTGGAGCGCTTTACAGGCGCACCAGTTACATTACTCAAGACCATGTATTGTTTATAGTTGGCTGCTCTGGCTATAACATCACATCTTGAGTAGAGAGAGGCAGAAGCCACATGAAAGCTTGTTTCTTTTACTGCCCATTGTTTTCAATTATGTCACTTCAACTGAGGTGAGGGAGGATCAGGGCACAAGTCCAGGGTGTTCAGAGACCCACTCCATAATTGTTAGGGGAGGCTGTCCCCTTTGCCCGATGCTGAAGGAACCTCAGACGTCTTCCTTTTTTAAAATAATTATTTGTTTTTTAAAATCCATGCAGTCATCTTTACATGTTCATTACTATTCCCAAGGGCACATGTATGCCTTAGTGTGTACTCACAAACAGTCCTTCTCTGTAATATTTCTTTGAAATACAGCCCTATCTAACCTATACACTCATCCCATCTTCCATTTTAATGAACTCGTATTAAAGTACCATTACTAACTCCTGTTAACTTAATCTCCTTCAAAGAAACATGAGAATATACATGGAACAGTTTCCTGAGTGCACAGCATTGATCCAAATAACCAACATTGACTTATAGCTTGCAGACTAATCATTAACTTTGGAATTCACACAGTGGGTGACGTGACGTAAAGCCTTAACTCCTTCTCAGGGATAGTAAGCGCTATATAAATGCAATCATATTTCAGTACAATATTTGCAATGGATGCACAGTGTTTTCACCCACCATGCAACATTTTCCTTCTCCTCGAGAAGAGCCCAGGGTGGCGTTAACCTAGAGAGGATCTGCCCAGGATTGACCCATTCATTTCTTAATAATGTTGAAAAACTGATATTTTAGTATTATGTTATTAAAAGGAACAGCAGGAACCAAATATATAATGCTAAAACTTTGACTCTTTACAAAATATACATCAATCCCCTTTTCTTTTCTCAAAGAAAACTGTAGTTTTTGAATGTGACAAAGAAATGATTTTACAAATGTCACTTTGAATCATTTTCTAAAGTAAAGGTGTTTCAAAAACAAACACATGATTTACAAGAAGTAAAATAAATAAAAACAGGTTCTTTTAACATTTCTTTGAGCTGCCTTCTTCTCGTTCCAATGACGTCCCTGGCCATAATGATGATGTCACGGGAAATTATTGCTGTGCATCTTTAAAGTAGTACTAAGCCTGAATACACAAGCTTTCTGTGGCAGGACCGGTTACTCTCTCAGTTCTACACTGATGGGCATTACATTTGCACACCAAGTGCTTACATGCCGTCCATCCTCTCCCCTCATCAGAAGGTGCATCTGCAGAATAGCTAGGTGAGCAGCCTTGAAGAGCTCACCTACCGCTAAGGCAACCTTGTCGCCCTGATCCAAAACTGCATATTATTTGAAGTTATAAACAAGCAAAAAGTAAGGTCTGCTGTCTTAACCCTGCTGTCCCTCATGCACTTCTGCTTTCACTGACCCCATGTTCAGTGCAAAGAGCAAGCAAGTTAATTAGCCTGTACTTACACCTTCACATGGCAAGTTTTCCAAAGTTGTCTTAAAGCCATTTAACTTGTAGCTGCTCTGTATCTTGTTTTCGTGTGATTTTTATTTTTTTAGAGCTGAGGGCAGGAATTGCCAATGCCTGCCTTAGCTTCATAAAATGCTCTCTGGTTACGGGCACAAATCAATAGGTGGTAGCGCTACTGAAGAAGAAGTAACCTACTACCTCTTAAACTTTGTCACGTTGGCATGTATGGGGTGGTCACCATCAGCTTTGCATACAATGGTGGTGGTCTTGTTTCTAAAAGCTTTAATGTTTTGCCCCATGGATGTCAATCTCAGGTGAGTGTTTAAGCTCTGGTTTGAGATATTTAAATGGTTGGCTGTCCAAGATGTGTTTACTGGCATCAATTGCTAAACATGGTTTCTCAAGAAAAGGGTATGGGGTCATAGAGCACCTAGTAGATATGTGAATTGTTTCCCTGTGCTCTTGAAGAAATCTGGCTGCCCTATTGTTGCTTTTTTTTCAAGCGTTTGTATGAACATTACAAGTACCAGTAAGTAGCGATTGAACAATGTTGCATTTACAGGTGCTATAAATATTCTTGAAATTCACTAGATAGCAACGGCCACCTCTGGACCAGTTGTTCACTCACACTAGGGGGCCGATTCTGATGTGGGTTGGAAAAGCTTCCCGACCGAATCGGTTGGGAAATGGTGTCCGACCCACTCGGATCGGGAAAGTCCGACCGGCGGAGTAGGATGCATCCGGATGCTTCCAGATACGATTTGGTTGAACTCCCATTGACTTCAATGGGAACATTTGTTCCTAACCGCATCAGAATTGGGCCCTCGGTCGGGAAGACACATTCCCGATCCGATTTGGAAGGAGCAAATGCTGTTAGGAGGCCTTCCTAACCGCATCAGAATCAGGCCCTCGGTCGGGAAGCTTTTCCAACCCGCATCAGAATCGGGCCCTTAATCTCTAAGGCTGAGGGGCCGATTCCGATTCGGGCCGGAAATCTCCCCGACCGAGCCGGACCCGGAGATATTTCCGACCGAATCGGACCCATGCAGTCCGACCGAACGAGTACGATGCGCACGTATGCCATCGGACTCGAGTCGGTCGCACTCCCATTGAAGTCAATGGGAGCCTGCCGTACAACGCGTACGCGGGCTCCCATTGACTCAATGGGTGCGATGCGGACAAGTGCGCCCCCTACAGCGTGTACGCGGTGAAGCGATTCGCACCGTACACGCACAGGTAGGGGGACCCATGGGTCCCCCTGTGTGCGATCTCGCGCGGAGTGACGCGTACAGGGGGTCCGACACGGACCCCCAAAGTACGGCTCCGACAGCTCTTTCGAGCCGGAGTGCGCGGCTCGGTCGGATTGCTCGCGGCGCGCATCGTACTTACCCGGCCGGGGAACGTCTCCATTGCGCGGTGCGAGTCGTGTCCGTGCGAGTCGGTCGGTGAGGTTCGACCCGGGATCGAGTCGGTCGGAGCGGTCGGGACGCCCGGACGAGTCGGTCGGCGAATACGCATCGTACTCGCTCGCCCGGACGCGCGTACGGATCGGTCGGGAAATAGGACTCCGAATCGGATCCGGTTAAGCCGAATCCGATTCGGAGCCCTACCGGCCGAGATCGGAATCGGCCCCATAGTTTAAGTAAAATCAAACGGTTATTTAGTTTGTAATTATGTATTCTATTAAGTTGCTATTAGTAACAGTTATTAAAACTATAATGAGCTTAATTGTTGCATCTGATTTTTGATCATATTTCACATCTAAGAGTTCCCTGGCCCAGTCTCCCCATGGGAGGCTAACTCCCTCTTTGCAAGGCCTTTGGTCATCCAGGCCCTGCACCCAACGACAGTTTTGACAGCCATCCCCATTGTGCATGAACTTTGACCAAGTGCAGTTGGGGTTGGTGCCAGGGCTGTACCAAGCTGCACTGCACTGTCGTCAACCCTCCACAAGTGTCTAACCCCAGCTCCCAATGGCCTTCCGCCACAAGCAGTGGCAGTTGGGTGCAGAGTCTATCTCGTCTTGCCAGGCCCTCTGGCCTAGACTCCATGGGTGGACAACTCCTTCTGCCTGACCATTTGGCAATGCGGAACTAGGGTGGATGCCGAGCATTACCGCAGGACAGGCCTTGTATTCAGCCCTCCTTAGGTGGTTGAGTGCAAGGCCACTATGCCCATCCTTCAACTGTGTGCCTCAAAGGTTGGTCACAGGACTTGTTCTCTGGCAAGCAGGCGCAGCTGGTACAGGTAAGAGCGGTGGGGCAGTGGAGTGGGGCGGGCGAAGTCAACAGACGACAGAATAGAGTAAAATAAAAAAATGAATTAGAACCACTTACCTTGCGCTCGCCGCATCGCTCGGCGATTCTGCGAGCGCAAGGTAAGAGGTTTTATTTATTTTTTTATTTTACTTTCCCTATTCTGTCTGTCAACTTCCTCCCCACCCCAACAATCTTACCTGTACAGGCCACTCCTGCTGGCAAGGCAATGCTCCCGACACTGTGTGGAGAGCCAAACCTCTGGAATGGTTGGCCACAGGGGGCTGGCCTGCATCCAGACCCTGAACCCATCCATTCCGCTCCCAACTCCTGCTGTGTTTGGCCTACAATCGTACACATCAGGGATTTCTCGAAGGCCCCCAACCCACCTTCAGTTGAGCACAGCGGGGTTTGGCTATAATTCCTGGTGTCTGACAATGCGCTCCGCTCTCCCCTGCTGGTGGCTAACCCCCACTGTGCATCGCTGGACAGGCCTGGCATATAACCCTCAGGCAGCCAACCCCCACTGTATAAAGCCTGGGCAACAGAGGTTGGCTGCGGGGTCTAGTCTACAGAGAGACCCTTGTTTATAATTATTTTGGGAACATGAAGAAAATGCCCTCAGCATCATAGTAAAGTCTATCATCATCATAACTCAGCACTGGTATATCTGCTTAGCTCATTGAAAACAATTACATGCTAATCACGAACTAAAAGTGAGTATACAAATGTATATGTTGAAACAACACCCTCTGTGTGATCTGTGGTGCACAAAACAAAAGTTTTAAAGCTTTTGACATTTTTTCTGTTCCATTTCCAATAAAGGAAGGCAATGAGATCTGCTCTATTTATAATTTTCTAATATCCTACATTAAGGCAACAGCGGTGGATGCCTCTGGCACTTCTAATAATGGCTTAACGCAATGCAGACTGGTATAGCAATGGCTGGTGTCTAACTCAACATCTAGTAACGGCTTGTGGTGCTGTACCTTTGTGAAAGTCTCTTCAGGTACTTGTGCCAGAGACAATGGGGGCAACTAGTAATGGCTTGCAGTACCGAACACTTCATAAAGACTTTCGAAACATATGTGCTTACTTAAAAATGACATTAAGCAAAGGTTTGAGCTAGATGGCAAGCATTGGCAAGGCCCAGCAGGCCTGTCTTTAATCTTTAAGCATGCAAAACCAGGCATGCACAATGTGCTAATGCTTGCAAATACAGACATGCCAAATGCTGATAGCATACATTAGTACATTAAAGCCAGACCTCTTGACTTTGCCAATGCTTGTTTCAAATTGTCTCTGACTCTACTGTACTGTTTTTATGGTATTTTCTCACAAGAGAACAGTAAAGTGGAACCACATGCTGGCACAATTGAGTATATTTTGGATATGAAAGAAGCATCAGTTAAAATACCTATGAAGGCATGTTAACAGATCTGAATGGATACAATTCCTCTGTACCATTTGTCTTTGAGCTAGATAGAGACTTATCGTCCTTACATTTTCCAAGAAACAGAGCAGTAAGCCCATTTGCTCGCCTGTAAAGAAATAATACAAAAACATAATATGTTGAGGGAACTTTAACTCTAACAAGAGAAGTGGTGCAACATATAATTTTTGGAGTGGTCAGTTTGAGCAAATGTGGACTTTGCCTTGTTGCAAACTGCAAACATCAAATCAAAACTGCACTGGCAGTATTTAAATCTGGGCCCCGTCTTTTTTACTGAGTACAATGTGGTGAATTCTAATTGTTATTAAGTCGTGCGCCAGAAACACACCTGTTTAACTGTCTTCAGCACTTATTAAGGAGAATCCCTCCCTATTTACAAGGTGATTACATTCTTGGCGAAACGGTCACCTGCTACTTGGATAACGAGAGTTAATGAGTTCTTGGGCCATCGAATGTTTGATTGGTCCTCAGTAATTAAAACCCTTAAATCCTCTCTACACCAAACATGTTAGAGAACATAGGTTCAACTTTCACGAGGTCATGCATTATGTATAATTATATAAAAATGTGGAGCCCTTCTCCTGGGTGATACTAACTTCAGACAGTGGAGGCAGCCCATTGTGGTCAATGGCACAATACATCCATACTCAAGGTCTACAGTGGATTACAGTGTGATTCCATCTAACTGGCCAGTTGCAAAATACAGTGCCAGATTTTCCAAACTCTTAATGCAGGATATCTCTATAAACTGCGCTGATTTAAACAGTCACAGAGATTATATGGCCTCGATTCTAAGTGCACCGGAGGAAGGTTTTGTATTAATCGCATCCAATAACATCTGACAGCAAAGGAATCAAGATTTATTTGGTGTGATAAAGTGCATAATTTGCAAGCTTTGCTCTTAAAATGTGACATCACAAGCGGATTTTGGTACTTCTTTCAGCAAACTCTTCATGTCTCAGTATTTACAGAACAATTTTGAGCCTTAAAATTTTGGGGGATTTGCATGGGTGAAATATTTCCCGCCAAACTCGTAATTCTTATACATTTAGTAGCGCGCTTTACAAATACACATAACATAAAAACATAGCCTGGTGCCATCTACTTTGGTAAGGAATTCTACATAGTTTTGCCTTATTACCAGTGGGTGCTTGAGGGCAGCAATCACAGGTACGAAGCACTACAAAAGCTGTACAACACAATACGTACAGCTTTTGAGTTTAAAATGAATGAATTATTATTTGGGAACACCCTGTAGGTGAAATGACTAGATTTTAGAGCAGCTACTTTATTGATCACATTAAATGTAAAGCGTGAAATTTGAACTTTTTTTAATGGACTGGGTGGTGACCAACCTGCAGACATAGAGCACGTGTCCTCTGCTGAAGGCACATAAATGTGTTACTACGTGTACCCATTTCACCCGATTCATGTCGAAAGCAAAATTATATTCGAATTGAGGGAGTTATTTGGGGGCATATCATCAACAACCGGCGATAATCATCGCTAAGCGCACTTAGCGCTAGGATAATTATCGCCGGCTATCGCTTGTTTTTATCGCGGAGATAGCGCGCTATCAGCGACGCTTATCTCCAGAGCGATAAAAATAACCGAGTTAGCTGCCAAATGTGCAATTATCGCTGGGATTCCAGCGATAATAGCACGTTTGGCGCTACGTTGTTGATTAGGCAGGGCATACTTAACCATGATATCCACCTTCCATTGGACATCATGGCTAAGTCAAACTAAAAGCAGGTGTAAGGAAAGTAGCGATAACCGCGGTTAGCGCTACTTTACTTATCGCTATGCTTGTTAGCGTGCCCATTGATAATTGGAGAAATGTCGGTTAGCGACATTTCTCCAGTTATTTTGGGAAGGAACGCCCACTTTGCATCTCATTAGAGATGCAAAGGGAGGCGTAGGGAAAAAGGGTGCTAACATGCGATTATGCATGTTAGCACCCTCTTGTTAATAGGGCGAAAACATCTCCGCTTTTCTGGCTTTTAAAGCCAAAAAAGCGGAGATAAGGCCCTTGATGATATGCCCCCAAGATGGTTATAAACGATGCCTGCGTTTGAATCATATCAAAATAAGCTTAAAGAATCATAGTGCATGTTTACCCTCAAATTTGTTTCAAATACAAATATTCTGTATGGAATCTAACTCTGCCTCCATAGCTGCAGCAGCTCCATATGGCAGACAGCTATCCGAAGTGCCTGCGTGTAATTAATTGGTACTGATACAGCAGTCAGCATGTTTATTCTGCAAGGCAACTGATTGTGTGTTTTAGCTCAGTAAAACGAGCTCAACTGACACCTGAAGAAGATAAAATAAAACAAACTGTCCTGTAGCAGGATTGCCTTAATGTGATTTCAATGATCCCTGTACAGAACCAGCCACCCCGTTTTAGATATACACGTTTTTCCCATAATAGCAGTTCAAAGTGATTTTGACTGAACTGTTGCACTGATATTACAAGGAAGCAGGCCAGCTTACTGGAAGTAAGAAACAGCTTCACATTTCCTCACTCTAATAAGGAGAGTGTGAATCAGAGTCACTCTGGGCCCGATTCACAAAAGTAATCTGAGACAAAACCCTAGCTTTACGACTTTCGGTATTCACAAAGGACTTTAGGAGTAGTAAAGTTAGGAATATTAACTTTTTAGGAGTAGTAAAGTTAGGATTCCTACATTTAAAAAAGTTAGGATTCCTAACTTTACTACTCCTAAATGCCCTTTGTGAATACCGAAAGTCGTAAAGTTAGGATTTTGTCTCAGATTACTTTTGTGAATCGGGCCCTCTGTTTCCAAACATACGCGTTCATGTACTTGTCCCAAGCGACGTCTTCTGTGTCCAGGCCTATGATGCTCAAGGAAGCCTCGGCCTCCCATGGAGAGCTAAGCTCAGTTGTCTCAGTGCAGCACTGGTTACTATTGAGCAGCTCAAAACGTTTTTTCAGCAATTTCTTTCCTCACCCAATGGGAGTTTGAATGAGAGTTGGTGCAACAAAATCACTGATGGAAATGAAGAGGAATAGGGGAGCAATGTGGGACAAACATGCTCTCTCATAGCAAACTGCTCCCAAACCCAGGTTCCTATTGGCTAGGACATCAAGGATACAGACAGGGATTTCAGGTAATATTTCTGTGGATACTCCACAGCCAAGGTCAGAATTCTACAGGGAAATCACTAGATGGATAGTGAGCTGGTCATTTACATCTCTTAACTTCTATCTTCCAGAGTTGAATAGCTACTTCGGATGAAATAGGGTTCGTGCTGGTGTCAAATTTAGGACCTGATTTAGACAGACAGTTACTCTGTCACAACTGACCCTGGACGCAGTACTACGCTACGCTCACAGAGCATACGTAGTTTGTGCTACTACGCAAATTGCACGTAGCACAGTGCAAAAACTGTGCTATTTGACATAGTGTAGCAGCAAAATCATCAACACCTACAAATGCTTTGATAAAGCAATTTTACATGCTAAAAAGCATATAACCAATTCACAAAAATGAACTGTGAGAATGAAAATATCAGGCAATGAGAGAGGTGATGATTTTGGGGTCCCCACTAACCTAGGGGGAGGACCAAGCAGATGCCTTGAACACAAAGAGCATATCATGCTGAAGGATTCAGTGGTGGTCCCTTCCTCCTAGGACCACCCCAAGCACAGTTATGGGCAAAAATACAATCCCAACCAAAGGCCCTGCAAAGCATTATGGGACGAGATTAGCAGTGGGCAGTGAATATTATAGTGTCCAATATCAAAATAATTCTACAAAGAGCTGCAGTTCAACTAGTCGTTACTAGATGTCCCTCACGAGTCAAATGCAAAAGCATTGAAACCCTTTCATGAAGCTTTTGCATTTGACTCGTGAGGACATCTAGTAACGACTAGTGGAACTGCAGCTTGATGTACTAATAATTTCAATGCTTTTGCATTTGACTCGTGAGGGACATCTAGTAACGACTAGTTGAACTGCAGCTCTTTGTAGAATTATTTTGATATTGGACACTATAATATTCACTGCCCACTGCTAATCTCGTCCCATAATGCTTTGCAGGGCCTTTGGTTGGGATTGTATTTTTGCCCATAACTGTGCTTGGGGTGGTCCTAGGAGGATGGGACCACCACTGAATTGTTCAATAAGATGAGCTTTTTGTTTTCAAGGCATCTGCTTGGTTCTCTCCCTAGGTTAGGGAGGATCCCAAAATCATCACCTCTCTCACTGCTTGTTATTTTTTTGTTTTCTCTTTTGTGAAATGACTATATGCATTTTAGCATATAAAGACAAAGATACTTATTTTATCTTAACTTGCACTGTGCAAAATGCT
The DNA here is from genome assembly GCA_963921515.1 of Calotriton arnoldi. Taxonomy (NCBI): domain Eukaryota; kingdom Metazoa; phylum Chordata; class Amphibia; order Caudata; family Salamandridae; genus Calotriton; species Calotriton arnoldi. Next base: position 578,377 of record CAWUFW010007954.1, on the reverse strand, counting down.
CTTGGCAATTATTGTACAGTGCAGACAAGCACACAACTATGCACTACGCAAATTGCGTAGCTACGTGTAGTTCAAAGTGTACTTCACGCAGTTACGTGTAGTGCTACTACGCAAACTACACCCAGGGTTAGTTACAACGGTGATAGATATTCCGTTCTCCGAAATATAAATTGCATAGAATATCCGTTCAGTTCAGTAACTTTTCATTTGGCTCAAGGCCATAACAGAATAAATAGCATACATACAAGTTATAAAAACAATTCATACAATAGAGGTTCAAGCCACTGACGGCACCCTTATTATTATTCTATCAGCAATACAGAATAGATATACTAGTTACACAGCTAAAAGACTCATTGAAAATACGAATGATTTCAATAAAAAAACAACACATTGTCAATCATTAATAAGGATTGCAGTCTTCCTGATTTTAAGTACTTGATATACAGAACCTAAAACAGAGTCACAACAAAATTCAGTCTAACAATTGGAGGCGATGCATACAAACAGAAAAAGAACTAGAACCAAAGGTGCACAGTAATGGACGTAAAAAGAGCACCCTTGGTCTAAAATAAAAACTACAGAAAAACATAAAATGGGCCAAAGTTTGCTTAGAAAAACCATCACAAGGTCAAGGGGGTAAAGTGGAAAACCAAGAGCCCTGCTTGGGGTGGGCTGCCAGAGAGTTCAATTTGCCCAATCTGAAGCGGGTCAGATAGAATCTGCATTCTGAGTTTGTGATCCAGATAAGATAATGCTCCCCAACCTCAGTCTGCTTTAATTCTAGGTAACGGGCAACTGAGGCTATCGACTGATGTTTTACAAGCCTAAGATGCATTCTAAAAGAGAAAAAAAGAGATTTACCAAGTTTTTTGAACTTCCATTAATTTCATGTGGGCTAAGAAAAAACGTTGACAGCCCTAAGGTCGAAAAAGTTCTTTTGGACGTCGGCAAGCTAGGGAATTGCAGCCTCAAGATCTTGTTTAAGACAGTCTATGAGAATCAATTGACTGAACAAAGTGTGAGGTTAGAACCAGATATTTAGCCATAAAAAGAGTGGGGCAACCTGAACTAGATCCTTCACGAAGGCCTGTCCGGCTTCCAAATGAGCAATAAAACTGTCAGTGCTCCTAGTTACCGCATTATTATCCATAGCATTACTTATGCCAAGACTGTCCATGCTGGATGAAATAGGGACTACTGCTGTTATTTGTAGGAGATCCTCTTAATTGAAGATTTTAGAAAAATGTGCAACCCATTCTTCAGAAGGGATAAGGCATTCCAGTTTGGGTTGATTGTCATCAGAGAAGTAGATTCTATTTACAACTTCCCAGAAAGCCCTTGAGCCCCTAAGAGCATCAGCTGCTTGGAGATTCACCCAGGACTATGGTCTAATCTCTACTTTTCTGACTTCTATGGTAGCTTTATGCAAGCCCCTAAGAAATCTGACTTGAGCCGTATCACAAGGGGACACCTATAGAGCCTGCTTTAGTTGGTTTAAAGCTATAGAGCAGTTAGAGTTAAACCATAGGACAAAAGGGATTTATAGCTCAGTGGATGGGATGTCCGACACCGTTGTGACAGAGCAACCCATCCAACAAAATCTAAATTAGGCCCTTCGTCTGTGAGTGTAAAAACATTTACAGTGTGCAGAACTGACAATGTTTCTAAAGCTAATGGTCAAGTTTAACAATTTTTAATTGGAACGGGGAACATCACAACAGAGTACAACAATGTGGGACAAGTTTTCAGAGGGCAGACGCACCCATCAACACACATAGCTGCTCTATATCAAATTACCACCCATACCTGCACCTCACACTACAAAAGCTACTTCTATAACCACACAAACCATTTACCACTTTCACCTCACACCTACAGCAGCATGCCCACCTCAGTAGCTTTTCTTATTTTTTTACCGAAAGGCTTATTAGAAGGGACCCTAGATTTTCAGAAAATGAGGTAACTGTTACGCTGAATGAGATAAGTATGGTTGAGCAACAGTTGTTTGGACCTCTGGCCTGCACAACAACCATAGGTCAGAGTAGGCAAATGTGGGGCAAAATATCTGATAAGGTCAATGCTGTATCCAATACCAGGAGTTCACAGTAGGACATCCTCAAGCACTGGAATGAACTGCATGGGAGAGAATGTTCCCTTAATTCCAGGTCACTTCTAGATGCCCTGGCAACTGGTGGTTGTTCTTCCCAGCACTGCCCCTCATGCTCTGGGAGGGGAAGGTATTGTTCATATTCCACACTGGCGCCATTGTGGGAAATCCTGGCAGAGTGGATATTGGTCTGTCCAACTGCTACTTCTCTAACACTATCCAATTCACCGTCTCTGATTTCTGGCAACCCTATTCTCTAACTCAGATCTCTCCACTAATGGCAACCTAGTAAAACAGCTTTCAAACATGATATCTATCACTGCTAGGTACATACCTTAACTATTCACAATCTGCCACCTAATCACTCTTTTTCAACTTTTTCCGTAACACAGCTCATAACAGTAGCCAATTCAAACAAGTGTCACATCCTATTTTGAGCATAAATCACACCCTTCCATAAATAATGTAGTTTGAATTAAGATTATTATTAGATGTGGGCAAGTGTCCATCTCAAAGGATAAGACAACCACCTATTGGATGTAACACAAAGAAAAAGTATATCTGTGCCCATTCCCAAGTAATGTGACACAAAGCAGTTAGGCTTCAATCAAAGCCAATGTGTCAACTCTTTAAGCAGTGCATAAATAGTAGACAATTGAAGACAAACCACATCAAAACCCAACAACCAATTTTAACATATTTAAAATAATTTTCTGAGTTATTTAATAGAAAAACAAAAGCAATTTTATAAGGGGAAGGGGCGATATGATTTTTTAATGATTTAAAATTCAAAAAGTGGTAGATAAAATATAGCGCTCAATGTAAGTCAATGGTCAATGTAGACTGGGATTAAGCTGGAATTTCTAGCCAACAGTTATGGTGGCTGGGTCAGATACAATAAGTAGATTAGTCCGGCAGAAGGCAGGCAGTTGAAAGATTAAAAAAATCCAAGTCTCAATGCTGAAACAGACTTTGAAGAAATGTCAGAATTTGTCTTAAAAAGAATGAAAAAGTCATCGGGACTTAGAAACTTTTTGGGGGAAAATCCCCAAGAACTTCAGAGTTTCAAGGTGAAATACCACTAAAATTAACCAACTAGCAGTTCCACTGCATTGGATTGAATTTCAGACTCATCCCACTTAAAAGTCCCCGCGCCTTCGAAAAAACAATTTTAATTTCTTCGTTGTGACTTAGAAATCTTTTCAACCTAAGCTCCAGAGATTCAGCAGTACCAATCTACTTGGTGTATCTGACCTGCGCACAGTTGCGGTCAGCCTCAAATAACTTCAAGGGCCCAGTCTAAATGGCACTATACTCTCTTTGGGCACTATATTTATATCAAATGTTCCACTTATTGTTTTTTTGCACTCTGGTCTCATTTTATTCCTAACATTTTGTTCTATTTTTCTAGTTTTGTTTGCAATTTATATTGTTTATGGTTTTGACTTTATTAGTGTTTTGGTACTGAATAAACAGTGTACACATTGCCTTAAGTTAGACCTGTCTGCTTTTTGCTGAGCTCAGGGGAATTTAGTGACATTGAAGGTTCATCTTCACAAGAGTTATTATTTCTTGAGGTGGGCAGTCACCCACCCCAAATAATAATCCCATTTCCTACATCAATATTTTTTTAAACATTTTTAGAAAATTCAGTCCTACAATCTTATAGTGTGGAATGTTCTAAATAAAATCATTATTCAGTCCAGGATGGGTTCCAAATATTATTATTGTCTTAAATGTTATTTAGAGATTCTACTTCTTAAACGTTTGCAAAGGCATAGTATGCTAAAGCCTGGGACAAGAGAATATAAAAAACAACTTGCTTTCTAAAACGACACACACCCTTGCAGCACCAACCTGTGAAACTACATTTAAAATGCAATTACTTATCCTGATTTAGAGTACATTGTGCAGATTTCTCTATGAAAACATGAGGGATATCACTTCTGCATTATTAACAGTGAATGTAATCCTATGTCTCTTGTAGAAATGAATATGGGATATAAATGCCACATTTGTGAAGGAGCAACTCTCTGCCTAACTGGAAATCATGCCCCATGAATGTTGTGGAAAGAGAGTCTCAGCATGCACCTAACAATGTCAACATTATGGGCCACAATGTGATGGGTACAGCTACAACAGCAGAAGGAACAAATGGGCCAGATTATACATCTTTGAAGGATCCAGAATGATCTCATGAGGACCCAGAATGACATGTGGAGTGCCCAAAATGAGACCCATAGATCACAAAGTGATCTACTAGATTGTCATGTGAGTGTCCTAACATTGCCATGGGGGGAGGAGGTGAAGGATGTCTTCAGAGCATTGTTTTCAGCAGGGTCAAATTTAGTTGCACCTTTCCATGATCAAGCAACATCTGCTGCTAGCTTGGTCCCAGAAACATCTGCAGCTGGCAGCTCCACAGGATAGGGAACACTGTGGCACAATGAGTTGCCTATTACCACCTCCCCAGTTGACATGATGCTTCAGTGTCCATTATGAGAGATCATTCACATGGCCCAGTTGAGGACAGCACCCAAAGCCCACCATCGAAAGACGCAAAAAGTGAACTCCTTATGTGAGCCTCTTGACTATTCATCCTATGCATCTTCTGTCCACAATTTTACAATACATACTTAGACTGTTGACTGTAAAAGGACTCATCTTTCTTGTTTCAACAAACAGAGTGGGCAGCTAACATTCTGAAAAACAATTATGATTGTATTTAAAAACACATCAAATCAATGTTTAGGCAACTTACAATGCAGATTGATCCATATCAGTTTCTGTGGAAGACTACAATATACCCACCAATGACAAGATGACATGACCTAGGAAGGATTTCTCAGACATATGTTTCTGACAAACTCTTGCATTTTAAAATTCAATTTATTTCAAAGAATTAACATCAAAAGCTACAACATATACAATTTCATTTAAGATGCCCATCTTTACACGTCACATTTGATGTATACCATAATGTTCTTTCATGACAACTGAACTACATTTTTTTCATTTATGTACAAAAATGTTTTCTAGCAAAAACTGTAAAACTATAGTACCTTGCATTGTAATACAGTATGTATATATATATATATATTTATTTTTTGGGCCTGGGGGAAGGGAATGACGTTTGGATCGAGAAGATAACTTTGTGGGCAAGGTACATAGATGACCTTTTTGTTATTTGGCGTGGCAGCCGCTCCTCGGCTGAGGATATGTTGCCTCGCTTAACAACAATGAATTAAATCTCAGATTCACAAGTAACATCAGTGACATCTCTGTTACCTACTTAGACCTAGAAGTATATATTGAAGACAGAACTTTATTGACCCGACTGTATAGAAAACCGACGGCGGGCAATGCGGTCCTACATGCAGGAAGCCATCACCCGATAAGCCTCATAAAAAACATACCATTCGGGGAGCTATTGCGTTTGAAACGCAACTGCGCCACGATGCAGAGCTATAAACAAGCTAAAGAACAGGCTCTGCAATGATTTAAAGAGAGAGGCTATACAAATGCAGATTTACAGCAGGCAGTAAATATGGTAGAAAAAGTGAATAGAGTAGAATTACTGGTAGCTAAAGGACCGAATAAATCTACACAAGAAGGTCCAGTAAGGATGATAACTAGCTATAATGAAAAATCAAGCAGTGTCCTACAAATCATTAAAAAGAACTGGCACATCCTGCAAACAGATAATATCTTAAAGAAGAACCTTCCAGTACGCCCACTGATAACATACAAACGATGTCCCTCAGTGGGGGACCATCTGATCCATAGTCACTTTAATATAACCCCCAAAGTCCAAAATTGTTTAAGCGTTGCTGGCATCTTTCCATGCAAACGATGCAAGGCCTGCAAACATAGTAGTAAAGCCACCAACTATCCGGGCAGACCAGGGTATCCTAGGCCTGTCCGTATGATCAAAAAATTCCTGAATTGCAATTCCGAATTTACGGTATACTGCTTGACATATCCATGTCAAAAACGATATATCGGTAGCACGATCCACCCTACAAAGAAACGCATTCTTGAGCACATGCGTGCCATTTCAAACAAAGATGCGACCTACCCTGTTGCTCGTCATTTTGAAAAATTCCATCAGAGCAACAGGGACCTCCTTAAATTTTATTGTATAGACCAGATGGAAAGACAAGAGAGAGGAGGAGACAGGGTGCGAAAACTTCGGACTTTGGAGTCTAAATACATCATAGATCTCCAAACTAAAGTTCCGACAGGGCTCAACAATGACGAGGAAATGTGGGTGCACCTAGAGTAGATGATGAAAATGATCAAATGAGTTTCCATGCACAATTTTGTTTTGGAATATCAATGCTTAGAAACACCTCTATTGTAAAAGGCTTTACAGTTTGAATGCCCATTTAGGGCACAATTATGAATGCAAATAGATGACGCTAACATTCGGTATATACAAACAAAGACATAAATTTGTTTTTTAATACAAAATCTGAAAATTATGAGAAATGCTGATTTTTTATGTATTAGGAAATAATCCATTAATGTATATACATGAATTTATCTGTTATGAAGTTCACATAGACAAAATCATAGATTAAGGTTTTTAGCTGAATTTTCTACATTTCTTAGAATGCTAAATCTTGTAATTATGTGTACATATGAATTGATATGTCATCCTGGTAGATTTGCAACAAAATCGTTTTTAATTTTGCACAGCACTTAGCACTTTGGGTAATAGCACTTTTTGTAAATAACATGTTTTAAGATGGCCGCCATGGAATTTTACATCGAATGTTGCGTAAGTCCATTTTTATGTTTAGTGAAAAAACACGTGGTGTATGTTGATTTTAAATACTCGTGTGAAATGCTAAAAAAACTGACATTGAGGAAGTCGTTAGGCGAAATGCGTCTGTCAGGGGGGGTCTGCACAATAAAGCATTCAGCAAAACCATTTATCCGTGTGTGCTCTCCGATTTTGGTAGCTGAAGTGCCTGCCTAGTTTGTGGAATATATATATATATATATATATATATATATATATATATATTTTCACTGAAAAAGACTAATGTTTCAGGGACGTTATAGTTAGCCTGACATTCCACTTGTACAAAACCAGAGAAATTTAACCATTATAGTTAGCTGAGCTAACTATAACTCGCGCCCCCGCAATGCACTGCTGATGATGTACATCACTCATGACATGGTCAGTGACATCACTGATGACATCACTGATAACATCTCAAATGACATCACTGATGAAGTAAGAACGGTACAGAAAGAAGCAAGAGAAGTGCAGAAAGAAGCAACAGAGCTACAGAAAGAGGTAAGAGGGGTGCAGAAAGAGGCCAGAGAAGTACAGAAAGAAGCAACAGAAATGTAGAAAGAAGCAAGAGAGGTGCAGAAAGAAGCAAGTGAAGTGCAGAAAGAGGCAAGAGAGGTGCAGAAAGAGGGAAGAGGGGTGTAGAAAGAGGCAAGAGGGGTGCAGAAAAAAGCAAGAGAGGTGCAGAAAGAAGCAAGTGAAGTGCAGAAAGAATCAACAGAAGTGCAGTAAGAAGCAACAGAAATATAGAAAGAGGCAAGAGAAGTGCAGAAAGAAGCAATAGAGATGCAAAAAGAGGCAAGAGAAGTGCAGAAAGAGGCAAGAGAGGTGCATAAACAGACAAGAGAGGTATAGAAGGAGGGAACAGGGGTGCAGAAAAAGGAAAGAGGGGTGCAGAAAGACGCAAGAGAGGTACAGAAAAAAGCAAGAGAACTGCAGAAAGCAGCAAGAGAGGTGCAGAAACAGGCAAGAGAGGTGCAGAAAGAGGGAACCGGGGAGCAAAAAGAGGCGCAGAAGGAGGCAAGCGAACTGCAGAAAGAGGCAAGAGAGGTGCAGAAAGAGGCAAGAGAGGTGCAGAAAAAGGGAAGAAAGGTAGAGAAAGAGATAAGAGGGGTGCAGAAAGAAGCAAGAGAGGTGCAGAAAGAAGTAAGAGAAGTGCAGAAAGAAGCAACAGAGGTGCAGAAAGAGCAGCTACGGCTGCTGCAGGTAAGAGCGGTGGGGCCAGCTGGGGGGATTTCGAGAGACAACCATGAGAGAAAATTAATTATTTATTTAATTTTCTCTTGTGGTCGTCTCTCAAAATACCCCCCAGCTGGCACCACCGCCCGCTGCTCTTACCTGCAGCAGCCGTGGCTGAGAAACTGGCAAGAGGGGTGCAGAAAGAAGCAAGAGAGGTGCAGAAAGAAGTAAGAGAAGTGCAGAAAGAAGCAACAGAGGTGCAGAAAGAGCAGCTACGGCTGCTGCAGGTAAGAGCGGTGGGGCCCGCGGGGGGGGTTTCGAGAGACAACCATGAGAGAAAATTAATTATTTATTCAATTTTCTCTTGTGGTCGTCTCTCAAAATACCCCCCAGCTGGCACCACCGCCCCGCTGCTCTTACCTGCAGCAGCCGTGGCTGAGAAACTGGCAACAGGGGTGCAGAAAGAAGCAAGAGAGGTGCAGAAAGAAGCAAGAGAAGTGCAGAAAGAAGCAACAGAAATGTAGAAAGAAGCAACTTAGGTGCAGAAAGATGCAAGTGAAGTGCAGAAAGAGGCAAGAGAAGTGCGGAAAGAAGCAACAGAGGTGCAGAAAGAGGCAAGAGTAGTGCAGAAAGAAGCAAGAGAGGTGCAGAAAGAGGCAAGAGAGGAAGAGGGGTGTAGAAAGAGGCAAGAGGGGTGAAGAAAAAGCAAGAGAGGTGCAGAAAGAGAGAAAAGGGGTGCAGAAAGAGGCAAGAGGTGTGAAGAAAGAGGCAAGAGGGGTGCAGAAAGAAGCGAGAGGTGCAGAAAGAAGCAAGAGAAGTACAGAAAGAAGTACCGGGGTGCAGAAAGAGGCAAAAGTGGTACAGAAAGAAGCAAGAGAAGTGCAGAAAAAAGCAACAGAGGTGCAGAAAGATCCAAGAGAAGTACAGAAGGAGGAAAAAGAGGTTCAGAAAGAGGCAAGAGAGGTGCAGAAAGATGCAACAGGATTGGAGAAAGAGGGACGAGGGGTGCAGAAAGAGACAAGAGGGGTGCAAAAAGAGGCAAGAGAAGTGCAGAAAGGGGCAAGAGAAGTGCAGAAAGAAGCAAGAGAAGTGCAGAAAGAGACAGGAGAAGTGCAGAAAGGGGCAAGAGAAGTGCAGAAAGAAGCAAGAGAAGTGCAGGAAGAAACAACAGAGGAGCAGAAGGAGGCAAGAGAACTGCAGAAAGAGGCAAGAGTTTTGCTGAAACAGGCAAGAGAGGTGCAGAAAGAAACAAGAGAAGTGCAGAAAGAGGCAAGAGGGGTGCAGAAAGAGGCAAGAGAAGTGCAGAAAGAAGTAAAAGAGGTGCAGAAAGATGCAAGAAAACTGCAGAAAGAGGCAAGAGAGGTGCAGAAAGAGGCAAGAGAGGTGCAGAAAAAGGGAAGAAAGGTAGAGAAAGAGATAAGAGGGGTGCAGAAAGAAGCAAGAGAGGTGCAGAAAGAAGTAAGAGAAGTGCAGAAAGAAGCAACAGAGGTGCAGAAAGAGCAGCTACGGCTGCTGCAGGTAAGAGCAGTGGGGCCGGCTGGGGGATTTCGAGAGACAACCATGAGAGAAAATTAATTATTTATTCAATTTTCTCTTGTGGTCGTCTCTCAAAATACCCCCCAGCTGGCACCACTGCCCCGCTGCTCTTACCTGCAGCAGCCGTGGCTGAGAAACTGGCAAGAGGGGTGCAGAAAGAAACAAGAGAGGTGCAGAAAGAGGGAAGACGAGTGCAAAAAGAGGCAACAAGGGTGCAGAAAGAAGCAAGAGAGGTGCAGAAAGAAGCAAGAGAAGTGCAGAAAGAAGCAACAGAAATGTAGAAAGAAGCAACTGAGGTGCAGAAAGATGCAAGTGAAGTGCAGAAAGAGGCAAGAGAAGTGCGGAAAGAAGCAACAGAGGTGCAGAAAGAGGCAAGAGTAGTGCAGAAAGAAGCAAGAGAGGTGCAGAAAGAGGCAAGAGAGGAAGAGGGGTGTAGAAAGAGGCAAGAGGGGTGAAGAAAAAGCAAGAGAGGTGCAGAAAGAGAGAAAAGGGGTGCAGAAAGAGGCAAGAGGGGTGCAGAAAGAGGCAAGAGGGGTGCAGAAAGAAGCGAGAGGTGCAGAAAGAAGCAAGAGAAGTACAGAAAGAAGTACCGGGGTGCAGAAAGAGGCAAAAGTGGTGCAGAAAGAAGCAAGAGAAGTGCAGAAAAAAGCAACAGAGGTGCAGAAAGATCCAAGAGAAGTACAGAAGGAGGAAAAAGAGGTTCAGAAAGAGGCAAGAGAGGTACAGAAAGATGCAACAGGGTTGGAGAAAGAGGGACGAGGGGTGCAGAAAGAGACAAGAGGGGTGCAAAAAGAGGCAAGAGAAGTGCAGAAAGGGGCAAGAGAAGTGCAGAAAGAAGCAAGAGAAGTGCAGAAAGAGGCAGGAGAAGTGCAGAAAGGGGCAAGAGAAGTGCAGAAAGAAGCAAGAGAAGTGCAGGAAGAAACAACAGAGGAGCAGAAGGAGGCAAGAGAACTGCAGAAAGAGGCAAAAGTTTTGCTGAAACAGGCAAGAGAGGTGCAGAAAGAAACAAGAGAAGTGCAGAAAGAGGCAAGAGGGGTGCAGAAAGAAGGAAAAGAGGTGCAGAAAGATGCAAGAAAACTGCAGAAAGAGGCAAGAGAGGTGCAGAAAGAGGCAAGAGAGGTGCAGAAAAAGGGAAGAAAGGTAGAGAAAGAGGTAAGAGGGGTGCAGAAAGAAGCAAGAGAGGTGCAGAAAGAAGTAAGAGAAGTGCAGAAAGAAGCAACAGAGGTGCAGAAAGAGCAGCTACGGCTGCTGCAGGTAAGAGCAGTGGGGCCGGCTGGGGGATTTCGAGAGACAACCATGAGAGAAAATTAATTATTTATTCAATTTTCTCTCGTGGTCGTCTCTCAAAATACCCCCCAGCTGGCACCACCGCCCCGCTGCTCTAAACTGCAGCAGCTGTGGCTGAGAAACTGGCAAGAGGGGTGCAGAAAGAAACAAGAGAGGTGCAGAAAGAGGGAAGACGAGTGCAAAAAGAGGCAACAGGGGTGCATAAAGAAGCAAGAGAGGTGCAGAAAGAAGCAAGAGAAGTGCAGAAAGAAGCAACAGAAATGTAGAAAGAAGCAACTGAGGTGCAGAAAGATGCAAGTGAACTGCAGAAAGAGGCAAGAGAAGTGCGGAAAGAAGCAACAGAGGTGCAGAAAGAGGCAAGAGTAGTGCAGAAAGAAGCAAGAGAAGTGCAGGAAGAAGCAACAGGGGTGCAGAAAGAGGCAAGATAAGTGCAAAAAGAGGCAAGAGAAGTGCAGAAAGGGGCAAGAAAAGTGCAGAAAGAAGCAAGAGAAGTGCAGAAAGAGGCAGGAGAAGTGCAGAAAGGGGCAAGAGAAGTGCAGAAAGAAGCAAGAGAAGTGCAGAAAGAGGCAAGAAATGCGCTGAAAGAAACAAGAGAAGTGCAGAAAGAGGCAAGAGGGGTGCAGAAAGAAGTAAAAGAGGTGCAGAAAGATGCAAGAAAACTGCAGAAAGAGGCAAGAGAGGTGCAGAAAGAGGCAAGAGAGGTGCAGAAAAAGGGAAGAAAGGTAGCGAAAGAGGTAAGAGGGGTGCAGAAAGAAGCAAGAGAGGTGCAGAAAGAAGTAAGAGAAGTGCAGAAAGAAGCAACAGAGGTGCAGAAAGAGCAGCTACGGCTGCTGCAGGTAAGATTAGTGGGGCCGGCTGGGGGGATTTCGAGAGACAACCATGAGAGAAAATTAATTATTTATTCAATTTTCTCTTGTGGCCGTCTCTCAAAATACCCCCCAGCTGGCACCACCGCCCCGCTGCTCTAAACTGCAGCAGCCGTGGCTGAGAAACTGGCAAGAGGGGTGCAGAAAGAAACAAGAGAGGTGCAGAAAGAGGGAAGACGAGTGCAAAAAGAGGCAACAGGGGTGCATAAAGAAGCAAGAGAGGTGCAGAAAGAAGCAAGAGAAGTGCAGAAAGAAGCAACAAAAATGTAGAAAGAAGCAACTGAGGTGCAGAAAGATGCAAGTGAACTGCAGAAAGAGGCAAGAGAAGTGCGGAAAGAAGCAACAGAGGTGCAGAAAGAGGCAAGAGTAGTGCAGAAAGAAGCAAGAGAAGTGCAGGAAGAAGCAACAGGGGTGCAGAAAGAGGCAAGATAAGTGCAAAAAGAGGCAAGAGAAGTGCAGAAAGGGGCAAGAAAAGTGCAGAAAGAAGCAAGAGAAGTGCAGAAAGAGGCAGGAGAAGTGCAGAAAGGGGCAAGAGAAGTGCAGAAAGAAGCAAGAGAAGTGCAGAAAGAGGCAAGAGATGCGCTGAAAGAGGCAAGAGAAGTGCAGAATGAGGCAACAGAGGTGCCGAAAGATGCAAGAGAGGAAGAGGGGTGTATAAAGAGGCAAGAGGGGTGCAGAGAAAAGCAAGAGAGGTGCAGAAAGAGAGAAAAGGGGTGCAGAAACAGGTTAGAGGGGTGCAGAAAGGGTCAAGAGGGGTGCAGAAAGAAGTGAGAGGTGCAGAAAGAAGCAAGAGAAGTGCAGAAAGATGCAACAGAGGTGCAGAAAGAGGCAAGAGCGGTGCAGAAAGAAGCAAGAGAAGTACAGAAAGATGCAAAAGAGGTGCAGAAAGACACAAGAGAAGTGCAGAAAGAGGCAAGAGAGGTTCAGAAAGAGACAAGAGGGGTGCAGAAAGATGGAACAGGGTTGGAGAAAGAGACAAGAGGGGTGGAGAAAGAGACAAGAGGGGTGGAGAAAGAAGTAAGAGAAGTGCAGGAAGAAGCAACAGAGGTTCAGAAAGAGGCAAAATGGGTGCAGAAAGAAGCAAGAGAGGTGCAGCAAGAAGCAAGGGAAGTGCACAAAGAAGCAAGCGAGGTGCAGAAATCAGGCAAGAGAAGTGCAGAAAGAGGCAAGAGAGGTGCAGATAGAGGCAAGAGAGGTGCAGAAAGAGGGAAGGGGGTGCAGAAAGAGGCAAGAGAAGTGCAGAAAGAAGCAACAGAGGTGCATAAAGAGGTGAGAGAGGTGCAGAAGAAAGAAGCAAGAGAAGTGCAGAAAGAGAAGTGAGAGGTGTAAAAAGAAGGGAGGTGCAGAAAGTGGAAACGATGTACCGAAAGAGGCAAGAGAAGTGCAGAAAAAGCAAGAAAGATGCAGAAAGAAGCAAGAGAAATGCAGAAAGAGGCAAGAAAGGCGCAGAAAGAAGCAAGAGTGGTTTGTGCACCATTAGTACCAATTAAACACCCACATTTAGCAATGAGTAACAGGTGACCATTCCAGCTTTGCAAAGGGCCTTCCACCATGCTGTAACACTTGTTGCTGCATTTTTAGTAACGTTTGAGCCGTTTGAGCTAGAAACAAGTTTTTTGTTCAAATCTGCAGATTATGCAGCAGATGATGGATTATGTGCAAATGCAGAAAATATATTATTATGCGAAAATCGGTGCAGCCGAAATCTCGCATAAATCCAGTGGCCCTGCTCATACCTCTGACTAGGTCCAGAAGTGCTCCTCAGTGGTTCCTTCTTTTTTTTGTCTCATTGAGTTTATAGTTTAGCTTCTATGGAAACGAGGAGGACTAAACCTGAGGTTACCACTCCACAACACAGACTACCATACCACATAATTACTCTCCATAACACAGAATCCCACTCTACATAATTCCTATACACTAAATACCACATACTTTTTATCCACATAATTTCACTGCACAACATACCACTTAATTTCACTACACTCAACGTACATCCACTCCACTCCTAAAAATATCAGTAAAAAACTTTTACATTTTCAACAACAATAGCTCTAACTCTCGCAAATGCGAGATCTATTGCATTGCAAATGCTTTTTTAACCAGTAGTCGCTTTTGCAGAGTGCTTGAGAAGGGGGCTGGGCCTCCGACTAGCGCATAAGAATTCCACTGCATAGGACTTAAGGAGGTACCAGGAGGGCTTCTTGGCCCACAAAGTCTCTCAGGAGTAAAGTGGACTTCATCCCCCAACCAGTAGTGTGCCAGGGGGTGCATTTGCAGAGTGGTGGTGAGAGGGGGGCGTGGCCTCCAAAGACCTCCTAGCAATCCCACTGTGTGGGACTTACTGAAGGTAACAGGTGGGGTAGTTGGCCCACAAGGACATCCTTGGGGGCCAACTACCCCTCCTATTTCCTCCAGTAAGTCCCACACAGCAGATTTGCTAAGTTCTCATAGCAGGCCACGCCCCCTTTGCCCACCACTCTGCAAACACACTCCATGGCTCGCTCTTGGATGGGGATTGAAGACCCCTTTGCTGCTGGTGGTCCTTAGGGGCCAACCAGCCTACCTGTTACCTCCAGTAAGTCCCACACAGTGAGATTGCTGAGAGGTGGTCGCAGGCCATGCCCCCTTTCTCCACCACTCTTCAAACGCACCTCCTGGCACACTCTGGGTTGGGGGATGAAGTCACCTTACCTCTTGAGGGTCCCTTGGGGCCAACTAGCCCTCCTGTTACCTCCAATAAATCCCACACAGCTGGATTGCGGAGAGGTAGTCAGAGGCCACACCCCCTTTTTACACCACTCTGCAAACCCAGCTCCTGGTGCACTGCTGCTTAAGGGATGAAGTCCAGTTTAGTCCTGAGGTCCTCAGGATACAAGGGGACCTCATCGCCCCACCACCAGTGTGCCAAGAGGCACGTTTGAAGAGTGGTGTAAAAAGGGGCGTGCGTTCTACCACCTCTCAGCAAACCAGCTGTGTAGGGCTTACTGGAGGTACGTGGTGGGCTAGTTGGCCCCTAAGGACCCTCAGTAGTGACGGGGACTTCATTCCCCAACCAAGATCGCACCAGGATTCCGGCCTTATCTTTTAAAAAAAATAATAATAATAATTAAAAATGGGAGGGGGGCTGAGGAACCCCCCTCCCGGGCCATTTTTGGCCCCAGGGGCTTGGCCAATCCTTGTTTATTATTATTTTTTTAAAGAGAGGGGGCCCCCCTTTCAGAAAATCAAATCCCTCTACGACAACTTCAACGAACAGACACCTGACTCCGAAACCACTCCCTCCTACAGCAACGCCAGCCAGCCCAACATCTCCTCCTGGACCCCAGTCACCACTGAAGACACTGAAACAACCATGAAAGGCATCCACTCAGGAGCGCCCATGGATCCCTGCCCTCCACACATCTTCCACAGAGCCGCCGCCATCGCACCAGAACTACGACACACCATCAACACCACCTTCAAAAAACAAAGCGCAGAAATCAAGTCCCTACTCAAGAAGCCCTCGGCAGATCCTACGAACCTCATAAACTACCAACCCATCTCCCTCCTCCCCTTCACAGCCAAAGTCACAGAGAAGACCGTCAACGTCCAAATAACAAAATTCATCGAAGAAAACTCCATCCTCGACCCCTCCCAATCCGGATTCCGCAGCAACCACAGCACCGAGACCGCCCTACTTGCCGCTACAGATGACATCCGGATTCTCATTGACCAAAGCCACACCGTGTAAAAACAACAGTTGATGGATAGAATGCAGAACAATGTCATACATTCACCCCAGTACAGAGATCTAGGCCTAAATTCATCGTTTTTTTGCTCACCATGCCATTCGAGTTTGAACCCAGCCATATGCAAATCAGTCTTGACCCTGTGCCTCATGGGAACAGTCCAGCCCGAACTGCCAAGCCAGGTCCTCCCTGGACTGGAAACAAGCATCGTAGGACCGGTTTCGGGGTTTCACCCCTCTTCAGCCAGGATTGCTTGATTCCAGTGGCATGGAGAGCACGGGACCCACGTCTGGGCATACCCGCCCCACTCGGGGTGACAAATGCAAAAACAACAGTTGATGGACAGAATGCAGAACAATGTCATACATTCACCCCAGTACAGAGATCTAGGCCTAAATCCATCGTTTTTTTGCTCACCATGCCATTCCAGTTTGAACCCAGCCATATGCAAATCAGTCTTGACCCTGTGCCTCATGGGAACAGTCCAGCCCGAACTGCCAAGCCAGGTCCTCCCTGGACTGGAAACAAGCATCGTAGGACCGGTATCGGGGTTTCACCCCTCTTCAGCCAGGATAGCTTGATTCCAATGGCATGGAGAGCACGGGACCCACGTCTGGGCATACCCGCCCCACTCGGGGTGACAAATGCAAAAACAACAGTT
This sequence comes from Calotriton arnoldi, assembly GCA_963921515.1. NCBI lineage: Eukaryota > Metazoa > Chordata > Amphibia > Caudata > Salamandridae > Calotriton > Calotriton arnoldi. The sequence continues at coordinate 562,203 of CAWUFW010007954.1, read as the reverse complement.
GATGGACAGAATGCAGAACAATGTCATACATTCACCCCAGTACAGAGATCTGGGCCTAAATCCATCGTTTTTTTGCTCACCATGCCATTCCAGTTTGAACCCAGCCATTTGCAAATCAGTCTTGACCCTGTGCCTCATGGGAACAGTCCAGCCCGAACTGCCAAGCCAGGTCCTCTCTGGACTGGAAACAAGCATCCAAGGACCGGTTTCGGGGTTTCACCCCTCTTCAGCCAGGATAGCTTGATTCCAGTGGCATGGAGAGCACGGGATCCACGTCTGGGCATACCCGCCCCACTCGGGGTGACAAATGCAAAAACAACAGTTGATGGACAGAATGCAGAACAATGTCATACATTCACCCCAGTACAGATATCTGGGCCTAAATCCATCGTTTTTTTGCTCATCATGCCATTCCAGTTTGAACCCAGCCATATGCAAATCAGTCTTGACCCTGTGCCTCATGGGAACAGTCCAGCCCGAACTGCCAAGCCAGGTCCTCCCTGGACTTGAAACAAGCATCCTAGGACCGGTTTCGGGGTTTCACCCCTCTTCAGCCAGGTTAGCTTGATTCCAGTGGCATGGAGAGCACGGGACCCACGTCTGGGCATACCCGCCCCACTCGGGGTGACAAATGCAAAAACAACAGTTGATGGACAGAATGCAGAACAATGTCATACATTCACCACAGTACAGAGATCTGGGCCTAAATCCATCGTTTTTGCTCACCATGCCATTCCAGTTTGAACCCAGCCATATGCAAATCAGTCTTGACCCTGTGCCTCATGGGAACAGTCCAGCCCGAACTGCCAAGCCAGGTCCTCCCTGGACTGGAAACAAGCATTGTAAGACCGGTTTCGGGATTTCACCCCTCTTCAGCCAGGATAGCTTGATTCCAGTGGCATGGAGAGCACGGGACCCACGTCTGGGCATACCCGCCCCACTCGGGGTGACAAATGCAAAAACAACAGTTGATGGACAGAATGCAGAACAATGTCATACAATCACCCCAGTACAGAGGTCTGGGCCTAAATCCATCGTTTTTTGCTCACCATGCCATTCCAGTTTGAACCCAGCCATATGCAAATCAGTCTTGACCCTGTGCCTCATGGGAACAGTCCAGCCCGAACTGCCAAGCCAGGTCCTCCCTGGACTGGAAACAAGCATCCTAGGACCGGTTTCAGGGTTTCATCCCTCTTCAGCCAGGATAGCTTGATTCCAGTGGCATGGAGAGCACGGGACCCACGTATGGGCATACCCGCCCCACTCGGGGTGACAAATGCAAAAACAACAGTTGATGGACTGGGGTGGCATGGTGAGCAAAAGAATGATGGATTTAACCCAGATCTCTTGACTGGGGGTGAATGTTTTGATTTGTTCTGCATTCCGTCCATCAATTGTGTGTCTTTTGCTTTCTCGCCTTAAGTGCGCCAGGTATGCCCAGACGTGGGTCCTGGGCTCACTGTGCCACTGGAATCAAGCTATTCTGGCTGAAGAGGGGTGAAACCCGAAGCCGGTCCCAGGATGCTTGTTTCCGGTCCAGGGAGGACCTTGCTTGGCAGTTCGGGCTGGACTGTTCCCATGAGGCACAGGGTCAAGACTGATTTGCATATGGCCAGGTCTAAACTGGGGTGGCATGGTGAGCAAAAGAATGATGGATTTAACCCAGATCTCTTGACTGGGGGTGAATGTTTTGATTTGTTCTGCATTCCGTCCATCAATTGTGTGTCTTTGCTTTCTCGCCTTAAGTGCGCCAGGTATGCCCAGACGTGGTCCTGGGCTCACTGTGCCACTGGAATCAAGCTATCCTGGCTGAAGAGGGGTGAAACCCGAAACCGGTCCTAGGATGCTTGTTTCCGGTCCAGGGAGGACCTTGCTTGGCAGTTCGGGCTGGACTGTTCCCATGAGGCACAGGGTCAAGACTGATTTGCATATGGCCAGGTCTAAACTGGGGTGGCATGGTGAGCAAAAGAATGATGGATTTAACCCAGATCTCTTGACTGGGGGTGAATGTTTTGATTTGTTCTGCATTCCGTCCATCAATTGTGTGTCTTTTGCAAAGCCACACCGTGGCCCTGATCCTTCTCAACCTCTCTGCAGCCTTCAACACCGTGTCCCACCGCACACTCACCGCCAGACTCCACGACGCCGGCATACAAGGAACCGCCCTCGACTGGCTCCGCTCCTTCCTCACCGGCAGAACCCAAAGAATCAGACTCCCGCCCTTCCTCTCCGAACACACAGAGATCAACTGCAGACTACCCAAGGATCATCACTGATCCCTATGCTCTTCAACATCTAAATGGCCCACCTTGCCGCAATCGTCAGACAGCACAGACTCAGCATAGTATCCTATGCCGTCAACACCCAGCTCATCCTCTCCCTCACCAAGGACCGCATCACCACCAGACTCAGCTTCCAGGAAGGAATGAAGGACGTTGCATCTTGGATGAGCAGCAGCCGCCTGAAGCTCAACTTGGAGAAGACAGAGGTTCTCGTCTTCTGACCCTCCCCCTCTGCATGGGACAACACCTGGTGGCTGTCCACCCTCGGCAGACCACCCCCCCGACGGACCATGCCCGGAACCTCAGCATCATACGCGACTCCTCCCTATACTTGACCCGACAGATAAATGCTGTCGCCTCCACCTGTTTCAACACCCTCCACATCCTTCGGAAGACCTTCAAATGGATCCCCCCGAATCAAGAAAGACCATCACACATGCACTCATAACCAGCAGACTGGACTACGGAAATGCCCTCTACGCCGGAATCAACAAGTCTCTGCTCCGCAAACTCCAGACCATACAGAACACCGCAGTCAGACTCGTCCTCTGCATCCCTCGACACAAACACATCACCCAACACCAGCTAGACCTCCACTGGCTCCCTGTTGAGAAGAGAGTAACCTTCAAGATACTCACCCACGCCTACAAATGCCTCCACAACACCGGACCCCAATATCGCAATGAAAGAATCTTCTTCCAAATACGCAAGGGGGAACCTCCGATCCGCCGACCTCGTCCTCGCCGAAGCCTCCCGCATCAGCAGAGCAAGAATGGGTGGAAGATCCTTCTACATCACAGCTAAGACCTGGAACGATCTCCTGATCGACATCGGATGCGCGCCCTCTATGCACATCATCAGGAAGACCCTCAAGATCTGGCTCTGCAACTGACCGGAGCTGCTCCCCCCCCAGCACTTTGAGACCCGCTTGGGTGCGTAGCGGCTTCAAAATTCCCTGATTAATTGATTGATTTATTGATTACTAGTTGTCTGGTATGTGGGCCCTGGCCAAGCACCAAACACAGTCCTAGTCAGGGTAAGTCAAAAGTAAACCACAAATTAACCTGTGCTCACCCTCTGGTAGCTTGGCACAGATGGTCAGGCTGAACTTGAAGGCAATGTGCAAAGTATCAATGCAACAATTCAAGCAGTAAAACAGTGAAAACACCACACAAAAACATCCAACACCAGGTTTAGAAAAATTGAGTAATTTCTAATAAATAATCCATGACCAAAACAACAAAAATCCAAACAATTAAACTGGAGATATTAAATTTTGAAGTTTGAAGGGAAAATAGTGCCATAAAGCACAAAGTGCCAACACGGGATATCTGGTTGCACCGGACTGTATAAATTCATATGTTCAGGCTGACTGTAATGGGGCACAGGCTGGCTACAAATAACCGGTTAGGCTAGCTGAAAAAAGTACCTCAACTCCTGGTTGCAGAGCATTGTGTGGATCTGAGGCGAAGAAGTGTTTTGCAGCTGAAGCAATGCGTTGGTTCCAAGATGCAGCAAGGCTGCAGTGCAAGGTCCTGTTAAATCGACATCGAAGATTCTGTCGACGGAGCTTGTGATGCAAAGTCTGGGTGACAAGGATGCAGCGCTCAACTGGTGATGCTTCAGTTCCGAAGAACTATGAGGTTGCGATGCAGAGGCCAGCGTTGTCTTCAAGCTGCCGTCAATGAGAGATGCAAGGACCTGAGTCGGAGATGCGCTGCGCCTTTGGCGATGTGTTTGTTCCAAGGACTGCAGGGGCGATGCAGACCTTCTGCACCGGGTCCAATCCATGCAGCAGTGCATTGGTTCTGATCGAGGATGCACTGCTCAGCTGAGGAGACTCTTCAGTTTGGCTCGAGGATGTGCTACTCAGCAGGGGAAATGTATTGGTTCCATTAGTAAGCACCTTAGGCCCACTTCCAAGGGTCCTGGACTGGGATGACACCACTTGTCAGGATAGACTCATAGATGGCAGAGTCTAGGTGCAGTTGCAAGGTTGTTGAAAGCCTCTTTTGTCCCTGAGGTTTCTGGATCAGGAGGCCAGCCAACTAGCCCTTGGAGTCACTCTGGTTTCTGGGGTCAAGAGATGCAGGTCCAGTCCTTCTCACCCAGGCAAGAGGGCAGCAGGCAGCAAGTCAGCACAACAAAGCAGGAGTCCAGCAGAGTGGCAGTCCTTTCAGCAGCACAGCAGTCAATCTTTCTGGCAGATTATCCACAGGTCCAGAAGTGTACTGAAGAGGTTGTGTCTGAGGTCCTTCTTTTATACACTGTTATGCCTTTGAATTGGGGAGAAGCTTTAGAAGCATGCCTTCGAAGTGCACAGATGTCCTGCCCTGACAGCCTTGGCTCCAAACTAACTACAAGGGGGTATGCAGTCCTTTGTTTGGAGACAGGACACAGTCTATTTAGGTATAAGTGAGGTTGGCCCCAGTTCCTCCCTCCCCCTCCTGTCATTGGTAGGCCACTCAGTCACACCTGACCTCCATTGTGTGTGCCGGTTAAGGAGGAATACACAAACCCAACGGCCAGCTACACCCAGTCATGTGACCAGAGACAGGCTGCAGGCACCAAACAGCTAAGGCAAGAAAATACCAACTTTCTAAAAGTGGCATTTCAGAACTGTAATTTAAAATCCAACATCACCATTTGGAAATTGCACTTATAAAATGTAATAAGGTAATCCCAATGTTATCCTGTGGGAGATATAGGCCTTGCAGTAGTGAAAAAGGAATGTAAGAGTTTTTCACTACTGGGCCATGGAACACGTAAAAGTACATGTCCTTCTTTTTAAATACATTGCACCCAGCCTTCTGGACTCTCCAGGATCTACCATAGGGGTGACTTATATATGTTAAAAATGAAGGTTTCGGCCTGGCAAGAGCTAATCTTGCCGGGTCAGCATGGCAGTTTAAAACTTCAACACAGGCTCTGCAATGGCAAGCCTGAGACATGTTTAGAGGGCTACTTTAGTGGGTGGAACAATCAGTGCTGCAGGACCACTAGCAGCATTTCATTTACAGGCCCTGGACACCTGTAGTGCACCTTACTATGGACTTATAAGTAAATTAAATGTGCCAATTGGGGATAAGCCAATGTTACCACGTTTTAACGAAAGAACGCAAGCACTTTAGCACTGGTTAGCAGTGTTAAAGTGTGCATACTCCTAAGGCCAGCAAAAAAGAAGTCAGCAAAAAATAGAGGGTTTGAATGCAAAACGTTTGGGAAAACCATGGCAAGGATGCCAGGTCTAACACACCCCATACCATGCAACACCTAACAAGTTTTCAAACCCCAACAATGAGAGTGCATGGCAATAAATTAAATGAAAAAATCATTACTGTTCAAATAAGTCGGGGGAAAATGCAGTTTTAGAGTTTTACAATTTGCTCCGACATAAGGTACTTTGAAAGTATACACACTTTTTCCAATGTTTCTTTGTTTAAGCGAGCTCCCTTCCAGAATGGGCAGCCCCAGTGCAAAGTATGAGCCGGTAGCCAGCTTCTATTTTTCAACACACACAGCAGCCACAGTGCTGATTTTAGATCTACAACAGCACACCACACACATGCAGGACACATGTATTTCAAGCTCCTGTGCTGGTAGGGAATGGGGGAAAACATCATCAAGTGGGGGCAGAGGAGAACCTAACAGATGAGCACAGATGGTAGACAGCTGTCGCGCATGCAACACATAAATAGTAGAGAAAACAGGACTGGGCTGAGGAAAGAGATCCATGATCAACCATGCTGGAGGAGAAAGTGGACAAGGGAGTAATTACTCTCTGTTTACCCCAAATGATAACATCGACTACAGTTGCTCACAAACATCATACTTCTAGCTGGCAGGGTGCACCAAAATCGTGCATAGAAAGTACAGTGTGCTTGGTCACCTTGAGCCTGAGCATTATATACACAGCAAGGGGGGGTTGCAACAAGGGGCACATTGGGGATTGTGGTCGCGGAATATTGTGATATAAGAAAATCGTGGACAAATATTGAGGACACAAATGTCAAAAGGTGACTGCATATGGAGGAAATATAGGGGCATATTAGCAAGGGCACTATCGCCGCTTTAGCGGCACTTTTGCCGCTAAAGCGGCGATATTCTTATCGCCCTATCAGCAAACTGTCTCTAACAGCAGTTAGCGACAGTTTTTGGGCATTAGCGCCCGTGTTTTACCGCTTTGCATGTCAGCGATATTTATCGCTAATGACATGCAAAGTGGGCGTTCCGACGAACAAACCTGGGAAACACCCGCTAACAGGCCTATCGCCTATTAGCAAGGTGGCCATGGCCCCAGTTAGCGACGTGAAAAGTCACGCTAACCGGGGTCATCGCTCATTTATTTAACACCTGCAATTAGCAGGTGTTAGCCATATCTAACATGGGGGTGGATTATGCTGATACGACCACAGGGTCGTATCAGCAAGGTTATTGCCGTTTCCATGAAACATCGCTGGAAAACCAGCGATGTTTCATGGAAAACACCGCTATGGCTGGAATAATTATTGCCATAGCGCTAAATGTCGCTAATACAGCGTTAGCATGGCAAATTATTCCGACGATAGCCGGGCGATAAAAGTGCTCGCTAAACACGCTTTGCGATGTTTAGCGCACTTTTTAGATAATATGCCCCATAGATGTAGTATTCCTAACTCCACATCTATGCACCTTTAAGATTTACAGATTGTCCAAGCACATAGATGTGTAGTTAGGTACAGACAGTGTATAATTTGAAGCAGTGGGTGCCAGTAGGGGCCAAAGGCACTAATTTTTAAGGACCGGCACTTAGCTTTCCTGACCTGACATTTCTCGTGAGCGAGAGAAAAACAGAGAAGAAAGAGTAACTGGAAGACAGAAAAAACATCACAAAGAGAGAAAGCACGAACCTGCAAGAGTGAGGTAATGGAGTGTCCGGTAGGGTTTGAAAGAGGCATAAGGTGGATTAAGTACTATGCAGACTTGATATTCAGCGCCCTGGCATTTAATAGCCCAGCATCAGCATCTGAGCAGAGCTTTCGGCAACAGTACTTATTATTATTTTTTTTAATTAAGCACTGGATAAAGACAATCCATACTTGATTACCTTTCTATTTTTCAGTCTTGATATTTCCATACCATAATATTCTGTCTTCGATAATCAGGAGGCACAGCACATTAGGAATAGACCAAAAGTGATAAAAGCAGAGAAGAGGGTGAGAGAGCCGGCAATGTACCTATCACTTCCTGCAATAGTAATGGACTTGTGACCTCAACATCATCCCCAAAATGGTGGGATCCGAACTCTGATGAAGGAAACATATGAATATCATAATTACAGGCATTGATCTGCCCTGGAGGCGACTATGAGCAAGGTGGCGCACGCTTTGGATGAAGCAGGAATCTGTGAAGAGTCCAGCTGATGGCTTAGTGGTCCATCTAATTACCTCGCCAACACGTTGATTCACTGGTACTCGTAAAAGAAAAGAGTAAAAACATGGACAAAATCATGCAGTTAAAAGAAATTATACTTATCACGAGAGGGCCTGGAAACCACAACCCGCTGGAAGCACAGATCACGAGAGGGCCTGGAAACCACAACCCGCTGGAAGCACAGAAAAGTGGGAAACTATAAGAAAAGTGTATTTTTGGAACAGAAACTATAATGCTGAAGTGTTCATAGCACGGTCTGTGCAACTCGGCATTTCGTCGTCATTACGGTGCATTTTGAAGTTAGCCAAAATGTTGACCTTCTCATTCGAACAAGAAAAGTGTGCAGATCAGGGGGCAGGCTGTGAGTGTGGGCTTTTCCTAAAGCCTTGGTCTCAGCCTTTCACTTCGCTTTCTGTAAGCTGATGCTTATGAAAAGATCAATATGTTTTTCAGAACAATCTACTACCAGAATGAAAAATGAACGAGCGTGCAGGTCAGGTATATGTTTACTTCAGTTTTTATTTGCAGCTGAAATGACGAGGAGGTCAAAAGGTACAATAGTGTCATTTGCACAATTTTGTACTACAGAGCAGTGTAATGACATCTTTCTGTGGGCACAGGCCAGACATTACAATGAATCGAGAGGACGACTCGTGTACATGGTTGAGCTGCTGAGACGTGCCTGTTGTACATCTAGTTATTTCCCGTCGGCCACAGAGATGACCTTAGTGTACCAACTATACAACCTGTAGTTGAACAATTCAAATTTCCTCAGGTACTTTCGTGAGTTGTTTTTAGGGCCTCTCTAAGCAAACCTGGATTTTGCTCACCTGTATACGATACTGGGGCACGATTCACAAAGATTTTGCTCTAACTTACTCCTGTCTTAGCTCTGAATTTAAGAGTAATTCTAACCTACTCATAGCAAAGTCTTCGTAAATCGAGGGGGGTGGGGGGGGTTGGGGATGATTCAGTAAGGGACTTATGTGTAGTAAAGTTATGTGTGCAGGGTCTCGGCCTGCCGGGCGGAATCTCCGTACAGCGCACTGCAGAGAGTGCGGAGATTCCGCCAGGAGTGCGGAAACTACGTACTCGTAACTTTACGCCACGTAAGCCCCTTTGTGAATCGGGCCCTTAGTTTGCAGTTTTGCTCAGACAAACAATAATTGTGGTCATTGCAGAGAAGAGCGTATTGTGGTTACATTTGCTCCTGAAAAGCAATAAGTAACCCGATCTTAGACTAGCTTAAAATAAACTGGAATGTAATAGTGCTTTACAAGGGTCTGTCTAGCCCTTGAGCACACATGTCACTCTTCGCATTATAGGAAGCACGAATCCTTCTATGAAACATGACAGACGGGTGATAATATAATCTGCAGATGAATGATCTATCTTTGTGCTTCAGGGAAGCATTAATGAATTCTGTTCATTAAAACACTCTGAATCCATTAGCGTTATGGCTACGAACTTTTTTTTAGTCAGAGTAAAGTGCGCATAAGGAGTTTGGGTTTTACATAATCACTCACACTGCTCAAATTACACGTTTTCATAAAAAAAAAAAATCTGCCGTTGTGAATGTGGTTTTGTCAATAACACAGTAAGCAAATTGTGCAGAGAACACATTGTGCTATAGTCAGATGAATGCATACAATTATTGTGTATTAAAAATGTATTAGAAATTCTTCTTTTGTTCGGAAATGGACAGTGGCGGCTCCTCCGCTATGGTGTAGGAGCGTCGCCCCACTGCTTTCAAGCAGTGTGAGATGCAAAATCATAAATTGATAATAACTTTCAGTGATTATCATTTTATGTGTTTTGGGCTGCTTTGCGGGCGGGGGCGGGGATGCTCTGCGAGCAGAGCAGTGGAGGAGTGGTTTGCCCACTCCTGAGTGCACAATGACTGTTTGGTCGGCCCTCTCAGGCCACCCAAAACAGTCATGCACACTTTCCTCTTCTCCATGCAGGCGGCATTACAGCCAGCATGGAGAACATGCCCACCCCTCACGGCGCTCACACTAATCACAACGCGGCACTGCAACATTGTGATTGGCTTAGGGCAGGAAGCCTGGCTGCCTGCTTCCTGTTCTTGTGTCGGAAGCAGGAGAGCAGGAGCAGAGAACGCGAGACCCGTCGGCGGCACAGTAAATTTTTTTTTTTTCTTTCTCCCTTCCCTCGGCAATTTTGACCTCCCACGCGGCCCCTCGCACCCGCCCCCCCACCCGCTAGCCATGCCGGAAAAGGAGGCTGTGTTGCGGTGGTAAATTATTGGATCTCCACAAATGTGTGCCCTTCCCCAATGGTATTGAGGTTTTGTAGCAACATTTATACAACTAGCGCATAAGAAAATTATTTTTTGATTGAGGAGCATTGCTGTTGTTCACCCATTCATTCAGAGCAACGGTCAAACGTGGGAGTACATTGAGGAATATCTTCAGGTGCCAAAATGCATGTGTGATAGATATGTGAGTAAAGTTTACACTGTGTATGGCTTGCAAGTCACACGTATGAATCCTGGCAGAACTGGCACCCCCTCTTCCTTAAAACAAGGATAAAAGCAGTACCAGTATCAAAATGTTGGGTTCCAGTAGCACCTATCATTAACAGGATTGCAAAGTGATGGAAAGTAATGAAGGTAGACAATTTCTTACTATGGAACTGGTGTGGAAATGAGCAGATCTGACAGGTGTGAACTTTTTTGCCATCATATAATGTAATGATGTGTACATATACTGCCTGAGGCCTCTGGCCTTCTGTGTCAGCAACCTCGTTCCAAGCATTGTGTCACCTGGCTTCTTTGCTTTCACACTAATCTTTCACCAATATCATACCATGGCCACTGTGCTCCCCTTCCCGAGCAATATCATGTCATAGTTTACTATTTATGAAGAGTGTATAAAGTTCAGTTTCCTGTCTTCTCTTTTACTGTAAGGACTATTCACCTCTTCAATGCGGATGCATGTAAAAATTGGACTCTGGCATGGGCAAACTCCATGCATAAATGGGCCCTTCAAAAGGTCAACTTGCATTCGCTTCCATACCTATTGCTATTTTCTATTTTCACTGCAGTTTATATTCTGACAACTACCATAAAAGCAAACTCACATGATGTACCTCTGCACAATCACCTGCTCAAACAAAGTTATTCTTGTTCTTCCACTTACTGCAAACAAAACCAGGTCAATTGTCAACTATGCCTAGTTCGAACTAAGTTTAACAAGCATTGGCATAGCCAATAGGTCTTACCTTTGGGACCTTATAAGTGCTTAACCATGCAGCACATTATCCTGGGTGTTGTGCTGCCAGAGATTGAAGAGCTATACCGTTACTACACTCTGGGCCATGCAGTGTGATTCAGGAATACATGCTTGCCCCAGGAAACATTTCTGGACACATTCCAAGGCTTTTTAATGCACAAACAGAAAGACAAGTGCCTTGATTCAAGTCAACAGACCTATAACATTCTATTTGTGACTGCATCACTAGAGTATTGAACAGCCTATGAAAAAAATGCAGTGAATTACTTTCCAATGGTGGACGCATCACATCCCTCCTCCCCCAAGCCTTTATTCACCAGGCATCCTTAGCCAGAGTTTTCCATTCAAAACATTGCTCGCACCATCCGTTTACCAGTAAGCCCCTGGCTCTGCCCTCTGTTCCAGCCCCCTGGGTATAGGAGCACTGGACATAGCAACAACAACAAAATGCTCCCATTTGTCAGGTAGAGGGGAAATAATGAATAAACAGAAATGGTGTCAGCATCACTTTATCTCGGGGCACCTAAAACCCCAAAAATTAACCTGACCTTGTGTAATGTAACTGTCGCTTTTGTAAAGCGCTTCAATACCTTTGGGTCAGTCAAGTTCACGCTTTATAAATATGCCCCAAAAATTATTCTGACATTGTGTAATGTAAATAGAGCTGATGTAAAGTGCTTCAACACCTTCAGGTCACTTGAGTTCACATTATATAAACAAGCGTCAGAGAAAATGCGACAGGACTTGCCCAAGCCTTGCCCTTAACTGTCCAGCAAGGTTGGGCTGCTGAAGGGCCAGTGATTGAAGATCGCTATTGCAACTAGCAGTGAAGCGGGAGGGGCTTGGGAGAAATCCTCACAGGGAAAATTAAAGAGGCTATTTCGAAAAGAGCGTCTGACATTTCATCTTGGTATTTGAACAGGGCAGGGAGATTAAGTGATGGGAGCCAAAGCTGAACCACCGAAGATGGGCAAAGAGTGATAGGAGCAGGAATAAAAGAAAACACATGGCCCCCAAATGAACACATAAGCACAGAAGCATAAAGTTAACAGTAATTGGGTGGTGCTCTGTGGGAGGAAGCTAAACACAAAAAGGAGGGACAAAGAGGAATGATTAACCACTCGGAGTCGTAAGCAAGCATTTTTGAACGACAATCGAAGGGAATTATAAAAAGTAACTGGGCTGGCGGTAATCCCTCATACAGCATGTTTCGAAGAAACAGCACTGCTTAGTCTCCACCTAAAAACAATCCCCCCTCTTCCTGACCCAGGAGCAGTAAATCAGATATGCACACAGAGTCGGCTGGAACACATACTCCTGGCTGGCCAGAGAGCAACAGCAGCACCAGTCGGACACTCAAGGACAAAACTGATGCAAATATGAACCTCTTAGAATAAGCTCCTGATAAGTTTGCAGGTTTCATTTATATTTTAATAGGGTTGTATTTTCTGTGTCACATAGCCTGAAAAGAAAAACTGACTTGAAAGTTAAGTAACATGGAGCAGAACAGATGCAAGTGCTAAGGGGTTGTACTTTTCATGAATATCAAGGTATTTTTTGTGCACAGTAGGATAAAGGCTCTAACACTTGCCTCATGACTTGTGATGCTCAAATAAAACCTGATCTAAATACTTTGAACATCTAAGAGTGTTTTTTCTTTATTTGAGAAGCTGAGTTTTCTTGTTTGCACAAATGTAAATGTAAATGTGACTTATAAAGCGCAAACTCATGCCCTAGGGCATCTTGGCGCTATCGAAGTCCGATTTAGGCTGTGACCATGTCGTTGTCGGATCAGGCAGATGCGCAGATGTCTTCTACTCCTGTATGAAAAGCCAGGTCTTCAAGGCTCTTCTAAAGGAAAGTAAAGAGGGAGCAGTTTTTAGTGTCAGTGGGAGACTATTCCAGAGCATGGCAGTGGCCCTAAAAAAGCTCTTCCCACCCCAGGTGGCTCTCCTAAATGGGGGGACAATCAGGTTCCTAGCAGACACTGATCGAAGTGTCCTAGCTGGGATGTACCATTTCAATTTCTTTTAAATGGTCTGGCCCGAGTCCATGCAATGATTTATAGGCCATGCAGAGAGCTTTGAAACTACATCGTTGCTTAACTGGCAACCAGTGTAGTTTCCTAATTGCTCCTCTGGCTGACTCATATTTCGGAATTTTAAAAAGGAAGCGAGCCGCAGTGTTTTGCAGTGTCTGAAGCCTCTTCACGAGACCCATTGCAAGCGTAAGATACAAACTATTGCAATAGTCAATCCTCGTGAGGATCAATGACATTGTAACTGTTTTTAGTAGTTAAGGGGGCAGAAATTTTTCTATCTTTTTTATTAGCCTTAGGGAGCAAAAAGCGGCCGAAGTAATTTTATTTACTTGGTCCTTAAACTTCAGTTCTTTGTCTACCAAGAAGCCTAAATTTCTTACTTTGTTTGAGGGTTCGGGTAGTGAGTCCAGCTCAGGTGGCCACCAGTCTGGTGTCCAGAAGGAAGAATTTTTTCTGAAGATGATAACTTCAGTTTTTTTGGTGTTCAGTTTAAGGCAATTGCAATCCATCCAAATGCTTACCTTACTCATACATGTGCTGAAAGCCGCACCCGAATTGCTTTCTGGATTTGCCAGTGATACCACAATTTGGATGTCATCGGCATACGAGGCCGGACTTTTTAATAATGTACGTAAGTGGTGTAATGTAAAGATTAAACAGAGTTGGGCTCAGTGCCGAGCCCTGGGGAACTCCACAAGGCAAGGAAAAGGACCTGGAGACAAACTGACCCATCTTCACGTTATTTTGTCTATTTGCCAGGAAAGATTGCAGGAGATCCAAAGCTGTTCTCTCTATCCCCAGCCTATGCATACGGTCAGCCAAGATCTCATGGCTGACCATATCAAAAGCTGCTGAGAGATCCAGCAGGGTCAATACAGCTGTCCCACCCCTATCAAGTACTTCTTGCATGTCCTCTGTTGCTATCACCAGGGCCGATTCTGTGCTGTGGTGTTTCCTAAAACCATGTTGTGTGTCATCTAGCAAAGAGTTTTCCTCTAAGTATTCTGATAGTTGTTGGTTTATTACTTTTTCAACCAGCTTGGCAGTGAAAGGAAGCCTTGATATTGGTCTGTAGTTATTTGGGTCCTGGGCGTTTAAATTGTCTTTTTTTAGTAGGGAGAGAATCGAGGCCTGTTTCCAATGAGAGGGAAAATACCCTTCTGCAAACATGTTCTTAAAAATCTGCCCTAGATTTTGTGCTACTTGAGCAGGAATCATGGGCATGATATTGGGGGGACAAGGGTCTTGTGGCGCCCCCGATTTGATAAGTGGGATTAACTCTATTAGTTGTTCTTCTGATGGGACCTTAAAGGAGGAAAGACTGATTTTTTTAGCCAGTCCAGTTAAGACATGTTCCTCCTGATGATTGCCTGCTCTATGTGTAGTAAATTTATTAAAGATATTAGCGACTTTTTCTTGAAAAAAGCCCGCCAATGTATCACAGAACTCTTGATTTGTTTCTGCATTATGTGAGCTGGCTGGTGTGCCATCAATTTTTTTATCACTGAGAAAAGAGTCTTGTTTGCATCAGAGGCAGCTTTTATATGCCCCTAGTAATATGCTGTCTTAGCTGGTAAGATAATTTTTTGTGTTTGGCTAATTTGGTTTTATGAATATTTTTCTCCTCCACATCGTAATTATTCCTCTATTTTTGTTCTTGTCTACAACAGTCCTGCCTTGATAGTATGAGGTTTTCATTGCACCAGGGCTGGGATATTTTCTTACATGTGGTTTTTTGAATTCTTGGAGCAACTCGGTCCAGTGCAGAGTTAAGCCAGAATGCAACATTCTCGACACTGTGCTCCAGATTATCCCCTGGTTGCCAGGGGCCGGCGGCAATGGCATCTCCCAGTTCAACTGGTCGTATTTTATGCCAGCCTCTGCTTGAGGTGTGTTGAGTAATATTTCTAGACATGGTAGCTTTTTTGGTCTTTATCTGCCAGTTGACCACCCAGTGGCCATGTCTGAACTGGGGTGGTGGAGTGAGCTAAAGAATGATGATGGATTAAACCCAGATCAGTTGACTGGGGGTGAGTGCTTGCAATGTTCAACACTCCGTCCATCATCCCCTTTGGTTTTGCTAAGTTCGCCCTAAGTTGGCAGGGTATGCCCAGACGTGGGTCCCTTGCTCCTTTTGCCACTGGATTCAAGATAGCCTGGCTGATGAGGGTTATGAACCCGAAACCGGTCCCAGGATGCTTGTTTCCAGTCCAGGGAAGACATGGCTTGGCAGTTCGGGCTGGACTGTTCCCATGAGGCACAGGGTCAGACTGATTTGCATATGGCCATGTCTGAACTGGGGTGGCGGAGTGAGCTAAAGAATGATGATGGATTAAACCCAGATCAGTTGACTGGGGGTGAGTGCTTGCAATGTTCAACACTCCGTCCATCATCCCCTTTGGTTTTGCTAAGTTTTCCCTAAGTTGGCAGGGTATGCCCAGACGTGGGTCCCTTGCTCACTTTGCCACTGGATTCAAGATAGGCTGGCTGATGAGGGTTATGAACCCGAAACCAGTCCCAGGATGCTTGTTTCCGGTCCAGGGAAGACATGGCTTGGCAGTTCGGGCTGGACTGTTCCCATGAGGCCCAGGGTCAGACTGATTTGCATATGGCCATGTCTGAACTGGGGTGGCAGAATGAGCTAAAGAATGATGATGGATTAAACCCAGATCAGTTGACTGGGGGTGAGTGCTTGCAATGTTCAACACTCCGTCCATCATCCCCTTTGGTTTCACCCAGTGGTCTAACCAGGTCAAGGGGAGGGATGGAAGTAGCAAGATGTCAGACTGATTGGAAAAAATCTTGTCTAACATGTGCCCAGCCCTATGCGTTTGGCCTTTGGTGACTAGATGCAGTCCAAACGCGTTCATAGTGTCAATCAGTTTTTGAGAGTTTGGATCTGGTACCTTTTCCAGGTTAAAATTAAAATCTCCCAACACCAGAGAGTTCTCATTGATGATAGCGGATTCCATAAGCGTACTTAGCTTTTCCGCAAACCCACATCTAGATCCTGGGGGGCGATAAACTAACATACCCTTAATGGCCTGCGAATCTGCTGACTGCACCGAGAAGGCTAAGGCCTCAAAACCCGGGCAAAATTAGTGGCTCGAATGTCATTTTAAAGTGACAACGATAAAATACTGCCAAACCCCCTCCCCTCTTTTTTGATTGTCTATCTAGATGATATACTGCAAAGCTGGGGGGGGGGGTGGCTGCAACAATGTCTGGGCCCGAACTTGCATCGGCCCATGTTTCCGTTATGAATGCCACAAATAATGAGGCACTGGCTTGCTGTTCAGTGGAACCCCTGCAACAGGCGGACCTCTCATCAACCTGCTGAATTTAGGCTTAGAGCATGGAATCCAGATTAGGTCTCATGAGACTAGGATTTTTACTCACCAGACAAGGCATAACATAACACAACACAATACAGCAAAACATAACATAACATATCATGACATAACACAGCACTTTGGGCATGACAGCTATATCAAACACAGTGCCAGGTTTAACATTACTTATGCTTGCACTCTTTTAAATTCTGGTAGACGAATATGAGAGTTGTGTATTTTTCCATATTCATTGTATGTGATATTTAAAGCTGCATATCTGGGTTTTGGTGCTATTGACCTTCCCACAAGACTTTTGCAGTCTACTGTGTTGCTAACATGCTTAGCCCCCATGCTTTCCTGAGCTAAACTATATTGGCTGTGAGTCCCAAGAGCACACATGCTGCCTCTGAATCATGATACCATTCTCAGACTTAATCACATTGAGCATTGCAAGCCAGAGCTATTAAACCTTATGGCACCACCTCACAATGTGTACAACTGCTCTTGATATCTCTCAGCTTCTCTATCTTTTCTTCAACTGGTATCATTTGATGGACTCTTACTAGAGCACAGTGCACCCTGAAAAATATTTTGATTAGTAGTTTACTCTTCTGAATGCAATGTATGACTCGGGAGGTCTTAGTTACAGACTCTAGCAACTTTCCCCCAAGCTGGGAAGGCTAGGTCTTTGCATGCTAAATATATTTCCTTTGAATTGTAGACACTAAGGGCCTCATTTATGGGCTTTTGGCGTAGGAAAACGCAGCAAGTCATCATTGCTGCGCTTGCCCTACGTCAAAGTGAAAGAGCAAGTCACCTTGCTGTGCTGCCCTACTTCAAAGTGAAAGCGCAGGAATGCACCTTATTTATCCCATCCTTTCCCCCTGCACTGGTGTCATTTCCCTTGCACCATGGTGCAAGTGTGTCTATTTTGTCCAGAGGATTGTTTTTGTGCAGGACGGGGAACCTTCCTGCACAAAAATAATCCTGGGAGGCTTTTTCCTTCTTTCTAAGTGTGCTGCAGAATGCAGCCCACATGGAAAGAGGAAAAAAAGAGGAGAAACAAAGTTATTTCTCCTTGCTTCTCCTCCCCTTGGGAGGCGTAAGGTGTTGGCACATCAGCAGATTTATATGGTTTTGTAAATCTGAGAATGCGTCAAAATCCATGAGTGTTACATGGGAACACCCACTGCAACGCCCATGGAACGCCTCCCTAGTGCAGAGCAAGGCAACGCACCGATTTGCGATGCCTTGCCTTACTCCATATCTCTTTATTCATCCATTGAAAGGCAAGGGGTTTTCTGGTCTTTTGTCTTACTTTAGGAATTAGAATGCTGAATTAATCTGAATTTCCATGTTCATATTTAATCGTACTCAAGCTCACAATTCAGTTCAGCAGAGGAGGATGCCTGTTGGACACCGTTACAAATATACTACTGCAAAACTCTAAGGAGTCCACTCCTATGTTCCTCTTCTTTTTTAGGATTATTTCCAATTCGTTGGACTTTGGGTTCCAAGGAAATTCCGCAGAGAACTGGAAGACAGTGAGAATCATTCACTGGGTCTCTTTGATATTTCACTTTGTCCAATAACAAAGTGTTCATGAATATGTTTGCCTTAGGGTTACTATAGTTCACCAAAATGCAAGCAAAATATATGTTGGCTGCAAGCCAATAAGATTCCAGTGTAACCTTCAATCGACAATGTAAAGTGCTTTATATGCAATATATAGTGGATTTGCCAATTTTCTAAATTTTATGATGCTGTATGTTATATGCATTATTTTCTTTGCACTTCTTCTATCTTCTCTGGCCAGTTAAGCCTTAATCTGTGTGTATGGAATGTGTTATCTACAAGTCCTATAATTTATATTTAGATTTGTGTTAAGACATGCTGTGAGCAGGTATGAATTATATGACATGGAATCCTTACCCATCCAGGCAAAAACAGTCACAATACCTCACACATAATATGACAGGAAGTCATTGAAACATGTGGACACCAATAAGACTTTGATTCTACAGTAATAATTAATGTTTACAAAATTCCTATGCTAGTTGCTAATCTCTAGGTTTTTTTCCTCCAAGGGTGTGGGGGTAATTTCCAAGTTCTCACTTCTCCTTACCACCAGGTTTTACCTGGCTGTGAAGGCAGTGAAAACTGGCCATTTGACCACCCATTCTAAATTGGGCAGACGCTCAAATGGCCAAATCTCTGATGGCCTGACGTAGTAAGTCTCCGCCGCCGCTGACATACTTCAGTTCCACCAACTCTAAGTGAGGCGGACCGAAGTTCAGTGTGGCAGTGAGATTACTCTGTTGCCTTTGCGACGGAGTACCCTCTCTGCCAAACTCTAAATCTGGGCCTTAGTGACAGAGGAAGGGGGTCAGTGAGATACTGTGAGCCCACCATTCTACGGAAAGGGCATTCATACAAATCCCTTTCAGAAACTGCATCAGTAGCAATCTCCGCTGCATCGGTTTTATGCTGTAATAGTTGCAAAGTTTTGATTTATGGATTTAAATAGTTTCAATAAACACACTTGCCATACTGGAAGACAATATGCGTAGCAAGTACACCTGAATCTAAAAACAAAGACAATCTATTTCTCAAGTAGCTGATATTGATTTTTATTTTGTAGATTTCTTTGTTGAAACAGCTTTCCTTAATGGATTTATCCCTGTGACTGCAGTCGAGGCAATACTAAATGTTTCAACTGTATGCCAGACACTCCCGAGGAGCTGGACAATCTTCTAGCAGGGATCTATTCTGTGAACAGGGGTAACCCATGTATGGAATTGAAAAACGTAATACTGGCTGATGAAAATTCCTTTTCTGCACTCTGAACAGTAACCAAGTACAGAAGACTGTGATGGAGCTATTCAGATAAATTCAGACGTGTGGAGGAAGCAACTGATGAGTTGGAGGAAGCAACCAATGAGCTAGTGAGAGGGAATAACATGGAGTACATGAGGGGACCTTTAAGGGGGCAAAGCAGCACATAAGTGAGAGTGCAAGAAAACACATGCACTTCTTTGGAGTGCTGAAACAAAAAGAAATAAGTAGTTTCTTGAAAGTGAGTAGTGGAAGAATACAAGTCATACAATCAAAGGGTCTATAAAGAAGATATGCTCCAGGTGAGGGACAAACACAAAAATGGAACTTAAGATAATGAATAAGAAGCAAACAAATGGCATTGACAAGAAAGACAACTAGTGGTAAGCAATAAGATGACGAAAAGCTGACTGTAAGTAAGCACTGGTCTTCGATAACAGACAGAAAAAAGCTCTCTGTAGGTGAGACCTAAAAAATACATAAGCATATAGGAATTCCCATATAGAAGCAGACAAAGGTTTATTGACACAAACAAACAGAAGCATGCATATACAAAGAAGAATACTCAATATGAATATCTAAAGACAGACATGTTCATGTGTTCTTAAACACTCAAAAACCTGCACTGACTTTTTGATGTAAAACGACATAGGGCCTGATTACGATGGCGGTCCGACCGCAACCGATGGCTTGTTGGTTGCGGTCCGACTGCCATCTGCTGCTGCGGTCCTTCCGATGCATTACAATGTGTGCGGTTGGAGGCAGCAGTTGAAGGGACCATCTGACGCTATCTGATGGGCTCAAGGAGCCCTCAGACCATCGGACGCAGTAAATAATCCCTTAATGACGGCGGCTCCGTCATTTGGGATTATGATGTCAATTTTCAACTGCCATTCCATGTCGGCCTTTCCGACGTGGAAAGGCTGTCGGAAAGTGACGGTTGGGGGCCCCTAGCAGGGCCCCCTTCCCTCCTGGCCCTCCGCATTTGGGCCTGGGGGGGTCTATGGTGCGCCCCTAAACACCCCTGCACCGTGTGCCAGCCACACGGTACAGGGATGTTTCAAAACATAAATTTTTCAATGGAAGCTTGTGCAGCAGGCCTTTTCCGCCCGCCGCACATGCTTCCATTGAAAAATGTATGTTTCCGACCGCGGTTGCATCCAAATTGGGATGTCGGCACCGGAGGCCGGGCGGTTACTTTCCAGCAACAATCCCCCCCGACATCGGTATTAGGCACATGATGTCATAGACACTCAGACAACACAGGCAAAAGAATAGCAATGATGTGTACATGTGCACGTGTTATGCTGCTTGAATGCGTATGCATGCGCATGGGGCATGCATGGCCACCATTTTGTTTATTTTATTATTTACTGTTCCAAGAAGATGCCAATGTTGGAGCAATAAATAAAAAAATCTTGTAAACGTGTGCGAAAGTGCATATTGTAAAAGGAACTTCCCACCATCTTTTCAGTGTGATTGACCATCTTTTCTGAATAGCAAAGCATACGTGCGATATAGCAATTCGATCCACAATAAATGAGTGAAATATTTAATGGTTCAGTAAAACTAAAGATGCGATGTTTGCAGACATTGTGGTGAGTGCAGACTGAAAGACCATCACAATGTGGAGAATAGTACAATAATTATTAAAATATACTCTTACAGAAAATAATCAAAAATTAATTTCTGAATATGCTTATTAAACCCAAATTCTACAGATTTCTTCCACATTTTAAAAAAGCAAATACAATTGGAAAATACGATTTGAATTGCACTAAGGTGACAATTAGAACTGAAGTGTTAACATGAAAACTATTTCACAATAGAGGGATTTCTACAAACATTTTAAAATCTCAAAGTATTAAAATCTCGATGTGAAAGGTATAAACATCTTTATCTTCATATTTACACGTGTAATTTGAGCTTCTACGATTTTTTATTTTGTTCCCTCCATACATTTATATTTACAAGTGTAATTACATGCTAATTAAATACTCCGAAAAAAAGTAATATGATCAGATAGGGTTTTCTGTTACGATTTGTGCCTCTAGTTCTAGAACTTATCCTCAGCTGCTTAAGAAGCGTATTATTTCCATTGAAGCAAGTGAGTTTGGAAATGTTCACACTACCTATTCTCTAAAAAGCACCCCTGTAATATGGTGGAAAACATATCTTTTCTTTGCATTGGCAAGTATCTGGCACAACATCAATGGAGCACAACTATGCACCACATGTTTATGAGGTCCTTATAGAGTGTAAATGGATTCACGCCATGGAACATTTTGAGTAGCTCCTTTCTCCGGTCTCTTATGTGGCCAGAAATGGTACGGCAAGTAACTTGGCCGTAGATCAAAGGGGCCTTCCAATTAAAAACGTCTTTTGCTTTTTTAATGTGCTGATTTGGTGAACACAGAATTCATTGGGGTGCAGTTGTGTCTTTAACTCCTGACTCATATATTGGCAATTATCCAGGATATGATATCACACAACAAAACACTCTCTCTACTGTATCCGTAGACTTAAAACCGATCAAAGTGCTCATACTTCGATAAATGTGAAAGGTGAAAGTTTTGTAAAAAAAATGGTATTAAAATAACTCAGTAAAACGTAAAACCATAACAATGTAGCACTCTGCTAAAGGTGGCAGTGGCTATGCAAAATACGAGACACATCTGTGTAGAGTGTGTGTGCAAGTTTTGTGAAAATGCACAATTTACATAAGCAATCATGAACTAACATTATCTTAAAACGCCAGTCTTCTACTAACTGCTAGCCTCTCAGCTTGATTGGAGATTTTGTTTCAAGAAGATTTCCAATGAGTGACATTTGTTTTCATCTATTACTAACAGGTCCAACACACATCTATCATTAGTAGTAAAGGTATGATGCCATAAATGGAGAATTATGAAGCAGTTGTGGCAGCACACAACCATGTAAAGAGCTGGTTCCACTAGATCCGCTAGGACTAAACATCCATGATCAGACTGTGTCTATTATTTCTTGAAATCAATGCTTTCTCGATTGGGAGTGTAAGCTTAATAAACCCATCACAATTATTTTAGACATAGGTCTCAGTACACAGCCTTGCCTGCTTTTCATGATCCTGAAGAGTAACCTGGTAATATTTTTCTGTTGCATGGATTGTGGGGGAGTTTTTCACTATAAGAGAGAGGATGAGTTGCTATGATGTGCTAAGCTGTGTGGTCTTCTGCCACTATGTGTGAGTTAGGCCAAACGTCTACACAAGAAAGTTATGAATCAAGCCCTGCTTCAGTGCCAGTGAACAGGGTACACTAGGCTAAGTCACATTGTATTCTATAAAAACAAGAAGAACTCTATTTCCTTTTGTGTTTCATTTGTAAATAACGGCTTGCTTTTTCAAGTCGCATAAAGACAACAAGATCCTTGATGATGTCACTAAATAATGAAACAATTAGAACAATTTGGAGATAATTATGAATCCTATCTAGCTATTCATATACAACATATGGACAACATTTTAAGAAGACCATATATCATGAGGAAAGGTTTTATGTACCTGCACAGAAGTTCTAAACACAGGTAAACCAGTAATGGATTATAATCATAGGAGCTACAAAGCAGTGTTCTGTGCAGTAAGTGGTCACGCAGTGCAAGTGAGTGAGAATAACAAACCAAGGGGCATATTAGCAAGGGCAGTATCGCCACTTTAGCGGCACTTTTTGCCGCTAAAGCGGCAATATTTTTATCGCCCTATCAGCAAGCTGTCGCTAACAGGCGTTAGCGACAGCTTCCTGGCGATAGCGGCCCGTTTCCTATCGCCTTGCATGCCAGCGATGATTATCGCTAATGACATGCAAGGTAGGCGTTCCCTAACTAAAAGCGACTGAAAACAGTCGCTAACACAACTTCCCCTATTAGCAACTAACGCCAAGCGATAAAAAAACTCGCGCTAAGCGCGATTATCGCTAGAATTTAAAACACCTGCTAAAAACATGACTTACCTGTTTGTTCAATGGGAGGTGGATTGTCAGGCTAAGTCCCCCATGGCGTTAATGCGTGAATATCTCAGGATTTCCAGCGATATTCACGCATTTCACTGCTATTGCTGGATATTTTATCGCATTGGAGATAAACGTTGCTAATAACGTGTTATCTCCACGATAAAATCCAGCGATACGCGGCGTTAAAAAAAACGCGCTAAGCGCGGTTTGCGATAATTATCGCAATTTGTTGTCAATATCCCCCAACAAGGCCTATTAACGTGATCAGCAAGAAATGCGAAAGACCCAAGAATGGCCATCAAACTGATACAGCAAAGAAATGCCTGGAGCACATATAAATATGTTTGAGGTAAAAGTCATTCACCAAGATCCTAGCTAGCCATCAAAATTTCAAAGAGTCTTTCCACCAAACATTGTCATTGACGTTTCAACCCAAAAATGGCAATGCCACGGTCATCATCAGGATTAACTACATTTGAGAGCACACAGTAGATCCTATGAGATACTAAATACATACACAAACACTAGTTAGACATAAGGCTTGAATCCAACCAGTCAAAAAATGGAAAATGTCTCCTCAACAAAGAAATATTTCTTGGGATTCCAGTATAGAGATATCGATGCAAGACAATTATGTGACAAATTCTACAAGGAATTGGCAGGCAATGTGTAAACTGCTAGTGAATGAACATAACAATGCAACTTACAGAACAACTGAAGGTCAGTTGGCGTGAGGAAGTCCATCTGAAAAAGTAATATTACACATTAATACAATAGTTGTAAAAGTATTAGCCTTTGAGGGAAAACCCACAGCATGTACTTACATGTGGGAAGATACTATGGGGCAGATTTACAACTTCTGGCGCATCCCTGCAAATCAGCAGGGATGCGCCAGAATAGTTGCGACACGCAATTCTCTCCTTGCGCCACCACGGAAGCGCCGCATTTACAATGCGGCGCACCGTGGCGCAAGGAAAGGCCGATGCGTGTCGCATCCTGTGGCGCAAGGGCGGCGCATTGCTGGAGTCGTGTCGCAAGCGCGACGCAACTCCAGCAATGCTCGTGGGCCGCCCATACCTAACGTGGTGCGCCACTCCTTACGCCTGCTTGAAGCAGGCGTAGAGGATCTGCCGCAGCGGCGTCGGAAAGTGACTCAGTGAAATCTTGTAGATTTCACTGCGTCACTTTTACGAGGCATTCCTTCGACGGAACGCCCACCTCTGCGGAGGAACGCCCACATGAAACCTGACGCAGGTTTCATGTGGCGCAGGGCTTACAACGTGACGCATCTCCCTAGATGCGTCACGTTGTAAATAATGCGCAACGTGGCGCATGAGCGCACGTCGCCGCTGCGTCACAAAAGTGACGCAACGGCGGCGCAAAAGTGGCGCAAGGGGCTTGTAAATCTGCCCCGTTATGTCTGGGGTACTGAGTCCTTTGATGGGAATGGAAAACTGCCATAACTTGCAAAATCATCTGTATTACAAGGGGCCTGCCAAGTCCTGGTTAAAGGTGCAGAGAGCTGAGTGGATCAGCTTGGTAGGGCGGTGACAAAAATTATTTGGGAGAATACTGAAGGTAAAGAGCACAATAGGAAATACAAATGTGCTCAGTTCCCTTAGACTTTATATGCAAACGCACATGGGAAGGACTCTGAGATATGGAGAGTGTCAGGCCCTAGTAGTAAAAGGTAGTGGAATGAATCCAGCAGTCAGATGAATCTGTGCAATGCGGAAGTTAAAAGAAGAGCTCTTGGGCATGTCATCCGACTGAAAAATAGAACAGACTATGTCGATAAAGGAGGGCTCATCTTGTAAAAGTGAACTTTACATGCAAAGCGATAGTGTAAAATGGAAAAAATAATAATAATTATCAAGAAACTGGGAAAAGAGCAAGTCATTGGCATAAATGTACACATAGACCCAGATTTATCAAACTTTCATGCAGCTCAGCAAGATACCTTGCTCTGCTGCGCTGCACTGCGTGAAAGGGCAGGAAAGCACCATATGTAACATTATATGGAACATTCCTGTCCGCTCCTTGTGCTGGCACACAATGTGCTGCCTTGGGCCAATGTAGGCACCCCTGTGCTGTGGTGGAAGGGTGCCTGCGTTGTAGGCAGGGTTTTTTTTGTGCAGGAAGTGGCAACTTCCTGCACAAAAACAATCCTCTTGGGCTTTTTTCTCAAAGAGAAAACAACAATGAGAAATAAAGATATTTCTCCTTGTTGCAACTCCCCTGAGAAAGCGTAGAACATGGGTACTCGCAAACATTTTCAAAAGGGCCAAAAAGTTTGGTTCGTAGTGTGACCGAGGGCCACATTGATGCGAGCAGTAAGGCAGTCGGGGGGGGGGAGGTGTAAAGTGGGCATAGAGAAAAGTCGTCCATGTACATCTAGTGGTTGAATTGCATCTAGGATCAATCCCTGCTTCCCCACTTGGCCAAATTGTGTGATCCTAGCCAATTGTTTTATTTCACTTTGCTTCTTTTTTCTTCATTATCACTTATACGATGACCTCAAATTACATGACTTGAGGATGTGCCCTGTACAAAAGCTTCTCTTGTGTTTGTATTATTAAACCATATTGTTGTCCACATATAATAACAACCCAGGCCAGCCAGAGGATGAGCATAGCAATTGATTTGACTCTTAGTTGACTATTGGCATTGTTGTCAGGGTGGTGGGAGGCATAAATGTTTCTAAATTCATGTTTGAAAACTGCCAATTTAAAAAAACTTCTCAATGCACTGATTTACAACTGATGTAGTAAAGTGAAACGTGTTTGCATGTTAAAGAAATACACCTTTTTTTTTTACTTTGAAGGGACTTTATCATATTTTTACACGTGTATTGCAGGATAGCTTTAAAAATGAAGGTGTTCTTAAAGTTAAGTGGTACAGGACAGCTTCTGTGCGTCTTTTTTTTTTACTTCAGTTCATCTGTATATAAATGCTTTCCATTTATTTAATATCTTTATGAATGTTAGTGCTTTGTAAAGTAAACAGCAGCCGAGTGCTGCCGTTCAACCGGGAGTTGCATGCAAAGGTCAGGAGTGCCACATGAGGCCCCCAAGCTCTAATTTGAGTATACTGGCGTAAAATGTTGAACCCTTCCCAGGTTTACCAGTGTTGGTAAATCCGGGAATGCTCCAAAGTCCAAAAGGTGGATGCATGGGAACCCCCATGGAACACCTTCCCAGTGCAGAATAACGCAAGGCAGCGAATAGCGCTGCCTTGATTTACTCCAGATTTACAAAGAACGACAGAGTCACGCAAGGTGGTCTAGAGCTGCTTGGTAAATCTGACTTTGGGATTGTGATGGCCTTGCGACACCCTATGTGACACAAGTGCAATGCACTCCCTTGATAAATCTGACCCATAATTGCAATGGTTCCATCATATATAGGACATGTGACAAAAGTATGTATGTGTATTCAAAGACATAGCATTATGTCAGTTGAAACTTATATTCGATCCTAAATGGAAATGACAGTAATATTAGTGTTGGACTTGGCCCTCTCTGCAGGGGTCTCCCCCAAACCTTTTGCCTTCACCCCTCCTATTTTTGCTGGCTTTAAGACTCTGTGCAATTTACCACTGTTAACCTGTGCTAAAATGCTTGCTTTCACTCCCTAAATCACAGTAAAATTGGCTTACTCCTGATTGGCATATTTAATTTACTAATAAGTCCCCAGTAAAGTGGTTATACCATATCTCCAGGCCTGTAAATTAAATGCCACTAGTGGGCCTGCAGCATTTATTGTGACACCCACTTCAGTAGCCTCTTAAAACATGTCTCAAGCCTGCGATTGCAGCCTGACTGCAGTTTTATTCTGTCAAATTGGCTTGGCAGTATAACCCCCTTGCCAAACCTTACACTCCTTTTTTATTACATAGAAGTTACACTTAGACCCTAGGTAGCACATAGGGCAGGGTACATTGTAATTAAAACATTTGACATGCACTTTTAAGTTTTAAATGTACTGGTAATGAAAAAACCCTAAATTCCTTTTTCACTACTGTGAGGCTTACCTCTTCGATAGAATAACATTGGGTTGCCTTATGTTATGTTATGTTATGTTATATTGGTTTGTATAGTGCATTAATCACCCAAGAGGGTATCCAGGTGCTTGGGCAGCTGTGTAGGTTTGTGGTCCCCAAGGTGTTAATAAGAAGAGCAAGGCTTCTGTTCCTTGCGGAACTCAAGACATGAAGAGGAGGCAGTGATGTGTTGACGGAAGTCGTTCCATGTTTTAGGTCTGATGTGGGAGAATGAGCGACCTCCAGCATTACCTTTGCAGATGCGTGGAATGTGTGTGAGTTAGAATGAGGCAGAGAGTATTTATCTGGTGGGTTGGTTCAAGTATTTTCGTCCTGTGTTGTGTACGGCTTTGTATGTGTGCATGGGAAGTTTGAATTGGCTGTACTTGAAAATGGGTATCCAGTGAAGCTTCCTGAGGTGTGGTGTGATGTGGGTGGGCATTGAGCGGTCCAGTATGAGTCTTGCAGCAGTGTTCTGGTTGGTCTGGTGTCTGTGTACGTGTTGTTTGGAGATTGGCGTATAGAGTGTAGCCGTAGTCCAGCCTGCTGGTGATGAGTGTTTGTGTGACAGTTTGTTTGGTGTTCTGAGGCGGATCACTGACAGAATATAGAATGCCAAAATATCGACCTGCAAAAATATAGTGGATAAAATATAGAATGCCAAAATATCGAATTCCTATCTACAAACAGGTAAGTACAAAAATATCGAATCCAAAATATCGTTGTAAATAATATAGTTTGTTAAAATATCGAATGTTTTAAATGTATTAAAAGTAATGTAAAATTAATAAAATAATAAATATAATTAACTGAAACATACTTAAAAATACTTAAATAACCTTAAAATTAATAAATAATTAATGTAAGTTATAAAAAAATAAACATACATTTTTATTTTTTAATACATATATATTAACTTAATATTAATAAAAAATATTCAATATTTTTAGCATAGGATAGCGCGGGGGTAAAGTTTACTATTATCACTCCAGAGAGTGCAACAGTAAGGAAAGCGTTGGCCTGGCTCTTCGATCAGTAGCAGCACCACCCCCCTCTTCCCCCAGCGCCTTGAGACCCTCGCGGGTATGTAGTGCGCTTTATAAGTGACATGATTGATTGATTGATTGATTGATAGCGTAGGGGTAAAAATTACTATTTCCACTCCAGTGAGTGCAACAGTAGGGAAAGCGTTGGATAGCGTGAGGGTAAAATTACTATTCCCACTCCAGAGAGTGCAACAGTAAGGAAAGCGTTGGATAGCGGAGGGGTAAAATTACTATTCCCACTCCAGTGAGTGCAACAGTAGGGAAAGCGTTGGATAGCGTAGGGGTAAAATTACTTTTCCCACTCCAGAGAGTGCAACAGTAGGGAAAGCGTTGGATAGCGGGAGGGTAAAAATTACTATTCCCACTCCAGTGAGTGCAACAGTAGGGAAAGCGTTGGATAGCGGGAGAGTAAAAATTACTATTCCCACTCCAGTAAGTGCAACAGTAGGGAAAGCATTGGTTAGCGTAGGGGTAAAAATTACTATTCCCACTCCAGAGAGTGCAACAGTAGGGAAAGCGTTGGATAGCGTAGGGGTAAAAATGACTATTCCGACTCCAGTGAGTGCAACAGTAGGGAAAGCGTTGGATAGCGTAGGGGTAAAAATTACTATTCCCACTCCAGAGAGTGCAACAGTAAGGAAAGCGTTGGATAGCGTAGGGGTAAAAATTACTATTCCAACTCCAGTGACTGCAACAGTAGGGAAAGCGTTGGATAGCGTAGGGGTAAACATTACTATTCCCACTCCAGTGAGTGCAACAGTAGGGAAAGTAATGATTTAATATTTAAATAAAAATAAATTAATTATCAATACCAATAAAAAATTAATTAAAATTAACTACCAATTACAAAATATTTAATAATTAATTAATTATAAATACCAATAAATATTATTTATTAAAAATTAATTACCTATTAATAATTAATCAACAACCAATTAATTTTCAATACCAAAAATGTAATGAGTAATAAAAAAATTAGCAATTAATAATTAATTAACAATAAATTAATTATAAATACCAATAAATAAAAATAAATATTTTCTTAATTACAATTAAATTACTTCCCACCCTATTCCCTATAAACCCACAACCCGCTCCGAATAATAAATTAATACAATTAACATAATTATCAATGAATCAATTAATAAAAATTAATTACCAATTAATAAAAATTAATTACCAATTAATATTTAATTAACAATAAATTAATTATCAATACCAATAAATAAATATACATATTTTCTTAATTACAATTAAATTACTTCCCACCCTATTCCCCTATAAACCCACAACCCACTACAGAACTAAAACGCAAAATTAAATTAAAAATAATTAATAATTCCTAAAAATTAATATTTAATTTACTATAATTAAATTACTTCCCACCCTATTCCCTATAAACCCACAACCCGCTACAGAATTAAATTACGCAAAAATAATTTTATATAAATTTCGTAACTTTAAAAAATATTAAACATACATTACAAAAATAATATACATTTTTAACTCATATACTAACATAATAAACACTTACAAAAATTCGATATTATTAAAAATTCGATATTTTTAATGCCTATATTATGTACTTCTATATTTTGAAAATCGATATTACTTACCTTCATTTCGATATTATTAACCACTATATTATGTCCATTCGATATTATGTCCATTCTATATTTTGAATTTGATATTCTGTCCATTCTATATATTTTTTTCGATATTATGTCTATATACCTTCTGAGGCAACCATTGAAGATTTTTCGCAGCATGTGTATGATGTGAAATCAGGAGGTGCACACTGTGTTGACTTGAGCCGTCATGTTGAGCTTGTCATCTTTGATCATCCATAGATTTCTTGCATGCTCTCTGGGCGTGGGTGTTGGTCCTAGCTCCGATGGCCACCAGCTGGAGTCCTATGGGGAGGTCTTGTTGCCGAATACCAGTACTTCCGTCTTGTCAGAGTTGAGTTGCAGGCAGTTGGTTCATATCCAGTCTGCTACCATGGTCATGTAGTTGGTGAAGTTGGTTCTGTCGGTGGTTGTTTTTTCCGTCATGGAGAGAATGAGTTGGGTGTCATTAGCATAGGAGATGACAGTGATGTCTTGTGTTCGGATGATGTTGGTGAGCAGTGTCATGTATATGTTGAAAAGGGTGGGGGCTGAGGGACGATCCCTGTGGGACTCCGCATATTAATTTCTTGGTCTCTGATGAGAAGTGTGGCAACTTAACACTTTCAGTTCTTCCTGTGAGGAAGGAACTGATTCATTGGAGAGCGGATCCTTGTATGCCACTCTCATGGAGTCTTCTGATGCGGGTGTTAAGGAAGATAGCATTGAAGGCCAAAGAGAGGACAGCAGTTTCTCCTCGGCCCAAGATGATTCAAGTGTCATCGGTGGCTGCAATGAGTGCTGGGGTTCTTTCTGAATCCTGATTGAGTGTTGTCTAGAAGATGGTAAAGTTTAAGGTGGGTTGTGAGTTGCTATCGTAACTCCAGAACTTTAATAAGATGATCCTGATTCACAAATATGTTTTTGTGATGTGTACTTGAAGTATGCATTAATAACTTGTGCATGCAAGGAGGAGGGCTGGGGTAATCATAACTTACTCCTACAATGCAGCAGAAAGCTAGAAGTGCTAAAAAGTAAGTCACACCACCTACCAATAGCAAAATCATTGTCAATTGGGCCTCAGTCTTGTTTTTCAAAGATAATGACAATCTATCTCATGCAGCTTTTAAGACTGGTTCAGTGGGTAACGTTTAATCTTCCTTTTATCATCCAGGAGGGATGGTTGTTGAATGGATACAAATTATTCAGTGGGTTCAATAAACAATTCCTTGTCCTTCTTTTCCAACATTGTGAAAAACTCATTATTGTTTAACAAAAGCAGCACATGCCTTCACCAGCATCCTGTCACTAGGAGAATTAGGTTAACCTTGTCTGGTTAAACTTATTCCTACCTAAACACTGTTCTGATTTTCTATATAATCTTGGGGCCCAAGTCACAAACTGCATTTGTAGTGTGTAAAGTATTACTAGAGTACAAACATATTTGAAAAGGCTACAGGTTCACTTACCCTCAGATACCTCTTTCTCTGCCATTACTTCCATTTCTTTGTAAAGGTCTCTGCCATGCATGCAGAGATCTCTGCATATATAAGTATATATTTTAATAGTTAAATCTGGTTTTATGTCTCTAACCCCTGTGTGGGGGCATGCAAGTCTACACATAGGTGTAAATGTACAGTTGGAAATGTTGAATAGCAAAAAAGGGTAGACCTAGGTGCAGTAGAAGAGCTAATCATGAGCAAATCTTCACCTTTAAGAATTAGTCGCTAATTCACTTCTTTCTTTGTTTACACCTACAGACACTTGTTCAATAGAGAGGTGAACCCTGATGCCTATAGTTGTCTGGGTGTTGGTAATCTGCCCTTTCTGCAGGGTCACCCCAGATTGTATCCCATTTTGCTGAATCATATTTTTGCTGGCTATAGAACTCTATGCACTTTACCCCTGCTAACCAGTGGTAAAGGGCCTGTGCTCCCTTTTCAATATGATTTACTTAGTATATCCTTAATTGGCATAGTTGAATTACCTCTAACTCCATAATATATGGAACCAAGTGCACCTTTGCCTTTAAGTAAGATGTCCATTGTGGACTGCCACACCCACTGTGCCATTTATTTCAGAGACAATGCAAACATTACTACAGGCCTGCCATGTGTGGCATAGCTGTTGCAGTTTAAAATTGCAAATTCATCCTGTCAAAATAATCCTTTCTGACACATCAAACCTTCCTTTTAAATAGTTATAGGACACTCCCAAGTAGGCCTTATTGTCCATTTGGCAGGGAGCATGATATTAAAAAGTTGGACATGTAAAAATCTAATGCTAATTATGTCCTTACAGTAAAAAGGAATCAAAAGCTATTTTCACTGTAGAAAGGCTGGCTGTTAAATAGGAAAACACAAGGATATTTAATACTAATAATGTATACCAGGAGCGGGACCAGCTAGGAAAATAATTAAACCACTTTTTTCAATAGTTATTTAAAATCAATTTCAATGGTGAATTCTGATTTTTACTATGGAAAAGGTACTTTTAGAAATGTACCTTTTGCATGCTTAAAGCTTCTAGTGACCTATTTGCATTTGTTCTCCTACTGCTGCCAGCCAGTAAATAGCTTTTGAATCTGTGTGAAATTCCTCCCAGTAGCAAACAATAGGCTGTCAGGAATGGGCAGAGATGACCTTTCTGAACCTGACAGAATATGCAGGGTGAGGCTGTTAGCATCCTTTCTTTACATTAAAGTGTAAAATCCTGCTTGAATGTCACATCCTGCTTTGCAGATCCTCTGGAGTTTTACATATAACCCTTGGGGTACACTTCAAAGGAGGGAAACAGGATGCCAAAACAATTCTTGTGTATCTACTGTCTGGTTGTTGAAAACTCAGCTGTTGCTCTACCAGACGTCTCTGTGGGTACAGGACCTGCCTCAAACTGGATTTAAGTGTTGGATGAGAGAGGACACTAGGATTACCACAGTAGACTTCCTACACAACCCCCCAGCCCTCAGAGCCCAAGTTAGTGTGGCCAGAGAATTTCACCATCTTGAAAATAGCCAAAGTGGCTAGGTTTAGCCCCAGGCACCCCCAATGTTCATTTCCACCCATCAGCTCATGCCAGGCATACATGTGGCAACTCCAAGTACCAGAACCAGAACCAGAACTCCCCCGTGGCCCTACCCCGGGCCCCCCCCGACAAAGATATCTCACATCTACCTCCAAGTACAGTGGCCTGTGGAAGATAAGAAGAGGACTTAAGCTACTGAATGAGACCTAAGAAGTCTGAAAGAATGGATCTGCTCGTCCTCTTGTACCCAGGACAAAGAGGTTGACTCCAGGGGTCAAAAGGCTGAACTCCTGTTAAAGCTACAGGCATATAACAAGCTACAAGAGGCCTTCCCTGCAACTGTCCAGCTGCTTAGTGACAACTGGACCAGATCTAGACTTTGTTTGACACCCAGTGAGTGTCTAAGTGCCTTCCCTGAGGTCAAGGAGGTATGCTTGTGGTGGATTGGGGCTTAAAGGACTAAAGTTATACGTTAAAATATTTGACTAGGGTGAACCTGATTAGTGTATCAGACCAGCACTCCGTCGCGGTTAGTGTCAAATTGCCCCTAGATACTCCTCTATTGCAATCATTGACTTTCATTGGCACTTTGTGTTTCTTGGTGCTATTTCAACTTAAAACTTTGAACATTCATATCTCTGGTTCCTCTTATTCAATTTTTGTCATTTTGTTTATTAAATTATACTCTATGTTTCTAATTCAGTTTGGGATTTTTATTGTTTTGCATTTCAACTTTATTACTGTTTTGATACTACATAAAATCTTTACACATTGTCTCTAGTTAAGCCTGTCTGCTCTGTGCCATAGCCAGGCGGTTGAGATCAGGTTGTTTTTGTAACTTTAAGGGTTCACCCTGGCACTAGTTGTGCTTATTACTTGGGATGGGTACTCACTCCCCTCAACTAATACCCTGATTTCTTACACTGGGAATGTAATTTTAATATACCAGTGGCTTTTCTTGACACACATAGGGGCATATTCTCAATGACCTATCGCCGAGTTAGCGGCACTTTATCGCAGCCATCTGGCGATAAATCCATTGCACCATTCACAAGCTGGCGCTAACAGCCAATATCACCAGTATTCCTGATATAGCAGCCGCAAAAAACATCGCCACGGATGACACCGGCAACTAACGCTAATGAGATGCAGAGTAGGCGTTCCCGTGCAAAAAGCAGCGGAAATACCACTTCGCAACATTCACAACGACCAGCCAGATCGGCGATAAGACCACAAAACATGCGATAAGGCGCGTTAGCAGCAGGGATTCAACACCTGCTCCTACCTGGTGTTAAGTCGGACGACAACCTGCACCACGAAAGGGAGCCCAGCCCACAGCCACACCAGAAGAACAACAGATGCCATGGAGCTACTGACCATGCAGCTTGGAGCCCCAAGAGGGCCACAACAGCCACCGCCATGACACCCAGGCCCGCCACTCCCCCCAGAACTCCCCCGTGGCCCTACCCCGGGCCCCCCCGACAAAGATATCTCACATCTACCTCACAAATACATGAACACAACAATTCGCCTGATGTCGGCCAACTACACCAACCAACATCCATGTGTCGTTCGAAAAAGGAAAAACATACATACATCGCAGGATTCCAAAAATAATCAATTTATTACATTTCCAATCAACATCAATAATTGGAAGAGTCATGGCGGGTCTTCTCCGGACAAACCGTAAGTCACAGCCTGCAAGACAAAATTGAAGATAAGAAGGTGTGTCATGCACTCAACAAAGGACAGAGAGAGAGAGAAAGAGAGAGAGAAAGAAAGGGAGAGAGAGAGAGAGTGAAAGAGAGGGAGAGAGAGAAAAAGGGGGAGAGAGGGAGAAGGAGAGAGAGAGAGAAACAGAGGAAGAGAGAGAGACAGCGAAAGGAAGAGAGGGAGGAGAGAGAGAGTAACAGAGGAAGAGAGAGAGACAGTGAAAGGAAGAGAGGGAGAGGGAGAGACAGTGAAAGAAAGAGAGAGAGAGAGAAAGAGAGAGAAAGAGAGGGAGAGAGAGAGAGAAAGAGAGAGAAAGTTAAAGAAAGAGAGGGAGAGAGAGACAGTGCCGACACTGCGCACCCATGCAGCTGCACCCCAGCCCCTCCCGCCGCCCAGCGGTGTTTGCCCGCCACTGCGCACCCAGGCCTCACTGCTCACCTGCTGCCACCGGTGTGTCTCCAACCACGTGCCGGTTCCACACTGCAGGCCACTAGGTCCCTCATCTGAAACAGAGTCCACAGCTAATGATGGCAGAGTACGTAGCGTTGCACACGGCAACATCGCATGGCCACCCCTGCACATCCAGGCCGCTGTGCCCCAGCCCCCCCGCCGCCCAGCGGTGTTTGCCCACCCCTGCGCACCCAGGCCTCACTGCTCACCTTCCGCCACCGGCATGTCACCAAGGGGGCACACCACGTCCCGGTGCAAGCTCCGAGCCCGGGCCCCACGACCTTGGCCGCCTCCACATCACGCATCCCCGCAGCGCAGGCCACCAGGCGCACACTTGACTCTGGGTCTTGATTTTGCAATGGCAGAGATCATATCAGTGCACACGTCATCATCGCAGGCTGCACACCCGCTCAGCTCTCTAGGTGCCACTAACTCTGTGAAACGCGAGGCAACGCCAAGTGGCAGTAGGCCCTCGCTGCCCGCTGGCTCAGGCCTACATTGCGGGCCACCAGGCGCACACTTGACTCTGGGTCTTTATATAGCAATGGCAGAGACCATATCAGTGCACACGTTATCATCACAGGCTGCACACCCGCTCAGCACATTAGGTGCCCCTACCTCAGTGCACTGTAAGTCACCGTCCCATGGCGGTAGGCCCATGCCGGCCGCAGTGCAACCGGTGCCAACGACTCCGTGCAACTCAAGTCATGTACCCTATATGATTGAGCCTCGTCGTAGGCCAGGCGGACACAGCCATGTCACCTCAGGCAGTGTGGAAGAATTGGGACACGTAGCGTCGTACCCTTTATATGTACGCCGAGTGGGCTGGGTCAGCGTACGCCAGGCCAGCGTAGGGGTGAACAATTATCCCTGGCCTCTGGGCGTGGTTCATTTCTGGGCTGCACAGGAAACCAACTGATGCGTGTGTCTCTGTTGCAGTGTCTGCACCACACAGCCTGCAATCGACAATGTTGCAATGTTGCATGCAGCCAGAGGGCAGCCGCGCACGAAGGGACTGTACAAGGAGCGCAAGGCTGATCGGGGTCTTGGCTCATACATGGCAACTGGTGTGTGTGTTCATCGCTTTTGGTGCACCATAAGCCCAAGGCCTAGCCCCAATTGCAGTGCGATAGCCACATCACATACCCAGGATACAAGCAGTAGTCTGACTAACATTAGGGATGAAAGCCCCCTTGTCTCAATACAGAAGGCGGAAGGACATCTGCACCCCCGACCTTG
The DNA here is from genome assembly GCA_963921515.1 of Calotriton arnoldi. NCBI lineage: Eukaryota > Metazoa > Chordata > Amphibia > Caudata > Salamandridae > Calotriton > Calotriton arnoldi. The sequence goes on along the minus strand of CAWUFW010007954.1, from coordinate 525,941 downwards.
GAAACGCATGCGGCAGGCACCCCCTAAGAGAGATACCATGGCAGACGAAGACGACTCCCACACTACACATGGTGCCAATGAAAGATCAACGTATCCACACCCCACAAAGAGAAGTCCTTGCCCGAGGTACTCCTGCATGTAACGGCCTTGACACTTACGTACAGGACAACCCATACATACAAACTTTGCACACTCATATGACTCATTGCTCCGAGCTGTAGCATATCATCCACATAACAGCCGCAGGTCAGAAGAATTCCGGTTCTACAAGTGCGAACAACGCAATGTCAGAACATCCCGGGCACATGCACAACCCCTGTCACGTGGAACTGTACCGTGACCGAATGCTACATTTGTTGGGGGCACTGCCACTGGCAGTGTTGCGCATCAGTTACCGTCTGAGCTTCTGCCTTGCGTACGTCACCTGCGTCCAGCCCTGGTTCCACTGCCGATCATGCATATTCGAGTGGCCCATGGATGTCTGCCTATCCAACACAACGGTAGCTGAACTGGATTATGACATGTGTGTGCGCCCCCTGTTGGACCACGACCAGGAGTGTAACCGTGATACCCGTTCATGGGATACCTTGGAATTTGGCGTATGTGCTGGCAGTTGGGCATGTGAGATCGCACAATTCCTCGTGTGCAGTGACCACATCGAAGCGCTCCCCTATTGGGCTGTGTTGCGGATTGGTGAAACGGCATGGACGGAGCACATCTGTCCAGACCAGCTAATGGATTGGCTTGCCCCAGTGTTCGTTGAAGTCGATAACGACGTATGCTTGAAACTGATTGCCCATGCAGCTGCGCTTGCTTTCATGTACGAGTAACTATGTTCCTGCAGCCACAAACGATTGTAACCCATGGCACAGGTCCCAACACCCTTTTGCATCTTGGGGAAATGGACACATATCCCACCATGACAGTGGACATGTCTGCATTCGCCTGGACTCAGAATGCATGTGCGTGCAGGACTGTGGGTTGACACACACCTGTGCAAGGTGAGTGGACAGCGGCGCCTTGCAACGTTCCTCAACCTGACACACCGCTGGAGGGAGAGTACACACATGGCAATGTAGTACGACATGTGACCTTGTTGGACTCCTTCACCTGCTCACTGTCAGCAGAGCAGGCAGTCAGCGCTGTCCCGTGGTACAGGACTTTGCAGATCCCATGGGCTGTGAGTGGTGTCCCCTGACACAGTGCAATGAGCATTCGCCAAACACCACATGACTCGTCCAGCAAGGCAAGGTGGTCTGAGACCGTCGGCATCCGTCATGGTTGGTGTTCATTTGTGCCTCCCCATGTCTTGCACCTCTACATGTTCCTTGGCTGCCTGTTAGTGTATGATGCATTGGTCTGCATGTTGTGGCCCTTGTCTTGCCTGTACTGATACGCACATGCTAATAAAGTCTACGCAGCTTCACCAGTGTTCAACTGTGATGAGTGTTGATTTGCATGCCAAATCGTGTGCCCCAATGAGCATTGTTCGTACACAGGGAGGGACTGACTGACGGAGTTCACTTAGGGGTGAGTCCCTATTGCCAGCTCCACCTCTGTGTGCCAGACATTGTGTTTGGGAGAGTTGGTGGTCGACCTGTGCGCTTACGTGTCTTCAGCAATGTGAGTATGGTGCCCAACTTCTTGCCATGTGGCCCAATGTGTTCCATCAAACCAGGCTGTGTCCACACAGTTGAGTGTGTGTAGGTATGCGAAGAGATGTTCTGTTGTCACATGTGATGTGGGACACTACTTTAGGCCTCCTACCGACTCTGACATATTTACACACAGCCCCATTTGATAAATGGACGTGGGGCTACGTTGGGGGGTTGCAAGATTGTTGTTCATGATCAATGAGGCCACAGCTAGTTCACACCTCCACAGTCATGTAATTGACCATGTGTGTCACGGTCAAGCATGCGCATTGATGTCATTTCCCAGGGTGTACCTTTTTGTGCAATCAATGTCCCTACAGTCATCCATACTTTCATACTTGATTGGACATAGACATGACACATCTGTGTTATTAGGAATGTTTTATTCACATCCTGTGGAGTGTCGGAGCTGGAGCAGTACATGGCCATGCACACCCCACATTACATGGTTGCCCAGTGGAGGGCCAAACAGAGTCCTTCAGGGGATGACAAGTTAATCAGTAGAGGAAGAGTTGAGTCCGCAGCCTGTTTGCTGTGTCATTGGTAACCAGAGGAGATATGGCAGTCCATGTCGGGGTCCAGGTGGATGTCGCAGAGTGTTTCGGGTGACAGTGGAAGGTGTAGTACCAGGGCATGATGCAGAGGGCTGTACCAAGCAGAAACAGGCCATATGGCGGGGGATGAATGCTACGACCTCCTTTTTGACACAGAGTCATTACCGCCCACATCTTCGTCCTCTGATACGTCTTCTGTGTCAGGTGTGCCAGGTGTGTGTGGTGGTGTTATGGCTGCATCACTGTGTGCCACGGACTCATCAGGGTGCGGAGGTGGTATGGCTGCTTCACTGTGTGCCACTGACTCATCAGGGGGCGGAGGTGGTATGGCTGCTTCACTGTGTGCCATTGCCTCATCAGGGGGCGGAGGTGGTATGGCTGCATCACTGTGTGCCACTGACACATCAGGGGGCGGAGATGTGTGTGTCGAAGTTCCTGCAGCAGTCATCTGTGACAGGCTCTGTGGCAGCAATGGCAAGATGAGGATCTGCAGGGCATGGTAGATCCCAGCTACATCTCGCTGGTGTTCAGCCGTGGCAGCCATCCTTCCTGCCTGCATCCGCTCCATGTTCTCCATTGTCCTCCGTATCTGTGCCAACTCTGTGCTGTCGTCGCTGGAGCCTCTCTGCCTAGACAGTTCTTGTATCCGAGTAATGGATCCAGCGAGGTCAGCCAAGGATTGGTGTAGGGCATGGAGCGGACTGTGGGTGTCTGTTAGGGACTGTAAGTGGTCCCTGATGGGACTGAGACACCCACGTATGGCATCTAGTTTGGCTGCCATGAGGTCGAAACCCACCCGCACCTGTTCAGCCAGCCCCCTCTGGCAGTCTGGCACACGGCGTGCGAATGCCATGTGTTCTTCGGTGAGGTGCTGGGAGCCAGCTGTGGTGGTGGGTGCTTCCTGCTGTGTGGGCTGTGCAGGGGGTGGTATCACCTCGACGCAGCTGGGCTGCCCTGCTCCTGGAGGTGGGGTGCGGAGGCTGTCCACGAGCCGTTGGAGGGTGTCGGAGCAGATGGCCAGGGGTTCCTCCTCCTCATCACTGAAGAGATGTCTGGTCTGATCTGCAGGAGGTGTTGATTGTCCCTCTGCAATGTGAAGGGGAGATGCAGGTTAACAGTGTGTTCCATGTATGTGCACACATTGTACATGTTTACATACGGACTGCATGACAATGTACATTGTGACTGTTTTGGAGGAGCTGGTATTTGATGGGGGACAGTGGACATTCTGACTACATGACGGATGTGAGGTTGTACTCGTACATTATCGTCTGACAGTTTCCTGCTATACCTGATGTGATTGGCCATTTTCTACGCACGTGCGGCACCAGTTGTGTCCTCTGTTCTGTGGTGTATGTGTGGCACTTTCTACCACATTGTGGTCAATGTTGATGTGCTGTGATTGCTATGTGTGTGTGCTGCACTGTGGGAGAATCGCCCCTGCAGCTCTGATTTAGCGGCCCCTTATCCCTTTGAGGCGGTGCCTTTGACTTGTGTGCTTTTACGGTGCTGAGATGTTGGTGACTTGGGTCATTTGTGCTCCTGTACGGATTATGGACTCTTGTGCATTGTTTGTCTGCAGATGTGTTGTTGACGTCAGGGGTTGTATGTGCACGTGGATGTGTCAGAGTGTGACCTGCTCTTTTGGGGATGTTATCCACACTGGGCCACCCAAGTGTCGTGCCGTGCACCATGTCATGTATTTTGACTGCAGCCATGCTAGTGGTCATGCAGTGTCACTTGCATTGTCAGTGTGGCTCACAGAGCCGCTGCTTTGCTGGGTTCAGCACATGTGCATGGGTAAGTTGTGGGATTGATGGGGGGGCATTTGTGCACACGGTGGACGGGGGCCTACTTGGTGTTTCTGTGTGTGCTGCAGTGTGCCAAGGCCATCAGGGACAGGTTCCACAGTCATTGTGGGTGTGCAGTGTGCTATTCTTGATTGTGCATGTGTGCCATTGTGCCCGTCTCCCCCCGTCCACCAGTCTCTGGTGGTTACTCACCCTGTTGCTGTTGGGTCAGGTCATTTCGGGCAGTGTCCGGACCCCCAACACCTTGCACCGTCTCCGCACTGATGACTGTGGCCACCATTTCCTCCAGCTCATCCAGCTCCTCCTGTGGCGCAGGACTCCCACCTCCAGTGGCCGTTGCTGCCTTCAGGTTGGCAGCGAGTTTCTGCTTAGTTTGGCTTTTGACGTCATGCCAGCGCCTCTTGACCTCCTCCATTGACCTCCTCGACACTCCGACTGCATTCACGTTGTTCACGATAGACTGCCATATTTCCGTTTGTGTTGCCGATGACACAGTGGAGGTGACGTACAGTTGTTGGTAGTGTTCGGTCACCTCCGTGACGATGATCCGGTTTTCCTGCGGACTGAACCCCGTCTTCCTCTTCCTTTTCTCTTTGCCCTTCTCCGGCCCCGGGGTTCCTGGCTGGTCGTCGGTGGGGCTTGTGGGGTTCGCGTTGCATTTATTTGTCCTTTTTTTTCCTCTGCTTTTATAGTGCATTCTCACGCATGGCGTGTGGGAATCGCAGGTCTGTTGCTGGTTTTCGCTGATTTTTGTATCGCCATTGGGGTCATTGCAACTTTTTTCGCGTTGGGGTCTCGCATTTTTTGGGTGTCGCGTTGACTTTAACATGGGCATTTGTCGCGTTATCGTGAGGCTATCGCATGGTGCCGCCGGGTTGTGAATGCTCCGTTAACACGGTGTTATTTTCCCGCGATGGACTGCGATGTGAGAAGTTGCGTTAAGCGATTTTGACGTTAGTTAACACGCGTTCTTGAGAATATCCCCCTTAATGTATTATTTTTTAATCTCCCTAAAACTTCAGCTCTGCCAAGATGTAAACAATTATTTTCATTGCTGTGCCATTGTATGGAATGATATTTGAAGACAGCAACTTCCAGTTTCCTTCTATACTATTGCATGATCAAAAGCCTCTTTAACAGACCAAATTCCTGGCATTTACTACATTCACCTTACTTCTGACAGTTCAACCGCAGATTTTTAGCAAATTGTCTCACATGCTTAGATAGCCTTCACTGTTTCATTAGTACGGGATAAATATGTCAACTGCTAATGGAATGTATCACTACAACAGAAGCACCATTTTCCTGAGTAGTGTTACCTGTATTGTTTACTCATCTTCCACCTCTATCTTCCCACTTTTCTGTTTCTTCTTCTGCATATGCCTTATAAGTTTATTTATTTTATTGTTTTTCATGGATGACAGTTTTTCTTGTAAATGATGGCTCTTTCAATTAAGATGCCTTTTTATACTTAACAGGTGTGTATCTAAGAAGTCCGCTGCTTCCTGGCTTTCATCCATGTCCACATCTTCTCAGACCTAAGGATATAGTCAAGTACCTCAGTTCCCTTCAAGTCTAGATGACGGAATGAAAGTATTTTCTTTCTTTCTACTCCGAAAGCTTAATAATCGATTGTTACACTGGCACTATTCATGCCAATTTATGGATGGTGGGTGCTGCAAACATTATGGTGGTGGCTGAGCCCCCTGGAAAGACGGTACAAGCAATAGAAGTGGTGTTTCTTTATGTTTTTTGCTTGTACCTATAATCTGAACAAGTGCGCCTTTCGTGAATATTCTGCATGTTAGTTCTGTACTGTTAACAGACAGTAAATATTTAGGGGTCTATTTACTAAATTCTCTTGCAAAGCAGCACAGCAGCTAAAAATGCTGTTCTGCATTGCATGAGAAGGAAAGAGCAGGACAATGCCATATCTACAGAGATATGGCACTCTCCTCCTAGCTCACTAGCGCTAGTGCACAATAAGTCTGCATGAGTCTTTCATAGGTTGTGTACTAGAAGGATGCCCGTCCAGTACAAACTACTGCACTTAGACTAACTTTAAACCTTTTCCTAATTTGTATGTGTGCTGTACTGTGCAATATGCATGCAAAGTCGGAAAAAAAAGGAGAAATGAAAGTCTTTCTCCTTGATAGTGCCTATATCAAAAAGGGTGTTATTTTTTTATGCAAAAAAAAATTGCCTGCCTACTTATTTTAGTAGATAGGGTATTGTGTCAAACACTATGGGTGGTTGCAAATGAACACCATTGAACCAACCACAGAACGCCCCCTAGGTGCTAAGCAATGCAAAGCAAAGTTTTGCGTTGGAAAGTAAACTGAAGAAAAAAATAGTTTTGCATCAATTTGCGTCCCTTTTGTGATGCAAACATCGTGCAATATCTTAGTGAATATACCCCAAAGTCTTTATCAATTTGCAATCAAAACCTTCTCTACTGCTTGCTCTGATGTCCAAAAGATGTCGAATGTTGCTGTTTGTAGTGAGAATATTAGTGATACTGTAACTTAATGAAGCTTTTCCTCTTTCCAGCTCTCCCTCCACAACACATTCCCAGAACATGCTACATATTGGAACGTTCATGGAGTCAATGAGCGTTCACTCTTATGTATCCAATTTCACAGAAAATGTGAAAGAAATACAGAAATGCTTCCTTGTCGATTACTACATAATTTTACAAAGAAATGTCTCTTCTTACGCATCAGTAGAACAGGTCATTAAAAAGACTCTCAGTTAAAGTAATTAATAGCATCTCAATATATAACATCTCAATGTTGGGTACAGTGTTCGTTGCCATGGCTACTGTCCCACATAAGTCATACTCCTATGCCCACCCTTACTGCGTGCTGCCAGCCTCTTTGTGCACTCATGCATCTTGCTCTCTGCTGCTTCTGTGGCTGGATATGTGATGGCGCTGTTTATGTGTTGTGATTGGCCCTTGTTCAAGTCCTCCAGTAAGTCAGGAATATAGCAGGTATTTTGTTTGCAAACAGAAAGCAGATCGACAGGACGAAGAATGAATTGCTAATTCATAAAAGAGAACCGAATCAGAGACTCTTTCTGGTGGTCCAGCATTACATTTGGTAATTATAAAGCTCAACGGTCTTTTATATTTCCTTTACATGCACAAGTGATGCCCATTCATTGTTTTGCTTTTTTTCCTTTTGAACCAGGAGACGTGCCTTAGGTACTTTTGGGCCTAATTTTGAAAAGGAAGGAGATTAGTCTGAAGGGGGGCAGAGCCTTGTGTGGACTTCGGGTTCTGGGTACAGTTCGGGGGGTACATCTGGTCGTGGGGCAGTGGGGTAACAGGAGAAATACATGAGAACAGATGGAAATAGCCCGTTGGATGGAAGTAAAATAATTTGAAGTGAAAATGAAATAAAACCATAGCTCGATAGTTAATCTTGGCATGTTAGCAGGCTAAACGGGGATGGTGGGGGGGGAGGCAAGATGAATAAAGTCTTCCATGACTTACACTGGAAATAAACAGATATACCACATTGCTCTATCCAAGGGTCATAAAATCTACAGATCTGTGAGTCGCTGCAGTTTTTTTTTTCCACTGGGAAAACTTTGTGTTAATGATTGATGCTTTGGGACTATGGGGTTCCTGACAAGCACATCTGCTGCCTCTTAGGGGACATACCTCTTTTCTTTATCCGACCAAGTCACGTGGATTATTTCTGACACCACGTCCTCCTTACATGAGATGCCTGCAAACCTACATCCATTACTCTGATCATGCCTCACTTACACTAGTCTTAAAGGAGCGAGGGCCTTTCACCAGCCCAGGAACATAGACCTTCTCTATTGCTTTGCAGCTGAGAGAGGACCTTTTGGATTATAACTGGGGAGGTCAATTCATTTTTGGAAGTGTAACTCTGGTGCGAGTTACGGTTGCATTATTCGAGGAACACATAATGCTCATATTGAGGGTTTAAATCAATCTTTTGAACCAGGACTTATTAAAGTTGGGACAAAGTAAAATGCCATGTTCTGCTCGCGGCCCAAGGATCAGAAAGCCCAACAGGTTGGATTTATATGAGGAGGGTCTCTTCTCAACACCAGAATAAATCTGATACAGTTTATGCTGCTAATATCACCAGCAAGTACTAGTCATAAAATATGTTTTTGTGCTTGAAGAGGTCTCATATCTGATACTGAATTTCATACTCATCAAAAGTATCCGAGACTTTAATTAATACTATTGTGAATTTGAGATCTTGCTTTTCTCCCGTTAGTGGAGCAGGAATTGAATGCGACCTTTAGTGAAGAGATAACAATAATCAACACTGTAATAGAATTGGGGGTGTTGCGAGGCGAAGACACTTTCCAAGTAAAATTTATAAATCACTTCCTTATTAAATTGCTCCAGGGTATTTAGTCATGGCACAGGAAATTGTGCATACATGTATAACACTCTGAATTAAAATCAATTAGCAAAAACAAGTTCTGAAGTTCTCCTTGTTTGGGGCATCATACATTTAAATACCAACTCATAAATCTCCTAAAAACTCCTCAGTAGATGCTTATCCCAAATAATGTTTTCCCTGGTTGCCCCAATTCATCTTAGGTTTTTTTCTCGGGAAATTACCACTTCGCACATCAGTTTTGCCATGAGCCTAATTGACCACTCTAAGGGGCTCATTACGATGGCGGACGGACTAGGTCCGCTCGCCATCGTAGCGGTGTTTGGGACCGCCCGCCAGACATGCGGCGGTCCCACCACTGCGATTAGGATGCCACCGCCATACTGGCGGGCGCATCCAGGGCTTTTAACATTGCGGGCGGTGCTGCTGGCTGCAGCACCGTACGCAATGTTAAAAGTGCTTGCACTGCATTTCCCTGCACTACGTGGCAGGCACCACACGGTGCCTGCCACTTAGTGCATGGAAATGAAGGGGGGTACCATGGGTACCCCCCAAGAGCACCCCCCGGGGGGCCCGCAATGGGCCCCCGAATCCAGCCTCCGCCTGTCTTTTTGCGGTGGGATGACCGCCGCAAAAAGACAGGCAGAAAGGGATATCGTAATCCCTATGGCGGAGCCTGCAAGGCACCGCCGCAATGCAGCCCTGGTCCTGGTTCTGGTTCCGCAAGGCGGGCGGAAAAGGACCACCTTGCGGAACCGTGGCGGACAGACTTTCTGACCGCCACAGACACATTGGGATTCCCACCGCCATCCTAATGTGGCGGGGGAAATGAGGGTCAGATGGCGGAGGGACCGCCAACGCCGGCCCGTCAGTGGCAGTCTCTCCGCCATCGTAATGAGCCCCTAAGACATTTATTTCCCTGATAGCTATCATATTGATTAATGCAGTGAAATGGTCTCATGATTGTTCGTGAGGAAGATGATGGAATGCATTTGGTCACAAGCTCTGTATCAAATCTCAGCTCAACATCCTGTGATTCTGGGTAAATCACTTAATCTCCCCCTGCCAACCAAAAATGAATGTGCCTTTGTGTAACGTAACTGGTGCTCATGTAAAGCGCTCCAGTACCTTTGGGTCAAGTTCGCGCTCTATAAAACTGCAAAAAAAAAGAAGATGGAACCTCACTATTCATTTGCTCAGGATTAACAATGTATGGATTGATTTATACAGAATACCACTTGTCTTTGATGGGAAACATCCTTTACTCCGCATGCATTACAACACATGTCATTACCCCGCATTTTTTACTCCACAAAAATGTTTACAACGCAGGGCTTTACACCGCAAACCATTACAACGCATTCCCCATTACAACACCCCAGTGGAGTAAGAATAGTAAATTGTGTTGTAATGGATTGCGTTGTAAAGCCCTGATTTGTAAAAGTTTTTGCGTAGTAAAAAACTTGGGGTAATGGCACGCATAGTAAATGCATGAGGAGTAAAGTGTCCTATCATCTTTGACATCACACTGGCTTAACTGAAGGGGAAGCTGCAGACTTTAGCATATCATAAGGCTATAAATTGAATCCAACTAAGACAAAGACACAGGGATCAATCTCAATTGACCCCTGTGTTGTTATCTCTGACTGGTTCCTAGAGTTTATAGGAGCGTCCAGCAGTGTCTGTGGGGCAATAGGTTTGCTTGATGTAGTTTTTCGGAGACCAATACCATTTGTGCAGTACCTTGAAATATAAAAACTTGAGGCAGGATTCTTTGAGGACCCGGTAGTGGGAATGAAGTAGTTCCGCCCATTCTGGTGGGGTGTAATCCCTGCCTAGTGCTGTTTGGGACTTGGTTCTGGTCAGAGTCATGTTGGGTTTGGAGTAGTCTCCACTGTATGCACTCCGTACAGTCCCAAAACCAGCCCCCTACTTCCTCCCCACAGGCTGAGATATTGTTGTATAGGGAAGCACAGGAGGTCGACTGGGAGGGGGCCCAGTACAGAACAGAGACAGTGCATGAGCGGGTGGTATTTCCTGTAGTCTGCTGGGGTGAAGTTGAGCTCCCTCCTGAGTAGGGGGAAGGGTTTGAGGGTACCCACCCCCAGGAGATGGTTCTATCTGTGTTTTTCCCATTTATTCTATGTTGTCGAATAGAGCAGAGCCCTACCTAAGCGGAGGAAGGTATTGTGCCATATCAGTGCTACTCTATGGGGGAAGGGGTAGGTCCCTATAAGAGTGTGAGACACTTTCCAGGACTCAGCTTCAGTTGTCAGTATTGGGTTAGTATTCCAAGGGGGGAAAATGGCAGAAGATAGCACGGTGCTGTGGAGCATGTAGCATCCATGAGGTGTTGTTCCATGGCCACTGATGTTGGAGCAGTCTTTGGGTCTCCCAGATGGGAAGCTGCTTGAGAGAGTTGGAAGGCCGAGTAGTAGGCAGAGATATGTGGGAGGTGTAGACCACCAGCTGTCATGTAAGCTAGTAGTTTGGTTGCTTGAAGCCTGGGGCACCTGCCACTCCAGATATCAGAGCAGATGTCTGCCTCAATGCCAGCAGGAGCACGGGGGGACCCTCAGGGGCAACATGGTGAAGATATAGTTGTATCTGGGTGCTACTGTCCTCTTCACAGTTTGTAACTGACTCCAGAGTGAGAGATTGGGGTGTTCCTGTTTGAGGAAGTCCCGCTTGCTTAATTCTCGGAGAGACATGTTATCCTCCACCATCTGGTGGAGTCCACTGTTGCTGATTCTGAAGCCAAGATATTTCAACCCTCTGGGTACCATTGCACCTTGTTTGTGTGGAGGCACACTCTTGTGGTCCCGGTCGATAAGGGCATAGCTTAGCTCTTCGTCCCATTCATTTTATACCCGATAATGGGAGAAGCTGGTGATGATGGACAAGGTGGAGGCCAGGGATGAGCGCGGACTACAGAGGAGGAGGTGAATGTCATCTGCATAGAGGAGGGCTTTCACCTCATGGGGGCCAATGGTGACCCCCTTCACCACGGCAGACAGGCGCAAGGCAGCTGAGAGTGGCTCCATCGTGAGGAGGAATAGCAGTGGGGAAAGGGGATAGATTCTGCATGTGCCTCTGCAAATCTGGAAAACATCAGACAAGTAGCCCTCACACTGGACTTTAGCTTCCGGAGTGTCATAGAGAAGCTGAACTTTGGAGATGAATCCTTCTCCAAGACCAATCCATGGCATTATTCTGAATAAATACGGCCATTACTCTCGGTCAAATGCCTTTTTGGCATCCAGGGAGAGTGCTATCCTTTCATCCTGGTCATCTTTGGTGTGCCAAACAACACATGTGAGGATAAGGAGTGATGTTCATCCTGGGACAAAACCCACTTGGGATTGGTGAATCAGTTGGGGTATTATCTTCCCTAATTAAATAGCAACTATCTTAGCAAAGATCTTGAGATCAGCATTAATCAGGAAGATGGGTAGGTAGCTGCTGCATTTGAGTGGGTCCTTGACCTCTTTGGGGATGCCAATTATGGTGGCCGTGTTAATGATCAAGCCCAACGAACATGCATCAGTAGCTTCTTTATAGGCTCGGGTCAAAAGTGGGGTGAGGAGTAGTTTTATAAAACTCACCGTGGAACCTGGCTTCTGTCACTTCTTCCTCTGTTATATCCCCATCTAAGCGAGTCCAACCTTCTTCTGTGAGGGTTTTTAAGTGAATGGACTGTAAAAGGGTACCTCCCTTTATTGACCAGCAGTTTTTGGATATTTACAGCTGCTATGATGTTTTGTTATCCCACAGATCAAATGTTTATCCAACTGTTTGAAGAATTAAACCTTCAATTGTAGTCAAATGTTCTGGAAATATTAAAGGAATCTTGACATAGGCAATCTTCCCCAAAGTTGCTTATCCATCAGTGAAAGCATCAACTTCAGTTAGAAATCCACTGAAATCTGTAGTTTCCCAAGCACTAGAATGTTGTTATTTTGAGGAATGTCTACCTCTCACTGATAGGTACTTTCAAGAATCTAAATATGCTATTCCACACAACAAACAAACAAGAGAGAGAGTTATCTGGCCAACTTTTAGAGGTCACAAGGGGAGGAGGTACTTAATGTTCCAATAAAAAGTAATACACTGCAGTTCAGTGGGCTGACAGAGTCTACTGAAGAAGAACGGCAACGTGGCTAGGTAAGGACAAAGCCTGTCTACAAGTCATTTATTTTCCTTTTTTCAAATTCTGAATCTCAAGTGTTGCCAGTTAAGTATGAGTATGTCTCATAATTTTCATGAAAAAGAAGCTTCTTTGTTAGATTGTAATGTTTGTTTTGAAGACCCTATAAAGAGGATTTAGGCTTGTAGGTAGAGTCTGTGCTGTTCTGTCACAGTTGATGTGATGTGGCCAGAATCTTAAAGGTCTCTTACCGGACCTCTGTGGGTGGAATACAGCATTAAGGTGATGATATGGTGCTCAAAAATTCAAAGAAAGCCCATTAGGTTGACTGCATTAATAATAGCTCGCAAGCTAGATGGCAGCATTCATTGTCTGATTTATGTTTTGGGGAATTTTGCATCTTCTTGCATGCCTATTAAAATGTATGATACATATCTAACTGTTTGAGGTATTTCCTCCTAGATTTTCCTCTGCTAATTTATTCTCAGATTTTCAGCAAGTATGAGGTACACTTCAAAGGTTTCCTGTCCAAGCATTTGATGTGAAGGAATGGAAATCAATTGCTTATAAGGTAAGCAATGTCAGTAGCTTTCCACTTTGGTATATTTAGACTCTATGACAGTGTTGGGTTAATTTTATTGGGATAAAATAATGTGAAACACTGAGGTGCGGCCTTATGTGGATCACTCGCAATGATCCATCTGTCAAGTTCTAGATTATTCTGGCTCTTTTATTACACAATTTTGCAATCTGCACTTGCACTTTGACAGCGCCTTCAGTGGCTGGGTATAAAGCTGTGTGATACATTGTGGACCATGTGAGTGACCACACTGGATTAAATATGGACTTTGATTCACTGCTCTAGTTGAATATAAATGCCAGTGCAGGTATACCCTTATTTCATAATGTGGGAAGGGAGGCGGTGTGTGGGAGGGGGCTTTGCCTTTAGACACAAATTGCTTTCCTTATTTTGCTTTACATTTATATCTGGCTTTACCTGCTCCTTACATTGCATTTTACAACTCTCTTGTCTGGCCTTTGATTATTCCTACAAAATCTGAGTCCTAGCCTACCCAGTTTTTCTTCTACCCTCACAGTCCAGATTGACACCTTTCATGCGTTGAGTTTTTCTTTACCACTATAGAACTCTTGCTTCTCCATACAGAGATGTCTGTTCTGTAATGACCTCCGACAGCATTAGACACTGTCCCTTTCCCGTCATAGGCCTATGAATCTTAATATCAGTTTTATACCATCTCCCAGTCTTGCTCCCCTGTTCTATCCACTATGATCACCTCATTTTACTGCATATCCTTGTCTTCCTTACTCTTTCTTCTTCTCCTGACTAAAGAGTAAGTATTACCTGTGACTAATGTTACCTCTAATTAATTTTATTGCATATGCAACGCTGAGTATGTGTTTGCATTTGTCAGAGTTCAGACGCACTCTTCAAACTTCTACTCTTTCCCACCAGAGCAGCAGAAGAGTGCTGCAATGAATGGCAATTTTACTAATACTTGAATACATACCTGATTCAGCATGCTGTTCTGGTAAACAATGTTTCAATGCATCAGAAAATATCTAAATAATAAAGAAACTGGGGACACTTATTTTTGATAGCGCCATGCTGCATGTCCTTTATGACCTGTGTCCACTTCCCTTGCATATGTCCAGATCAAAGTTTGCTTGTCCCTAGAATCCCAGAACTACATCATGGTAGTTCAGACTCCATATTAAGTCAAGGGACGCTGATATGCCCATCATAAACACTCCATGTGTTCCTGGGCCCAAAAGTCCCCTTCACGCCACCCTACAGCAGACATTGCTGCCGCCATTCTCCTTCAGGCTAAGCCAATAAGAACTCCAAGTCTAGTGGGATTATCACAAGACTTTGAAGTACTGAGAGACTTGGGTGGCCATCTTGGGAGGAGTCTATATATACCACATCCAGGCACCCATGAGCACTTGGGTTCAGGATTTCCAGAAGAAAGAAGTAACCTGAGATACAGCCCTTTCTTCAAAGTCCGGCTCCAGTTATCAGCACCTTGGGCACCATGGCCCAGATTTAGAAACATTTTGCACTGCGTTTGCCTTACCTAAAAGAGATGCAAACTTGCACAAAATGGCTTTTTTAATTTACTTTCCAGCGCAAAACGTGTTTTGCGCAGGAAAGTTACCTGAAAATAGCATAAAGCAGCACAAAACACTACTTTGCATTACTCTGAGTAAAGGGGGAGTTCTATGGGTGGTACATTGGTGTTCTCATGCAACAACCCATGATTTTTGATGCATAATTCTATCTATTACCGATAATAGACAGGGTTTCATTGTTGTAGTGAGCCTCAGCAAGGCCTACCAGTGCTTAGGGGTTCTCCCTTCTCTGCACAGAGTCCTCAGACACTTAGGAAGAAGTTGGCACAGAAACTGAAATATAAAAGACAGAGTTTATTAAACCTTATAAGGTGGAGCTAACATTCACACATCACCCTTCAGTAATGCATGAAGTAGCACACTGAATGGAAGGATCCTGGTCCTTTTATACCCACACAGGGGCTCAAATGAAGGCGGTACAAACACAAATGCTGGTTGTAGGTACATATAAGGTCATACAGAGAATGCACAGTCGACAAGTGGGTGGAGATAACAGTTTCTACTTTTAGTAGACACATCCTGACATTTATAAACTTGAAACAGCTGCAAGCTCAACTGAGCATGTGCAAAGCAAGAGGAACTAAAGTTAACTTGTCTCTAGGCAGATTTCAAGAGCAGTTAACAGGAAGGTAGGACAGAGCACATGGCGAGCACATGGTAGCACATGGCAGCCAAAATGGCTGACAGAAATACAAAATGGATTCCACAAAGCGGACAATTTAGCCTCTGAATACAGGCTGTCTTTAGCCAATGCTTAACTTAAGTGCTGCCAAATTACAACAGACGGCCCTTTCAGCATTGGCTGAAGACATTCGTTTATCTGGGGTAATCTAAATATTCATCCCGTACATCTATTAACATTATTTCGGCCACCTCTTTATTCAACATTTGTTGGGCCTTTGTTTCAGCAACGTTCCCTCTTCCCAGGTATACAAGCAGAGATGCAAATGGAGCAAAGCATTGGACCACATTGGATACATACACAGCATGTAAAAAGTATTAATCATTACACACAGGATAGTCAGTAGCTTCCAGCTCCAAGCAGAAACAAGAGTCCAAAATCATCTAGTCTAATTCTAAGTTTCAGGGCTCTGATGTATTTCAGTGACTATCTATTTCAATTAATAGCCAACAGCACATACTTAATAAAAACATTTTCAATAGACTTTTCCAGTATTTCTTATGAGGGCTAAATTATCAATTAATATACTTAAGGAAAGAGTAAAGTAACATGCTCAGATGAACTTTTCTCGTGCAGAATAAACATTACTCTTAAAAAATATTAAAGCAATCAGACATATTATTACAAAAACAATCCTGGCTCCGGGGGACCAGGAGGACCACACAGGGCCATAGGAATTAGGACAAGGAGCCGCAAAGGGCTGCTCCTCCTCAAAAATGGGACGACCAAAGGGGTACATTACTAACAAAAAAAAAAGTCCTTGAACCAACCAGCCAGAGGGAGTCTTCTCCCTGTGTCCGTTTGAGCCTCACAGGCAGGCTCTTGTTGTTCCCACGGTGGAGCTGCACAACTCGCAACTCAAGAATCACGGAGAAGAAAAAGTCTTTCTTTCAGGATAGGGCAATCACCCCCCAGGGCAAATACCCTCAATGATCCTATCCAGTGTCTCAGGCAGTGCACCAGTTTTCTTCACTTTAATCTAACAGGCACCAAGGGCATAGCACCTGTACCCTAAACTCAAGTCCTTCCCTAACTCCTGTATTTGCACTTCTGGCGCACTGCTCTTTTGTTGGGGCCACAAATTGTACCCAATGTGCTCGGGCATCTCTTGATCAACAAACAAAGGCGTAGACTTGCATTCACTTTGGGACCAGGATTAAGAGGCCTGAAGCAACCCTTGTTTCAAAGGGGGTCACCTCAAGCAAAAGCCTCCTTGCCGTCCTTATCGGTCTGTGACTCTCTCAGCTGGGCGGCATCAAAAACTGGATCCACAGAAAGATTTCTTCATCCTGATTTGTGACCCCGTCTTTCGCCCAAGACAGTGGCAGGGGTACACACTTCACGTCCCAGTGCTTCCGCCTTCACTGAGGTCCTAGTTGCCAGCAACGCCTGTGCTGGTTACCTTCACTTTGGCTTCAAGCTGCAGTGGCGCTGACTCCCCAGGCTGGATCTGATGTCCGGGCCCCTCTGGCAATGGTTGTAAGGCAGCAAATATCTATTGGTGGACAGAACAAGAGGTCTTTAGACAAGGCACAGAAATAATCTAACAACAGAGAGGATAGTCTCAGAATACTTCCTTAGTCTTGGGGCGCCCCATACATTAGCAAGGCACCCAAGAACCACTTCATCTATCTGAGAGTAGAAAACCCTGGACCTATTGGCAAGTATAAAAGGAACGTTTTGGTGAACTGACAAGAGTAATACATCACCCAATCCCAAACAGCCAAGGAAGTCTGTGTTCATTTACTAAATTCTGAGGAAAAGAGAAAAACAATACAGACATACTCCAAATACTTACATTGGTGTATTCCTATATTACCAATCTGAAGAACCCTCAAGAAAAAGGAAATGTTCTACACTTTTACTCATAGATTTTACATTACTTGTACAGGACTGCAGACACTTGTAAAATAATTTCTCTTACATGTTATGCTTAGGACCATGCTCTCATGTTATAGGTGCAGCAGGAAAATCTAAAACTGCTAATCTAACAGGGATTCTTATTGCAAAAAGAACTAAACTTCAACATAGTGGGTACTTTTTCTTCAGCAGAACATGTTATGACAAACAAACTCCTATAAAACAATATTTTCCTTCAAAATGTTTGCTAAGGATCACATGAGCGTCTTTCCTGCATTGTACTTTTCACGATCTGGACTATGCAACATCATTTTCAAAAGGAAAAAAAACCCTATCTCCAGCTCTAATAAGGGCTGTCAGCTTATTTACACAGGCTAGCTAATAAAAGACTACCAATGCCCTTGCAAAACTGTATAGAACATGAGAATAACATAAACAATAATAGTGTTGCCACCTGAGATTTTTGAACAGAAACCCCCACTATACAATTTTCCTTAAAGATCAAATAAGGGAACATCAATCTGTTCTACTCATTCTTTCATACAGGATGGGCAGTAACATAGCTTATGTGTTTCATCTTTTTATTAATTCTAACAATTTTAAAACAGTATTACAGAATAGCCAATTGTAATTGTAATTGTAAGTAGCATTTATATAGCGCAGCTGTCACCCAACGGGCATCCTGGCGCTGGGATTACCTAAATCACTGTGCAGCTATAAAACTATGAATCATCATGCGCCAATCTCTCAAGGCTATTCTTTTGGAAAGAGCCTGGTTTTTAGCTTTTTTCTAAACTGCAGTAAGTCATCAGTCTGTCTGAGTTCACTTGGTAGTTCATTCCATAACCTTGCGGCTGCATAGCCAAATGATCTACCTCCTAGTCGGGTTTTCTTGACTCGTGGGGTACATACTAGGTGGGCTGCCAAGGAACGAAGACTTCTAGCTGGGGAGTACCAAGTAAACATTCTCTGTAATGGTTTAGGCCCCATTTTGTGTGCCGCCTTATGAACAATGCAAAGTGCCCTAACTGTCACATGGCCATTTCCTAGACAGCTTTAGACAGACTCAAAAAAAGTGAGAAAAAGAAGAGAGAAAACATAATTTTGCCTACTCTTAATTTGTAGAGGAGCTAGCCTCCTTCCCCCATTTTGACAGTAGGAAAACCTGAAACAGGTTTTACTTCTGTCAACACTTTCAACCCCTATTCATAGCAACTGGGCACAAACAAACTTGTAGGAGATATCTTAGAAAGTGGCTATTCTCTGATTCAGTCTAACACAATGCAAATTGAGTTAACTTTAAACCAATTTTTCTACAGCAATTGTACTAGAGTAACATGAGGGCGCATGAATGCAAACTAAAATCCATTTCCTCCTTATCGTAGCCCCTACACAGTATTCTTAAAACTAAAACCATTATTTTATATAAATGGCAGATCAATGTTCAACTGAGGGTTGTCTTCCTTCGTGGCATAGGACTGCGCAAAACGTGTGTTTGCCAAAAATAGGAAGCAAAGCTTCTCTTTCTCTCTTTGCGCTATCATCTCGTCTTTCAAAAAATCTTTCGAAGGTCGAAGTATCCAAGCAAACATTACCCTTCAGCCTGCTAAGTAGCTAAATACAGAACTCCGACCTTTGACCCGTTCAGCAGCTGCTCGTTTTTGTGTGCAAGGCTTGCCATGCGGT
This sequence comes from Calotriton arnoldi, assembly GCA_963921515.1. NCBI lineage: Eukaryota > Metazoa > Chordata > Amphibia > Caudata > Salamandridae > Calotriton > Calotriton arnoldi. The sequence continues at coordinate 507,004 of CAWUFW010007954.1, read as the reverse complement.
TTTGTAATGCAAAGCAACTCTGGAGAATCACAGCGAAAAGCAGTCCTATACTTATTTTCATTTATGTACAGTGGTGTGCAATCTAGTAATGCAGAGGCAGCTGTTTATTTTATACTTGCATATGTATACTTTTATTGAAGCCTAAGAGCACGTTAAAACTGCCTTGAGTGGTAGAACTGCTTGTAAAATTGTGAATTTTAGCTCAATTTCGACTTTGGTGGTAGGGGCACTTAAAAATGAATATCCTACAATATTTTTGCATAATAGGAACCCCCAGAGTGTTCTCTAGATAGCCCAGGAATGGGAAATCAGAAATGCATAAGATATACCCTTTTAAAAACAAGTTTTGTACGGCTGGGTAAAGTGACATTTCACATTTAAGTTCCCTTCTTATTGCGGTACAGCACTGCTTAAATTCAACTTTGATGCTAGGAATTCACAGTATGATGATTAGGCTTTATAAAGATGAAAAAACGAATTTAAAGCATTTATTTTTAGCAATATATTTTTTCCCATATAATTAAATTTTATTTTTTATCAATAAAACCAACCATTTTGATGATTCCACATTGGAAAAGCAAGCTTCATTCGTAGCCTATCATATTTAAACACATTCATTCATAACCCTAAGCACAGAAGCCTTACTTGAAACAGGAAAAGTCTGCGCCACTTTTAATGGACAGTTATCATTTAACATCGGAACCACAGATATACTTATGTAAAGAAGGCATTAAGAAAGGAAATCCCTACTTTCAATTTTGTTCTCTGTTATCCAAAATAATGAAACTGGTTTTTAGAAACTTTTAAAATAGGGCAGGCCCTTATACCAGGTTTACACTGACTTAAAATATCGCTGACGCAGCATTCCTGTCTGTGGCCGTGAGCAGGAATAGCCATATGCTATTTATGCAGCTGTTGTGTGTCAGCAGGCGTCGAATTTTCACGCCTTTCTCAGGAAAAACCCCTTTATTATTTGAAATACCCTGACAGAGTTAAATCCCCATTTGCTGTGTCAAACGGTGTCTTTCAGTTAGTCAGTTTAAACACAGCTGTCGGAAAGCTTTTTTCTCGGGTGCTGAGAGAAAAGCATGTCACAGTCTATTTAAAAACTGAGGCATTTCAATGCAGTCAAATCTATCTTTCTATAATGTATATTTAGTTCAGCAACGACCAAATTCACTCATATGATGTGCATGCCTTTTAATGTCTAATACAATGTATTTAAGGAAAAGGCCGTAACATTGTGTATTTAAGTCTATTGATTACAAAACACACAATTTCGTTTTTTTTTTTCTCTGTATGAGGCCTATTTTAATCCTATTGAATACGAATTCTAATTTTATGTTTAGCATTGTGGCAAGTTGCACACATGTTTAGTGTCTTACTCTGTCAATTTAATAGTAACATGCAGCTGTTTAGCATATGTTACATAATTTATTTCTGGATTTTTATTTAATATGTAAGTAACTAAATGACATTTTGCATAACAGAATAATGACAGCAAAAAAAAACATAAACAAACTCATTGAGCTCATTCCAGACCGTTACAGAAGGACACAACACAGCGCGCTTAAAGCTAGCCATTCGTACACAGAGTACTCACACAAGTATTACCAATGTCAAACCAAAAACCCCACATAGACATTGAAACACATATTTAACCCACAAATCAATACTTAGGACAGCTTACAAAGTGTACGCAAGACCAACCTATTTGTAAATACTAATTGTAAGTCATATTTACAAGAAGAGCTCTCAAAAGTAGCCCAAAAAACTGTTCCATGGTCAAATTCGCCAGTTTTGGCTGGTAGAACACTCAAAAAGCGCTCTGCATATCACCACTTATGAATGTTACTAAGTGCGCAGATCCGGATCCGTTTTATGTACATATTTAGTTCCATGGGGTACTTAGTCACCAAGGAAGAAATATCTTTTTACTATACCTAAACCTATTTAGGTATCCCCTCTGAGGGAGTCAACTAAGTACTTACTAAATCCATATCGGTACCTCCAAAACAGCAACACTTTCTGCGAAGTGTACTGGAAACAGGCATGCCAAAAATAGTGCAGAATATGCAGTATTATAATCAAAGTAGCGCTTAAGGTACTCTTTGTACGTTGCGCTGTTCAAACAATTTCAAATAGAGAAAAATCTCCTCATTACCTGCCTATATGAATTGCAATGCATATATAACTTACAAAACAAATTCCAAAATTGGCCAATCATACAAACAAAGCCACAGTAAGTGTTACTAAAACTACCTTACCAATCAAAGGCATCAAACCAACAGCAAGTGCCGCAAAACGGCTCTTACCAATCAAATGGTGTCCAGGTTCCAACTGCCAAGTTCTCAAATTGACCAAATGGTCACTGCACGGCAAATCAACAGAAGAGATCTCAGTCAAGGACCGGCGCCGCCGAGCTGGTCAGATCAGAAAGAAAGGAAAAACGCCATGGGTGCCAAGACTCAGGTCTCCTCAGGCAGCGATCGCGTCCAAGAGCGAGATTCCAATCCTTCATCTCGACCAGTCCTTCGGGCATCCGAGTCACTGATGAGTCCCACGTTGGAAGCGCCAATTTGTTGTAGTGAGCCTCAGCAAGGCCTACCAGTGCTTAGGGGTTCTCCCTTCTCTGCACAGAGTCCTCAGACACTTAGGAAGAAGTTGGCACAGAAACTGAAATATAAAAGACAGAGTTTATTAAACCTTATAAGGTGGAGCTAACATTCACACATCACCCTTCAGTAATGCATGAAGTAGCACACTGAATGGAAGGATCCTGGTCCTTTTATACCCACACAGGGGCTCAAATGAAGGCGGTACAAACACAAATGCTGGTTGTAGGTACATATAAGGTCATACAGAGAATGCACAGTCGACAAGTGGGTGGAGATAACAGTTTCTACTTTTAGTAGACACATCCTGACATTTATAAACTTGAAACAGCTGCAAGCTCAACTGAGCATGTGCAAAGCAAGAGGAACTAAAGTTAACTTGTCTCTAGGCAGATTTCAAGAGCAGTTAACAGGAAGGTAGGACAGAGCACATGGCGAGCACATGGTAGCACATGGCAGCCAAAATGGCTGACAGAAATACAAAATGGATTCCACAAAGCGGACAATTTAGCCTCTGAATACAGGCTGTCTTTAGCCAATGCTTAACTTAAGTGCTGCCAAATTACAACATCATGACAAAAATAATGTCACTTTGAAGAAGGCTTTAAAAGTAGAACTTCTTTTATTTGTCCTAACTGTTCACACTTTGCATGTGTGCTGCACTGTACAGCACACATCCGAAGTGGGAAAGGTTTTAAGGTTTATCTAGGCATAGTATTTTGTACTGGAAAGTTAACCTTGCAGTACAAAACCTATGCTACACTTACACACACACACCCTTGCACTATGGTACAAAGGTGTGCGCATGGTGCTAGGCAGCCTAATTGTGCACCAGTGCTAGGGAGAGAGCATTATAGTGTCATATCTCTGTAGATATTTTGCTTTCCTGCTCTCTCCTTGTCACGCAACGCAACAAAGCATCTATGGGAGCTGTGATGAGTTCTGTGATATCTTAAAACATCTGGGCCCACATCTCCACCATGATCATCACATCACCACTCTCTGGATTCTCAGAAGAGCGTAAAGAAAATAAACAATTGGCTAATGTAAGAAAAAGAACAAAGAAATTCAATCGTCAGTGGTGGTATACTACTACACAGAATAATCGACAAAATATCTACAAATCATTCGAGTCCAGGCAAAGAATGTCACCTTTGTAAAACGATTTATAACTTCATTCAAGAAACTACACGAGTTATTTCAGATATTAGTACATCTTGTGAAGCAACAAGGAAGAGTGAAAAGAGAGACATGCAATATATCATGATGCTGAAACCAACGCATAGGAGCTGGCTACGAACCATTAAAAGCCGGTATGAATAGAACATGACATTCTGGTGCAAGAAGTCAAGGGTCCAAAAAATCAACCTGTGCAGGAAGAGGAATTACATAAGAGAAGAGCGACAGAACTGTATTCATACATGAATGTCTAATGCCACGAACCAAGGTTTTATTGCCGTTGGATAGTTCTCATGTGCTAAAGTCTATCTGAACCTAAACCGCATACAATAGCCGCATTCATCTACACGTCTGAGACCGACTTAGAGGTAGAATGCTTTACGAATGCACCTGGTCTCTATTTACTCTTCAAATCTCCTTTGTCCCTACTCCACCATGACAACCTTTCTCCTCTGCGACTGGCCAAGACCAGAACTAAAATTCACTGATAAAAATAGTGAGCATGGTTTTCACTAAAACCCCCTGACAAATATCAGGCAAAGGCTTTTGTACCTATACCAATATTTAATTTTTGCTGGAAGCATAATTGTTATAAATGGGCCATGCAGAGTACAAACGGGTTAGAGAGAAACGTATCTCGTTTAATATGTGTCTATCTTTAACATATTTAAATAGACATTTTTGCAAGCATATTATTTAAGCCAAAATCAACTCCAGTGATACTGAACAAAAGGGAGCTTGAAGGGCTCTCCCAGAAGATAAACAATTTAGAACCAAATGATGTGTTTAAAAAGAACATTTTGCAAAGCAATTAGTCTAAACAATGTAGGTATCAGTAGCACCTTGTCAGGAGGTGCTGAATATTTGTCTAGTATTTTTCTCAAATGTGAGAACGTAAAGAATTCCTAATCAGAGCACACCAAGTAGAAAATTGTCCTAGAATAATAAATGTTCAATACTATTCTCCAGCAACCATGTATTTCTTTAATAAAACTAAAAGCTTACTTACTCAGCTAGATGATCCAAAGAGCATACCTTTCTCACCACATATCTAGGGAAGATTATGGGCCATATTATCAAGAACGGCGATAACATTATCGCCGATTTAGCGGCAGGAAACTGCCGCTAAAGCGGCGATAAGGGGCTTGATAATATGCCCTATAGAATTCCAATAGAAGCCCAGGTTTGATGTCTTTCACACCAGAACCTGGGCTTCTATTGGAATTCTATAGGGCATATTATCAAGCCCCTTATCGCCGCATGGGCGGGAGTTTCCTGCCGCTAAAGCGGCGATAATGTTATCGCCGTTCTTGATAATATGGCCCTATGTGTTAGTCAACTTCTCCTTCCATACATTTACACAAAATTGATTTCATCATGACAAAAACATAATTATTCAATACAATGAAACTGATATATCTCTCTTCAAAGAAAAACATTTTTAAAACAACTGATCATGTCTGTGTATAGCCCACTAGAAAGTCCTGACACCTTATGAATGTTCAGTCATTCACGTTTCTACTGCATTTGAAACACAGTTAGAAAAGACATAAAACTATTACCACAACAGCATTATTATCATTATCAACAACAAAACATGCTGATTATTATTCATGTTCAAAATAGGGATCAATTTTTCTGTGCCACTTTGCAGCAGAACAGTTTGCAGTAAAAACAAATGTTTAAACCAATAGCTCCACATATCAGATGTGAAGTCCAACACACATAGCGGGGTATATTTACAAGCCCCTTGAGCCACCGGCACGTCACTTTTTGTGACGCAATTGTGGCGCAGTGTGGTGCTCCATATTTACAATATTTACACCTTGCGTGGCCTTTCGTGTCCTTGTAAATACGGACCATTTTTCCCGCAGCACTTTGATTGAAAGGGATGCAACACCAATGGATTATGCCGCATTCCCAGATTTACAACGTTTCATAAACCTGTGAATACATCAGAATCCTACACCTCCCAAGGCGAGGCGTAAGGACGCGCAACAAGGAGAGATACTTTTATTTCTCCTCATTTTTTTCCTCTTTCTATGCGTGCTGCATTCTGCGGCATGCATAGAAAAAGGAAAACACCTCTCATGATTGTTTTTGTGCAGGAAGGTGTCCCTTTCTGCACAAAAGTAATCATCCCTACCATGCAGGCACCCTTGCACCATGGTGTAAGTGTGCCTGTGTTGGCACAAGGCAGCCAATTGTGCGCTAGCGCAGGGGAGAGCTCAGGGATACGTCATATTGTTGTAAATATAACGCATACCTTTGCTTCAAAAGTAACGCAGCGTGGCACAGCCAAATGGCTTGGGGCACCGTGCTGCTTTACTTCGTTGTAAATTTGGCCTAGAATTTACTGTAGGACATATGTAATAGACGTTGTGCCATGCAGAGGCTTTGCCAACCAGAAATTTAGACTCCATCACTCTGTGGCGACCACATGTTTGAACCACTAGATATTAAGACTTGCCTGACCTTTTGTGTCCCTAGTGAAGTGTGTTGCTCACATATTGGGCTGCTTAGATGCCATGAACAGTAGATATTCGTGTAGTTTATTGATTTGGGCTGATATCAGTGCTTCCCCTTTATGTAAAACAGCTCACTAATTCAATTGGATACCCACTGTTGTGGAAGGTAAAATTCTAAAATGCTCAGAAGCTTTATTTAGGAATGGATGATAAATGACACACCCAGAGAAGTGATTGTGGATAAAGTTTTCAATCAGTGTTTTTCACCTTGGCTCTCTGATAACAGCATCGCTCTGCCTATCACAGGTCAGTTAAATTCAGGAAAAAGAGTGACCATTACAAGACAGTAATGATCATTAAAAAAATTCCTGTGAGTTATAGTTTTGTATGGTTTGCTATTGTTCCAAGGCATTGTACGGATCACTGACATAACATCGACACTCATAATATCGACCTACAAAATTATCGACACACAAATATCGATAACATAAGTATCGAGATACTATACTTATTTTAAAAAATACACAAATATCGACACAAAAATATCGTCAAACATTAACATCGATATCACTAATATAGATGAAAAAAAATATAGTTATAACTAATATCGAAAACATTAAATAAACATACAAAACGACTCAAATATCGATAACAAAAATATAGACCACACAATTATCGGCAAAAAGAAAACATCGACACCTTAAAAATATTTTTAATAGCACAATATATATAAAAAAATGTTTAAACAATATCACAAACACACATAACATATTAAATAAATAAAATTAAAGTTAAATACATTTAAATAAAAAAAATATCTTTAACACAATTAAATTCACCAAATTAATTACTCCTTACAAACACAATATATCAAATAAATAATTTTTATTATACATTCAATGCAATATAAATTGCAAATAGTATACTATTATACTTTTTTTTTTTTAAACAATGTTTATTGCGTCAATTGTCAAATACTATGCAGAGCTCTGTAACCCAGAGGCTGACTGCTACATATTACAATACGAATATTGCTTTGACATTTAATATATGCATTTTACAAAAGTAAAGTAGTAAATAAACAAAACTCCCCCCAATGCACTGTCCTAGCACCACACATAAAGCAGCATGTACCCGCCCGCCCATAGATGACAAATCCCGCTGGACCTTTTAGATCCCTGCACCACAGACCTGCCCAATTAACCCAGAACAGCAGCATCTCCCGCGGAGAGGGGCTCCAGGTGGAGGCCTCTACAATCCGCCCACCTCTTCCAGATCTTAAAATGCTTTTGCGGACACCCTCGAGCTTTAAAAATAGGAGCCTCCAGACCCATATTAAAATCAAGACCATTTTTCCATGCTGACAATAAAGGCGGGGTCCCTGCCTTCCACTTCCGTGCAATGTCTCGTTTGGCTAGCGTAAATCCCAATAGCATCAGGTGGCGCTTATAAATATTTCCCCCCACCCCCTCCATTATATGCAGCAGCACCAATTTAGGTGAATAGGGGAGCTCCCACCCCAAAACTTCAGCAAGGCAGGCCAGTACCCCCCACCAGAACCTCACAAGCACCGTAAACTGCCAAATCGTGTGAAACAGGGTGCCATTCTCCTGACCACATCGCAAACAATGCGGGGACGCTACCAGACCCGCCCTCCACAGCCTAACGCGAGTATAATAAATCCTGTATAGGTAATTGAATTGGATCAGCCTTAGGCGCATTCCTATTGCCGCCCCCGAGGGGAAGCCAGTGCTTCCGTCCAGTCGTCTCCTTCCAGAGGACCAAGGTCTTCCTCCCATGCCTCCCTAAGTTTATCTAGTGTAGTGGGGCAGTTCGTCACTAGGGACTGGTAAATCTTGGAAATTTTATGGTCCTGAAAGTCACCCATAAACAGCTTAGCTTCGATGGTACTGAAATCAGGGAGGGACTCCAAGTCTGTAATACTGGGAAGGACAGCATGCCTAAACTGCAGGTATTTGTAAAATTGTGTTTTTGGCATCTGAAATTCGTGCTGGAGATCCTGGAAAGACTTTAGAACCGTGCCTCACATTACGTCTCCCAGGGTAGAGATCCCAATGTCATCCCAGTCTCGGAAACCCGCCAAACTGGCCAGTTGTGGCAACCTACCATTAGACCAAAGGGGAGTCTCCTTTGTCAGCCTGCCCCACCACCCCATCCTTCCCAGGGCCTGCCTCCACACCTGAAATACCACCCTCATAGCGGATGGCAGGGCCCTACGTATGGGAGCCGAATATAAAATAGTGTGTAGAGTGTTGGACCCCATGTGCCTCTGCTCCACCGCATAAGCAGGGTCAGATCTATCTCCATACCATCAGTCATTCAATATCAGTAGTTGCGAGGCCATATAGTAGAAGTGGACATCCAAAGTGGCCAACCCACCACAATAGGTGGACTGAAAACATGTCCGTAGCGCCACTCTGGGTGCCCTCCCCGCCCACAGAAACTGCCCTAGAGCCGAGTTAACCTGGCGAAACCACGAAGAGGGGACGGGGAAGGGATAATTCTGTAGTTGGTAGAGCAGTTGCGGCAGCGAGACCATCTTGAAGATGGCCGACCGACCAGGGAGAGAAAGGGGCATATGGGACCAGGCCCTCAACTCGTCGCGCACTCGCGTCCAAACCGGTACAATGTTACGTTCCCAGGACACCTCCGACGAGTCAGACAAGAAAACCTCCAGATACTTTATGCCTACCGCGGTGACCTGCACCGCCGAGGCCCAAGCACCCAGTTCCACCTGTTGCCCCAGTGTCCACAGAACGGATTTACTCGGGTTCATGAACAAACCAGACATCTCCCCAAAGATTTCCATAATGCGCAGCAACCTTGGTCCCGTTCTATTGACGTCAGTCAAGAAAAACAGGACATCGTCCGCGTATAACACAATGCGATCCGATAGTCCCTGGGTCCACTCAAAGCCAGTTACCTGTGCATCAATCCGCACCCATGCCGCCAAAGGCTCCATCGCTAAGGCGAAGAGAAATGGCGACAGCGGGCACCCCTGCTGGGTACCCCGTCCAACAGGGAAAGTGAAGGAGACAGACCCCACGACGCGGACAGACACTGTTATGTGCGTATATAATAATTGTAAATAGGACAAGAAGCGTGGACCCATATTCAAGTAGTTCAAAAGGGCAAATAAATACGTCCAGCTAAGGGAATCAAGCGCCCTGTCCATGTCTGCTAACAGGAGTGCAGCTGGCACCTCCAACCCCCGAATAGTATCTATAGCAATGTGTGCCCATCGGATATTATGTTGCGTCGCCCTCTGAGGCATAAAACCCACCTGGTCCGAGTGGACCAACAAGGCAATATGGGAATGGAGGCGGTTGGCCAAGGCCTTGGCCAAGATCTTAGCCTCAATGTTCAGTAGAGAAATGGGGCGATATGATGCATGCTGGTCCGGGGGTCGGCCCGGCTTATGAAACACGACCACCTCAGCATGTCTCCTGTCTTGCGGGAGGCACCCACGTTCCCGCGCCTCCTCCACCACCCGAAGGAGATGAGGTCCCAATTTCGTGGAGTATCTCTTAAAGAACTCACATGGGTACCCATTAGGACCCGGGGCCTTCCCAGAGTTAAGATCCCCTAGAGCTGAGCCCAGCTCCTCTGCCGTGAGCGGGAGATCCAGCTCCGCCCGAGCCTCATCAGAGAGTGTCCGGGGTGGGAGGTCCCCTATAAAACGGCGGACCAAATCCTCCGATAGGGATTCCCTCAGGGCATAAAGTTCTGCATAGTATTGTGCGAAGCTCTCCGCTATGGCAGAGGGATCCCCTAGAGTCCTCCCATCGGGCCGCAAAAGCCCAGAAAGAACCAGGGGGCGCATGGCTCCCTGACACAGACGATGGAGTAGTTTACTGATTTATCCCCCCACTGGTAAATCCTGCTACGAGACGCCAGCCATGCCAGTTGTGAGAAGTTGGCCTGGCATATGCTGTCCACTAATTATAGTGGGCACCTTGCACCAGTCCAAACAACCCCTTATTGGAGATAGGTTAAAGAGAACCTTTATTGAAAGCTATCCTAGTGGTAGCTATGGAGAGCAGCCTTCAGGCTAAGTCTTGAAGGAATGTAAAGCAGCTTGTTTTACCAGTCTATAATCTCTTGAGTGACCAAATGAAAGAGGACCACACCAGGTATATATTCAAAATATATGTATTTATTACTAAACACACCCCTCTAGTCTCTTTATGAGGCTAGAGTTCGAAGTACATAAATTATAAGTTAGTTATCTACAGTAATAGCACAAATACACGTTTGAGCCCTAGGGGCGTACCAAACCATATACCAATAAAGTGGTATAAGAACCACGACTGAGCTAGACACAAGGCCTAGAGCCTGTAGAAGTGCTTGGACCCCAAGTAACCACCCAAGGTAGTGACACAGGGGACCCACGGGGGACGCGTGCAGTGTATGAACACAGCCGCGAATCGCCGTTAACTTCTATGGGGAAAGTCGCGATTAGAATTTAAAAGAAAAGGGACACTTAGAGGAGGACTTGGAGCAAACCCTTTGAGAACTAGGCTGTTCTAGTGTCAATACCCATGGGAGCACCGGAGTACTCGAGTTACCTCACCCAGGGAAGCCGGGTGCATAGGTGTCTTTCGGGGTCGGGTTTCGTCGTCGTTTTCAATGGCGATCTGCTGCAAAGTGCTGCTGGCGGCCAAGTCGAAAGTGTTCGGGTGGATCCAAAGGTGGATCGAAGATCTGAAGAACCTGAAAGCAGGGGGGACAGAGCCTGGGTCACTAGCCAGTGACCAGGAAGGCGATGAGCAGATGCCCACCGATGTTGAGTGCTTCAGGTAGGTTGATGGTCGTCTTGACTCTTCAGCCACGAGGTCCAGGAGGCGTCGACGACAACCAGGAGCTGGATTCGAGCTGTTCCACAACGTCTGTCGATTGCAGGGATGTTGGCGACCGGATTGGACCCAACAAGCCTTGGCAATGGCAAGTCTCGTGGAAATGGAAGAAGGACAATGTTGCAGACCAGCAAGGTCTGGGGGACTCACCCAGCGAAGGTAAGTCAGGGCACACCTGGAGCAACCAGGGAGCCCAAGCAGAAAAGGATTGGCCTTCGGGAGGGCCTACTAGCCAACGGACTAGTGACCGCGAAGGAGCCTTGAGACGATGCACGTGGAGCTGGCTCACAGGACACTTGTGGAGTGGAGGCCAGTGATCTTCGGTGCAGTTGGTGCTGGAGGTTCGGGATACTCGGAGCCCAAAGCACGACTTCGTGGAAGACCCAGAAGAGGATGCACTTGCAAATGCGATCGGTGTCCAGGGGTCACGGTTCCACATTACCCACGACAGCTACGGGCCTCAGCTTTGCTGGAGACTCAAGGCAGCCTCGGGGAAGTCTGGAAATCTACCTCTGGTGATGCAAAGACTTTGGCGTCTGGCGGAAGCTTCAGCGATGCAGACCGGACAATTGCTTCTTTGGTGCCTGCCAAGCAGGGGAGTCACTCCTTGACCCCAAGGGAGATTCTTCAGTCCTCTAATCTTAAAGTAGAGCGTCGAAGGGCCAGGATTCTGTATCAGAGTTTCGTCCAGGTAAATCTAAAGTCCTAAGGACTGGGGTCCCCTACTTATACTAAGGTAGGGGTTGGACATACTCTGTGGCCCCACCTATGGGAGGGTCAGGGCAGAGGGGTGGTTACACCCCTTTCCCTTTGTCCAGTTTCGCGCCAGAGCAGGGGCTGGAAGCCCCTGAGCCAGTTTGAACTGGGGTATGCACAGGGACACCAAATGTGCCCCCAGTGCAGGACTTCAAAGCACCAGAGAGTGCTCCCGCCCAGCCCCAATACACACTATCCTGTCTGGGGAGGTGGTTACACCTCCTTGGGACAGGAAACCTATTGTCCAGGCCTCCCCTGCCGGAGTTTCGGTCAGCAGCAGGAGGCCAAACTCGTGTCTGTGGCAGCGGCATCCATTTTGTGATGCCAGGGCTCTGGAAAGTCAGTACCGGGTATACCGGTGTGTACATGTCTCTCCCTCTAGAAGGGTGGAATGCTACCCCGCCGCCAGAACTGGCGGGGGGTAGTATTCCAAGATGTTTGACACCAAACACGACATGTTTCCGTGCAGCCATCCCAAAGTTAGCATTTAACGCGAGGTTATAATGCGCTTAAGAGTATATGGTCGGGCTGCACTACAAACAGCATCAGAGAAGGGTCTCCGAACGCTGCAGAGGGGCCCAGCTCATGCAGGGGCACCCTCTCACATAGGAACCACGCACTCTGCCTTCAGGATTGATAAGGCCTGCCATAGGAGTGACTTATAGGTTTATATGTGTGTATGTATGTAGTGATATAGGTAGCCTATATCACAGTAAGGGGTGCATGCACCACCTTACCCAGGCTGCAGTAGAAGACCTGTGGTGTCCTTTTGGATGGCCTTCCAGGGGTGGCACAATACATGCTGCAGCCCCTGGTAGGCCTCTGAGGTACCTATGCCCTGGGTACATAGTATACCATATACTAGGGACTTATAAGGGCACTCCAGATTCCAATCAGAGATGTGCCTAAGGTACATGGAAACCATTTTATAGAGGAAGCAGATAGACTGGGGCCCTGAATAGCAGGATCCCAGTCCAACTAAGTCATAAACCAGCAAAACACCAGGAAAAAAGTGGGGGCAACCATATAGTCAGATTCCACCTTCCTACACCAGTCGAGCCTCGTCCATCAACAAATCGGCGTGTGTTTGTCTCGCCACCATCAACTGTTGACGTGCCAGGGCACCCCCCTCCTCCCTGCCAGCTCGTTCCAGCTCCATTATATGAGCCTCCGACTGCAACAATGACTCCTTCTTAACCCAACGTGCTGCGGAGCAATAGGAGATATCCACACCTCGTATGGTTGACTTCATGGCCTCCCATAGGGGTTCGGCTGCTTCCACCGAGCCGACATTAAGTTCTAAATACTGATCGATGGCCTTACCTATGTGGTCCCTATACTGTTCATCCTGTAAATGCCAGGGGGAGAGACGCCAACGGAAGGGTGGCTTTGCAGGACCAAACTGTAACATAAATGCAACCGGGGAGTGGTCCGAAAGACCCCTCGGGAGAATTTCTGCATCTCTCACTCTGCCAGCAACAGCAGAAGGTACGAATATATAGTCCAACCGTGAGAATGATTCGTGTACGGTTGAAAAATATGTATAACCCTGTTCCTCCCTATGCAACCAACGCCAGGAGTCCACCCAGCCCAGTCCCGACAACAAGGAAGATAATTTAGTGATTTGGCAGGTTGTTGACGGTCCCCCCCCGTCGCCATCTGTCCCTATCCATATCCATCACATCATTCCAGTCCCCCCCGATGACCGCCAAACCATCCGGAATATACATCCACAAAGTCATAATGCGCTCAACCAATGTCCAAGATAGAGGGGGTGGGGTGTAGACACTACCCAGCACTACCTGTTCCTCATAAATAGACCCCTGAATAAAGACGTACCTCCCCTGCATATCCACCCACGTCTTGGAATGGGTATATGGGACCCTACGATGAATAAGAATGGCAACCCCCGGGATCCCCTCGCGAGCCCATAATGGAAAACCTGCGAATAGCCATACCTAAGAAAGCAGAGGGCCTTAGTCCCCAACAGATGCGTCACTTGCAACATAAGGACATCAGCCCGATAACGTTTGGCCTGATGAAGGATGGCCCCCCTTTTCACTTTGTCCAGCGCCCCCCTGACATTCCAACTCACAATCTGAAGAGCCCCAGCAAGGAGCTGCGAACTAGCTACAGGGGCAAGCATCTACATAATTGGCAGCATCAATGAGCAGGACATGTGGCAACCTGTAGAGAAACAGCGGTACATAGCAGTGGTAAAACAGTGCGGTGAAGTAATAACAACCCCCCAAAACATGGCACTTGAAGCAAGCAACATCGAGAGAGCAAGTAAAAGCCCTACTTAGTAATAATCCAGTGCAAACAAAAAACAAAAACATCCCAACAAACCCCCACCCCAACACCAATACCTCAAAACTACTGAAGTATCTGTTGCAGTGAAAGCGGCACGGGATCCCCCGCCCTCCTCCACCAATGGATCCCCTGAAACCCACCCATAGTTCACGGGCTGCCCCCTGGACCACAAGGGCCAAACGGGGGTGGGAGCCCCAACAGTTGCTTTGTCAGTCAGATCGGATATGTACGAAAGTTCGCCGTCTGAGAGAATTCTTATTGGGTTACGAGGCCGACTTCCCCGACCGGGGCACCGAGGCTGATCTGTTGGCCTCGCTATGGGACTGCGATCTGGATCTTGATCGTCTGACTCCCTTGAATTTAAGCTTAGGCGGTTTGCAAACAGATTCACTCGTCGAGGAGTCCGACTCCAGCCTGGGCGGTGTGTGTGATCGCACCCTTACTGTTTCATCTGTCCAATTGAAGACATCTTCGGGTGAGTCAAAGAACAACGTGCGTGACTGGTAAACTACCCGCAACCTCGCAGGATACAGGAGAGCGTACGGCATCTTCAAGTCACGGAGGCGAGCCTTCGCCACCATAAAAGACTGTCACTTCTGCTGAACCAGTCGAGTATAATCCGGAAACACAAAAATACGAGCATTGTCAAAGTGCAGGGGTTCCTTAAGTCGGGCCTGTTTCAGGATAGCGTCCCGATCATGATAATTTAGAATTTTCGCTATGACCGGTCGTGGCCTAGCTCACGGGGGCGGCTTCTGCATGAGGGCTCTATGTGCCCGTTCGATGACAAAGCAGCCAGACATAGATTCTGGGGGAAGCCAACTGACGAGCCACTTGGTCAGGAACTGTTCCATGTCCCCCCCTCACAGCCCTCCGGGAACCCCACAAAGCGCAGATTACTCCTCCGTGCCCTTCCTTCCGCATCGTCAACACGAGAAGCTAGGCCTCGAGTGATGGTTTCCAGCATCGCCACATTCTTTTTCAATGTGGTAACAGAGTCCTCCACCTCTGAGACCCTGGTCTCAGCCACTGTAATTCGCTCCGTTGCATTCCGCAGATCTTGTCGGAGGAGTGGGACTTCGGAGCCCACCTCCCCAATTTTGGTTTCCAGAGCCGTTCTAGACTGCGTGATTGCAGCCATGAGCGCAGCATTGTCCGGGACCCCGCCCTGTGCGCCTCCTTGGTCAGCTGCCGAGGCCCCAGGCCCAGTATAGTGGTCTAAAGTGCTTTGTTTTGCTGAGCCCCCTGTGTGCTTGTCATTTGTCATGTTGGCTATAGGGCTCCAATACGATGAGTTCACCAGCTAGATTGGCCCCCACACGAAACACCCAATCAAAACGTATCGGCCCAATACTGGGTGCACAATAACCTCACCTGCCCAAGTTCACACAGTGTGGGCCGAATTCAGTATGGCGGCTTCTGAAGAGATAGGACACAGGAGGAGATCTCCCACCCACAAGCTGCACCGAGCGCTCGCCCGGCCGCCTCCGCAGGCAGTTGAAACTCCCCCCCTAATGGGTATCCCCTCCTTGAACAAGCTGGGAAGCGTTGCACCCACCTGGGCGCAGTATCCACCAGACGTCTGCAATGTTGTGGCTCAGCAAAGCTCCTCCAACGCCCGTCTCTATAAGCCGACTCAAGTGCTGCCACCACTCCACTCAATACCCGCCTCAAATTCTAGTGGGGCCTGAGCAGGTTGCCCCCAGTGTCCAGAGGGCACGTCACCGCAGCCACGGACAAATCCCAAATCGGCCAACTCGTGCCCCCCCTATCGGGCCACACGCAACCCAAGGAGTGCCACACATGATGCCTCGGGAACGCCAGCACACCCTCCCTGCACGCGGCCCGATCCGGCCGCCGAATCTCTATAGGGGGACACAGGGGGGGAGAGGGAGCCAACGGCCCAGCCGGGAAAAGCCCTCCAATCCAGGAATATGGGAGGCACTGCAGTGTGTACAAAGCAGTCCAATAACCCCCCCGAAGCCCGAAATGACCGCCGATGAATCGCCAGGAAATATAGGAGGGATGAGAGCTCGAGTCACACTCCAACTGGCTGCTACACTGCTCCCGCAGCTAGAACAAAATATGGCATATATCTGGAGCCCCCAGTATAAATTCAGGCTGGAAGGCCAAAAGCGCCGCACAACTGCGCCACTGCATGGCGCCGCCACTCAGCCCCCGCATGTGGCCTGATCCGACCACCGAGATAAAGGTTGGGTTGGGGGAATGAGGGCCATCTATCACCCCCAGGATAGTCCGGCACGACGAGGGGCAATCCAAGGGCAAGGGCAACGGACCCTTCACCCTACGTGGCCCGGTGCGGCTGCCAAATCCCAGCGAGAGGGTATAGGGAAGGGGGGGCCCCAGCACACTCACTGGTCTGCTGCCTCCCTTCAGCAACGGCACCACCAGCATGGCAATCCCTGCCTCGGGCCACAAGCAGGGGCCAACGACAGGCACTCAAGCTCTTCCTCACGGGGCAGGGCCGCGCCTCTGCTCCAGCCGCGCTCGCGTCCAACCAATGCCCTCACCGCTCCGCCCCAAGCTCGGCCACAGGGCCTCCAGGCCACGCACTCCAGAGAAGACGCCTCCAAGTTGCACGGAACCGGCCGGTTTTACCGTCGCCGTGTTCCCTTGACGTTCCGCAACCCCTCAGATGGCTTTCCAAGCAAACAAAGCCGACGAAGCAGGATAAATAAAGGATGTTAATGATGGGCTCAACAGAGCTCGCCTAAAACGCGACCGCCATGATGGCTCGCTAGGCCACGCCCCCCATACTATTATACTTTTAAATAAAGTAAGAATAGAAAAAGGTTTAACTGAACATTAATTAGTGTTTCCCATATAAGGAAACAACTGCCAAATTAATTGAAAACATTAGTAACAACCAATAAAAAACACCTACAACTTAAATAACCCAATAAGATTGAAAGCACAATTAAACAAACACTATATAAACTAAAGAAAATTTAACAATATTTTATGCTCCAACAACAAAATGAAGAAAAAGGGGAATCTCTGCCGGATGGCTTCTGCAACATTGGACTTCCTCATTGAAAGCTCTGATTTCAACTTCACAAAGTAAGTAAACTATCTTTTAATGTTACAACTGTATAAAATAATCGTAAAGCACTACACTCCAAAAGACACTCAACTAACTACAAATATCATCAAAACACCACCTTGCCAAAAAAGTAAGTATAAATCTAAATTAAACTTTAAAAACAACTAAAAATCCCAACCCAAAACGCCCACTAACCACACAATCCCCAAAATACAGAAAATGCTGTTAAACACATTTATTAAAATTATCATTTTTTTCTGCAGGAAATAAAAAGAAACACTAAAGCCAAGCACCAACAGAAACACCCCCAAAAAAAGTTCAACATATTCAAGCATGTAAGTATAATTTTGTATATAACAATGTGTATTACAATAAAAACAATTACAATACATTTAATATTTTTTATATACATTTCTCATAGTATTTGAAACATCAGAGTGACTGAAGGTGCAAAATTCATAACTTCCCAGAAAGGAACATTTTTATTATGCTATATTGGATATTTCTACACCCAAGAAAAACAGACAGGCAACAAAATTAATTGGAAATGCAGAAAATATTATTCAAATGGATGTTATGGGAGGGCTACAACAAAAGAAACTACTGTATTAAATGTTAAGCAACATAACCACCCCCCTAGCATAGCTGAACTAGAAGTGAGAGGTGCTTTAGACACTCTGAAAGAAGCTAGCACTAGCTCTCAAAAACCTACTACTGAAATACTATGAGACGTACTCCCCAGAGTTCCAGAACATATAACTGGCCAATTACCCTCTGTCTCAACGTTAAAAAGGCTAATATCTAGAACAAAAAAATCAACTTCTACCACCCCACCTACCCCCAAAACTTTCAGCGAAATTCAAATACCACCTGAACTCACTGTAACTCATAATGAAGAGCAATTTCTACTTTATGACAATAAATCTAACGACAAAAGTATTATAATATACGCAACTCCCACAAACTTACTTAAACTACAGAATTGTGAGACATGGATGATGGACGGAACATTTAAAATATGTCCCAAACCATTTTACCAATTATACACAATCCATGGACTGTATCACAATACCACCATCTCCTTTATATATGCTCTGTTACCAAACAAACAAACCACTACCTATGTAGAACTCTTAACAAAAGTAAAACAAGAAACTAATAATTACTTTCCCCAAAAAATTATCATAGACTTTGAACAGTCAATGATATAAGCCATCCTGAAAAACTACCCTCACACAGCAATACAAGGATGCTATTACCACTTTAATCAATGCATATGGAGACACCTTCAAAAATGTACACTTAGGGGCTGATTGCGATGGCGGACGGAAGTGCATCCGCAGTGGTGGCAGTGGCGGAAAACGTCGATTTTTCCGCTCCTGATGCGGTCAATGCGACCGCCATATTACAATGGGCCAACATAGGCTCCACACGTTTTTTTGTTACGCAAGGGCGGCAGACGGAGCCAATAGAGCAAGAACTGCATGGGGAATCACGTCCCATCCACCAACCAAATTACGATGTATCAAACAGTCAATCCCACTGCGGCGGAAAAACCACCTCATCGCTGATGGCGGAAGCACAACTACGGAGAGGAAAAATCGAACCAGAACACCTGCATACAACCATAGCCGCCATGGATCCTGCTCTACAGGCCTTTCCGCTGCTCTTCCTGATGCATCACCAGCAGATAAGACACCGCCGCACTCAACAGCAGAGGTACGTCCAAAATATCTCCACGCATGCAACCCCGGTACAACAACAACTCCCAGCAAGCGTGCAGGCAGGGCCAGCTCTACGATGTTTGGGGAAACATGCGAAATGCAATGTGTGAGGCTCCATCAATTTACATGAGTGACACCCTCAGGGCTCCCAAAGGCTGCCTTGTGCTGACTCCTCCTGGCACGCTGCTCCCCTCTCCCCCACCTACAAGCGCCACTCACACAGCTCCAATCGGGCACAAGGTGGCAGATTTGCCTTGGGGCTGGCAGTGTATACACTGCAGACTGCAAAGTGAGGAAGATGGGTGCCCAGGATGGGTAGCAGTGCCGCAGCAAACAGCTATAAACTATTGCTATCACCTACTGCTATACAACCCAGGCAAACATCCATGCTGGAACAAGACAAGAGGACTGTGCTGGAAATCCATCTGTACTGTACATCAGCAACCATGACTGAAATCAAGTAGGCTCAAATAGCACATATCATTTACTGAAACAGTGCTGAGGGCCACAATGCTTCTGGATACAAATCATTTGCACACAGCACAGTGTCACACCATGGAGTGATGGGGATGGTCAAACATGTGCATAGCATGCAGTGGCACATGTTTTGACTGAAGTGGTGTATACACGATAATTGTACAGGTGAGGAGTGTACTGAGCAAAAAGCCATAGTGGAGTATCTCACATTGTGTAGGCCTCAATGGTATGACTGTGACTGTTATGAATCAGACCAACAAATATTGGAGCCCATTAAGTGGAAAGTGACAGCAATGCATGTGAAAACTCACATATCATGTTTGTATCCCAGAGTCATGCAGCACAGAGAGAACAAAGGTAAGCAAGAGCCAGGCCGGATCCCAAGATTCACAACACAGACATTGAAGTGACACACTCTGCATACTCACAAATGTTGGGGATAAGATGTAGGTGTACCCTAGGACTCCGAGGTTATAATGACACACTACACACTGCTCCGGAAACAACCCCAACATGTCCACAAACACTCCACAAGGTACCTGATCATGGAAACAAACATGCACCCATCAACTGGATCATACATGTGTGAAAGGGCAATGCTCAAGGGCACCTACACATGAACACCTCTGCAAATGGCAGGACACTCACACCGTCTGATGACTCCAGGAAGCACATGTACATCCATCCATTTGACTATGAAGCCATACCTGGCCAAGATGACAACACACCTACACTGGTGTGTACACATCAAGATAGATCACAGAGAAATCTTGTACCCTGTCCTCCCCTCAAGTCATCATGAAAATTGGAATAGATTCTCATGATGGAGAGCAAACAAATCTGATATGTGTGAATAAGTAGAGCTCAGCCAACATAATGAACAGGACCAGAGTGGACCATCACCGACAAGCAGCTCGCCCCCATCAATCCTCAGAGTCCAAACTGGACATTAGTTGCCGGAGCCCCTGGTAACACCTGCAATATCAACTGAAGTACATGCCAATGGGAAAGTGTGAATTCAGAGCATGGAACCGATGAACATATACACATACATTGTACAGCATCATGAGTAAGGCCAGCGACAACGCTTAGAACATAAATGTATTTTTTATTACATAAACTCAGTATCAGCATGTAAAGTGCAAAACATTAAGGGCAACGGCCAGTCCAAACTCAAGTTCGCACATGTGTGCTTCGAAATTCCACACAGATGATTGAGACACAGTCCACAGCCATGGGAATATCACCAGGATAGGGCCAGCAAATGGGCAGCTCAGGCACCACGCAGGGAGGAATGGGGCGGTAAGGGGGGCTCTGCCTCAGATTTGTGGAGAACTGGAACTGGGTGGGGGATGACGGTCTGGGGTAGTCGGAGGACTGGACCTGGGAGGGGGAGAACTGGTTGAGGTAGAGGGATCCCTGGATGTGGGACCCTGAGGGCTGGCTGGACCTGGTGGAGTCGTCGCATGGGGAGGTGGTGAAATGCAGTGGGGAGGCTCAGTGGCTGATGTTGCATGTGGAGGGCTGCGCCTTACTTGCTTGGGGATACAATAGCCCACAAGTGTCTTGGGCCAAGGGATAGGTGAGGTGGCCACAACAGCTTCCTTCTTCCCAGAAAGTGGAGCAGGTGCTCATGGATCCTTCCGGGAAAACCTTCGGATCTGGTTGTATGCTTGGGGTTGGGCTTTTACCCTGCCTCCCCTGTTTTGGAGCTACCACTACCTCACTGCTTCTCTGTCCATGCTTCCTAGGGGGTGGGTGGGTGGGAGTGGAAGTCTTGGGCACAACAGCCCTCTGAACTTGGGGGGGCAGTTGTGGCAGGCAACAGGCCCACGGCAGCTAGGGCAACTTCCTGTGCTGATTCAGGATCAGCTGTGGATCTTGGAGGGCTCTTGGAGGGAGAGGAATGTGAGGTCTGCAATGTGGATGCATGTTTAATGTGTTTCGGCTTCTCTGTGTCCTGTGATGTGCTTGTGGTGGGGCTGGCATGTGTGCTCCTTGTGTGCCTTGGGGATAATGTCTTGTGTCTTTGTCTCTTGGACTGCTGTTGTCGTGTGCTGCATAGGGATGACTTGGTGCCTGAGTGCTCTGGTGTGTGTGTTCTCTGGTCAGGTGGTGTCACTGGCAGTGTGGTTGCAGAAGGGACAGGAGCCAGACTGTGAGCCTGTGACTACAGAATGGCTGCCATCAGTGTGGAGGCCAAAGACTGGACAGTCCTGTGCAGGACACCGACGTCCGAATGAATGTCCTCCATGAACGCAACAACCTGTGATAACTTGTTGCCATGATCCTGGAGGGCATTCCGGAGCAAAGTCTGCCCCACAGACATCTGCCGCAAGATGTCTATGGCCTCCACACTGAGGGCAGCAGGGGACACAGGGGCTGGGGCAGCGTGCCTGGGGGAAAGCTACTCTACCCTTCTTAGGGCAGCGGGCCAGGATACCAGTTGGGGAGCATCAGGGAGGGTGGACACAGGACGGGTTATGGCGGACTATGAAGCAGAGGCCAATCCTCCTTTGCCCGACAACACCGAGGAGTCACCGCTGGAGTGTGAGGAAGTGGAGGTAGGCGTTTCTGGAGTGGACTCCTCCAGGGCACACCTGTCCCCCTCCAATGCACTGGTCCCCTCAGTGTCGCTGTACTCCCGGGAAGCAGTGATGCCAGTAGCTTCACCAATGGTTTTGGGACCCTCTCCTTCTCTGGCCTCGGTAGATTCTGTAGGAGACAGAGACACTGTTCAGTGAAGTGGCCGGATCACAAACATGTTAGGCAATAATAACCGAAATGCTTGAACTCAAGGCACACATTTGACTCTCCATGTACTGTCTGCATAAGTCAAAATATTTCTATGGTCATCCGAAGCATGCCAACATGCTTATTGGACAGTCATGCTCCATGTTGCTTTCATACTGCCAAATTGCTAGGCATGTGTTGGCATCTCAACATCACAACCTATTATCTGTAGGCACATCTACATGCCTTCAGCTAAGAGAGCTACACATCTGAATTCACTGTGTGTATCACACTGGAAGTTTGAGGTGATAGAACCCCACACACAGTAAGTTAAAGGAAGCTATTGTTAAGTGACATGGCATCCTTACATCTACTAATTCATGTCCTGCAACACAACTACTGTTGAACATTGGTAAGCAATCTGTAGATGTATCAATTACATGGAAATGCACAACATCAATCGCTAAAATCACCCTGACATGATGCTCACTGATGTTAACTTCCAGTTGATGCCACAGAGACTGACACTTATGCTGATGTGACCTGGACACATGACAATCCAGACGTTGTACAGGCGCAGAATATCTGCACTCACCACTGAGTCAACTGAGAGGCAATTACACCACACTAGAGACAGCTCCTAGGTTACAGCCTTGCTATGGGCTGGGATTTGTGCAGTCATTCATGAGCAACATCACACTTTGTACTATACTCACCCCCAACTTGCTGCTGCTGGGCCCTCTGGCGTCCATTCAGCTCTGGCTGTGTCACTGCCAGGATTCGGGTCAAAAGTGGGGTCATGCTCCGGCGCCAACCGACCAGTCCGAGGAACCAGGCCCAGCATCATTTCGGCAATGTTTTTGCTAAGGCGGCAGATGTCATCCCACCTCTTGTGGCAGTGGTTGTGTCGACGGTTAGAGACTCCTAGAGCCCGCACCTTCCGGGCGATGGCCCTCCATATTGCCTTCCGCTGATGGACTTTGAGCTGTAGGTATGGCAGACAAGAGGAGACATTTGTAACACTTTGTAGTGGTGCATTGTGTGTCAGTACACAGTGCATACACATGAGCGAGTCTACACATAATGACACCAAAAGAAGGATGGCATGTCCACTGTACATTTATCAGATGCGAGAGGTAATTTCACACTAATCTAGACAGTAACAGGCCCAGTACTCTTGTGTATACTGGGCTCATCTCCATAGTATCCCTGTAGAATGAGCACACCCCATAATCATCAACCTCTGCCCAATCGACACCTACCATCTCACTAATGTACATATGTACACGTAATGAACACATAGAGGACATGGCACAGGGAATGTGTCCAAAAAGAGATTTCATGAAGTCATCATTGTAACTGTACTACTGGTAAACCACGTTCTGGCAAAATCGTCATTGCATGCACTCAGAGCTCAGGGGGAACAAGGCTCAACACCATGCACTTGAACTTGTTTGGCTACACAGACTCCAACACGTATACATCAACCTTTCTGAGAATCACATGTGTGATGTTTTGCACCTATGGAGCTGCAAAATTGATGAGTGTGCCATCCTCACCACATACTCAAGTGCATCAAGTAGTACGTCATGATTGGGAAATGCAGACAACAAAATCAGAAAGCACCAATATTGGCTTGCAGTCTGAGGCACAGAGCACTGTACAGTAACATGTTGTGAGCCTTCGGAGAATCCTCAGTAAGTTTAGTATTCACTTACCAGTACCTCTTGAGCACCATAGAGCTGGCCGTACTGTCCAAGGACCTCGCCAACCAGGACCTCCAGCTCCTCTGTGGTGAAGGGTCGGGCCCGCAGGTTCTCAGTACGAGCCATGACTGGTTCCAGAGATGAGGTACAGCAGCAGTTCGTGGTGAGGAATGGCAGGCAGCAGTGTATCTAGGCAAGTGACAGGTGTGGACATTTCACAGGCATATGTATAGGGCTCTAGGCTTGTTCCAGTGTTGCTCTGCTGATACCATTGGCCAGCCTGGTTCGCATCATTCAATTGGGGCCGATGCCGGGCCCCGCAGTGGCGGAGCACGCCTGCCGCGAGTTTCAAAAATGTAAGCTGCTGGCGGTTCCCATTGGCTGATGGCTATGCCTCATAGGCGGTGACGCACCGCGGAGGTCAGAAAGCATCCACCGCTATCCTGCAGCATTCAATTGAGGCCAATGCATGTCACCGCTGTGGATGCCAGCTACCGCGCCTGTACACACATTTTGCATTTCCATTCTCGCTTTGCTAATTACATTACTCATCCCAACACATTTGCCTAAAGTGATTTGTGCACCCCATGAAGGTATTATAGAGTGTGACCTTTGAGTTAATTCTTCACACACATGGTATGTCTAAGAAAAGGAGAGTGAAATAACATTCATTGTCATGTCTTGTGGCCAGCATGGAATTAAATGAGTTAAGGAGTCAAAAAGAACAAAGGCCTCTCGCACTGTACTAATGTTGTGTATTGAAACATTCAACCTGTGAACACTGTTTGAATATCCCTTGCTATTTGACTGTCGATTTCTCTGCCATGGGTTGTCTCATGAAGGACCAGTGATGTTGGCTGACATTTAGAGGTGTCCATTGTATGGAAATCAGATATACTTGTAAGCTCTAGCACTTTCAACACATGTACTGCTGTGGCATACAGTGTGCCTAGCTGCCATTGCCTGCATATGTTTTCACACACATCAGAGGAGTGCACATGTGTAACAAACAAACATCGCTCTGGCCGACATCATCGGTCATTTTCAGCCATGTGTGCATGTATACACAATCCATGTGTAATTGTGTATCATTTTGGTGAGCATGGCAATGTCTGTCACGCAAAATCCTGACACAGTCACGATGGACTGACCCCATAATGTTCATATTTGTCTGTCCACTGTGCTGCATATACATGTATTGTTGTCCAGCTGACACTCACTGGCCTCATTTCGTAATGTTGTTGTGTATTGTGGGACTGGAGCTTGAGGTCGTGCAGTGACAGCAGATACATGCAACTCAGCATTGATGCTGTTAACCACATGTGCTGTGCCATCTACCCACAGGGCTGCTCACACTAAGATGTAGCAGTATACCATATGTCATACACATCGTCTTATTCTGATGTTGTAGTACTTAGTATGTCGACTTAGTGATGCAAATCAAGGTCTGTATGTATGTCACTTGTGCATTTCACGTGTACAAGAGTCCTGTCAATGTTGTGGTTGTGTGAGTCTTTGGATAAGCTGTTTCCCACATCTCATCTTTTACTTATCTTTTGCATGTGTCCCCTGCCAGAGTATGTAGGAGGAGCCCACCTATCTATCGCCCTGTCCCAGATCTGGCGAAGATGGAGGACATAGAAATCATAAAGAAATTCCGTCTGGATCGCCTTACACTGCGAGAGCTATGTGCTCAGTTGGAGCCCCATTTGAAGCTCAACAGAATTTATCCGGCTGCATTGTCTGCTACAGTAAAAGTGATGGCTGCACTGCATTACTTTGCCACTGGGTCTTTCCAGTACACCATGGCCAGCGCTGGTGGGATGTGACAGCTTATGTTCAGCATGGTGTTGCGTGATGTCATTTCTGCATTGATGACTTACAAGGACCGCTATATACACTTTCCAAGGAGAAATGTATTGGCAGCTGTGAAGGGGGATTTTTATGATCTTGGATGAATCCCAAACGTTGTGGGAGCCATTGACAGTACCCACATTGGCCTAGTTCCACCATAGGCACGTGAACACATCTATCGTAACCGCAAACATCACCACTCCATTAATGTGCAAGTGGTATGCCAAGCGGATCAGATAATATCACACGTGTGTGCAAAGTATCCAGGTTCGGCACATTACTCATACATTCTGCGGAACAGCAGCATACCACAATTGATGGCAAATCTTCACCCAGAGCGTGCCTGGCTTGTTGGTGAGTGGGCTGTGTCAATGAGTGTGATGTATGTGTGACATGCTGCTCTCCTCACATATTACCATTACATTGTTTGTCTGTGTTTCTCACAACTAGGTGACTCAGGGTATCCCAATCGTCAGTGGTTGCTGACCCCACTGAGGAATCCAACTACGCCCGGGGAAGTCCACTTCAATGATGCCCATGGGAGAACACGTTGTGTGGTGGAGCGCACTTTTGGACTTCTAAAGTCTAGATTCAGGTGTCTGGACAAGAGTGGTGGTGCACTTCTCTACTCACCCCAGAAGGTGTGTCAGATCATAGTCGCATGCTGCATGCTACACAACCTGGCCTTGCGCAACGAGATACCCCTGATTCAGGACGATGATAAGCAGCAGGAGCCCCCCGCTGAACACCCACACATGCCCAGTGACGATGATAGTGGTGAGGAAGAAGGTCTTGACCTGCGTGAACAGCTCATCGCCAACTACTTCCATTGAGTGTAAGTTAGCATTGGGCAACTATGACTGTGTCTGTGCGCTTTGCTGTTGTCTGCCAAACTTGGAGGATTGCTTCAGGGATTCTGCCCACAGACAGAACTATGCGCAGGATTATAGGACTTGGGCAGGCAGGGACTGAGTCATCCTACCACCTGAGTACCCATGAGCACAGGACCGAATAGCTATAGTGCCTCACTAGCTCTCCTACTCACTGACAGTGAAACAGGCGCTTATACACCCCAGGACACAACACTCTCAGCCCTCTCAGGAATCGCGGTAACGAGACATACCCTGTCGCCCTCACTCTTATACTTGTCCACAATAAGATCAGTTGAAGACAAGAAACGTTTTCAAATGTTTATTTCAACTAACGTGTCCTAACATGCAGTATACGTGCCATAACAAGCAGAATAATGCATAATACAAAAACAGTCAGCATAGAAACATTTCCATATATCATGAAGGGAGATGTCATATTAATAAGCCCTCAGGAGGAAGACCTACGAGCCTATCCCCCCTCCCCTTGCTAGAAGAAGTCTTATTATGTATCCCAAGATCTCAGGGCTTTGTCAGCAGACCCCATTCCTCAGCCTATAGATGGTGAAATGTACATCACATGTGCTGTGTTGCTCTTCTCTCTGGAAGAATCCCTCTCCAGGTGTGGGGCACCTGGCCCACCTCCCCATATTATCAAAAAGGCACCCGTGGGCTCTAGCAGCTGCGAGAGTTTGTTGAGTCTGGGTGCTAGGGCCTGACCAGAACAGAATAACAAAGGACATTGTTTTACGACCTTGGACATGATGTACAGACTGTACTCCAGTCCAGGGAAGACATGGCTTGGCAGTTCGGGCTGGACTGTTCCCATGAGGCACAGGGTCAGACTGATTTGCATATGGCCATGTCTGAACTGGGGTGGTGGAGTGAGCTAAAGAATGATGATGGATTAAACCCAGATCAGTTGACTGGGGGTGAGTGTTTGATTGGCTCAAACGTTCCGTCCATCATCCCCTTTTGTATCGCTTTGGTCGCCCTAAGTTGGCGGGGGTATGCCCAGACGTGGGTCCCTTGCTCACTTTGCCACTGGATTCAAGCAAGCCTGGCTGATGACGGCTGAAATGCCAGAAACCGGTCCTAGGATGCTTGTTTCCGGTCCAGGGAAGACATGGCTTGGCAGTTCGGGCTGGACTGTTCCCATGAGGCACAGGGTCAGACTGATTTGCATATGGCCATGTCTGAACTGGGGTGGTGGAGTGAGCTAAAGAATGATGATGGATTAAACCCAGATCAGTTGACTGGGGGTGAGTGTTTGATTGGCTCAAACGTTCTGTCCATCATCCCCTTTTGTATCGCTTTGGTCGCCCTAAGTTGGCGGGGGTATGCCCAGACGTGGGTCCCTTGCTCACTTTGCCACTGGATTCAAGCAAGCCTGGCTGATGACGGCTGAAATGCCAGAAACCGGTCCTAGGATGCTTGTTTCCCGGTCCAGGGAAGACATGGCTTGGCAGTTCGGGCTGGACTGTTCCCATGAGGCACAGGGTCAGACTGATTTGCATATGGCCATGTCTGAACTGGGGTGGTGGAGTGAGCTAAAGAATGATGATGGATTAAACCCAGATCAGTTGACTGGGGGTGAGTGTTTGATTGGCTCAAACGTTCCGTCCATCATCCCCTTTTGTATCGCCCAGGACCGCACAGAGAACAAGCTCTGCGGACAGTTCTCATGTGAAAGACATAAACGAAGCTACTTGCAAAACAACAAAGCCATGTATTAACGTGCGCTAAAGCTGCATAATGTAAGCCAGGCTCATACGAGGCGACAATGTCCACAACGGCCATTTAACAGCCTCCCCTTGCTCAGGTCTGTGGTACCAAGCGAAACAGTCTGCAAAGGTAAGCAGAGTCAAAGCGAATGCAGACAGGGCCAAGGTTTGAGATAAATCAAATGAAATTTCTGAAGGAGGCGAGAAAAGGTAAAACAATATTGAATTAGTTCCAAACAGTTGCGGATTCTGGTAAGTAGTTACGAATCCAAGAAAGCACTTGCAGCTTTGAAGGCAAGCAGTTCCAGAAGATGATCAGAATCAGCTTCAGCAAAAAGGACCGCCATCCAATCCAGTAGTATGAAGGAACAGATGTGCTCCTCGCACTCCGTGGATGAAAGGAGCATTTCAGGGCAACCTGGAAGAGGTTTGATGTAGGCATGGCACAGGAGATGTTGTGCAAACGCACAGGCGCAGCTGGCAGCCTGTCTGCCACGTTGTGAGGCATCCCATAAACTGCTATCACCGGAACAGTCCTGGTCGTGGGCCAACAAAGGACTCACCCACAGGCCATAATCCAGATCAGCAAGAGAAGTGTTGGAAAGGCAGACATCCATGGCCCATTGAAAGGGGCATCAGCGACAGTAGAACACAGGTTGCACACAGGTGAAATAGGCATAGCGGAAGGTTAGCCTATAACTGATGTGAGGCACAGCTAATGGCAGACATCCAAAAATAAGCTGCATTCGTTCACGGTACAGTTGCAACTAGCCGGGGTTGGCCAGGACCACAGGATGGGCAGCCATTGCAAAAGAGCAGTAGGAGAACCAGCACTCTGCAGAACAGCCAAAGGAGTGATGGTAAACCGCCAAATGCACTTGAATGACACCCGGCAGTACTCCAAAAATAGTCTGAAATGAAGTAACAAGGCCATAGCCCACAAGTTAATAAAATATGTGCAAGGCCTTCAGTATCAGACGCTTTTGATATTTGGTGTATCAGTTCCCAAAAATGGAGTGGGAGAGTCGTGTTTAGCAGTGACTGAATCTCACTGGACGTTCGAGCCACCTGCAATTCGAAGGTCTCACGGGCTGATGTGAGAACGACTTCTTGTTGAAACAAAAGCGTTTTGTGCCTGCTTAACTCATTGAAGTCTGCTTTCATAGTGGGAATGTGAGGCCACAACTAACTATCTACAATCCCATATGGGGGACTAAAAAGAACATTGCTACAGCAAGTTACACGTTGTGAAACTGTTACTATATACGGGGCGCCTGCCCGTAAACCGCAGCAGTTGTGGTTATTCAGGATAAGATAACTTTCGTTAAAAAGGAGCTTTAGCGTGGGAATGTTAGCAGGGACTGGTGTTCCTTTTTTAAAACATGCAAAAATATTGCATGATACATTACAAGCCCCGTGTAACTGTACTTGACTTAGTGAAGGCGACAATGTCCCCAACGGCCATTTAACAGGATGTGTTTGGATGCTGGCTCTTGTTGGCACACTGCTAAGAGTTACATTGTGCAGCGCTGTGTGAGTTTTACAACTTACGTCATGTCCATGTTGATGGTAGTAGGGGAATGGGAGGACACTGCTTCACCTCCCAGCACAGTTCACCCCTTAGCATCCTGGTAAATGCAGTACAGTTCACATGCTTACTTGAAATGTGGCTGAAGTGTTTTACCAAAGTTGGTCAGGGAGAGGTACAGAGACCTGAGAGGATTGTGGCAGCTTTCTCAGCAAACAAAGAATTTCATTTTTATCTCTACTGATGAAGGATAATATCCAGGAACACATGTGACTAGAGATTCACAGCACTAACCTGCAACAACCTTGGTGAAACACTTCAACGGAAATTCAAGTAAGCATTTAAACAGAAGTACTTTTACCAGGATGCTAAGGAGTGAACTGTGCTGGGAGGTGACGTAGTGTCCTCCCATCCCCTTCTGTCCATGTTGATGGTGTTGGCCAGTGTTATCTGGAATGCATCTTATACAGTGTTGCCTAGTGGTGTGCTTTAGCTGTCATGCCATCATATGTCAACTCACTCTTATTTTCTTGTGTCGTTCTAGGTTCCTCCGCTCTCTCAATGGATTGTCGCATTCAAATCTTGTGATACATTGCAATGTGAGTTAACATGCTACTTACTATGATAAACATGTTACTGACACAAAGGCATAGGGGTGTGAATTGTGTTTATTTTGACATGAGTGACAGGTGAGTGGTGAAGTCGAAAGTGCTGGTACATGGATACTTAGGGTAGTACACACAATGGTGGAATTCCACAGTCCAACAGAACACTCCCATCATTGTGGCAATGTGGGATCGGATGTACAACAAAGTCAATGCTCTGTGCAACACTGGTGACATCAACGGTGGCTCCTAGAACTGGTTTTGCCAGGTGATTTGCCACGTGATCCTCCCCTGGTCTTTCTCGGACGTCCCCTCTACTGTTTGGCAGGGGGGAAACCTGCTGCATGCTCAGAGGTGTCTGAGGAGTCTGTGTCTTCTGCCTCACCCCTTCCTGTGGCTGCTGCTGAGGTATTGTGAGTATCATCAGGCTGGTCACTGGGTGGGGGTGCCGCTATTTGAGCTGCATGGATGTCCCGCAGAACACCCACAGGCTGGCCCATGTACTCCACAAGCTGTCCCAAACGTGTGTCCATGGACCTTTGCAGCAGGCGGAGTTCACGCAGTTCTTCCACAACCTGGCCCATCTGTCCCTGGTTTTGTTGGTATGCACCATTGACTGTGTTCACGTTGGCCAGGGCCTCACTCTCAGTGTCCTCCTGTGACGGTCCCCCAGTTGACCTCCCACCTGCCCTGCAGACACGGACCTGTGGCTTTGCCTGTCACCGCCGCCGCACACTGTCCCCAGCGTCCCCAGGTTGCCTGGTGGTAATGGCACAACTGCCACAGGGACAGTGTTGGAGGCAGCGTGGTGATGGTGGAGGTGGCTGCCACACAGGTCGTTGTTGCAGGTGCCAGCATTGTTGTTGCAGTTGTTGTGGGAGTCGTGGTGGTGGTGGTGGTGGGGACAGTGAGGTCCTCGGACTGAGCTTGCCTGGCCACACCGGAGAGGCCAGGTCGGTCCTCCTCATCCGAAAAAAACAGGGAATCTGCATCCGTGAGTTCACCTTCCTGGGGGAGACTGGCTTGGCTCATTCATGTCACGGTCGCCTGCTGTTGCTAGCGAGTCACCTGTTGGACAGAGGTTAGATTGTCAGCATGTTCAGTACACAGCACAACTTTGATGATCATGTTTTGCACATTTCATTTGAGATGACCTGACTTTTGACATTGGCATTACTTGGCATTCGTAACAGTTCGTCAGCAGTCGAACATGATGTAGAGGTACATACATTGCTCGTTAGCGATGTGACATGGCTGAAGCAACAATTTCATATGTACAGATATTGTATTTCCGAGGACATGTCCTCTGGTACCAACTTGTTGCTCATCCACTTCAGTTGATGCTAGGATATATGTGACTTTTCTATGAGTATCTGTCTGCTATGCCGCAACTTCATGATTTCTGTTGTGCTTTTTGTACTGACCTCCTGTGGTTTGTGATGTTTGACTGAGTCTCCATGCATGTGTTGTGTTGATGTGAGCCTTTATGCTTTGAGACAATGGGACTTGCACATTGGATTTTGGCCATTGCGTTCCTGGGTTGTTGCTTTGCAGTTACATGTGACTTCATCAATGACACTGTGATTAATGTGACCTCTCAATGGGATTAGCTGTGTGTGCACTGGCTACAACTTATGGAATTTTACAGAGTTGGCTAACATGTGCAGGATGTGGTGGTCATATAGCTCCATGCTGTTTGGGAGGGAGTACAGAGAGCCTAGTGGGAGTGGTGGTCTTGCTGTCAGGGCTCAACAACCCCCTCCCTAGTAAGATGGCTACATACCTGTTAGGAAGCACTGTCGACGGTGATGGCTGCCACATGGCTCTGGGTGGGGAGGGTGCTCCATGCTGTTTGGGAGGGAGTACAGAGGGCCTAGTGGGAGTGGTGGTCTTGCTGTCAGGTCTCAAAAACCCCCTCCCCAGTAAGATGGCTACCTACCTGTTAGGAAGCACTGTCGACGGTGATGGCTACCACATGGCTCTGGGGTGGGAAGGGTGTTCCATGCTGTTTGGGAGGGAGTACAGAGGACCTTGTGGGAGTGGTGGTCTTGCTGTCAGGTCTCAACAACCCCCTCCCCAGTAAGATGGCTACCTACCTGTTAGGAAGAACTGTCGACGGTGATGGCTGCCACATGGCTCTGGGGTGGGGAGGGTGCTCCATGCTGTTTGGGAGGGAGGCCAGGGTGCATGAGCTGACTACCTACCTGTGAGGTGAAGCAGAGGAAGGAAATGCTAGCCTTGTGAGACATTCATATTGAAAGCGTGCATTCTACATGAGTTTGATTTGGCCTGGCAATTGAGGCTCACTTGTTGTACACAACAGTACATTACAGTGGGATGTGATCATTTTGTTTGTACTTACCAGCCTCCACTCCCCCCTCAATTCCTGTGAGACTCTCTGGATGCAGTATGGCAAGCACCTTCTCCTCCCATTCATTGAAGGTTAGTGGTGGAATGGGAGGGCCGCCACCTGTTCTTTGTGCCCCATCGTGGTTCCTCTGGGCCTGAGCCTTGACCCGGGCCTTGAGGTCGGTCCACCGCCTTTGATGTCACGCAGTGTGCGTAGGGTGGTCCCTACTGCATTGACTTTGTTGTAGATCCTTGCCCACATCTGATTTTTGCTGCACAATTGGGGTCTGTTGGACCAGGTTCCCATACAAATGTGGTTCTACCCTAATTATCTCGTCTACCATCACTTTCAACTCTGTCTGAGAATTTGGGCATTTTTTGATTGGGCATGGTGCAAATGAATGAAAGGTGCAGGGTGCAAGGTGGTGATGAAGATGTGTGAGGTGTGTCAGGTGTGTGGATGAGAAGTGGTGGTGTGTGGAGTTGGGTGGGTGTGATGTTGTGCTGTATGCTGTGTGCCAAAATGGTGTCCTGTCTCTCTCTGTATCTCTGTCTCAGCCCCTGCTTTGCAAAGGATGCTGGTCCAGGAAGGGGTTGGTTTTATACTGTGGTATGTGGGTGTGTCCACATGAGTGATGACCACCAGGTGTCTCTTCCATGCTGACCATGGCTTTCATTTCAGGAATACATTTGTGGTGTATCATTGGTGCGTGTCTGATGTGATTGAGGGCTGTGGAGAGTACAGGCACACTTTGAGCATTGTAGTGAAGTTTGTTCCGACCGCCATTCATTTTGCCTGAGCGCGACCACGGCAGTCGGAGCAGCAATGATCGTTACGCCAGGTTCGCTATCTCATTGTAATTGGCCGTGTGGTTATTCCGGGGCAGTAGCGGCCTTTTGAGTCCATTGAACAGCTTTCCCCATCCGCCACAGTCGGATTTACAGCTTTTCCGACCGTTACAGACGGTCTTTTGGGAATTCGGTCTGCTGCGGTAGGATTTTACGTGCGTTGCATCGTAATGTGACCGGCGGAAATGCCGCGGTACAAGCAGGCGTTTTTTTACCACGAGCACGGCGGACGGAAGGGTTTTCCGTCTGCCATTGTAATCGACCCCTTAGCGTAGAAGATGCAACTAATAGCAATTTTGCTTATGAAATTAAAAAGCTAATAGCACTAGCATACTTCCCAATAACTGATGTAGCAGAACACTACAATCTATTAATAGAAAGCCCTTATTACCAAACAAATGAACATAAACTAAGTCCCCTACTCGACTATTTCAAGGATACCTGGGTGGGAAGGCTACACAGATCTGGACACAGGAGACAACCCAAATACCACATTCCATGGTGGAATATATATAACAGTACCCTAAACAAAGAAGCAAAAACTAATAACGCTGTGGAAGGATGGCATAATGCTTTCCAAGCCACAACAGGCCGAACCCAACCAACCCTTCATAAATTACTACAATCATTCCAAAAAGAACAAAGATATCAACAACTAAGACTTGAACAGTCTGTAACACAACCAGGTCCAAAACTAACTAAACAAACTAAAACAATGTTCGAGCACTTACAATACAAAGTAAGGGGGTCATTACGATGACGGGCGGATCGCCACAACCCGTATGTCGGTGGCGATCCGCCCGCCATTCCCCTCCGCCTGCATGCCATTTCCCCCCGCCACATTACGATGGCGGGGGGAGCCCGGCGGACAGAAAGACCGTCCGCCGGTTTTCTGCCGGTCACACAGGTGACCGGGTGGAAAAGGGCACTAATATGGTGGTGGTGTCTGCAAGACACCGCCTTCCATATTAGGATGGTTGCGGAGAGCAGCCTTTCCATGGCGGCAACGCCGCCATGGAAAGGCATACGGTCTTCTCTATTGGGGGCCCGTTGCGGGCCCCCACAGTGTTGGGGGGCTGGGGGGTGCACATGGGGGGTACCTATGGTACTCCCCTGCATTGGCATGGACAAGGTGGCAGGCACCGCGCGGTGCCTGTCACCTTGTGCATGCCAATGCACGATGTGCATTCCCAGCATTGTGGCAGGCGGCGCTGTGTACACCGCCAGCCACAATGTTGGGAATAGGGGATGCCACTGTGGCGGTGGCATCCTAATACTCACGGCGGGACCGCCGCTCCTATGGCGGACGGTCCCATTCACCGCTACGGTGACGGGCGGACTTTGTCCGCCCGTCATCGTAATGTGCCCCTAAGACTCTACACAGAAACTAAAGAGCTAGAATATCTAGAAACAATAGCTAAACCCCTACTTTAAAACAATAATACGAAAACATAGAAAAATCGTAATTGTGAAATGAATTCTTTAATAAACATTTCTTTGCAAACATCTAAAATATAAATATTATGTCAATTAATTTTTTTTTTTTTTAAATAATTGAAATAAATAT
Source organism: Calotriton arnoldi (assembly GCA_963921515.1). Taxonomy (NCBI): domain Eukaryota; kingdom Metazoa; phylum Chordata; class Amphibia; order Caudata; family Salamandridae; genus Calotriton; species Calotriton arnoldi. The sequence continues at coordinate 471,747 of CAWUFW010007954.1, read as the reverse complement.
ATTTTCTATATTTAAAAATATCAATAACAATTTCAAGTCAAGAGATACTTTATTTCGGCCTGATAAGGCCATTAAAGCACAGGTAAAACATATAAAAATACAGTACAATCGATACAGGTATTTCAGTATAAAAATTATGCGTACAAGTTAAAAATTTTAATCATTAAAAAGGTTAAAAGGTATAGTGAATATCTTAAAAAAGCTCTGAGTATCTCAGACATGTAATGCAAGTTCATGGGTTAAATGGCGGAGTTAAGAAGCAGAGTCCCAGGTCATGATGGAGACATTGGGGCCGATTCCGATCTCGGTCGGAGGCGCACCCAATACTATTCGGTCGGGAAAAAAGCCATGCGAAAGCCAGTTTCCCGACCGATCCGTACAGTACACCGAACGAGCAAGTACGATGCGCACAACAGCAAAAATCCCGGCCGAGCCGTACTCACCCAAACCAGGTCCTGTTCTCCGACCGAGGCGAATCCGGAAACGCCGAATCGAGTCGCACGGAAGGGAAAATGCAGCCCCGTCCGGCCGGACAAGTACGATGCGCTTCCGTACGCGCCGAACCCGTCGCTACGCACGGCACGTCAAAGCATCCGGGAGAGGCGCACATAAGCTCCGAATCGCGCCACAACACGATCCACGGCTACGAGACGAACACAGCACCGACGAGGACGACGCGAAGCGACGAGGACGAAGCCAAGCGACGAGGACGACGCGAAGCAACGAGAAGGACGAACGACACGAACCAACCATGAATCCCTTCGTCCCGATCATACCAATATTCTACATCTACTACCGGAACAGGCACGGACGCGTACGGCGCAGAAGGTAAGTCAGACACCAACCACAAAACACATACAACACGTACACGACACATCACACACATACACTGGGAATCTGAATATACTTACACCAGCAACAGCAGCACCATAGGGGCGGGATGCCCATCACCAATGCCACATATGCACACAGGGGCCTGAATGCGCGCCACCACCCCAACCCAGGGGGGCTGGATGCCAACCACCCTCAACCAGGGGGGCAGGATGCCTACCACTACTACCACCCTCACCCAGGGGGCAGGATGCCCACCACTACTACCACCCTTAGCCAGGGGGGCTGGATGCCTACCACCACCCTTAGCCAGGGGGGGCTGGATGCCCACCACTACTACCACCCTCAACCAGGGGGGGCAGGATGCCTACCACTACTACCACCCTCACCCAGGGGGGGCAGGATGCCCACCACTACTACCACCCTTAGCCAGGGGGCAGGATGCCTACCACTACTACCACCCTCACCCAGGGGGGCAGGATGCCCACCACTACTACCACCCTTAGCCAGGGGGCTGGATGCCTACCACTACTACCACCCTCAACCAGGGGGCAGGATGCCTACCACTACTACCACCCTTAGCCAGGGGGCAGGATGCCCACCACTACTACCACCCTTAGCCAGGGGGCTGGATGCCTACCACCACCCTTAGCCAGGGGGGCTGGATGCCTACCACTACTACCACCCCCACCCAGGGGGCAGGATGCCTACCACTACTACCACCCTCACCCAGGGGGGCAGGATGCCCACCACTACTACCACCCTTAGCCAGGGGGCTGGATGCCTACCACTACTACCACCCTCAACCAGGGGGGCAGGATGCCTACCACTACTACCACCCTCACCCAGGGGGCAGGATGCCCACCACTACTACCACCCTTAGCCAGGGGGCAGGATGCCCACCACTACTACCACCCTTAGCCAGGGGGCAGGATGCCTACCACTACTACCACCCTCACCCAGGGGGGCAGGATGCCCACCACTACTACCACCCTTAGCCAGGGGGCAGGATGCCCACCACTACTACCACCCTTAGCCAGGGGGGCTGGATGCCCACCACTACTACCACCCTTAGCCAGGGGGCTGGATGCCTACCACTACTACCACCCTCAACCAGGGGGGCAGGATGCCTACCACTACTACCACCCTTAGCCAGGGGGCAGGATGCCCACCACTACTACCACCCTTAGCCAGGGGGGCTGGATGCCTACCACCACCCCTTAGCCAGGGGGGCTGGATGCCTACCACTACTACCACCCTCACCCAGGGGGGCAGGATGCCTACCACTACTACCACCCTCACCCAGGGGGCAGGATGCCCACCACTACTACCACCCTTAGCCAGGGGGGCTGGATGCCTACCACTACTACCACCCTCAACCAGGGGGGCAGGATGCCTACCACTACTACCACCCTCACCCAGGGGGCAGGATGCCCACCACTACTACCACCCTTAGCCAGGGGGCTGGATGCCTCACCACCACCCTTAGCCAGGGGGCTGGATGCCTACCACTACTACCACCCTCACCCAGGGGGCAGGATGCCCACCACTACTACCACCCTTAGCCAGGGGGGCTGGATGCCTACCACTACTACCACCCTCAACCAGGGGGCAGGATGCCTACCACTACTACCACCCTCACCCAGGGGGGCAGGATGCCCACCACTACTACCACCCTTAGCCAGGGGGGCTGGATGCCTACCACTACTACCACCCTCAACCAGGGGGCAGGATGCCTACCACTACTACCACCCTCACCCAGGGGGGCAGGATGCCCACCACTACTACCACCCTTAGCCAGGGGGTGCCAGATGCCCACCACTACCACCCTTAGCCAGGGGGCAGGATGCCCACCACTACTACCACCCTTAGCCAGGGGGGCTGGATGCCTACCACCACCCTTAGCCAGGGGGCTGGATGCCTACCACTACTACCACCCTCAACCAGGGGGGCTGGATGCCTACCACTACTACCACCCTCACCCAGGGGGGCAGGATGCCCACCACTACTACCACCCTTAGCCAGGGGGCAGGATGCCTACCACTACTACCACCCTCACCCAGGGGGCAGGATGCCCACCACTACTACCACCCTTAGCCAGGGGGCTGGATGCCTACCACTACTACCACCCTCAACCAGGGGGGCAGGATGCCTACCACTACTACCACCCTTAGCCAGGGGGCAGGATGCCCACCACTACTACCACCCTTAGCCAGGGGGGCTGGATGCCTACCACCACCCTTAGCCAGGGGGGCTGGATGCCTACCACTACTACCACCCCCACCCAGGGGGCAGGATGCCTACCACTACTACCACCCTCACCCAGGGGGGCAGGATGCCCACCACTACTACCACCCTTAGCCAGGGGGGCTGGATGCCTACCACTACTACCACCCTCAACCAGGGGGGCAGGATGCCTACCACTACTACCACCCTCACCCAGGGGGGCAGGATGCCCACCACTACTACCACCCTTAGCCAGGGGGGCTGGATGCCTACCACCACCCTTAGCCAGGGGGCTGGATGCCTACCACTACTACCACCCTCAACCAGGGGGGCAGGATGCCTACCACTACTACCACCCTCACCCAGGGGGGCAGGATGCCCACCACTACTACCACCCTTAGCCAGGGGGTGCCAGATGCCCACCACTACCACCCTTAGCCAGGGGGCAGGATGCCCACCACTACTACCACCCTTAGCCAGGGGGGCTGGATGCCTACCACCACCCTTAGCCAGGGGGCTGGATGCCTACCACTACTACCACCCCCACTCATAGGATGGACAATGCATGACACAACAAGCACACCACAACCTAGGGAATGCAAGATTAAGACATCCCCCCACCACCATGACAAGCGTGTGAGCAGGCTGTGTCAAATGCCTACAACACCGAACATGACATTGAACATACAATGTGACCCCCTAGCACATGTGCCACACATATATGTGTGTGGCACCCACAATGCAAGCAGCCCATGACCATTGTGGCAATGGGGCCTAAACCCCCATCATCACAGTGACCAAAAGGCAAGTGTGGGGTCCATAGCTGAAGCACATTTTGACCATTGTGGCAATGGGGCCTAAACCCCCATCATCACAGTGACCAAAAGGTAAGTGTGGGGTCCATAGCTGAAGCACAGTTTGACCATTGTGGCAATGGGGTCTAAACCCCCATCATCACAGTGACCAAAAGGCAAGTGTGGGGTCCATAGCTGAAGCACATTTTGAACATTGTGGCAATGGGGTCTACACCCTCATCATCACAGTGACCAAAAGGTAATTGTTGACAAAGAAAGAGCTGCAACTGCCAAACTGCATGGATCATTCCTGGTCACAGAACCAAAAACTCATCTGTGGCAAAGTAGTGTATGTGTCCCATTGCAACATAAATTGGGGGAGCCAAATACTGCAGTGCAAATGAAACATTCCTTTGGCCATGTGCAGACAAACAACACCCATGGTGGCTGAGACCGTCAACAGTCATCAATGACACAATGACAGAAGTGACCATCAGAATGCAGAACCACATATTTGCACCAATGGGCACACAAATGCAGATACCCTGTGGAGACAGCAGATGTGAGGTGAACAGATACCATACCATGGCAGCAATGGGACACACAAACCATGATCACTGTGCTGACCGATGACCTAGGAGTCCCAGGGACAGCAGGGGAAACACACCAAACAACATACAGCCAATGGCACACCCAAGATATGCCAATGCAGTGGTGCAGATGCACAAACACAAACAGGCAGACCAACACTGTCATCATACACAGCAGGTGAGGGGTGGGGGTGCCATTGTCCCCAGGCAACAACACAACACATGAGGAGAGCTGAATACCAATCATACAGATGTGCATACACTGCCACACTAAGGTAACTCATGGATCCAAATCCCCTATGTGGGCAAGCAGGCATTGACAGGTGAGAGGGAGCACAAAACACACATGTCACACAGGCACGTAGGAACAACAACTGACACAGCAAGTCACAGACACACCACAGCACCACCCCCAGGGCCCCCACAATGTGGTGACCCTGGGCTGAAGAAAAATACCACTGTGATGACAAAGCTAAATGTCGTTCACACTGTGAACCACAGTCAGGTGTCCTGAGCAACTAACTACCATCACACCTACACAAGCACAAATCAATCAGCATGGCCAGTAAGCCAAGGCCAACATGGAGGCAGGGGACTAGCCGGGCAACAACTCTCATCTGCACACACTCAACACCACACCCCTCGACCTCCAACAATGTGCAGCAGTGAAGTACACATGCACTGGTGACATTGCACATGCACCCATTACTATTCCAGGGTGGTGGGTGGGAACCAAGGTGTAGAAACACATCACACATGGACACTCAACAAGACTCCTGAATGTCTGACACACTGCACACTACGCTGTACATGGACATGACGGCAATACCACACCGACCAATGGGATCCCAGCCACAGTCACACACCAATGAAGAAACCAAGGTCACCCACAAAGAACACACATAGACAACAACCAACATTGCAGCCCGGACCCTAAGGAGTGCCAGCAGTCACACACACAACGTGTCACAATCACTGAAAGATAACACAAACTGGAAATCACATGACAGGGGCAAACAACAAGTGCCAAAGGGAAACCTGACTGTGACCCATCTGCGTCAGCACACAAACTCTGCCCTGACAGCAAACACACCTATGGGTGACACCCTGATGACCAGTAATGTGCCATGCACCCACATCACAGAGAACACAGGGAGAAGACTTTGGGGGAACATAGCTCAAGTCAGCAAGCATCACAAACAGGTACAACACTAGGGATCACAGCATGCGCAGATGAATGGAAGTGAACACACAGACATGCACATACAACACACACCTTGGGCGCAGGCAATGTCACACGTGTACACACTGCCATGAGGGGACTCCACTCCTGTGTGAGGAAAGCTGTGCCATATGTTGCCTCAGTAGGGCCCCATCATGTCAGCTGAGCACTTGGTCACACAATCAACAATTAGCACCAAATGAGGGCTCCCATCACATCAGCCTGGTCATGGATGTGCCAACGGAATCATCAGCACAGATCCAACACACTTGTATAGCAATGTTGCACTGACTACACGGATGAGTCCCTCCCCATTGATGCCCAAACCTGCATGTCCACTGGAGATGGCAACACGGTCAGGGAAGTAGACAAATGCAACGATGGCAGGCACAACAGATGTGCAGGGGTGGAAGCCACAGATGTGAAATTGCCAATGTAAGTAGGAAACCCATTGCCAAATACTGAACACATGACACCCTCAGATGCTGCTATTGATGACATGGATACACCACATGATAGGACACATTCCCCCTGGACCACATGGGTTCCTGCACAGTAACACTTCATAATCATGAGACCAGATATCACCATCACTGCAGCAAGGGCATGGTTAGCTGCACCAACAACATGTACATCTGAAGCATGAGCACTAGAGAAAAGAAAGTTGCTTTATTCAGCATATGTGTTGAGTGCCATAACGACGTCCAGAAGAAATTAGAGCAAAGGCCAATGGCCAGTCCATTGTCAAAGTTCAAACAGGGTGACACTGGCAGATGTCACCCTACGCATGCCTGCACAATACCAGGGACAATCCACTAGGAGGGGCAACCGGGGGGCAGGCCAGGCACCGCAGGGACAGGATCAGGGCTCACCAGGGGAGTCAGGGAAGGGGTGGTGGGTGCTGGAGAGCCACTGACAACTGCAGTGGAGGTGTCTGACATGGTGTGTGCCGGCACAACTGGGGGGCATGACACAGATGTCGTGGGTGCCGGCACAACTGCAGTGGACCCTGCAGATGGGGTGGACAGGTCCGCCACTGCAGTGCCCAAGTCAGACAGGGCGGTAGTGGACTCCACTGCAGTGCCTACCTCCAGGGGAGGAGAATGGGGAACAGGCAAGGTGGGTTGGACAGAGGGGAGGACACCCTCACCACATCAGTGGCACAGACAAGCGCAGCGGGGGGTGTGGTGCTGGGAGAGCAAGTGGCAGGGGAGAAGGCCGGAGCATCTTGGGGATGGTATATCTGTGGGTGGGGGAACCTGGGGCAGGGTGTGGTGGGGGCACCTGTGCAGTGGGGGCCTGAGGGATGGAGGACGGAGACCTTGTGCCTGAGCTGCAGGGCGGTGGCGGGGTCTTGCTCTTAGCACTCCGGGGGGACTTGCGGGTGGGGGCCTCAGTCCGTCTGCGCCTGGGGGAGGGTGTCCGGGGGCGAGGGGCACTCTGCTCCGTGTGGGTGGGCTTCCTCTTCCCCCGGGATGCTGGAGCAGCTTCATCGGTGGGGAAGAGGCCGAGGTCACAGAGGAAGAGCTGCTGTGACTTTGGGGTTGCAGGTGAGGCAAGGGAGGGTGCTTTGGAGGGAGAGGGAACTGAGGACTGCGCAGTGCATGTGGATGCGTGTGTGTGTTCCAGGGCCCCATCCCCTGTGAGTCTGGCTTCAGTCCCCTGAATGTGCTTGCGTGTGCGTTTTGTCATTGGCGTGTGTGTCAGTGTGCTGGATGTGTGTGTGCTGGTGTGTGCCAGTGTGTGTGTGCCTGGGATGGGTAAGGTGCTGGGGAGTGTGGATGGAGCAGAGGCAGGAGGGGTGAGGGACCGTTTGAGGAGGGACACTGCTGCCGTCAGGGAGGAGTCCATGGACCTATTGCCCCTCTGTAGGTCAGACATGCCCGATGAGATGCCCTCCATGAACGACACCAGCTGAGTCAACAGCGCGGTGTGCGCATGGAGGACACTCAGCATGGCTGTCTGCCCTACATGGAGCTGGCGAAGGAGGTACACAGACTCCTCACTCAGGGCAGCAGGGGACACAGGGGCAGGGGTGCGGTGCCTGGCCCAAAGGAGACACGCTCCCGGACATGGGAGCCTCCACGGACCTGGGGAATGGGAGCCAATGGGAGGGCGGTGGTGGTGCTGGTGGTGGCGGGGACAGCAACACTAGCTGGGGTGTGGTGGCTGCTGACACCCGCCTCCACAAGGGAGTCATCCTCCGAGTTGCTCTGGTCCTCAGCTGAGGTGGATGCTGCTGAGGACTCCTCGGTGTGGCTCCCCTCGCCCTCCGTGCCACTGGGTCCCTCCGACCACTCCTCGGCTGCTGACCCAGTCTGGCTCTCCGGCTCCTCCTGGTCCGTGGAGCTGTCCCCTTCCGTGGCCGTGGATGTATCTGCAAACAATGGGGAAACAGACAGACATCAGTCACCTGCACATAACGCACACACCACTGTGAGCACAGCACATCCCAGAGCAAGCCCTGGCATCATTAGTTGTACATTGCTAAAAGTGCACTAATTGAACAGGAGAAGTCAATTGTCAGTCTGATGCCAAGCATGGCACTCACATCCCACATGGCCTTGCACCCATCTGTCTGGTGTCTGTTGGATTGCAACACCCCAGTGTTGACACATGCACCAAGTACACAGTAGTTGGACAGTGCAGAGGACACGGTGTGGACACATCACAGCTCTTGCCACTGAGTCAGTACAGGTTTACGGATGTAAGGGATGCCCAGAGTCAAATAGGAAATGCATGTGATGCATACCAGCGACAGACACCATGATGCACCCATGTCCTGATAGCCAGCGCCACTATGGTGTGCATGTAGCACATGTCACTCCCCTGCAGGATCACCAATCAGTAGACACATGCCATGGCGGAGGCATGACTGCAAAGTCATACATCACTGTCTCAGTGATGTATGACTTTGCAGCCAGACAACAACACTCTGCACTGTGTCACAATAGTAGGTCATGGGGAATGCAAGTCCTGGAGCTGCACAAGTGCACATGTACATCCCCCACAACACATCCTCTTAACCCTCATCTGTCCAGGTCATACCTATTGGACATATGGGAGACCTGTGACACTACCCTACATGTCAGAATACAGGCATTGTGTAAGCAATGGACCCACCCATGATGCCCACCACAGAGTCAGGGAAACAGATGCTGTCTCCCACCTTGAGTCAAGCAAACTGCAAGGACACAGTCCTAAGTGACAGAATTCCCTGCATGTAAGGGCCACACCTGGGTATCAGATGAGGAGTGGGCAGTGCACAATAGAGGGACATGGCTCCTGGACAACATGACTGCTGTACTGTGGCAGTTCAACCTGGCCCGAGGAGGGCACATAACATGTTAGACAGAGTACACAGTGCAGTCTTTGACTCACCCCCTCCTTGCTGCTCTCTGGCCTTCAGCTGCCCATCCAGGTCTGGAAAGACCACCGCCAGGATCCTGAGCATGTGGGGGTCAGGGTCCGTGTTCCGCCCCTCCTGCGAGGAGGCGACAGCTTCAGCTGGACCCGTGCAATCCTCCGGGTCCAGCCCCGAAGGTCCTGCCACCTCTTTTGGCAGTTGCGGATCCGGCGCTTGTAGACCCCCACGGACCGGACAGCCCGGACGATGTCCTTCCAGATCTCATGCTTCCGATGGGCAGAAGCCTGTCAGGATGACAAAGTGATAAGGACATTACTACACATGCAACATATCCGTGCATGACACAGTTGCATATACATGTCGCAATCACAGGGGCACATGGTGTACCCAGGCAGTGCACGGCTGCCCATGGACAGTTTTCCAGAAGTCACTACATGGTATCATAGCATGGGGAGTAAAACCCTGTTCAGAAGCACTGTCACTGCACCATACCTGTCCAGTGCAAGTCACTACACACTATGGGGGTGACAACTACTCAGTGAGCCTGCTAGCCAGTGGTGTGCTGACTCTCAGCCTTGCTAGTCAGACAAAATGCACATTCAGAAAGGCAGTGCACAGAACACTCACCTGCTCCCCTGGTGTCCCATACAGCTTGCTGTACTGTGGAAGTAGGCTGTCCAGCAGGGCCTGGTTCTCTTCAAGGCTGAAGGCTGGGGCTCTCTCCACAGTACGTGCCATTGCAGGGTCCAGAGGGGCAGAGACAGCAGCAGTGCAGTGGCAGATGTCGTCCTGGAGCATGTAGTGCAGGCAAGTGGGCTCTCAGGGGAACATGCAGCAATATATATGTGCTGGAGAGGCAGATACTGTCCCTTGTGTCCAAAGTGATAGGTCCAAGTCGTTAGCATCTTCTGAATCTGGCCAATCCATGGAATAGCAGCACCAAAACACGCCCACAGCATCCTTCAAATCTTCAACTTCATGACATACATTATTTTGCAACATTGTTGTGGGTGACCAACTGATTTTCCAGCAACCGACTCGTTCGAATATTCAAAAACGCGTCCGTTGCCAGGCAAGCCCATTGTCAATGGGTGCGCACCGATCGGTCCATTGCTGTTCAACGCGCACAGGGGTACAACGCGTACCCGCACACATTGAAAGCAATGGGCCGGCCGGAGGCACCGATCGGTCCATTGCTGTTCAACGCGCACAGGGGTACAACGCGTACCCGCACACATTGAATGCAATGGGCCGGCCGGAGGCACCGATCGGTCCATTGCAGTACAACGCGCACAGAGGTACAACGCGTACCCGCACATTGAATGCAATGGGCCGGCCGGAGGCACCGATCGGTCCATTGCTGTTCAACGCGCACAGGGGTACAACGCGTACCCGCACACATTGAATGCAATGGGCCGGCCGGAGGCACCGATCGGTCCATTGCAGTACAACGCATCACTGTACATGTGACTGGCATATGTCAGCATGCCTGTCTCAGATGGACATATGCCAGCCACAGATAGCTCCCAGGGAGTGAGGGGCACACCTACATCACGACAGCCTGTCCAAACCTTATCATAAGGCATGTAAGGCTGCATTTCCTATTGTGTGTATGTTGGTGTACATGTTGTCCTGTGGGTGTCACCTGTGGGCAGCCACCCCCAGGCTGTGCACGTGTTCATGGGGACAGGATCATGGGTGTTACGTGTACGTGACCACTGTGATGTGCAACTGTTCATATCTGTGCATGTGCCATGGTCACATTTCACAGTGGTGTTTGTGTATGTCATGTCACATACCCCGTGAGTCCCATGTGGGACGGTATGTTTGAGCCAGGGTGTCCCAGTGGCACAATAGTGATGGCCCTCCACAGTCTTTGTGCATGTAGTGTTTACAATGTCTCTGATTTCATGTGCACAATGGGAGACAGTCTCCACATCCACGTTGTGTGTGCATGGACTCTGATGTTGTGCGTGTGTGTCACAGACGTCCATGGCTCTCCTGCCATGGCAAGTGTGGCCACTACCTGTGGGGGTCATGTTTGTTTTGTTGTGGTGTACACATGATACTCCAGGTGATGCCAGTGTCCATGTGGCATTACAGGGTCCCTGGGAATGTGCCTGTCGTTGAGCTGTGGTGCCTGGGGCACATCTGTCCTCACATGTCACTGGGGGGTGACTGTGACACAGCATCATGATATCCAATGGGCCAAACAGGGACAAATTGATGCCACCTGTAGGACCGTGTTGACAGATGTTGGCCATGTATGTACCATAAATGTCGTTCCGGTACTGCACACTTCATGTAGTTGTGCCTCATGATGATGTATGTTGGGATCTTGAGTGTGTTCAATGCCGCATATGTGGGGTGACTGACGATCTTGCTTACTTCTCCTCTGCACTGCAGGGCTCCTGCTGTCCATCGGCCATTCCCAGACCTGGCAACGATGGTGGAACGGGACAGCATCCGACGGTACCGCTTCACCAGGCAGCTGATTGAGGATTTGGCAGTGCAGTTGTCCCCACATTTGCAGCCTGGCCGGCCGTATCCTACAGCGCTGACCCCCAAGGTGAAGGTGATGGCAGCCCTACACTTCTTTGCCACCGGTACCTTCCAACATACTGTGGCGTCTGCTGGTGGGATGTCACAGACCATGTTCAGCCGTGTGCTCCGCGATGTTTTGGCGGCAATGTTGCTCTTCCTGAACCGGTACATCTATTTCCCTAGACTGCGACGACTCACTGACGTGAAGAGTGACTTTTATGCCCTGGGGAGGATGCCGCATGTCATTGGCTCCATTGATGGGACACATGTGGCTTTGGTACCACCACAGGCCCAGGAGCAGGCCTACAGGAACCGCAAGCACTACCACTCGGTCAATGCACTGGTGGTGTGTCTTGCAGACATGACCATCACACACGTGTGTGCCCGTTTCCCTGGTTCAGCACACGATGCCTTTGTGATGAGGAGTAGTCGCAACCCCAGGTTGATGGCACAGATGCAGAACCAGCGTGCCTGGCTTGTCGGTGTGTACTGACTTTGTGCCATTGTGTGTGATCTGATCTGTAGTATTCCGCCCACTTTTCCAAGTCAGCTGATGTGCACTTGTCTGTCCGTAGGTGACTCGGGATACCCCAACATGCCGTGGTTGCTGACACCCCTCAGGAACCCTGTGACACCTGCCCAGATGCGCTACAATGAGGCACATGGTCGGACCAGGAGAGTGATTGAGCGGACCTTTGGTCTCCTGAAGAGCCGCTTCCGCTGCCTGGACAAGACCGGAGGGTCCCTCCCATATGCCCCTGCGAAAGTGTGCAAGATTATCATCGTCTGCTGCATGCTCCACAACCTGGCAGTGCGGAAGGAGTTGCCTCTCATCCAGGATGACGATGACCAACATCCGCCACCTGTGGAGGATCCTGGCCTGGACCACGATGCCAGTGACGATGATGATGATGATGGTGATGGTGATGTCCGCACACAGCTCATCACCAACTTCTTTAGCTGAATGTGAGTATCCTGAGGTGTCATGTGAATGATGTGAGTTGGCATGATGTGTGGGTGGTGCTCTGGTGCTGTTGGAGTGTGTCCATGGGCTACTTGACAGGATGTGTGTTGCGATGTGTGGTGACAGGTGGGCTGTACTCCCCAACAGTGTTGACATGCTAACTTGGTTCTGGGTGGGTATCTTGTAACATGTATTGTGCATGAGTTTTGCTGTTCTGTCCTGTACTGCATTGCTTTTGACTGTGTGTCATTTCTGTCCTTCACAGGGTACTTTCAGATTCGTTTGGTGAACTGTGTCCACCGACGACGTGATTGCACATCCAGGCTGGTAGCTGTTGTGTCCCTACAGGTGATGTGCGCCACACCCATGGACTTCCTTCAGTCTACAGTTGTTGACTGTGTGCCCGCTGCCAGGTGGGATTACCTTGCATCTGTAGTGGTTACAGCATGTTGCAACTGTGTAATAAACCTGTGCTTCACTTTGTGATGTGCGTTGTCTGTGGTCACACATTTGACTGCCATTTGCTTACTGCACCTGTGGGCTACTTGACTACAACTGGGAATGGGTGTGGTGTCTGTGCATTGCACCGTCTTCCCTGGCAACATCAGTGTAGGCAATGAGTCAGATGGCCTAGGTGTGTATGTGTTGTGTAGCCCTGGTGGTGTGTCTCCCTCATATGTGTCACGTTGCCTGTACTCACATGCCTGTGTTGTCCTTGCTGTTGCAGTTCGCATACACTGTGTAATTTTGCAGTTCATCATCCCCATAACAGCACCCACGTTGGAATCACGACAGAGGCAAGTATGGTGTATTAGTGTGTTTATTGTGATAATAGTGCATAGGATGGATTGTGCTGTACATGAATCTTGCAATCCCAAGTTCCTAGATGAATAGAAAGTCCAGGTAGACAGGATCCCCAGTATCGGGGCCACTGTTGTCTGACACATTGTTCCAACTTATACTCCCCATGCAATGTGTGGGAGTAGTGTTGCCATCAACAGGGTGAACAGTCTGTGCACAAAGGCGAAAATCCAGAACAGGTTCAGGCTTCCTGGGAGTTGCGCTTGGCCATCAGCCTCTCACTTTCCCCTCCTCGGACGACCCCTCTTCTTGGGGGGGCCCTCAAGTGCAGGCTGCTGCGGTGCAGGGGACTCTCCGCCAGAGTCCTCCTCCCTCCCTGTGGCAGTTGCAGTTTGTTCGGTACCAGATGTTGTTGGCACACAGGGAGGTGTGGACTGGTTGCTGTTCATCTGGCGGAGGCATTGTAAAATGTCCCTGTGCACCGCCGTCATCTCATGTAGTACATCCCACTTGGACTCCACGCGGGTCATGTGGGAGTCCACACGTGACATGTGGGAGTCCACACGTGACATGTGTGACTCCACTTGGGACATGTGGGAGTCCAAGCGGGCATGATGGGCAGCCTGCTGCTGTTTAATGTCTCTGAGGAGCCCCACTACCTGGCTGAGCTCTCCGGTGCTGGACTGGTACGCATCAGCTATGCGTACCAGTTGTGGGTCTTCATGCACACCAGCAACGTCTGCAAGCAGCGACCTCTGTCTCCCACCCCTCCCACCACCCCTGCTGACATGTGCAGTGTGTGCAGTTGCACGCACAGATAACCCTGGTCCACCTTGGGGGTTGGTGGTGGTGGTGGTGTCCATGGCCCCAGGTTGGTCCAGGGTCACTGCGCTGGTGTTGTTCCTTATTCTGTCCATGTCGGCAGGGATGGTATTCGTGGTGACAGTCGTTGGAGGGGTGGGTGCAGGGGGTGCAGCTGGTGGACCTGCTGGTGCTGCAGCTGGTGGTCCTGCTGGTGCAGCATGTTGACTTGCACCGGATGTGCCAGGTTGTTCTTCATCGTCCGAGGAGGACAGAGGCTGTACGACGCCAGTGAGCTCGGCATCCTCTTGAGCCTGGGACTGGGACTCCTCAGCGTCTGCTGCTGTGTCCCTATCATCACCTGTTTTTGGGAGACACAAACAATGTATGTCATGTTTCTGCAGGCATCAGTGGTTGACACACCTGACAGTTGTGACTGTGCCTCGGGGTGCGGGCCTGTACATTGTATTGTCCTAAGTCGTCACAGTCAGGGGTTGATATTGGTGTGGCACATTGTCCTGCATTATTTGGGCATTTCTATGTATTCTCTGGGGTGTGAACATGGTCTGCATTGATTGTGTTTGGTTGACAGCCAGACCTCCTTCCCACCCACCCACCCACCCAGTCAGTTATCCCACCATGGAACGTGCTTGCATTGCAGGGAGTGTAAGTTGTCTCTCAGGATGTCAGTCAGTGGTGTCCTGCTGTTTGTTGGTGCACAGTTGGCAGCAGGGCCTTGTGCTCCCCACAGCAGTAGCCAGTGTCAGCCATCTTGTGAGTCCTTCTCCACTCCCTGTGATGTGAGCATGGTTCAGGGTGGTGTTGATGGGACAGTTGTGGGGGTGAGCTATGTCTGTGACTACGTCTCCCATCATGCTATTGCCTCCACCCCCTTCCCAGCATGCCCATGCTTCCTTCCTTTTGACTCTGCTTCCCTGTGGGGTGGGCTGGCTGTGCTGACAGGATGGCTGGGAGTGTTGTCCTGGCAGTTGTTTGGCTAAGAGTCCCAAGAGTGTCCCTGTGCTTCACACAACATAACCCAGGGTGGTGGTGCTTTGTGGGATCTTGTGTTAGGATGGAGGGCATTGCATTCTACCAGGTGGGTACTGTGGAGTTTGTGTTGGGGGGGTGTGAGGGGAGGTGCTGGTGACTATAGTCAGTGCTGCAAGTCCCCCTTCCCACCCAGCCAGCCAGATAGCCCACCATGGAACGTGCTTGCATTGCAGGGAGTGGAAGTTGTCTCTCAGGATGTCAGTCAGTGGTGTCCTGCTGTTTGTTGGTGCACAGTTGGCAGCAGGGCCTTGTGCTCCCCACAGCAGTAGCCAGTGTCAGCCATCTTGTGAGTCCTTCTCCACTCCCTGTGATGTGAGCATGGTTCAGGGTGGTGTTGATGGGACAGTTGTGGGGGGGCAATATGTGTGACTGCGACTCCCATGATGCTATTGGCTACACTGACTTGGCCAGCATACACAGAATTCCTTCCTTTGAGTGGTCTTCACTGTGTGTTGGTGTTGTTGTGGTGGCTACATGTGTGGATGTGTGTGTTAGTTCTATTTGTGCCACTGCCTAGCTGTAGTTGTGGTTGTGTTTGTACATGTGTTGGCACAGTTGGATGTGACTTTTTTGATGGCATGTGTTGTGTTTATCTGACTGACATACACATTTTGGGATGATTCTGTTCTAGTTGCTGTGTAATTGCTATGTGTGCATGGTTTGACTCTCCCCTTGACAGTGATGTGTGTGTGTTTTGTGGCAGTATATTGTGTACATTTGTTGTGTACTCACCAGGCTCTGGGATGTCCTCTAGTCCATATACGCTCACTGGCGGAAGGATGGCCCGCACCTTCTCCTCCCAGGGCCTGAAGTATATTGGCTTGGCAGGAGGGCCACTGCCGGTGTATTGGCTGTTGATGTAGTCTTTCTTCAGCATGTCCCGTACCCTCCTGCGCACGTCATACCACCTGTTCTGGATGTCGGTCTTTGTGCGCCGACATGGTGATTGTGCGTTCACCCTGTTGATGATCCTCTCCCACATCTTGGTTTTCTGCGACATGGGGGTCTGTTGGACCAGTGTGCCAAACAGCTGTGGCTCCACCCTGAGGATCTCGTCTACCATGACTTCCAATTCACTATCTAGGAACTTGGGATTCTTCTTGGGGGCATGGTGATGGGTGGTGATGGTGGGTGATGTGTGTGTTGGTGTGCAGGTGAGGGTGTGTGAGTGTGTGTTTTGCTGGGTGTATGTGAGGTAGGTATTTGTTGGTGTGCTGATGGTGTGTGGCTTGTGTGAGGGATGAGCTGTGGGTGTGTGGTTGCTTTCTCTTGGGTGCTGGCAGTGGAATGGCATTTGCAAAGGCTCATGGTAGTGATTTGTGTCCTTTATATAGGTGGAGTTGTGGGTGTGTCTTTGTTCTCTGTCCCCACCCCCCCAGTGTTTATTGGCTTGGTAATTGCTTGTTTGGCCTTTTTTGGTTGATTTTTCCTTTGTGCTGTTTGTGTATGTTGGAAACGTTCTTGTGACCGAGTCGGACCCTGCATTGGTCTCGTACGGTGTTTTCCGTTTCGTCCACGCTGTGTTTGTGCAGTTTTGTATGCTGCGTACGCGTCGGTCGCGGTGTATTGTGTTGCTTCGGCTCGGTTTTGTATGCGTGTCGGTCGTACGGCTTGTCCTCCGTCCGACTCGGTCGTGTTTTTCGCGCCTTGCATCGTACTTTGCGGGTTGGAGTTGGCGGGTACGATTCGGTCGGATTTGTTCCGGGTGCGTGTCGGTCGGTTGGATTCGCGTGTTTTTCCGGCCGGATTGCTATTTTCCGAGCGGCTCGGTCGGTCGGCTTGGTTTCCTGACGTGTCGGTCGGATTTATCGCGGCTTGCATCGTACTTGGCGTGTCGGGCGCCACTGGTACGTGTCGGTCGGTATTTTTTCCGGATCCGAGTCGGTCGGTGCTTTTTCCGGCCCGAATCGGAATCGACCCCATAGAGTGGGTAATTTGGGCTTGCTCTTTCTTTAAAACTGCTCGACGTACACACCACATTGAAAACAAATAACGAGACACTGAGAAAACAATTGACATACTGCTGTCATATTTTAGGATCCTATAGGCCTGCGAGCAATGGGAAGTTCCAAGGTTCCTACATAACTGTCGTAGCCAGCGATGTCTTATTACCTTATATGTTGGGCAAAAGAACAGTACATGTAGGTCTGTCTCCGTATAATTTTTGCAACTCAGACAATCTTTAGTGGAACTGCCCCCCCACTTGTGAGTAGCAGCACATAAGGGAAGTGCACCATGCCTAAACTGCAAATAAAGTTTTTGGGCAAGAGTAGGCTGTATGTCATCTATGCTAGATTCTAAACTATAATGCAGTTTGACTTCAAGAAAGGATATTGTAAGTGGGCCTGTCCTGGGGCCCCTCAGTAGTAGATTAAGATTGTAGTCCTTGAAATTCTTAATCAAAGCCTTCCTAGGTGTTAACGGGCATCTATCTTCAGCACTGTCCCTCAAATCCCCCATTCCAATGGATACCAAGGAGTTCTTAATATAAGTGAGCCAAGGAATTTTACTTGCACCATTGAGGTTTGCCACTTCCCTCAGTTCCTCTCTATACATAGATAATTCTGGGGTGCTCCATAAGCGGCGCCAGTATAGCAGAGGTCTGAGACCAACCTCCAGTGACAATGGGCTAATTCCAAGATCCATTCGGAACGGGGTTAGTGGTGTACTTTTTGGAAGTCCCAAAAGTTGTCTGAGAAATGAGTTTTCAGTCTTAACAAGTTGTTCGGGTGACCGATGACCCCATAATTCTGCCCCATAAAGGGCAGCTCCTCTGGGTTGCGCCTTATATATTTCCAGCACAGGCCCCAGGAACTTGTGTACACACTTCCTCTGATGTTGCGCTAGCCCCCCTGTTGTTTGAGCCAGTTTAAGACAAGCCTTCTTGATTTGAGCGCCCCACTCCATTTTCTCATTAAGGGACAAGCCCAGATTCTCACATACAGGGACTTTCTCTAGATATTCCCCATCTAATTGTGGACTGGGTCGTGTTGAACGCCCTGCATTGAAAACCATGTATTTTGTTTTCTGGGTATTAATTTCAAAGCCCCTATTCTTGCAAAATAAGTAGAAGATGTCTAAAACCCTTTGTATGCCCATCGGTGACCTCGACAGCAGGAGGGTATCATCTGCGAACATCAATAACAATTTCAAAAATTACATTTCACTCACATTGTAAATAATCTAAAATAACTAAGGGGTCTATTATGATGGCGGTCGGATGTCCACCGCCGGGCCGGCGGTGGCGCCCGCCGGACCGGCGGTGGACATCCGCCCGCGATCGCAACCAAGAAAACCGCCGGTCAAATTAGGATGGTTGTGGTGACTGCGGCGGTGGGAAATTCCGACCGCCGCTTTTCCTCCTGTTGCCATCCGCACTCCTGCCTGGCGGATGGAGCGGGCCCGGGACAATGGTGGCGGTGCAGAGCAGGCTCCGCCGGCAGGATTATGATGCCGGTGGTAGCCAGCCTTTCCTCAGCGGTCAAACCGCCATGGAAAGGCATGCAGAGATTGTCTTCCAGGGGCCCGTTGTGGGCCCCCAATGTGTTGGGGGGGTCACTGGGGGGTACCCATGGTCCCCCTCTACATTTAATTGGACCAGGTGGCAGGCACTGTGCAGTGCCTGCCACGCACTGCAGGGAAATGCAGGATATGCTCCTTTCAGCATCGCGGCGGTGCTGCGGGCAGCAGCAACTGCCGCAATGTTAAGGCCCACGATCAGACCGCCGCGGTCGGATATCGACCGCAGGTCATCGTAATTCGACCGGCGGTGATGTCGCGGTCCATGCGGGCGGTGTTTTCCCGCTACCATGGCGGTCGGGGAGGTTTTCGAACCGCCATCGTAATGACACCCTTACTTTTTTGTTGCTGAAGAATTGAATCCAAACTGCCATAAATAAATCCAAACGTGTAAAAATCCCAAAACTTAGTTAAAAGTCCCCCCAAAAAAGTACAAATACAACTGTGTAAAATATAATCCGCCGGCAACATATCCATAGACTTGAATCCATTAAAAACACGAAAAATTTAATTAAAAAAAGAAACGCTCCAGGAAAACCCGAAAAATAAAGGAACTGTAAAATAATTATTAGCTTACTAGAAACTAATACAAAGTTCCCTAAAAAAACTTCTCCCAATGGCAACTTCCAAACGACAAAAACCTGTGGAAAAAAACAACACAATCCCTCCCTCACAAATATACAATAAAATCATTAAAAAACACACATAAACATACTAATAACACCATACTCTAAACATTATGAAACATATAGGGGCTGATTATGATGGCGGGAGGATCACCATCACCAGCCAGGCGGTGGCGATACGCCCGCCATCTCTACCCTATTTACCCCCGCCATATTACAATGGCGGGGGGTACCGAGGCGGACGCAAAGTGCATCCGCTGCTTTTCCGCCAGTCGGCAATCGTTCCGATTGCCGGCCGGGCAGAAATGGGGCCTGATATGGTGGCGGTGCCTAGCAGGCACCGCCATCCATATCAGGATGTGTGTCTCAAAAGGCCTTTCCATGGCGGCGATGCAGCCATGGAAAGGATGGCAGAGATGTGCTTTGGGGGCCCGTTGCGGGCCCCAAGTGGGGGTGGGGGATGCACTTGGGGGGTACCCATGGTACCCCCCTGCAGTTCCATGTACAAGGTGGCAGGCACCGCACGGTGCCTGCCACGTTGTGCATGGGAATGCACAACATGCTCATTTGGCATTGCGGCGGGTGCTGCTGCACCCGCCGCAATGTCAAATATGCAGAATGCGACCGCCAGGGTGGCGGTCGCACCCAAATAAGGTGTGCGGGACCGCCGCATGTCTGGCGGCCGGTCCCGTTTCCACTGGGATAGCTGGCGAACTAAAGTCCGCCCGCCATCCTAATCAGCCCCATAGAACATACCCTAACACCTACCTTTCAACGCACTGACCGCATTTCACATACGCAAACCTACAAACGAAAGCTCACAAAATACAAACATTACATACACTTTGGACTACATAACTACCTTCGCCCTACACCTTAATTAAGCCTAAAAGTAATTAAATTAAACTTACCTTAACTGATGCGACGCAGCTTCCAACCACGAGTTTCTCCCCTCAGAAATGACCTAAAACAACACAGATACAACTTAGTTTAGAAAATGTCTACCTAATTGAAATAATAAAAATACTTTTTACATTAAACTCAATGTAATTTAGAAATGTAATACAATTTTTTTTTTTTTAAATACTATTTAATATTACTAATGTACAAAATGTTTTTTCTTTGCTGTTTAAAAATGTTAAATTATAATAGTAAATTTTATAAAAATACAAAATATTTATTATCATACATTAAAATAAAATATGTTAACTTACCAATGTGTTAAAAAAAATTGTATTGCTTGCTAAAAATGTGAAAACATTTACTAATTATTAAAATATTTTTCTTTTTCAAAATGCTTTCTTACCTCGATAATTTTATTTGTATTTACAATTTAAATAACATTATAAAAAATATAATATTAGTCATTAGAAAATATACAAAAATCTAAAGAAATTATCCAATGAAAAATTTGTAAAAAAATATATGTTATTAAAAATGTACACTATTTGTAATTAGGTAATTCATATTTACAATATAAATAAATATTCTATAACTGTTAACAAAAAAATATGTATTAAAAAAATGTATAAAAACCAGTGGACAACTACATCTTTTATTTATAATAAATGTACATATTTATCAAGTTCTCCATTATAAAAAAACATAAAAATGTTTCATGCTGACTTTACCTAAATATTATATGTTTATGTTTACATATGTACTAAATATGCAATGTATCCAAAAATTAAAAATGTATTATTATTTCTCTGTATGACAATATATATATCAAACAATGTTAATAGAAAAAATGCATATTATTTCTTTGCTTGAGTGTTTGACTGAAAATAAAGACATAAATAAAATATAAATAGTATTTTGTATTTAATTCCTATATTAATTATTTTTCTGTTTTTACAATAAAATGTTAATCTTTAATTAATTGTCAGACATAAATTAATTTTTTTAATACACATATATAAAATACTATTACCACTTAAACATACATTTTTATCATTAACCTTACTCCAAAAAAAAGAACTAATTTTTTACTATTCCCACTCTACACTATACCAACTCAGGGAAACTGCTGGACACTAAACATATATAATTTACTATTCCCACACCAAACTAAGGAGGTCATTACGATGACGGGCGGACAAAGTCCGCCCACCACCGTAACGGAATGCGGGACCGTCCGCAAGGGGTGCGGCGGTCCCGCACCTGACATTAGGATGCCACCGCCACCGTGGCGGTGGACACCCTATTCCCAGCATTGTGGCGGGTGGTGCTCACCGCACCGCCCGCCACAATGCTGTGAATGCACATCATGCATTTGCATGCACAACGTGACAGGCACCGCATGGTACCTGCCACCTTGAGCATACAAATGCAGGGGGGTACAATAGGTACCCCCCATGTGCACCCCCCCAACATCCTGGGGGCCTGCAACGGGCCCCCAAATGCAAAGACCGTATGCCTTTTCATGACGGCAACGCCGCCATGGAAAGGCTGATCTCCGCTGGCATCATAATATGGATGGCGGTGTCTTGGAGACACCGCCACCATATTATCCTTGTTTTCCGCCGGTCGACGAGTCGACCAGCGGAAAAGCGGCGGACGGTCTTTCCGTCTGCCGTGGACCCCCCAGCCATCATAATATGGTGGAGGGTCTTTGCTGTGTGTATGGCGGGCGGATCGCCCCCGCCGGACTGGCGGTGACGACCGCCGGCCCGGCGGGGGCGATCCGCCGCCATCATAATGACCCCCTATATTAACTCCGGGAAGGTGCTGGACACTAAACATATGTAATTTACTATTCCCACTCCAAACTATATTAACTTAGAGAAGGTGCTAGATACTAAGGGGTCGATTCCGATTCGGGCCGGAAAAAGCACCGACCGACTCGGAGCCGGAATTAATTCCGACCGACACGTACCTGTGGCGCCCGACACGCCAAGTACGATGCAAGGCGTGCAAAATCCAACCGACACGTACTGAACCCAAGCCGAACGACCGAGCCGCACGGAAAACAGCAATCCGGCCGGAAAAACACACGAATCGAACCGACCGACACGCACCCGGAACAAATCCAACCGAAACGTACACGCGAACTCCAAACCGCAAAGTACGATGCAAGGCGCGAAAACCACGACCGAGTCGTACGGAGGACAAGCCGTACGACCGACACGCATACAAAACTGAGCCGAAGTAACACAAAACACTGCGACCGACGCGTACGCAGCATAGAAAACTGCACAAACACAGCGTGAACGAAACGGAGAAGACCGTACGAGACAAATGCAGGGTCCAACTCGGTCACAAGAACGTTTCCAAAATGCACAGAAAGTACTAAGGAAAAATACACAAAAAAAGGCCAAACAAGCAATTACAAAGCCAATAAATACTGGGGGGTGGGGACAGAGAACAAAGACACACCCACAACTCCACCCATATAAAGGACACAAATCCCAACCATGATCCTTTGCAAATGCTATTCTACTGCCAGCACTCAACAGACAGCAACCACACACCCACAGCTCATCCCTCACACAAGCCACACACCATCAGCACACAAACAATTAGCTACCTCACATACACCCAGCAAAACACACACTCACACACCCTCACCTGCACACCAACACACACATCACTCACCATCACCACCCATCACCATGCCCCCAAGAAGAATCACAAGTTCCTAGATTGTGAATTGGAAGTCCTGGTAGACGAGATCCTCAGGGTAGAGCCACAGCTGTTTGGCACACTGGTCCAACAGACACCCATCTCCCAGAAAACCAAGATGTGGGAGAGGATCATCAACAGGGTGAACGCACAATCACCATGTCTGCGCACAAAGACTGACATCCAGAACAGGTGGTATGACGTGCGCAGGAGGGTACGGGAGCTGCTCAAGAAGGACTGCCTCCTGAGCCAATACACCGGCACTGGCCCTCCTGCCAAGCCAGTATACCTCAGGCCCTGGGAGGAGAAGGTGCGGGCCATCCTTCCGCCAGTGAGCGTCTATGGACTAGAGAACATCCCAGAGCCTGGTGAGTACACAACAAATGTACACAATATTCTGCCACAATACACACACACATCACTGTCAAGGGGAGAGTCAAACCATGCACTCATAGCAATTACACAGCAACCAGAACAGAATCATCCCAAAATGTGTATGTCAGTCAGATAAACACAACACATGCCATCTCAAAGTTACATTTAACCGTGTCATCACATGTACAAACACAACTACAACTACAGCTAGGCAGTGGCACAAATATAACTAACAAACATCCAGACATGTAGCCACCACTACAACACCAACACACAGTGAAGACCACTGAAAGAAAGGAATTCTGTGTATGCTGGGCAAGTCAGTGTAGCCAATAGCATCATGGGAGTCGTAGTCACAGATATTGCTCACCCCCACAACTGTCCCATCAACACCACCATGAACCATGCGCACATCACAGGGAGTGGAAAAGGACTCACAAGATGGCTGACACTGGCTACTGCTGTGGGGAGCACAAGGCCCTGCTGGCAACTGTGCAACAACCAACAGCAGGACACCACTGACTGACATCCTGAGAGACAACTTCCACTCCCTGCAATGGAAGCACGTTCCATGGTGGGATATCTGGCTGGGTGGGAAGGAGGACTCGCAGCACTGACCATAGTCACAAGCATCTCCCCTCACACACCCCCTCAACACAAACTCCACAGAACCCACCTGGGAGAATGCAATGCCTCACATCCTAACTCAAGATCCCACAATGAACCTCCACCCTGGGTTATGTTGTGTGAAGCACAGGGACACTCTTTGGACTTTTAGCCAAACAACTGCCAGGACAACACTCCCAGCCATCCTGTCAGCACAGGCAGCCCACCCCACAGGGAAGCAGAGTCAAAAGGAAGGAAGCATGGGCATGCTGGGAAGGGGGGTGGAGGCAATAGCATGATGGGAGTAGTAGGCACAGATATTGCTCAGCCTCACAACTGGCCCATCAACACCACCCTGAACCATGCTCACATCACAGGGAGTGGATAAGGACTGAAAAGATGGCTGACACTGGCTACTGCTGTGGGGAGCACAAGGCCCTGCTGGGAACTGTGCACCAACAAACAGCACAACACCACTGCCTGACATCCTGAAAGCCAACTTGCACTCTCTGCAATGCAAGCACGTTCCATGGTGGGATATCTGGCTGGGTGGGAAGGAGGACTTGCAGCACTGACCATAGTCACAAGCACCTCCCCTCACACACACCCTCAACACATACTCCACATAACCCACCTGGGAGAATGCAATGCATCACATCCTAACTCAAGATCCCACAAAGAACCACCACCCTGGGTTATGTTGTGTGAAGCACAGGGACACTCTTGGGACTTTTAGCCAAACAACTGCCAGGACAACACTCCCAGCCATCCTGTCAGCACAGACAGCCCACCCCACAGGGAAGCAGAGTCAAAGGAAGGAAGCATGGGCATGCTGGGAAGGGGGTGGAGGCAATAGCATGATGGGAGTAGTAGGCACAGATATTGCTCAGCCTCACAACTGTCCCATCAACACCACCCTGAACCATGCTCACATCACAGGGAGTGGATAAGGACTGACAAGATGGCTGACACTGGCTACTGCTGTGGGGAGCACAAGGCCCTGCTGGCAACTGTGCAACAACCAACAGCAGGACACCACTGACTGACATCTTGAGAGACAACTTCCACTCCCTGCAATGGAAGCACGTTCCATGGTGGGATATCTGGCTGGGTGGGAAGGAGGACTTGCAGCACTGACCATAGTCACAAGCACCTCCCCTCACACACCCCCTCAACACATACTCCACATAACCCACCTGGGAGAATGCAATGCCTCACATCCTAACTCAAGATCCCACAAAGAACCTCCACCCTGGGTTATGTTGTGTGAAGCACAGGGACACTCTTTGGGCTTTTAGCCAAACAACTGCCAGGACAACACTCCCAGCCATCCTGTCAGCACAGGCAGCCCACCCCACAGGGAAGCAGAGTCAAAGGAAGGAAGCATGGGCATGCTGGGAAGGGGGTGGAGGCAATAGCATGATGGGAGTCGTAGGCACAGCTCTACATCCCCCACCACATGGCCCAGCAAGCTCACACTCACGCATGCACATCCCACAGAGAGTGGAAAGGCCCATCAAAGATGTCTGACACTGTTGCTGTGTCGTGGGGAGCACAAGGGCATGCTGGGAACTGCACACCAACCAACAGCAGGACACCACTGTCAGTCATCTTGCCAATGCTCTCACACCCACACACACTGAACTCCCCACAAAAGCAAGTAAGTATGGGAATGCTGGGAAGTGGGGTGGAGGCAATAGCATGATGGGAGTCATAGTCACAGACATAGCTCACCCCCACAACTGCCCCATCAACACCACCCTGAACCATGCTCACATCACAGGAGTGGAAAACAACTGACAAGATGGCTGACACTGGCTACTGCTGTGGGGAGCACAAGGCCCTGCTGGCAACTGTGCAACAACCAACAGCAGGACACCACTGACTGACATCCTGAAAGACAACTTTCACTCCCTGCAATGCAAGCACAGCCCATGGTGGGATAACTGACTGGCTGGGTGGGAAGGAGGGCCGGCTGTCAACCAAATACAACCAATGCAGACCATGTTCACACCCCAACAAATACATAGAAATGCCCAAATAATGCAGGACAATGTGCTACACCAATATCAACTCCTGACTGTGACAACTTAGGACAATGCAATGTACATGCCCGCACCCAGAAGCACAGTCACAACTGTCAGGTGTGTCAACCATTGATGCCTGCAGAAACATTACATACATTGTGTGTGTCTCCCAAAAACAGGTGATGATGGGGACACAGCAGCAGACGCTGAGGAGTCCCAGTCCCAGGCTCAAGAGGATACGGAGCTCACTGGTGTCGTACAGCCTCTGCCCTCCTCGGGCGAAGAAGACCAACCTGGCACATCCGGTGCAGGTCAACATGCAGCACCAGCAGGACCACCAGCTGCACCCCCTGCACCCACCCCTCCAACGACTGTCACCACAAATACCATCCCTGCCGACATGGACAGAACAAGGAGCACCACCAGCACAGGGACCCTGGACCAACGTGGGGCCATGGACACCACCACCACCACCAACCCCCAAGGGGGACCAGGGTCATCTGTGCGTGCCACTGCACGCACTGCACATGTCGGCAGGGGTGGTGGGAGGGTGGGAGACAGAGGTCGCTGCTTGCAGAGGTTGCTGGTGTGCATGATGACCCACAACTGGTACGCATAGCCGATGCATACCAGTCCAGCACCGGAGATCTCAGCCAGGTAGTGGGGCTCCTCAGAGACATGAAACAGCAGCAGGCTGCCCATCATGCCCGCTTGGACTCACACATGTCCCGCGTGGAGTCCAAGTGGGACGCACTACAAGAGATGACGGCGGTGCACAGGGACATATTACAATGCCTCCACCAGATGAACAGCAACCAGTCCACACCTCCCTGTGTGCCAACAACATCTGGTGCTGAACAAACTGCAACTGCCACAGGGAGGGAGGATGACTCTGGCGGAGAGTCCCCTGCACCGCAGCAGCCTGTACTTGAGGGTCCCCCAAAGAAGAGGGTTGTCCGAGGAGGGGCAAGTGAGAGGCCGATGGCCAAGTGCAACCCCCAGGAAGCCTGAACCTGTTCTGGATGTTCACCTTTGTGCACAAACTGTTCACCCTGTTGACGGCAACACAACTCCCACACATGACATGGGAGTACAAGTTGGACCAATGTCTCAGACAACTGTGGCCCCGATACTGGGGATTTTGTCTACCAGGACTTTCAATTCACCTAGGAACTTCTGATTGCAATATATATGTACAGCACTAACCATCCTATGCACTATTCACACAAATGTATCACAATAAACACACTAATACACCATACTTGCCTCTGTTGTGATTCCAATGTGGGTGCTGTCATGGGGATGATGAACTGCAAAATTACACTGTGTATGCGAACTGCAACAGCAAGTACAACACAGGCATGTGAGTAAAGGCAACGTGACACATATGAGGGAGACACACCACCAGGGCTACACAACACATACACACCTAGGCCATCTGACTCATTGCCTACACTGATGTTGCCAGGGAAGACGGTGCAATGCACAGACACCACACCTATTCCCAGTTGTAGTCAAGTAGCCCACAGGTGCAGTAAGCAAATGGCAGTCAAATGTGTGACCACAGACAACGCACATCACAAAGTGAAGCACAGGTTTATTACACAGTTGCAACATGTCATAACCACTACAGATGCAAGGTAATCCCACCTGGCAGCGGGCACACAGTCAACAACTGTTACAAGATACCCACCCAGAACCAAGTTAGCATGTCAACACTGTTGGGGAGTACAGACCACCTGTAAGCACACATCGCTACACACATCCAGTCAAGTAGCCCATAGACACACTCCAACAGCACCAGAGCACCACCTACACATATCATGCCAACTCACATCATTGACATGACACCTCAGGATACTCACATTCAGCTAAAGAAGTTGGTGATGAGCTGTGTGCGGACATCACCCTCATCATCATCATCATCACTGGCATCGTGGTCCAGGCCAGGATCCTCCACAGGTGGCGGATGTTGGTCATTGTCATCCTGGATGAGAGGCAACTCCTTCCGCACTGCCAGGTTGTGGAGCATGCAGCAGACGATGATAATCTTGCACACCTTCGCTGGGGCATATGGGAGGGACCCTCCTGTCTTGTCGAGGCAGCGGAAGCGGCTCTTCAGGAGACCAAATGTCCGCTCAATCACTCTCCTGGTCCGACCATGTGCCTCATTGTAGCGCATCTGGGCTGGTGTCACAGGGTTCCTGAGGGTGTCAGCAACCACGGCATGTTGGGGTATCCCGAGTCACCTACGGACAGACAAGTGCACATTAGCTGACTTGGAAAAGTGGGCGGAATACTACAGATCAGATCACACACAATGGCACAAAGTCAGTACACACCGACAAGCCAGGCACGCTGGTTCTGCATCTGTGCCATCATCCTGGGGATGCGACTACTCCTCATCACAAAGGCATTGTGTGCTGAACTAGGGAAATGGGCACACACGTGTGTGATGGTCATATCTGCAAGACACACCACCAGTGCATTGACCGAGTGGTAGTGCTTGTGGTTACAGTAGGCCTGCTCCTGGGCCTGTGGTGGTACCAAAGCCACATGTGTCCCATCAATGGAGCCAATGACATGCGGCATCCTCCCCAGGGCATAGAAGTCACTCTTCACATCAGTGAGTCGTTGCAGTCTAGGGAAATAGATGTACCGGTTCAGGAATAGCAACATTGCCTCCAAAACATTGCGGAGCACACGGCTCAACATGGTCTGTGACATCCCACCAGCAGTCGCCACAGTATGTTGGAAGGTACCGGTGGCAAAGAAGTGTAGGGCTGCCATCACCTTCACCTTGGGGGTCAGCGCTGTAGGATACGGCCGGCCAGGCTGCAAATGTGGGGCCAACTGCACTGCCAAATCCTCAATCAGCTACCTGGTGAAGCGGTACCGTCGGATGCTGTCCCGTTCCACCATCGTTGCCAGGTCTGGGAATGGTCTATGGACAGCAGGAGCCCTGCAGTGCAGGGGAGAAGAAAGCAAGATTGTCAGTCACCCCACATATGCGGCATTGAACACACTCAATATCACATCATACATCATTATGAGGCACAACTACATGAAGTGTGCAGTTCCGTAAGGACATGTATGGTACATACATGGCCAACATCTGTCATCACGGTTCAACAAGTGGCAACAATAAGTCCCAGGTTGGCCCATTGGATATCATGAGGCCCTGTCACAGTTCCCATCTCCTGCTGCCGTGTCACAATCACCCCCCACAGTGACATGTGAGGACAGATGTGCCCCAGGCATCACAGCTCAACGGCAGGTACATTCCCAGGGACCCTGTATTGCCACATGGACACTGGCATTACATGGAGTATCATGTATACACCACAGCAAAACAACGATGACCCCCACAGGTAGTGGTCCCACTTGCCACTGCAGGACAGACATGGACGTCTGTGACACACACACGCACAACATCAAAGTCCATGCACACACAACGTGGATGTGGAGACTGTCTCCCATTGTGCACATGAAATCAGAGACATTGTAAACACTACATGCACACAGACTGTGGAGGACCATCACTATTGTGCCACTGGGACACCCTGGCTCAAACATACCATCCCACATGGGACTCACAGGGTATGTGACATGACATACACATACACCACCGTGAAATGTGACCATGGCACATGCACAGATATGAACAGTTGCACATCACAGTGGTCATGTACATGTAACACCCAGGATCCTGTCCCCATGAACACGTGCACAGCCTGGGGGTGGCTGCCCCCAGGTGACACCCACAGGACAACATGTACACCAACATACACACAATAGGAAATGCAGCCTTACATGCCTTATGATACAGTTTGGACAGGCTGTCGTGTTGTAGGTGTGCCCCTCACTCCCTGGGAGCTATCTGTGGCTGGCATATGTTCATCTGAGACAGGCATGGTGACATATGCCAGTCACTTGTACAGGGATGCGTTGAACAACAATGGACCGATCGGTGCACCCGGCCGGCCCATTGCATTCAATGTGTGCGGGTACGCGTTGTACCCCTGTACGCGTTGAACAGCAATGGACCGATCGGTGCACCCGGCCGGCCCATTGCATTCAATGTGTGCGGTGTAGCGTTGTACCCTGTGCGCGTTGAACAGCAATGGACCGATCGGTGCACCCGGCCGGCCCATTGCATTCAATGTGTGCGGGTACGCGTTGTACCCCTGTACGCGTTGAACAGCAATGGACCGATCGGTGCGCCCGGCCGGCCCATTGCATTCAATGTGTGCGGGTACGCGTTGTACCCCTGTACGCGTTGAACAGCAATGGACCGATCGGTGCGCCCGGCCGGCCCATTGTATTCAATGTGTGCGGGTACGCGTTGTACCCCTGTACGCGTTGAACAGCAATGGACCGATCGGTGCGCCCGGCCGGCCCATTGCATTCAATGTGTGCGGGTACGCGTTGTACCCCTGTACGCGTTGTACCGCAATGGACCGATCGGTGCGCCCGGCCGGCCCATTGCATTCAATGTGTGCGGGTACGCGTTGTACCCCTGTACGCGTTGAACAGCAATGGACCGATCGGTGCACCCGGCCGGCCCATTGCATTCAATGTGTGCGGGTACGCGTTGTACCCCTGTACGCGTTGTACCGCAATGGACCGATTGGTGCGCACCCATTGTCAATGGCCTAGCCTGGCAACGGACGCGTTTTCGAAATTCGAACAAGTCAATTGCTGGAAATTCAGTTGGTCACCCACAACAATGTTGCAAAATCATGTATGTCATGAAGTTGAAGATTTGAAGGATGCTGTGGGCGTGTATTGGTGCTGCTATTCCATGGATTGGCCAGATTCAGAAGATGCAAACGACTTGGACCTATCACTTTGGACACATGGGACAGTATCTGCCTCTGCAGCACATATATATTGCTGGCTGTTCCCCTGAGAGCTCACTTGCCTGCACTACATGCTCCAGGACGACATCTGCCACTGCACTGCTGCTGTCTCTGCCCCTCTGGACCCTGCAATGGCACGTACTGTGGAGAGAGCCCCATCCTTCAGCCTTGAGGAGAACCAGGCCCTGCTGGAGAGCCTACTTCCACAGTACAGCAAGCTGTATGGGACACCAGGGGAGCAGGTGAGTGTTCTGTGCACTGCCTTTCTGAATGTGCATTTTGTCTGACTAGCAAGGCTGAAAGTCTGCACGCCACTGGCTAGCAGGCTCACTGAGTAGTTGTCACCCCCATAGTGTGTAGTGACATGCACTGGACAGGTATGGTGCAGTGACAGTGCATTTGAACAAGGTTTTACTTCCCATGCAATGATACCATGTAGTGACTTCTGGCAAACTGTCCATGGGCAGCGTTGCACTGCCTGTGTACATCATGTGCCCCTGTGATTGAGACATGTATATACAACTGTGTCATGCACGGATATGTTGCATGTGTAGTTATGGCCTTTTCACTTTGTCATCCTCACAGGTTAATGCCCATCGGAAGCAGGAGATCTGGAAGGACATCGTCCGGGCTGTCCGGTCCGTGGGGGTCTACAAGCGCCGGATCCGCAACTGCCAGAAGAGGTGGCAGGACCTTGGGGGCTGGACCCGGAGGATTGCACGGGTCCAGCTGAAGCTGTCGCCTCCTCGCAGGAGGGGCGGAACACGGACCCTGACCCCCCACATATTCCAGATCCTGGCGGTGGTGTTTCCAGACCTGGATGGGCAGCTGAAGGCCAGACAGCAGCAAGGAGGGGGTGAGTCAAAAACTGCACTGTGAACTCTGTATTACATGCTATGTGCCCTCCTCTGGCCTGGTTAAACTGCCACAGTACAGCAGTCATGTTGTCCAGGAGCCATGTCCCTCTATTGTGCACTGCCCACTCCTCATCTGATACCCAGGTGTGGCCCTTACATTCAGGGAATTGTGTCACTTGGGACTGTGTCCTTGCAGTTTGCTTCACTCAAGGTGGGGGACAGCATCTGTTTCCCTGACTCTGTTGTGGGCATCACGGGTGGGTCCATTGTTCACACAACGCCTGTGTTCGGACATGTAATCTGCGTGTTGCTTTGTTATGCGGTCCACTTGCTGAGCTGAGCCACCACATGTGCCTGGGGTATCTGGCACACACCCATGCAGCGGGTGGGAACAATGTTTGGGCCCCAGGAGTGTGCAGATTACGTGTGTCACACATACATAGCCAGCTATCCACTGTCCAGGGCTCATCCCTCATTCATGTGGGGCAGGACAGTCATGCCTACTCCAGCCCATCCAATACACCTGTACTCCCACTCCCGTGTATCAGCTGACACGTTGTGCGCAGTGATTTGACCCCTCAGGTGTCTGCCTCTGTGTCAGTGTGCTGTGGATTTGTTGCCAGGACTGCTGGGGTGTTTCTCGGTTTGGGCTCAGCATGCCACTGGAGATGTGACCATAGGAGACGATACTTGTGTGTCACATAGGTGTTTGATCAGCTGCCCGTGCAGACTGGGGTATGCGAATGTGAAGTTCAGGCAGCTGTTTCCCATTCACAGCAGATTATGAGGGGCTCAGGTTCAGAGGGTAGTGTCACAGGTCTCCCATATGTCCAATCGGTATGACCTGGACAGATGAGGGTTAAGATGATGTGTTGTGTGGGGGATGTACATGTGCACTTGTGCAGCTCCAGGACTTGCATTCCCCATGACCTACTATTGTGACACAGTGAGGAGTGTTGTTGTCTGGCTGCCAAGTCATACATCACTGAGACAGTGATGTATGACTTAGCAGTCATGCCTCCGCCATGGCATGTGTCTACTTATTGGTGATCCTGCAGGGGAGTGACATGTGCTACATGCACACCATTGTGGCGATGGCTATCAGGACATGGGTGCATCATGGTGTCTGTCGCTGGTATGCATCACATGCATTTCCTATTTGACTCTGGGCATCCCTTTCATCCGGAAACCTGTACTGACTCAGTGGCAAGAGTTGTGATGTGTGCATGTCCACATGCTACACCGTGTCCTCTGCACTGTCCAACTACTGTGTAGGTGGTGCATGTGTCCACACTGGGGTGTTGCTATCCAACAGACACCAGACAGATGGGTGCAAGGCCATGTGGGATGTGAGTGCCATGGTTGGCATCAGACTGACAATTGGCTTCTCCTGTTCAGTTAGGGCACTTTTAGCAATGTTCAACTAATGATGCCAGGGCTTGCTCTGTAATGTGCTGTGCTCACAGTGGTGTGTGCGTTTGGTGCAGGTGACTGATGTCTGTCTGTTTCCCCATTGTTTGCAGATACATCCATGGCCACGGAAGGGGACAGCTCCACGGACCAGGAGGAGCCGGAGAGCCAGACTGGGTCAGCAGCCGAGAGTGGTCGGAGGGACCCAGTGGCACGGAGGGTGAGGGGAGCCACACCGAGGAGTCCTCAGCAGCATCCACCTCAGCTGAGGACCACAGCGGCTCGGAGGATGACTCCCTTATGTAGGTGGGTGTCAGCAGCCACCACACCCCAGCTAGTGTTGCTGTCCCCGCCACCACCAGCACCACCACCGCCCTCCCATCGGCTCCCATTCCCCAGGTCCGTGGAGGCTCCCATGTTCGGGAGCGTGTCTCCTTTGGGCCAGGCACCGCACCCCCTGTCCCTGTGTCCCCTGCTGCCCTGAGTGAGGAGTCTGTGTACCTCCTTCGCCAGCTCCATGTAGGGCAGACAGCCATGCTGAGTGTCCTCCATGCGCACACCGCTCTGTTGACTCAGCTGGTGTCGTTCATGGAGGGCATCTCATCGGGCATGTCTGACCTACAGAGGGGCAATAGGTCCATGGACTCCTCCCTGATGGCAGCAGTGTCCCTCCTCAGACAGTCCCTCACCCCTCCTGCCTCTGCTCCATCCACACTCCCCAGCACCTTACCCATCCCAAGCACACACACACCGGCACAGGCACACACCAGCACACACACGTCCAGCACACAGACACACACGCCACAAACAAAACGCACACGCACGCACAGTCAGGGGACTGAAACCAGACTCACAGGGGATGGGGCCCTGGAACACACGCACGCATCCACGAGCACTGCGCAGTCCTCAGTTGCCTCTCCCTCCAAAGCACCCTCCCTTGCCTCACCTGCAACCCCAAAGACCCAGCGGCTATTCCTCAGTGACCTCGGCCTCTTCCCCTCCGATCCAGCTGATACAGCATTCAGGGGGAAGAGGAAGCCCACCCACATGGAGCAG
This sequence comes from Calotriton arnoldi, assembly GCA_963921515.1. NCBI lineage: Eukaryota > Metazoa > Chordata > Amphibia > Caudata > Salamandridae > Calotriton > Calotriton arnoldi. The sequence goes on along the minus strand of CAWUFW010007954.1, from coordinate 437,592 downwards.
AGTGCCCCTCGCCCCCGGACACCCTCCCCCAGGCGCAGACAGACTGAGGCCCCCACCCGCAAGTCCCCCGGAGTCGTAAGAGCAAGACCCCGCCGCCGCCCTGCAGCTCAGGCACCAGGTCTCCTTCCTCCATCCCTCAGACCCCCACTCCACAGGTGCCCCCACCACACCCTGCCCCAGGTTCCCCCACCCACAGATATACCATCCCCAAGAGGATCCGGCCTTCTCCCCTGCCACTTGCTCTCCCGGCACCACACCCCCGCTGCGCTTGTCTGTGCCACTGATGTGGTGAGGGTGTCCTCCCCCTCTGTCCAGCCCACCTTGCCTGTTCCCCATTCTCCTCCCCTGGTGGTAGGCACTGCAGTGGAGTCCACTACCACCCTGTCTGACTTGGGCACTGCAGTGGCGGACCTGTCCACTCCATCTGCAGGGTCCACTGCAGTCGTGCCGGCACCCACAACATCTGAGTCATGCCCCCAGTTGTGCCGGCACACACCATGTCAGACACCTCCACTGCAGTTGTCAGTGGCTCTCCAGCACCCACCACCCCTTCCCTGCCTCCTCCTGGTGAGCCCTGATCCTGTCCCTGCGGTGCCTGGCCTGCCCCCCGGTTGCCCCTCCTAGTGGATTGTCCCTGGTTTTGTGCAGTGCAGGCATGCGTAGGGTGACATCTGCCACTGTCACCCTGTTTGGACTTTGACAATGGACTGGCCATTGGCCTTTGTGTTTTTCTGGACTTTCACTTTTAAACACACATATGCTGAATAAAGCAACTTTCTGTTCTCTAGTGCTTATGCTTCTGCTGTACATGTTGTTGATGATGCTAACCATGCCCTTGCTGCAGTGATGGTGATATTTGGTCTCATGATAATGAAGTGTTACTGTGCAGGAACACATGTGGTCCAGGGGGAATGTGTCCTATCCTGTGGTGTATCCATGTCATCCATAGCAGCATCTGAGGGTGTCATGTGTTCAGTATTTGGCAATGGGATTTCCTACTTACATTAGCAATTTCACATCTGTGGCTTCCACCCCTGCACATCTGTTGTGCCTGCCATTGTTCAATTCGTCTACTTCCCTGACTGTGTGGCCATCTACACTGGACATGTAGGTTTGGGCATCAATGGGGAAGGACTCATCTGTGTTGTCAGTGCAACATTGCTATACAAGTGTGTTGGATCTGTGCTGATGATTTCGTTGGCACTTCCATGACCAGGCTGATGTGACGGGAGCCTTCATTTGGTGCTAATTGTTGATTGTGTGACCAAGTGCTCAGCTGACATGATGGGGCCCTACTGAGGCAACATATGGCACAGCTTTCCTCACACAGGAGTGGAGTCCCCTCATGGCAGTGTGTACTCCTGTGACATTGCCTGCGCCCAAGGTGTGTGTTGTATGAGCATGTCTGTGTGTTCACTTCCGTTTTGCTGTGCATGCTGTGATCCCTAGTGTTGTACCTGTTTGTGATGCTTGCTGAGTTGACCTATGTTCCCCCAAAGTCTTCTCCCTGGGTTCTCTGTGATGTGGGTGCATGGCACATTACTGGTCATCAGGGTGTCACCCATAGGTGTGTTTGCTGTCAGGGCTGAGTTTGTGTGCAGACGCAGAGGGTCACAGTCAGGTTTCCCCTTGGCACTTGTTGTTTGCACCTGTCATGTGATTTCCAGTTTGTATTATCTTTCAGTGATTGTGACACGTTGTGTGTGTGACTGCTGGCACTCCTCAGGGTCCGGGCTGCAATGTTGGTTGTTGTCTATGTGTGTTCTTTGTTGGTGACTGTTAGAATTGGGGGTCTCTAGTTGGCACAGGTAGGTACTTGTGACAAATAGGGACCCTCGCCTCTAGTCAGGGTAAAGGGGTACACTCCTAAAATAACCCCTGCTCACCCCCTTGGTAGCTTGGCACGAGCAGACAGGCTTATCTCAGAGGCAGTGTGTAAAGCATTTGTGAACACATACAGTAATCTAGGGACACACTACAGATGGACACCACACAAGGTTTATATCAAAAATAAGTATTCTTTATATAGTTTTAACACAAGACCATAACGACAAAAATCCACAATACTGTACTTAAAATGGTAGTTTTAGCTTAGTTCAGTTCAGTTCTTAAGATGCGACACTTTAAGTCAATGTACCTTACGATGCGGGACGCTTCCACAACAAGCACTGTTGCAGCGATGGAAATGCGACAAAGTTCTGGTGCAAAGAAATAAAGACGTCAAGTTCTTCCTGATGCGGCACGCTTCTCCGAGGTTGCGAGGAGTCTCGACTCGATGCGTCAGCTACAGCGGCGACACCCTTTTTCAGCGATGCGACGACAGCGGCTTTGGCGGCGACCCTCTTCTCCGACGTTGCGAGACGCTTCCGCTCGATGCGACAACTGCAGCGGCGACACCCTTGTTTCGTGATGCGACGGCAGCAGCTCCGACGGCGGCACGCTTCTCCGTGGATGCGAGGCGCTTCTCTTGATGCGGTGCAATGCGACAGCTACAGCGGCGACACCCTCCTTCGGAGTTGCGACAGCAGCGGCTGCGACGGCGACACGCTTCTTCCTCGATGCGAGACTCTTCTCTTGCTGCGGTGCAATGCGACAGCTATAGCGGCGACACCCTCCTTCGGAGTTGCGACGGCAGCAGCAGCGACGGCGACACGCTTCCTCTTCGTTGCGGGACGCTTCTCTCGATGCGGTGCAATACGACAGCTACAGCGGCGACACCCTCCTTCGGAGTTGCGACGGCAGCAGCAGCGACGGCGACACGCTTCTTCCTCTTGAGTCGCGCTTCCAGCTCCTTGCGACACGCAGTCCCTTCAGAAGGCCCAAAACAGCAGCAGGCACTTCCAAAGGATTCTTGGGGAGCTGGTGGTTGAAGTCTGTTGTCCCTGAGACTTCAGCAGGAGGCAAGCTCTTTTCTCAAGCCCTTGGAGATACTTTACAAGTTGAATAAAAGTGCACACAAAGTCCGTTCTCCTTCCTTTGGCAGTCAGGCAACCACTGCAGGCAGATCCCTCTAGCTTAGGGATAGTCTTCTCCTCAGTTCCTTCTTGGTTCCGCTCCTCAGCAAAGGCTTCTTCTTGTTTTCCCAAAGTGATCTAATCTCCTAGGGGTCTGGGTCCCCTTTTTATACACAGTGTTCCTTTGTTCTCTGAAGGCAGAGAGGCCTCTGCCCAGCCCAAAACCAGTTCTGGTCAGTCCTGGAGCACTTTGTTTTTCTGTCTCCTTCTTTCCTTTCAGAATGTGGGGCAGGGTGCTCAGCCGCCCGGCAGGAGGTGGAGCCAGCATTGTGGAAGGCAGGCACAGCCCTATTCAGACCCAGGTGCAACTCCTCCCTCCACTCTGGATGCAGATCTTTCTATTCAGCCCTGTGCTGACTCACCCTGTCTCCTGTAGCCACCCCCAGCCCCTGTCACTCAATCTCCAGACAAGGAATACACAACCTAGCAGAGGCAGGCTTGGACGTTTAGGCAAGAAAATACCCACTTTCTAAAAGGGGTATTTTCAAACACAGAATGTTAAAACCAACTTCACTAAAAGATGTATTTTAGCATTCTGAGTTCAGGCATACTAAATTCGTTTTTCTACCATGTTCCCTGGGTCAGTTCTGACTATAAGGTGTAATAGTCAGTCTGCCCATTCTGGCCTATGGGGAGCAGGTAGCCTTGCAATAGTGAAAAACGAAAATGGCTGTAATTCACTATTAGGACATGCCACACACACCAGGGCATATCCTACCTTGTACTTACAATGCACCCTGCCCTAGGGCCTACTTTAGGGGTGACCAACATGCAGTAAAGGGAAGGTTTAGGGACTGGTAAGTGGGTGTACTCACCAAGTCGACATGGCAGCCCTAGGCTGCACACAGGCTCTGCAATGGCAGGCCTGAGGCACATTTTACAAGCCGCTTCTGTGGGTGGCACAACCAGTGCTGCAAGCCCACCAGCGGCATTGGATTTACAAGCCCTGGGCACACTCAGTGCACTGTACTAGGGACTGACAAGTAAACCAATCATCCAATCATGGAGTCACTAATACATAACACAATTTATCATAGGGAGCACTCGCACTGTGGCACTGAATAGCAGTGGCACAGTGCCCAAAGCATCTAACGCCAGCAAAACGGTTCGGTAACATAGGAGGCATCATAAAAAATGGAAGGGAGACCCACGCCAAGGATGCCAGGTCTAACACGTGTCCCCTCCAGCTGAAATGTGGGGAGAACTACCCTACCTCAGGGGAGCTCTCTTCACTAAGGCGGAAAAATCTGGACAGACCATCAGCATTGGCGTGTTCTGTACCAGGGCGGTGTTCCACCGTGAAATCCATCCCCTGTAGGGAAATGGACCACCTCAACAGCTTTGGATTCTCACCCCTCATCTGCATCAACCATCTGAGGGGCCTGTGGTCTGTCTGAACCCGGAAGTGAGTCCCAAACAGGTATGGTCTCAGCTTCTTCAGTGCCCAGACCACAGCAAATGCCTCACGCTCAATAGCACTCCACCTCTGTTCCCGTGGTAGTAACCTCCTACTGATGAAGGCTACGGGTTGATCTAGGCCCTCCTCATTCATCTGTGACAGAACAGCCCCCACACCATGCTCTGAAGCGTCTGTTTGTACTACGAACTCTTTGGAGAAGTTGGGTGCCATGAGCACGGGCGCCGTGCACATGGCAGTTTTCAGGGCCTCAAAAGCTGTCTGACAGGTGTCAGTCCAAATCACTTTCCTGGGCTGCTTCTTGGAAGTCAGCCCTGTCAGGGGTGCAACTATGCTGCCATACCCCTTGACAAACCTCCTGTAGTAACCCGTGAGTCCTAAGAAGGCCCTCACCTCTGTCTGGGTTTTGGGGGTTCCCAATTCAGGATGGTTTCAATTTTGGGTTGTAGGGGCGCCACCTGGCCGCTCCCCACCTGGTGTCCCAAGTACACCACGGAACCCTGCCCGATCTGGCACTTACTCGCCTTGATCGTGAGGCCTGCTCTCCGCAGCGCCATCAACACTTCCCAGAGGTGGCGCAGATGTTCTTCCCAACTGGCGCTGAACACTGCGATGTCATCCAGGTAGGCGGCACTGAACGAGTCCAGTCCAGCCAACACCTGGTTGACCAACCTCTGGAAGGTGGCAGGGGCATTCTTCATCCCAAAGGGCATCACCCGGAACTGGTAGTGCCCATCTGGTGTGGAGAATGCTGACCTCTCTCTGGCCCCATCAGTCAAGGCGATCTGCCAGTACCCAGACGTCAAGTCAAACGTGCTGAGGTACCGTGCAGCCCCTAGCCGATCTATGAGCTCATCAGCTCTGGGGATGGGGTGCGCGTCAGTCCTGGTGACTGAATTGAGCCCTCGGTAGTCCACACAGAACCGGAGTTCTGGTGTGGTACCCGGTGCGGCAGCCTTTGGGACCAAGACCACTGGGCTGGCCCAAGGACTGTTAGAGGACTCAATCACCCCTAACGCAAGCATTTTGGAGACCTCCTCCTTGATGCAAGCTCTCACCCTGTCAGTCACCCTGTAAGATTTGTGCTTCACAGGTGTACTGTCCCCAGTGTCCACATCATGGATGCACCAATCTGTGACACCGGGAACCAGGGAGAACAGATCAGAAAACTGTCCCAGCAACTGGCGGCAGTCATTCTGTTGCTCAGGGGTCAGGGTGGAAGAGAGGTTGACACCATCCACTGACCCATCTTGCTCTGTTGCTGACAGGAGGTCAGGAAGAGGCTCGGTCTCCTCCTCCATTCCAGCATCTGTCGCTAAGAGCATGCCCACTTGGGACCTCTCCAAGTGGGGCTTCAGGCGGTTGACATGCAGGACCCTCAAGGGGTTCCTGGGAGACCGCAAGTCCACCAAGTAGGTAACCGGACTTTTGCGCTCTACAACCTCAAAGGGTCCGGTCCACTTATCCTGGAGCGCGCAGGGCTCCACTGGGGCCATGACCCACACTTTCTGACCAGGCTGAAGCTCTACCAGAGTGGCATTCTGGTCATACCACCGCTTCATCTCCTCCTGGCTGGCTTCCAGATTCGCCTCAGCGAGTTGCCTGAAACGCCTAGTTTGGTTCCTAAAGGCCAGCATGTAACTGTATACATCCTGGGGAGGTTTCCTGGGAGATTGCTCCCAGCCTTCTTTGACCAAACTTAGAGGTCCTCTTACTGGGTGTCCATAGAGAAGCTCAAAGGGACTGAACCCTAGAGATTTCTGTGGCACCTCACGGTAAGCAAAGAGCAGGCATGGTAAGAGGACGTCCCACTTACGCCTCATAGGTTCCTCAAGACCCATAATCATGCCTTTGAGGGTTCGGTTGAACCTTTCAACCAATCCATTTCCTTGGGGGTGGTAAGGAGTGGTAAACTTGTAGGTTACCCCACACTCCTGCCACAGGGACTTCATATACTTGGAAATGAAGTTGGTCCCCCGGTCAGACACTACCTCGCTAGGGAATCCCACTCGGGAGAAAATTCCCATCAGTGCTCGTCCCACCACGGGGGCCGTCACTGTCCTCAGAGGTATGGCTTCCGGGTACCGGGTGGCATGGTCCACCAAGACCAGGATGAACCTGTTGCCCATGGCTGTCTTGGGGTCCAGTGGCCCCACAATGTCAATACCCACCCGTTCAAAGGGGTGCTGACTACAGGGAATGGCTGGAGAGGAGCCTTGCGCTTCCTCCCACTCTTTCCACTTGCCTGGCAAGTCTGACACGTGCTGCAGTGAGTGTCTGAACTCCTGCGCATTTGGGGCCAATAAAAGTGGGTGACAAGCCTATCAAAAGTCTTGTCCTGCCCAAAATGTCCTGCCAATGGAACATCCTGAGCCAGCCCCAGTAGGAAGGCTCTGAAGCACTGGGTTACCACCAGCACACGGGCTGACCCAGGCTCAGCAACCTTAGGCTCAGTATACAGGAGATCATTCGCCCAATAGACCCAATGTGACCCAGACTGATCACCTGTTGCCTGGTCTGCAGCCTGTTGCCGCAGACCCACCAGAGAAGGGCATTCTTTCTGCTCCTTGCAGAATTCCTCCCTGGAGGGTCCTCCTTCCTGCTGCCAATGGGTCAGCTCAGGCAGGTCCCCCAGTTCAGCTACCTGTTCCCCTGTAGGCTCCAGGGCATCCCCCTCAGGGTCTGCCTCCTCCTGGACCGCGGGAACTTCGGGGGCCGGTTTCCCGCGCCCCCTGCCTCTTCTCGTGACGGCAGGTACCTGGGCCTCCCTCTCAGGCTCCAGGTCCTCTTGAGCACCTTTACTTGCTGCCATGGACCGGGTGGTCACACACGCCCAGTCAGGCAGACCCAACATCTCCAAATGAGCACTTCGCTCCACCTTCGCCCAAGGTGAGCTCTCCAAGTCATTCCCTAACAAACAGTCAACAGGCATGGCGGGCCTCACAGCTACCTGAAGAGTACCAGAGACCCCCCCCCACTCAAAGGGAACCTGAACCACTTTGCAGTGACTCTCTGTGTTGTCAGCGGCAACAACTGGATAGAATGCATGGGGGACAACCTGCTCTTGAGACACCAGGTGACACTTGACAGCTGTCACACTGGCTCCGGTATCTCTAAGAGCCTCCACCCTATGGCCATTGATGGTCACCCACTGCCTGTATTTCTTAGTGTTATCAGGCAGCTGGGTTTTGGGGACCATCTCACAGTCTCCTAATGAGACAAGGGACATCTGTGCGGGGCCCCACCCCTCTGGGGCATCCATCTCCTCCCCAGGGCTACACTAGCCATCTGCCGGGGGCTGCACCAGGGGTGCGGTTTTTCCAAACTGGCGGCACTTGGGATCACTCGCTATGTGACCCAGGTCCCCACATTTGTAGCATCTCAGGGGTCCCCTTTGAACAGGTGGACCTGTCGGGGCCCCTGTGGGTTTCTGGGGGAGGCTGGGAACCTTTCCCTTGGTTCCCTTGGGGACTACTTTGGGGCCTTCTCTGGAACTCCCTCTGTTTACCCTTGTCCCCCCACTCTTCTGCTGGGGACCCTGCCCACCCTTGGCTGAGTCTCCCACATGACCCTTGTGGACCCTGGTACTGACCCAGCGGTCCGCCTCCTCAGCAAGCTTCCTAGGGATAGTCAGCTTGCTATCTATCAGGTGCTGGCGTAGCTCTGGAAAACAGTTACTTGACAAGTGCTCCCATGCAATCAAATCAAGGAGCCCCTGAAAATCATCAACTTTGCTACCCTTCACCCAACCATCCAATGCTCTGCAGAAAAAAGTGACATATTCAACCCAGGTACTGTTCTCTATCTTTGTGCAACCCCTGAACCTCTGCCTATACAATTCAGGAGTTAAACCATACCTAGACATTAAAGCATCCTTCATGTGGCGATATGAATTATGGACATCAGAAGGCAGATCCAGCAGTGTGTCCCGCCCCTCACTAAGGAACCGTCCCCACAACCCCGCTCCCCAATCCTTCTCAGGGACCCGGTGGGAAGACATGGCTACCTCATAGGCCTTGAACCACTGCCCAATGTCATCATTTTTAAAAAACTCCCTGACCACATCTTTAGGAATATATACTCTAGATTCCACAGGTATTTCTCGGTGTGCTGCCACCAGAGGGAGTAATTTCTAAGCTCCTAGCTTTCAAATCCAATTCCCTCAAACTTCTATCATGCTCAAGCTGCATTTTCTTTTCTTCTAGGGCCAGTTTCTTAATTTCCAATTGCCCATTCATTTTGGCCAGCTCTAACTCATGCATCCTATTTCTCTCCCTGTCCTCCAGCTCTCCTGGGGACAGGCCTTTGGCAGAAACCCTGCTACCTATTAGGGAAGGTGCTTTCCTTTCCCCTGGACCCACTGGCCCTTCCAGCTGCACATCTGCATTATTCTCCCCTTCCTCAATCTCAGGGGTTTTCCTTGCTTCTACCCAGGCCCTCAGCGCCTTGTAGAACTCCTCCCTCCTGGTGAGCCCGGTAATTGCAACATTAAACTTTTTGCAGAAGTGCTTCAGCTGCCTCACTTTGTAGCATTCCAGTTTCTCCTCTTCCCACTCAGAACCAACAGATGCTATGGATGCTGTGTCTTCCATGATGGTTAAACTTGGCAAAAATGGAACGTCCTAGAAAAACAAATCTACCAACAGTATGTGGTCGCGTTTTGGTCTGCACTCACTAGTAGTGTTCACCAATCACTGTACATGAGTCACAAATGCAAGTCCAGAATCCTCACCGCTGACCACCAATGTTAGAATTGGGGGTCTCTAGTTGGCACAGGTAGGTACTTGTGACAAATAGGGACCCTCGCCTCTAGTCAGGGTAAAGGGGTACACTCCTAAAATAACCCCTGCTCACCCCCTTGGTAGCTTGGCACGAGCAGACAGGCTTATCTCAGAGGCAGTGTGTAAAGCATTTGTGAACACATACAGTAATCTAGGGACACACTACAGATGGACACCACACAAGGTTTATATCAAAAATAAGTATTCTTTATATAGTTTTAACACAAGACCATAACGACAAAAATCCACAATACTGTACTTAAAATGGTAGTTTTAGCTTAGTTCAGTTCAGTTCTTAAGATGCGACACTTTAAGTCAATGTACCTTACGATGCGGGACGCTTCCACAACAAGCACTGTTGCAGCGATGGAAATGCGACAAAGTTCTGGTGCAAAGAAATAAAGACGTCAAGTTCTTCCTGATGCGGCACGCTTCTCCGAGGTTGCGAGGAGTCTCGACTCGATGCGTCAGCTACAGCGGCGACACCCTTTTTCAGCGATGCGACGACAGCGGCTTTGGCGGCGACCCTCTTCTCCGACGTTGCGAGACGCTTCCGCTCGATGCGACAACTGCAGCGGCGACACCCTTGTTTCGTGATGCGACGGCAGCAGCTCCGACGGCGGCACGCTTCTCCGTGGATGCGAGGTGCTTCTCTTGATGCGGTGCAATGCGACAGCTACAGCGGCGACACCCTCCTTCGGAGTTGCGACGGCAGCGGCTGCGACGGCGACACGCTTCTTCCTCGATGCGAGACTCTTCTCTTGCTGCGGTGCAATGCGACAGCTACAGCGGCGACACCCTCCTTCGGAGTTGCGACGGCAGCAGCAGCGACGGCGACATGCTTCCTCTTCGTTGCGGGACGCTTCTCTCGATGCGGTGCAATACGACAGCTACAGCGGCGACACCCTCCTTCGGAGTTGCGACGGCAGCAGCAGCGACGGCGACACGCTTCTTCCTCTTGAGTCGCGCTTCCAGCTCCTTGCGACACGCAGTCCCTTCAGAAGGCCCAAAACAGCAGCAGGCACTTCCAAAGGATTCTTGGGGAGCTGGTGGTTGAAGTCTGTTGTCCCTGAGACTTCAGCAGGAGGCAAGCTCTTTTCTCAAGCCCTTGGAGATACTTTACAAGTTGAATAAAAGTGCACACAAAGTCCGTTCTCCTTCCTTTGGCAGTCAGGCAACCACTGCAGGCAGATCCCTCTAGCTTAGGGATAGTCTTCTCCTCAGTTCCTTCTTGGTTCCGCTCCTCAGCAAAGGCTTCTTCTTGTTTTCCCAAAGTGATCTAATCTCCTAGGGGTCTGGGTCCCCTTTTTATACACAGTTTTCCTTTGTTCTCTGAAGGCAGAGAGGCCTCTGCCCAGCCCAAAACCAGTTCTGGTCAGTCCTGGAGCACTTTGTTTTTCTGTCTCCTTCTTTCCTTTCAGAATGTGGGGCAGGGTGCTCAGCCGCCCGGCAGGAGGTGGAGCCAGCAATGTGGAAGGCAGGCACAGCCCTATTCAGACCCAGGTGCAACTCCTCCCTCCACTCTGGATGCAGATCTTTCTATTCAGCCCTGTGCTGACTCACCCTGTCTCCTGTAGCCACCCCCAGCCCCTGTCACTCAATCTCCAGACAAGGAATACACAACCTAGCAGAGGCAGGCTTGGACGTTTAGGCAAGAAAATACCCACTTTCTAAAAGGGGTATTTTCAAACACAGAATGTTAAAACCAACTTCACTAAAAGATGTATTTTAGCATTCTGAGTTCAGGCATACTAAATTCGTTTTTCTACCATGTTCCCTGGGTCAGTTCTGACTATAAGGTGTAATAGTCAGTCTGCCCATTCTGGCCTATGGGGAGCAGGTAGCCTTGCAATAGTGAAAAACGAAAATGGCTGTAATTCACTATTAGGACATGCCACACACACCAGGGCATATCCTACCTTGTACTTACAATGCACCCTGCCCTAGGGCCTACTTTAGGGGTGACCAACATGCAGTAAAGGGAAGGTTTAGGGACTGGTAAGTGGGTGTACTCACCAAGTCGACATGGCAGCCCTAGGCTGCACACAGGCTCTGCAATGGCAGGCCTGAGGCACATTTTACAAGCCGCTTCTGTGGGTGGCACAACCAGTGCTGCAAGCCCACCAGCGGCATTGGATTTACAAGCCCTGGGCACACTCAGTGCACTGTACTAGGGACTGACAAGTAAACCAATCATCCAATCATGGAGTCACTAATACATAACACAATTTATCATAGGGAGCACTCGCACTGTGGCACTGAATAGCAGTGGCACAGTGCCCAAAGCATCTAACGCCAGCAAAACGGTTCGGTAACATAGGAGGCATCATAAAAAATGGAAGGGAGACCCACGCCAAGGATGCCAGGTCTAACAGTGACCTTGGCTTCTTCATTGGTGTGTGACTGTGGCTGGGATCCCATTGGTTGGTGTGGTATTGCCGTCATGTCCATGTACAGCGTAGTGTGCAGTGTGTCAGACATTCAGGAGTCTTGTTGAGTGGCCATGTGTGATGTGTTTCTGCACCTTGGTTCCCACCCACCACCCTGGAATTGTCATGGGTGCATGTGCAATGTCACCAGTGCATGTGTGCTTCACTGCTGCACATTGTTGGAGGTCGAGGTGTGTGGTGTTGAGTGTGTGCAGATGAGAGTTGTTGCCCGGCTAGACCCCTGCCTCCATGTTGGCCTTGGCTTACTGGCCGTGCTGATTGATTTGTGCTTGTGTAGGTGTGATGGTAGTTTGTTGCTCAGGACACATGACTGTGGTTCACAGTGTGAACGACATTTAGCTTTGTCATCACAGTGGGATTGTAATGCAGCCCAGGGTCACCACATTGTGGGGGCCCTGGGGGTAGTGCTGTGGTGTGTCTGTGTCTTGCTGTGTCAGTTGCTGTTCCTACGTGCCTGTGTGACATGTGTGATTTGTGCTCCCTCTCATCTGACAATGCCTGATTGCCCACATAGGGGATTTGGATCCATGAGTTACCTTTGTGTGGCACTGTATGCACATCTGTATAATTGGTATTCAGGCCTCCTCATGTGTTGTGTGGTTGCCTGGGGACACTGGCACCCCCTCACCTGTTGTGTTTGATGTGCAGTGTGGATCTGCCTGTTTGTGTTTGTGCATCTGCACCACTGCATTGGCATATCTTAGGTGTGCCATTGGCTGTATGTAGTTTGGTGGGTTTCCCCTGCTGTCCCTGGCACTCCTAGGTCATCAGTCAGCACAATGATCATGGTTTGCGTGTCCCATTGCTGCCATGGTATGGTATCTGTTCACCTCACATCTACAGTCTCCACAGGGTATCTGCATTTGTGTGCCCATTGGTGCAAGTTTGTGGGTCTGCATTCTGATGGTCACTTCTGTCATTGTGTCATTGATGAATGTTGACAGTGTCAGCCCCCATGGGTGTTGTTTGTCTGCACATGGCCAAAGGTATGTCTTATTTGCACTGCAGTATTTGCCTCCCCAATCTATGTTGCAATGGGACACATGCACTACTTTGCCACTGTTGTTTTATGTTCTGTGACCAGGAATCATCCATGCAGTTTGGCAGTTGCAGCTTTTTCTTTGTCAACACTTACATTTTGGTCACTGTGATGATGGGGGTTTGGACCCCATTGCCACACTGTTCAAAATGTGCTTCAGCTATGGACCCCACACTTACATTTTGGTCACTGTGATGATGGGGGTTTGGACCCCATTGCCACAATGTTCAAAATGTGCTTTAGATATGGACCCCACACTTACATTTTGGTCACTGTGATGATGGGGGTTTGGACCCCATTGCCACACTGTTCAAAATGTGCTTCAGCTATGGACCCCACACTTACCTTTTGGTCACTGTGATGATGGGGGTTTGGACCCCATTGCCACAATGTTCAAAATGTGCTTCAGCTATGGACCCCACACTTACCTTTTGGACACTGTGATGATGGGGGTTTGGACCCCATTGCCACACTGTTCAAAATGTGCTTCAGCTATGGACCCCACACTTACATTTTGGTCACTGTGATGATGGGGGTTTGGACCCCATTGCCACAATGGTCATGGCCTGCTTGCATTGTGGGGGCCACACACATATATGTGTGGCACATGTGATAGGGGGTCACATTGTATGTTCAAAGTCATGTTCAGTGTTGTAGGCATTTGACACAGTCTACACACGCTTGTCATGGTGTTGGGGGATGTCTTTTTCTTGCATTCCCTAGGTTGTGGTGTGCTGGTTGTGTCATGCATTGTCCATCCTATGAGTGGGGGTGGTGTTGGTGGTAGGCATCCAGCCCCCATGGGTAGAGGTGGTAGTAGTGACAGGCATCCAGCCCCCTGGGTAAGGGTGGTAGTAGTGGTAGGCATCCAGCCCCCCTGGTTAAGGGTGGTAGTGGTGGTGGGCATCTGGCACCCCCTGGCTAAGGGTGGTAGTAGTGGTAGGCATCCAGCCCCCCCTGGGTAAGGGTGGTAGTAGTGGTGGGCATCCAGCCCCCCTGGCTTAGGGTGATAGTAGTGGTAGGCATCCAGCCCCCCCTGGGTAAGGGTGGTAGTAGTGGTAGGCATCCAGCCCCCCCTGGCTGAGGGTGGTGGTGGTGGTGTGCATCTGGCACCCCCATGGCTAAGGGTGGTAGTAGTGGTAGGCATCCAGCCCCCTGGCTTAGGGTGATAGTAGTGGTAGGCATCCAGCCCCCTGGGTAAGGGTGGTAGTAGTGGTGGGCATCCAGCCCCCTGGGTAAGGGTGGTAGTTGTGGTAGGCATCCAGCCCCCTGGGAAAGGGTGGTAGTAGTGGTGGGCATCCAGCCCCCTGGGTAAGGGTGGTAGTAGTGGTAGGCATCCAGCTCCCCTGGGTAAGGGTGGTAGTGGTGGTGGGCATCTGGCACCCCCTGGCTAAGGGTGGTAGTAGTGGTAGGCATCCAGCCCCCTGGGTAAGGGTGGTAGTAGTGGTGGGCATCCAGCCCCCTGGCTTAGGGTGATAGTAGTGGTAGGCATCCAGCCCCCTGGGTAAGGGTGGTAGTAGTGGTAGGCATCCAGCCCCCTGGCTGAGGGTGGTGGTGGTGGTGGGCATCTGGCACCCCCATGGCTAAGGGTAATAGTAGTGGTAGGCATCCAGCCCCCTGGCTTAGGGTGATAGTAGTGGTAGGCATCCAGCCCCCCTGGGTAAGGGTGGTAGTAGTGGTAGGCATCCAGCCCCCCCTGGGTAAGGGTGGTAGTGGTGGTGGGCATCTGGCACCCCCCTGGCTAAGGGTGGTAGTAGTGGTTGGCATCCGGCCCCCCCTGGGTAGGGGTGGTGGTGGTGGTGCGCATCCAGGCCCCTGTGTGCATATGTGGCATTGGTGATGGGCATCCCGCCCCTATGGTGCTGCTGTTGCTGGTGTGAGTAAATTCTGCATCCCTCTGTGTGTGTGTGATGTGTCGTGTACGTGTTGTATGTGTTTTGTGGTTGGTGTCTGACTTACCTTCTGCGCCGTACGCGTCCGTGCCTGTTCCGGTAGTAAATGTAGAATATTGGTAGGATCGGGACGAAGGGATTCATGGTTGGTTCGTGTCGTTCGTCTTTCTCGTTGCTTCGCGTCGTCCTCGTCGCTGACGTGTTCGCCTCGTAGCCGTGGATCGTGTTGTGGCGCGAATCGGAGCTTATGTGCGCCTCTCCCGGATGCTTTGACGTGCCGTGCGTAGCAACGGGTTCGGCGCGTACGGATAGCGCATCGTACTTGTTCGGCCGGACGGGGCTGCATTTTCCCTTCTGTGCGACTCGATTCTGCGTTTCCGGATTGCGCCTCGGTCGGAGAACAGGACCTGGATTGGGTGAGTACGACTCGGCCGGATTCTGTGCTGTTGTGCGCATCGTACTTACTCGTTCGGTATGCTGTACGGATCGGTCGGGAAACAGGCATTCGCATGGCTTTTTTCCCGACCGAATGGTATTGGGTGCGCCTCCGACCGAGATCGGAATCTAAATATATATAATTTACTATTCCCACTCCAAACTAGTAAAAGTCAGGGAAGGTGCTGGACACTAAACATATATAATTTATTATTCCCACTCCGAACTATATTAACTCAGGGAAGGTGCTGGACACTAAACATATCCATTTTCTCATTAAGGGACAAGCTCAGATTCTCACATACAGGGACTTTCTCTAGATATTCCCCAGCTAATTGTGGACTGGGTCGTGTTGAACGCCCTGCATTGAAAACCATGTATTTTGTTTTCTGGGTATTAATTTCCAAGCCCCTATTCTTGCAAAATAAGTAGAAGATGTCTAAAACCCTTTGTATGCCCATCAGTGACCTCGACAGCAGGAGGGTATCATCTGCGAACATCAATAACAATTTCAAAAATTACATTTCCCTCACATTGTAAATAATCTAAAATAACTAAGGGGTCTATTACGATGGTGGTTGGATGTCCACCGCCGGACCGGCGGTGGACATCCGCCCGCGATCGCAACCAAGAAAACCGCCGGTCAAATTAGGATGGTGGTGGTGACTGCGGCAGTGGGAAATTCCGACCGCCGCTTTTCCGCCTGTTGCCATCCGCACTCCTGCCTGGCGGATGGAGCGGGACCGGGACAATGGCGGCGGTGCAGAGCAGGCTCTGCCGGCAGGATTATGATGCCGGCGGTAGCCAGCCTTTCCTCAGCGGTCAAACCGCAATGGAAAGGCATGCAGAGATTGTCTTCCGGGGGCCCATTGTGATCCCCCAATGTGTTGGGGGGTTTACTGGGGGGGTACCCATGGTCCCCCTCTACATTTCCCTGTACCAGGTGGCAGGCACTGTGCAGTGTCTGCCACGCACTACAGGGAAATGCAGGACCTGCTCCTTTCGGCATCGCGGAAGTGCTGCGGGCAGCAGCAACTGCCGCAATGTTAAGGCCCACGATCAGACCGCCGCGGTCGGATATCAACCGCGGGTCATGGTAATTCGACCGGCGGTGATGTCGCGGTCCATGCGGGCGGTGTTTTCTCGCTATCATGGCGGTCGGGGAGGTTTTCGGACCGCCATCGTAATGACCCCCTTACTTTTTTGTTGTGAAGAATTGAATCCAAACTGCCATAAATAAATCCAAACGTGTAAAAATCCCAAAACTTAGTTAAAAGTCCCCCCAAAAAAGTACAAATACAGCTGTGTAAAATATAATCCGCCGGCAACATATCCATAGACTTGAATCCATTAAAAACCCGAAAAATGTAATTAAAAAAAGAAACGCTCCAGGAAAACCCGAAAAATAACGCCGCCATGGAAAGGCTGATCTCCGCTGGCATCATAATATGGATGGCGGTGTCTTGGAGACACCGCCACCATATTATCTTTGTTTTCTGCCGGTCGACGAGTCGACCAGCGGAAAAGCGGCGGACGGTCTTTCCGTCCGCCGCGGACCCCCCAGCCATCATAATATGGTGGGGGGGGTCTTTGCTGTGTGGATGGCGGACGGATCGCCCCCGCCGGGCTGGCGGTGACGACCGCCGGCCCGGCGGGGACGATCCGCCGCCATCATAATGACCCCCTATATTTACTCAGGGAAGGTGCTGGACACTAAACATATGTAATTTACCATTCCCACTCCAAACTATATTAACTTAGAGAAGGTGCTAGATACTAAGGGGCCGATTCCGATCTCGGCCGGTAGGGCACCGAATCGGATTCGGCTTAACCGGATCCGATTCGGAGCCCTATTCCCGACCGAGTCGTACGTGCGTCCGGGCGGCGAGTACGATGCGTGCGCTCGCGAAATCTCCGACCGACTCGTTCGCAGGACCCGACCGCTCCGACCGACTCGCACGGGGACGACGCGCACCTCGCAATGGAGACGTTTCCCGGCCGGGTAAGTACGATGCGCACCCCGACCGCTCCGACCGACTCGCGCAGCCCGGCTCCAAGGAGCTGTCGGAG
Organism: Calotriton arnoldi; assembly: GCA_963921515.1. Taxonomy (NCBI): domain Eukaryota; kingdom Metazoa; phylum Chordata; class Amphibia; order Caudata; family Salamandridae; genus Calotriton; species Calotriton arnoldi. The sequence goes on along the minus strand of CAWUFW010007954.1, from coordinate 420,494 downwards.
CCGCACTTTGGGGGTCTGTGTCGGACCCCCCTGGAAGCGTAGGCGTGCGAGTCGCACACAGGGGGGAGCCATGGGTCCCCCCTACACGTGCGTGTACGGTGCGACCCGCATCGACGCGAACACGCTGTAGGGGGCGCCCATGTTCGCGCCGTGCCCATTGAGTCAATGGGAGCCCGTGTACAAGTCGTACGACTGGCTCCCATTGACTTCAATGGGACTCAGACCGAATTGAGTCCGATAGCATGCGTGTGCATCGTACTCGTTCGGTCAGACTGCTAGGGTCCGATTCGGTCGGAAATCTCTCCGGGTCCGGCTCGGTCGGAGAGATTTCCGGCCCGAATCGGAATCGGCCCCATAATATATATAATTTACTATTCCCACTCCAAACTAGTAAAAGTCAGGGAAGGTGCTGGACACTAAACATATATAATTTATTATTCCCACTCCGAACTATATTAACTCAGGAAAGGTGCTGGACACTAAACATATATCATTTACTATTCCCACCCCAAACTATATTAACTCAAGGAAAATGCAAAACAATATACTCATAAAATGTTATATTCCCAAATAAATTACATAAACACATATAAAATAATACACATTATACATATACATTAACCTATTTCCAATTATAAAAACATATCCAAATGAAAATTATTAAACTTTCTAAATTATTTTAATGAATGTTTTTGTATTTATAAATTAAATTATAAAAAATAATAAAAAATTAATTAAAAAAGTAAAATATAATTATTAATATTATATAAAAATATTAAACATAAAAAATGTAATTTTCAATGTTATAACATTATCATTTTCAAAATCAAACAATAAACATATTTTAAATTGACAATGTATTAATTATTTTATTAAATTAAAAAATATATATATAATTACAATTTTTTTATAAAAAAAACACAATAATACTATCTCAAAACAAAACACCTCTATATTAAATATTAATTTATTTATTTAGAATTTTTATTTTCACTACTATAATACCATATTAAAACAAAAATCATAATATTTTTTTACTTTTTATTTCAATTTTTCCCTTTTTCAATTTTTTTTAAATTTAAACATTACTCTACAAAAGTATCTGCAAATTTCACAAATTTTAACATTTAATAAACAAAAAAAATTAAATTGGTAATTTTTTTTTTATTTAAATTGATATATTTTTTTTTTAAAACTACCCCACTCATCATCTATAACCCCAACATCCCACTACTAAAATCAAAATTTTAATTTATTTATTATAAAATATAAATTTATTTTTAAATTGACAATTATTTTTTTTAAACACTCCTCATCTTTATCCCCTATAACCCCAACATCCCGCTCCTAAATAAAAAAAGTATATTTTTTATATAATTTAATAAATAAAAATTTTAATATAATTTAATAAATTAGTTTTTTAAATTTTATTTTTTAAAACACTTCCCACCCTTATCCCCTATAAACCCAACATCCCGCTCCTAAAACACAATCTAAAATTTCTTTAATATTAATTTAAAAAAAATTCAATTATAAAAAAAAATTAAAACACTCTCCACCCTTATCCCCTATAACCCCAACATCCCGCACCTAAAAAACATATTAATTTTTTTTAAATATTACTTAAAACTTTTTAATTATTTTTTTTAAAACACTCCCCACCCTTATCCCCTATAAACCCAACATACCGCTCCTAAATGTTTTTTCTATAAAACATATACAATTTATTAAATAATTATTAATACATTTACAAATATATACTATAATAAAAATTTCACATTTACAAAATCGATATTTTTTATTAACGATATTTATTAAAATTGATATTCTTAACAACGATATTTTGTACAACACACTAAATCGATATTCTAAACATCGATATTATACACAACAATATTTTTGACTTTCGACATTTTAAACTCGATATTATAGAACAACGATATTGAAAACTCAATATTATGTCTACTTACCGCATTGTACATGTTTTGCGCATGAACAAGCACACATTTATTGGGAACAAAGTAAACTACTGAAATATCTAAAATCCACACATGCCATTAAAATAATTTAAAGTACTATAGAGCACAGCTGTGATTCAAATGCTGAGACACACCTTGTTCTTCCAGCCTATTATTACTCACTCAGGGGCCGATTCCGATTCAGGCCGGAAATCTCTCTGACCGAGCCGGACTCGGAGAGATCTCTGACCGAATCGGACACTGGCAGTCCGACCGAACGAGTACGATGCGCACGCATGCAATCGGACTCGAGTCGGTCGGATTCCCATTGAGTCAATGAGAGCCGGACGTACAATGCGTACGCGGGCTCCCATTGACCCAATGGATGCGAGGCGAACAAGAGTGCCCCCCACAGCGGGTACGCCTCGAAGCGACTCGCGGCGTACATGCACAGGTAGGGGGGACCCTGTGTGCGACTCGCACTGCTACGCGTTCAGGGGGGTCCGACACGGACCCCAAAAGTGCGGCTCCGACTGCTCTTTCGAGCCGGACGGCGCGAGTCGGTCGGGCTGCTCGCGGCGCACATCGTACTCGCTCGGCCGGATGCACGTACGAATCGGTCGGGAAAGAGGGCTCCGAATCGGATCCAGTTAAGCCGAATCCGATTCGGTGCCCTACCGGCCGAGATCGGAATCGGCCCCTTTGTGTTCATGATTTGGAATAGCTATAGGATCATGTTCAAGTCAATGGTTATGACAATGAAACTTTGGGGCTCATTACGATGGCGGGCGGAGGCACATCCGCCATGCTGGCGGTGGCGGAAAATGCCCTTCTCCGCACTCCATCGGCAGTCTTTGCGTCCGTCGTATTATGATGGGCATAGATAGCCCATTTCCCGTCCGCTGCAGTGTTCCGGGTTCCGCCGAAAATCACCATCCGTACCGGTAGCGGACGGAGCCAAAAGAGAGGTACCGCCGTGCGGAATGCGGTCACGACCGCCGGTCAAATCACGATGCCTCAAACAGCCCACCACACCGCTGCGGAGAATCCGGCCATTCGAGGATGGTGGTGGAAATACTGCGGATAGCTCCATGTTGGACCCTGCTGGACAACGGTGAGACCGCAGCCCTCATCCTGCTGGACCTCTCCGCCACCTTCGACACTGTTTGCCACCGCACTCTACGCGCACGCCTCCACGACGCAGGGATCCGAGACAAGGCCCTGGAATGGACCACCTCCTTCCTCGATGGCAGAACCCAGAGAGTCCGCCTCCCACCTTTCCGATCCGAAGCCTCCGAGATCATCTGCGGCGTACCCCAGGGATCTTCCCTCAGCCCAACACTGTTCAACATCTACATGGCCCCGCTCGCACGCATCGCCAGACAGCACGACCTCAACATTATCTCCTACGCCGACGACACTCAACTGATCCTCTCCCTCACCAAGGACCCCCTCGCCGCCAAAGCCAATCTCCATGAAGGAATGAAGTCCGTCGCCGATTGGATGCAGATCAGCCGACTAAAGCTGAACACGGACAAGACGGAGGTCCTCATCCTCGGCTCCAACCCCTCAGCCTGGGACGACTCCTGGTGGCCAACGATGCTGGGAGCAGCCCCGACACCCACCGACCACGCACGCAACCTGGGAGTCATCCTCGACTCAACGCTCTCCATGGCCAAGCAAGTCAACGCAGTCTCCTCCTCCTGCTTCAACACCCTCCGCATGCTTCGCAAGATCTACAGGTGGATCCCGACAGACACAAGAAGAACAGTCACCCAGGCCCTCGTCAGTGGCAGACTTGACTATGGGAACGCCCTCTACGCAGGAGCCCCAGCCAAGCTCATCAAGCGACTGCAACGCATACAAAATGCCTCCGCACGCCTGATCCTCGACGTACCATGCCACAGCCACATCACCCCCACCTGAGGAACCTGCACTGGCTCCCCGCCGACAGGAGGATCACCTTCAAACTCCTCATCCACGCACACAAGGCACTCCACAAAACTGGCCCAGCCTACCTCAACAGACGACTCTTCTTCTACGTCCCCAACCGCCAGCTCCGCTCCGCCGACCTCTCCCTCGCCACCGTCCCTCGCATTCGAAGAACAACCACCGGCGGCAGATCCTTCTCACACCTCGCCGCCAAGACCTGGAACACCCTTCCACTAAGCCTACGACAGACCCAAGACCTGCTGACCTTCAGGAGGCTACTCAAGACCTGGCTGTTCGACCAGTAGCAGCATCCCCCCCTTCCCTCTCCCCAGCGCCTTGAGACCCTCGCGGGTAAGTAGTGCGCTCTACAAATTCTGTGATTGATTGATTGATTGATTGTGTTCCAGTCCGCTGGGGAAATGGCGGTCTTTGGCCTTTCCGCAGCAAATCCGACGCCGCAGACGGATCTTCAGCTTTTCTGCAGCTGAATCCTGGAATCCGACCGCCGCGGTAGGGAGTTTCTGGCGGTGCATCCTAATCTGGCCGGCGGTTTTGCTGCGGTACCTGAGGGTGGAAATTTCCCGCTAGCACAGTGGTCGGAATGCTTTTCCACCCGCCATCGTAATCAGCCCCTTGGCTTGGGCTTTTTTGGCCTACAGGACAAATGAAAAAAATAGCCCATACACTGGCCCTTTCAATTTGGCCCAACTGGCAGTGCCACACGGCCAGACTACCTGACAGGCAAATGCAGTACTTGGCATGGGTATGTGCGTTGGTATCTTTGGCTCAGTTAGATGTGCGCTTTTGCATAAAGATAGTAAGACTGAATACTTTAGCCTATTCAGTGCACATATAGCCACAGGTACCTCACCCTAAGTTAGCCATGGTACTGATGAAGATTGATTAAAGGTCAGGAATTTACTAATATGGCACACTATCAGATGAACATACCTAGTCGCCACTGGAGAGTTTTCTATTTAGTAAGAAATTAGGTTTTGTCTAGGCCCAGCTGCCAATGAGTCCTACATGGGCAAATTGATTGATGGTTTGACCAATGCTGCCTTGTGAGAGTTTTGTTGTATTCCTCTTAGGGTGTCCATACACGGGCTTTCCTGTATCATGTCCTTATATAGGCACAATTCGCCCTGCCCTTATATAGGCATAAAATCCCAGTCCTTATTTAGGCATTAAACCGTGCACTCCAAATACAGGCATGGTCTCCGACATCCGTCCACCCTAACGTCACAACGAGTTCTTGAAGAACAGACCCTTAGGCTTCGGGAGTTTCCCTAGCACAGGACTATTGATTTCTTCAAGGAGTCATCTATTATGCATGAACCATTATACCTTAGGGGTTCATTCATGACGTCTTCCGCTGTCCGATTCACGTCAATGCTAACATTCTGAGGTACCTCTCAGGTATAAATATACCTTCCCTAGCCCTTGTAAACTAGAGGAGACCTCGACTTCAGAGGAGCCCGTTTCCCGGCCCGACGCACTGAGAAGACGCTGTCATCCCTGCACGCAGAGAGTCCAGCTTCCAGTGATCTAACTTCCTCGCGGGGTGTTGGAGTTCGAGTCTGGCAAAGAGATTCCTACCTCTCTCATTCTAAAGGTATGGAGCTGACTAGAACCTAGAGGGACTCTTGGCATACTAGGCATACTAGGCTTAACATACTCTTAGTATACCATAGTAAGGAATACTTCACCTACTTCATACCTCTCCCTACACCTAGGTTAGGTTAGGTACATTGGGGTAGAACTAGCTTAGAAACGCATCGTATGAGTACTCGCATTTTTAGTCTGTGTTATTTATGTGAATGAATATCTGCTAAGAGATAATGCTATCTCAGTATTATTTATTTCTACTGCTTACGCTGTACATTATTTATCTTGCATACTGTCTTGTGATCGTAACTGCACATTTTACTTACACGAGAAACAAGACTGTTCAATAAATATTTTATTGAAACGCCCGTCTATTTCTTTCTGTGTAACTTTGAGGAAAACTAAGCATGCACGATTGAGCTGAGTGAAATAGTTATCTATTGTTTCCACGACTCTGGGACACGTTCTGATTCTAAAGGGAAACAAAGTGGTCATGTTTTGCGGCTGCCAGAAACTACTCCTTCTTGTTTGTCAAGGAGTTTCTAGTGGCCTCTGAGCTAGCTGGCACAAGTAATTAAGTTTAATATACTCGATAGGGACATACTGACCTTAGTCCTATGTCAAACCTATAGGGGATATTATTCCAATGCGCAGAGCCTATTAGGGAAATAGGAGCTACACTACATGGCGCCCAACGTTTGGTAAGGCGGTAATTTAACGCTAGATACTGAGTAACTCAGCCGTGCTTTTTCTCTCAGGGACCCCTACCCATATACTCCAAAAAGACGTCTGGAGTGGGCAGGGTTAAGTATCCACCACGGCTACATAGGGAAACACCCTATATATTAGCTGTTTGGTTTGCTCAACATTGAAGGATACAGTGTTCCAAAATATTGTGCACCTTATCTTTGTTTCCTTGAAACTTGTTCTACATTTTTCGAACAACAAAATGCCTGACTCCGACGATGCCACCGGAAACGGTGGAGCTGTGGCTGATCCAGCCCAAGCAGCAGTTTTTAACATTACAGGTTTAATTGAAACCGAAGAGGGTGTCATAGACATCAATCTAAACTTAAGAAGAGCCATCACTCTAAAACTTATAAAACACGGTCTGCCACCAAGAGGTGGTAGAGCAGTTTTCGTGATAGAGGCACACGAATCCTTTCAGACAGAGGTATTCTATTCATGGGTAATATTTCCTGAATCTAATCCAGTAACACACATGTTTCACTTCTACAAAGAAGATGATCCACCAGAGGAATACATTCCTTTCGAGGATATTGAAATTCCATTAACATACCAAGAGCATCAGCTCTGGTTTAAAGGCGCCCTAAAACATCACAAAAAAATTACCAGGCTCGGTCCACTAGGTAGACCAGGAGCAACATGGCCGATTCTAGCCGGCTACACACCTCATCCCGACATTGAAGAATTGTCAGACGAGGAACTACTTGTTCAACTACAAGAATTAATAAAAATCTACAGACAATTGGTTCAATATGTCATGCGGACTTTCACAGTCCAACAACCATTGACACTTCCAAATCAAACTCCCCAAGAGGGGAATACACTAAAAATTACACCACAGACTCTATAAGCAGTCATGGGTAAAATGCCCACAAAACGTGAGCAAATTCCATTCTGGATAGCTCAAAAAATTACTCAAATCGAAGCAGTATTTCCAAATACTAGCCCGTATGAGAAACACAGAATCCTAACAATCAGTTTACCGATGGGGATCACACCACAACTGGAAGACTGCACCACTTGGGGCTCAGTCTTTGCTGCCATCTATACTAAAACACATGGCATTCCGTTAATTGCGGTAATACCTGATGTCCTGAAACAAATTCAAAATGAATACGGGGCAGAGCCTGCTCTAAATTTAGGTATGAAATTACTGAAAAATTTCGACCAGGTCTCAACAATAATATTATCTAATATTAAAGGAGAGGCAGCAGCAGTGGCGATCCGCCAAAGATTAAGGGAATTCGATGTTACAGAACATCAAACAGAGCTACCCAGAATAATAGAACAATCATATGCAGAATTAGGCAGAGATAGTTTGGGTGGAAGACCAGTGAAGCCGAAACTATCTGAAAGTACTGAGAAGGACTCAATTAAACAAACTCCTACATCCTCTAAAAAGAAGTGGGAGACTAATAAACAAAATTCAAATGAGAAACGTTCTCAATCCCGAGGTAGGTCTCCTCAAAAGGAGCCCTCTGAAAGGAGGTATAACCTCAGGAATAGGGATCATTTGAGAAAACCTGACAGGTATCAAGATACTGATACACGTTCCTCTCGTCCCTTTCAGATCTCATCACAGACTTCGGAAAGAAGAGGACGATCAGAACATAGAGAAGAACGCGTGAAATCCAAAGAAGATAAACACGCTCCAAAAAATAAAACAAAACCTCAATTCTCCAAAAAGAAAGTAGCAGGTCTGAAGATCAGACATGCTGAGAATACTGAGAACACAACTCAAGAATGGAGAATGGGCTTAGACAATGCTGGACAGTGCAGCAGAAGTCACAATAGCTCGCCAGAACCTGAAGGAACTTCTGGAGATAGTGGACTTGAATGAGTACATCACAGTTGAGACTGTAGACACCAGGGTTAGTACTCCACAAAAGTTATATGAAATAACACTCCGGATGGAGGGAGACAAGCCAAGACAGGTGAAAGCACTTTTTTGGGAAAGACTATCAAGGGGCTATGACATACTTCTAGCAGAAAAAGACTGGCCACCACAATTTGTCAGGGAGTGCCCACACGGCGAGGACATTATTATGCCTGCTTTCTCCAACCATATTCCAATTCATCTAAAATATACTTATGCCAGGAAATGGGCAGTAGCCCAGGCCCCAGCATTATATAAAAATCATGTAGGATGGGATGAGGACTCCCCTCACCATAAAATACATCTGAAACATGAACCAACTGCACAAAGGCAGTACCCAATAAAGCATGAAGCTAAAAAACAGGTCAGGGAGATCTTAGAACAACTTGAATACCAAGGGGTGATTGAAACATGCACTCCTCCATGAACAATCCTTTGTTTCCTGTCTCCAAACCAGACAATGCATATCGTCTAGTTTTGGATTACAGACACCTAAACACTTGTTCAAAAACCTTTGCAGTGCAAAATGCACATAGCACAGCATTAATGAATAACATTGTGCGTAAAAAATACAAAACCACATTAGACATCTCAAATGGTTTCTTTTGTCAAAACATAGCACCTGACAGCAGGTACTTAACAGCATTCTCCATAATGGGGACCCAGCGTCACTTTTGTCGACTCCCACAAGGGTTCAAGAACAGCCCAGGTTTATTCTCAGTGAGGGTAACGGAGTTACTACAAATTTATGACAATGAGGCATTGTCCTATGTCGATGACATCTATCTGACAGACGATGACCTGGACAAACACTTGAACAGGGTGAGCACCATTATACTGGGCTTCGCCTCTGAGGGCTACAAGTTCAACTTTAAAAAGTCCTGAATTGCCCATCTCAATGTCCTATTTCTAGGATATGAGCTTTCAAGTGAAGGCAAGAGCTTGGCAGCTAACTTTTTAGAAAAGTGTGCGCTGCTCCAACCTCCAAAAACGCAAAAAACTTACAATCCATCCTGGGTTTCCTAAATTTTGGAAGAACATACATTTTAAATTACGCAGAAAGGGTTAAACCTCTCTACGCATTAATCAAACCTGATTTTTCAATCAAAAATTGGACAAACGAACACACAGAAATCTTGCGTTCACTCCAGGCTAACATGTTAGCAACAAATCACTTACAAACACGCGTAAGTCAACGCAATTTGGTGATCCGAATAATTTCGGGTCAATGCGGATTCACCTACTTAACCTTCAATGAGGAGAGAAAATACCAATTGCATACAAATCTCATTTGTACACACAAGCGGAAATGCGCTTCAGTTCAACTGAAAAATTCTAACAGCAGTTCAAACCGCTGTAGCAAAAGAAAGAGCCTTAGCCCAAGGAAACGCATTATTGTCGTAACCCCAGTACCAGCTTTAGAAGCAGTCACAAAAGCAAGCATTCCAAATGCTAAAGCATTACATCCAAGATGGATACAATGGGTTAATTCTCTTGCTGCAACAGATGTTGAATATGTTTTTGATCCTGATTTAAAAACACAAGCATTCCTGCAATATGAACAAGAATGTCCTCTGCCTACTGAAATTTTGCCTCTCGAACAGTACGAATTCATAATTTACACTGACGGATCCGCACCACCCACAACAGGGAGTAAGCAAGCTTACAGTGCAGCGTGTGCAATCGTTAAAGGTCGCATGCGAAATGGCATCTTCAGACCTATGGTCACAAAAATCCAGTCTCTAGGAGATTGTACAGCTCAGCGAGCTGAACTACAAGCATTCAAACTGGCACTTGAAAGTACAGATTGAGAATTCCCCACACTGATAGTGTGCGATTCCTTTTACTGTGTTCAGTCGTATAATGAATATATACAAAACTGGCTTGAAAATGGTTTCAAAGATGCGAAAGGTGGCACAATAAAGCACAAAATGCTTCGGGAACAAGTAGTTCAGTTGAAAAACGAACTACCAAAGGCTCACATGATCCACACACTGAGTCATCAACGTGATGGCGTTCACGTTGTAGGGAATTCATTGGCTGACGAAGCCGCAAAGGGGGCTGTTCAGACGGCATCCGTAGCTGCGATCACTCGTTCAAAAACAAAAATAGACAGTGAGATAATGTTGGCTGTCAATGCTACAAGCAAAGTCAGTGGTGCAGCGTTACCAAAAAAGTTTCCACTCAAGTACTCTTATGTAATTGATGCGAACAACGTTCCTTTTGCTCGAATCTCTGGAGTGGGGGATAGGGTAATTCCAAACAAGGAACGTAGATTAGGACTAATCCTAGCAGCACACGAAGGGATAGCTTCTGCCCATGCAGGTGTTTCTGCAACAGTATCTTTACTCAAGCAAAGATATTGGTGGCCTGGCATTAGAAAACAAATGAAGAACTATGTTTTAGAATGTGATATATGTCAACAGATGAAAGTCTCCACAGTGAAACGCCCTGCGCAGACACCCCTGTTAATTTCAGATAAACCATTAGCTTGTGTTTACCTGGACCACTGCGGTCCCTTGCAAAGGGACGGTAACTATAAATATATCATGGTTGCAGTGGATTCATGCTCTAGGTTCCTATGGATATGGCCTCAGCGCTCGAACTGTTATAAAAGATTTGCGAGTCTTTATCGGCACATACGCAATAGGCACGCTACATTCTGACCAGGACCCTGCGTTTAGCTCTCGGGCTTACAAAGAAGCCATGGCCAGTCTGGGCGTTGCATTGCGGTACTCCTCTCCATTCCATCCTGAGGGAAATTCGGTTGTGGAAAGGAAAAACCGGGACATAAAGCAGTCTATAACAGCTAGGGTATTAGGTTCGGGTGATGGTTGGGTCAAACACCTTTATGGGGTCCAACGCTCATTGAATAACCTGCCAAGAAGTTCTCTAGGGGGGGTCACTCCATATGAGGTCCTATTTGGGACAAGAATGTGGGTACCAGATCTCGATGACGTAGGCACAGTGGTGGAAAATAAATCTTTTGATATCAAAGATCGTTTGGCTGTTTTACAGGAACTGAATGAGTTAAGAACGAAACAAAGCAACGTATTCCTACAGCCAACCACCACTGGGGAAAAAACGGCGGTCCCAGCAAGGCCTGTCTGGATTCCAAAAGTTGGGGATCTAGTCAGAGAAAAGATTGCGGACAAGAAGGAATTTGGACCTTCTTACAGACAACCAGTACCTGTCCTAGCAGTTCAAGGAACAAGAACAGTACTTCTGCCGCCCCTTGCTGGAAGAAAGGAGAAAAGATTTGTGTCCATCGACCTCATCAAACCACAGTATGTGGCCAATACTAAATAGTAGGCCTCGTGGACTCCGACCTAGTAGCAGACGCACTCCTCTAGTTACTATCCAAGAGGTTCAGACTGAAAGACTGATAACAATCGAGAATTCAGCTGTAACAGATGGAGGACTAAGCAACAACGCTATGGAACTCATCCCTCTTGAAAATCAAGTAACAGTTCGTCCAAATACACCTGTCTACACCAATGTAGCAAGTGATCAACTGGTTCCAGCGATTTCTACAAATCCTGATGCAATTCCAACAATTGACAGAACTGCTTCTGGCTATTTCATTAACTTTGATACGTTCTCAGAAGATCCGAGTGAACCTGAAACGACGCCAGCATCATTGAAATTCAAGCAGCAAGTACAAGACTTTCTTCACTTTCTGAAAAAGACTTATTTGGTTTCTCCATGGATTGAACTCTGGATTACATCTGGACTTTTTGTTTTCCTGCTCTGGCTAGCTTTGGTTACAACTGTGAGCGTGCTTATAAGTGGCAGATACATCCATGTGAATATTGAAGGAAAAGACGTGAACGTACTTTTGAAACCTCATAAATCTTCCCATCATGAAGCAAGAGACTTGTCATCAGTGAACATCACAGCTATTCCTATACAGGATGGTATAGTGTGGGACAAAACAGATTTTGATATCTTCGGCCCGACGGAACAATTGAACATTCCACATTTGTTTAAAATTTCACTAAGTGATCTAATTTCGTCCAGTACCTATTCTGATGATTGGGACTTTGAGACTGTTAATGACTAAGGGGCCGATTCCGATCTCGGCCGGTAGTGCTCCGAATCGGATTCGGATTCACCGGATCCGAATCGGAGCCCTGTTTCCCGACCGAATCGTACGCGGGTCCGGCCGAACGAGTCCGATGCAAGCTCCCGCGAAATCGCCGACCGACTCGAACGCGGCTTCAACACGCGTCGACCGACTCGCATGGACACGACTCGCACCGCGCTATGGAGACGTTTCCCGGCCAGGTAAGTACGATGCGTGCCGCGAGCAGTCCGACCGACTCGCGCCGTCTGGCTCGAAAAAGCTGTCGGAGCCGGACTTGGGGGGTCCGCGTCGGACCCCCCTGTACGCGTAGGCGCGCGAGTCGCACACAGGGGGGACCCATGGGTCCCCCCTACCTGTGCATGTACGCCGCAATGCGCTTGGACGCGTACCCGCTGTAGGGGGCGCCCTTGTTCGCCTCGCACCCATTGAGTCAATGGGAGCCCGCGTACGTGTTGTACGACCGGCTCCCATTGACTTCAATGGGAGTCCGACCGACTAGAGTCCGATAGCATGCGAATGCATCGTACTCGTCCGGTCGGACTGCTAGGGTCCGATTCGGTCGGAATTCTCTCCGGGTCCGGCTCGGTCGGAGAGATTTCCGGCCGGAATCGGAATCGGCCCCATAATGTTTGACTTAGAAAAATCTGCTGCATTTTCTCAAAATGAATATTTAGAGGGTTCATCAGACTATGAAGAGCTGTATTGCTATAACCACTATGGTCATCATTATTTGCATAAATCTGCATACCCTAGAAATGTGTTTATGTTTAACCAATGGGAGCATTGTCCTACACCACCACACGGTAGTTCAAAAACATTTGCCAACAAGTTTCCATATTTTTCAGGTTACTATACATCTGATCCAGAAACGTTTTACTACAAAAATGTAAACAAAACAGGACTGAAAATTATGTTAACAAATACAAAACAGATTTATTCTGCATTATTTATTGCCCAACTGTCTAGACAGGGTTTCAACTTATGGAAAGACACTATAGACACAAAAACTGTCTGGGGTACTAAAGATTGGCAAGTGCAGGGGATAGAAGCTTTATTTAGAGCCTGCATCATCCCTGAACAAATAATGTTTTTGAATGAAACTGTCCAACAAACATCTTGTCTTGGATTAGCCAAGATCAAGGAGATGAACACACCTTCTGTACCAACACCTGCAAGTGATAACGATACACAGGCAGTGGTGACAGTTGACAATAGACTACAACTCAACAGATCTAATCCTAATTGGAAAAAATGGTTGATCTGGCCCACAGACACGAACAACTGTCAGGAAAGATTCCTGAATAAAACTCAGGGCTTTACTATTCATAGGCCAGACCCAAGATACGTCCAAAGACAGCATCCGGGGGTAGTAACAACATACAGTGTAGGAAAATTATGCCTCGATTGGCTTCAGAAATCTAAACTACAGGATGTGAAACAACACTTATCCTTACTTAAATAAGACGCAGACCTTAGGGAATTCTTGCTTGGACCAAGAAAACCGCGTCAAAAGCGTTTCATATATGCCGGCATTTATGCTGCCTATAATGAAGCATGGAAAGTGTCACAGATGGAGGCCGCAGAACGAATACGTGAACTTGATCGTATTAATTTAGAGAAAACACTCACTGTGGTCGACAATGGGTTAACAACTTTGTCCTCCAGAATATATTAATTGGATGGCATTGTATCCTCTGCTATCGACATACTAGAACAAGATTTGGCACAATTACAGCAAGGCCAATCTCAATTACGTTCTATTGTGTTATTAAGCTGGACGCTGCAATCTTTGCAAGCGGGCTATGTGCCTTGGCGTTTCATCAACACATCGGCTCTGTTTGCAGAATACAATCTAACTGATAAACAGATCGAACTGGCACAAAGAGGAGCAAAGTATACAGTGCTAAGCATTGAAAAACTGGAAAAGTTACCATTCACAGTGGCAGAAAAACCAGCTACAGAATGGCTCATTCATGGCAAAATCACATTACCTGTGACTACTTTTCAGTTTCAGTATTGCCTCAGACAAATGCAAGCAGGCAAATATGAAAGGTTGGGTAAGGAATACATTAAGATATCTTGGGATTTACCGTATACATATAGATGTTGGAGTGGGGATCGTGAAGTGTTTTTGAGCGGTACATACTGTAAAAGTGCACTGAGCGGTTCACTTATATGTCAGGACATTCCTTTACATGGGACTTGCAATGGTTCTGTGGCAAATTTGTCTTGCCATCAGCAGGGTACACCAGCTGCTGTGATTAATCCAACGTTTGGACAACTTTCTAATGGGAGTTACCTCATGTTGAATGATCAGAGTTGCTGCGGCATGTTGCCAGGCATCCCATATCTAGTAACGGTCAACTCTAGGGTCACTTGCTGTATGCAAGTATTGTTTCCCCCAATAGACACAGTCAGGGAGTCGCCTTTGTGGCCTTCTCTGTACGTCTCTTTTATAAGATTTGATACTTTGAGCAGAATGAAAGCCATGCTTTCACAGCAAACAGTGCCTTTGACCTCGGCCAAAGAAACCTATGATCTACAAGTAGCAAGGACTTCGGCTGAGATACAGACTTTAATACGTACAAACTGCCCTATACATTTCGCAGAAATGATAACACGTATCTTCAACATGTCTGATACAAGTGGAATTATACATGTATTTAAGAGCATCTGTACCGGTCTGTTAGCACCTTTCCAGGCAATACTCGGAATAATCCCGAACTTTGCACATTCGGTGTTTGGTGGCATACCATTAATTCTAGCACTTGTTGCCGGAATTCTATTTCTCTTCCTGCTATTACGCTATGGCCAGCCTATTCGCAGACATCACTCCGAGCGAAATGGAGAAAGCTCTCCTTGAACGAAAGTGCCGTGAGCGAATAGTACAGCTTTGGGCATGACTCGTCTACGGGACCTTAATACCACGTGGTTCCTGTCATTCAGACCAATCTGGCAAGATTGCATCTTACCTGTTCTACGCTGCCTGCTATGCGGTGAAGAATGCGTGTTGGACACCTGTCTAACATTTCCATCAGCAACGCCAACGGATGTCGATACTCTGCTGGTCCCGATAACGGCCCATGCTCTGTGTTGTCCCCAGAGGCTGCCAATCCTGATGTCAGCATTCATTGAGATCTCACAAACGCTTCCGGCTGCTGCTGAGGTACGAGAAAGATCTACAGGCACACAGGTAACAACGGACGCGAACATTGCTGCGGCAACCTATGCTGAAAGCGGTGCTTCACATCTCTGTGCAATTAATCTACTACACGAGGTGTTCCAAATGACACCAACTTCAGTGGACAATGTTTTGTCTACAGACATAGATGATCTCATGTTTACACCAGACCCGTAAACTGACTCTGAATCAGCCCACAGTGTTCCAGAGAAGCAGTAACAATTTGGCCTTCATACTTCAAAAACTTGGAACTCTTCCCAAAATAGAACTTTTTCCCATTTTTTCGAACTAAAATGGCACTTCAATCTGCTTAAAGTAGAACTAGCCTTATAGTACAGACTTCGCGGTACTTCCACAGACACTTAGGGGCCGATTCCGATTCGGGCCGGAAAACGTACCGACCGACTCGGTATGGGAATAAAGTCCGACCGACACGTACCTGCGCTGCCCGACCTGGGTAGTACGATGAAATGCATGTGAATCACGACCGACTCGTACGGAACACAAGCCGAACGACCGAACCGGACGGAAACAAGCCATCCGGGCGGGAAACCACGCGAATCAAACCGACCGACATGCACCAGGAATGAACCCGAACGAAACGTACCCGCGAACTCCGAGCCGCGCAGTACGATGCAATGCGTGGGAAACCAGACCGAGTCGCACGGAGACCAAGCTGCAAGACCGACACGCATACAAAACCCAGCCGAAGCACCCAATACACCGCGACCGCCGCGTACGCCGCACAATAAACCTAGCAGAAACACAGCGTGAACGACTCGGAGAAGCTGGCACGAGACAACTGCAGCGTCCTACTCGGTCAGAAGAACGTCTCCTACATGTACAAAAAATACAAAGGGAAAAATACAAAAAAAAGGGCCAAACAAGCAATTACAAAGTCAATAAATACAGGGGGAAAAAAACAGGGAACAAGGACACACCCCCAACTCCACCTATATAAAGGCCACAAATCCCTACCATGATCCTTTGCAAATTCAACTGACCTGCCAGCACAGAACACCAACACACAGCAACCACAGACACACTCACAGCTCATCCATCACACAAGCCACACACCATTAGCACCTCAACAAATAGCACCCTCACATACACCCAGCAAAACCTACACACACACACCCTCACTTGCACACACACACACATCAATCACCACCACCACCCATCACCATGCCCCCAAAGAAGAATCATAAGTTCCTAGACAGTGAATTGGAAGTCCTGGTAGATGAGATCCTCAGGGTAGAGCCACACTTGTTTGGTACATTGGTCCAACAGACCCCCATGTCGCAGAAAACCAAGATGTGGGAGAGGATCGTCGACAGGGTCAACGCACAATCACCATGTTTGCGCACAAAGGAAGACATCCAGAACAGGTGGTATGATGTGCGCAGGAGGGTCAGGGACCTACTAAAGAAGGATTACATCGTGAGTCAGCTCACCGGCAGTGGCCCTCCTGCCAAACCACTATAACTCAGGCCCTGGGAGGAGAAGGTGCGGGCCATCCTACCACCAGTGAGCATATATGGACTAACAAACATCCCAGAGCCTGGCGAGTACACAACTAATATACCCAATATTGTGTGGCAATACACACACATCACTGTCAAGGGGATAGTCAAACCATGCACCCTTAGCAAATCCACAGCAACCAAAAGATAATCATACCAAGATGACTATGTTAGTCAGAGAAACACAATACCTGCCATCTCATAGTGATATGTAACAGTGTCATGACAGGTACAAACCTAACAATAAATAGAGCAAGCCAGTGGCACAAATATAACAAAAATACAGTAACATATGTTGCCACCACCAGAACACCACCTCACAGGGAAGCTCACTGAAAGGAAGGAATTCTGGGTATGCTGGTGAAGTCAGTGTAGGCAATAGCATGATGGGAGTTGTAGTCACAGATATTGGTCAGCCTCACAATTGGCCCATCAACACCACTATCAACCATGCACACATCACAGGGAGTTGAAAAGGACTGACAAGATGGCTGACACTGGGTACTGCTGTGGGGAGCACAAAGCCCTGCTGGGAACTGGGCACCAACAAACAACAGGAACACACTGTCAGCCATCTTGCCATTGCTGTCACACTCACACACAGTGAAGTCCACCCAAAAGGAAGGAAGTATGGGCATGCTGGGAAGGGGGGTGTAGGCAATAGCATGATGGGAGTTGTAGTCACAGATATTGGTCACCCTCACAATTGGCCCATCAACACCACTCTGAACCATGCTCACATCACAGGGAGTGGAAAACAACTGACAAGATGGCGGACACTGGGGACCGCTGTGGGGAGCACAAGGCCCTGCTGGGAACTGTGCACCAACCAACAGCAGGACACCACTGACTGACATCCTGAAAGCCAAATTGCACTCCCTGCAATGGAAGCACATTCCATGGTGGGATATCTGGCTGGGTGGGAAGGAGGACTGACAGCTCTGACCATAGTTACAAGCAGCTTTTCCCACTCACCCCCTTAACACAAACTCCACACAACTCACCTGGGAGAATGCAATGCCTCACACTTTAATTTAATATCCCACAAAGAACCACCACACTGGGTTATGCTGTGTGAAGCACAGGGACACTTTTGGGACTTGTAGCCAAACAAACGCCAGGACAACACTGTCAGCCATCCTGACAGCACAGGCACACTACCCCACAGGGAAGCAGAGTCAAAAGGAAGGAAGTATGGGCATGCTGGGAAGGGGGGGTAGGCAATAGCATGATGGGAGTGGTAGTCACAGCTCAACATCCCCCACCCACATGGCCCAGCAAGCTAGCACTGAAGCATGCACACCTCACAGGGAGTGAAAAGCCACTTCAAAGATGTCTGACACTGGCCTCAGCTGTGGGGAGCCCAAGGCCATGCTGGGAACTGTGCACCAACAAACAACAGGACCACACTGTCAGCCATCTTGCCATTGCTGTCACACTCACACACAGTGAAGTCCACTCAAAAGGAAGTAAGTATGGGCATGCTGGGAAGGGGGTTGTAGGCAATAGCATGATGCGAGTTGTAGTCACAGACATTGGTCACCCTCACAATTGGCCCATCAACACCACTATGAACCATGCTCACATCACAGGGAGTGGAAAACAACTGACAAGATGGCTGAAACTGGGTACTGCTGTAGGGAGCACAAGGCCCTGCTGGGAACTGGGCACCAACAAACAACAGGACCACTCTGTCAGCCATCTTGCCATTGCTGTCACGCTCACACACAGTGAAGTCCACTCAAACGGAAGGAAGTATGGGCATGCTGGGAAGGGGGTCGTAGGCAATAGCATGATGGGAGTGGTAGTCACAACTCAACATCCCCCACCCACATGGCCCAGCAAGCTAGCACTGAAGCATGCACACCTCACAGGGAGCGAAAAGCCACTTCAAAGATGTCTGACACTGGCCTCAGCTGTGGGGAGCCCAAGGCCATGCTGGGAATTGTGCACCAACAAACAACAGGACCACACTGTCAGCCATCTTGCCATTGCTGTCACACTCACACACAGTGAAGTCCACTCAAAAGGAAGTAAGTATGGGCATGCTGGGAAGGGGGTGTAGGCAATAGCATGATGGGAGTTGTAGTCACAGACATTGGTCACCCTCACAATTGGCCCATCAACACCACTCTGAACCATGCTCACATCACAGGGAGTGGAAAACAACTGACAAGATGGCTGACAATGGTGCTCTGTTGTGGGGAGTACCAGGCCCTGCTGGGACCTGGGCACCAACCAACAGCAGGACACCACTGACTGACATCGTGAAAGCCAAATTGCACTCCCTGCAATGGAAGCACGTTCCATGGTGGGATATCTGGCTGGGTGGGAAGGAGGACTGACAGCTCTGACCATAGTTACAAGCAGCTCTTCCCACACACCCCCTTCACACAAACTCCACACAACTCACCTGGGAGAATGCCATGCCTCACACTTTAATTAAATATCCCACAAAGAACCACCACACTGGGTTATGCTGTGTGAAGCACAGGGACACACATGGGACTTGTAGCCAAACAAACGCCAGGACAACACTGTCAGCCTTCCTGGCAGCACAGGCACACTACCCCACAGGGAAGCAGAGTCAAAAGGAAGGAAGTATGGGCATGCTGGGAAGGGGGGTGTAGGCAATAGCATGATGGGAGTTGTAGTCACAGATATTGGTCACCCTCACAATTGGCCCATCAACACCACTCTGAACAATGCTCACATCACAGGGAGTGGAAAACAACTGACAAGATGGCTGACAATGGTGCTCTGTTGTGGGGAGTACCAGGCCCTGCTGGGACCTGGGCACCAACCAACAGCAGGACACCACTGACTGACATCCTGAGAGTCAACCTGAACCCACTGCAAGGGTGGCATGCTTCATGGTGGCATAACTGGGCTGGGTGGAGAAGGAGGGACGGATGTCCACCAAATACAACCAATGCTGGCCATGCACACACCTCAACATTCACATTTAAATGCCTCAGGTTTGCAGGACAATGTGCTACACCAATATCAACCTCTTACTGTGACAACTTAGGTCAATGCAATGTACAGGGCCGCATCCAGAGGTACAGTCACAACTGTCAAGTGTGTGAACCATTGATGCCTGTAGAAACATAACATACATTGTGTGTCTCTTCCAAAAACAGGTGATGATGGGGACACAGCAGCAGACGATGAGGAGTCCCAGGCACCGGGGGACACTGAGCGCACTGGTGTGGAACAGCCTCTGCCCTCCTCGGATGGCGAAGACCCACCTGGCCCCTCCGGCGTGAGTCATCATGCAGCACCAGCAGGACCAACATCTGCACCCCCTGCACCCACTCCTCCAACAACTGCCAACACACAGACCACCCCCGCCGACACGGACAGACCAAGGACCACCAATGACAATAGCACAGGGACCCTGGCCCAACGTCGAGCTATGGACAACTACCCCAGTAACAACCCCCAAGGGGGCCTAGGGACACCTGTGCGTGCCACCGCAGGTCCTGCACGTGTCGCCAGGGGTGGTGGGAGGGGTGGTAGACATAGGTCGCTGTTTGCAGAGGGGTCTGGACTGCATGATGACCCACAACTGGTACGCATTGCTGATGCGTACCAGAATAGCACCGGAGAGGTCACCCAGGTAGTGAGGATCCTCAAGGATATTCAACAGCAGCAGGCTGCCCATCATGCCTGCTTGGACTCACACATGTCCCGTGTGGAGACACACATGGCCCGTGTGGAGACACACATGTCTGGCATGGAGTCCAAGTGGGACACATTGCAAGAACTGACAGCGGTGCATAGGGACATATTGACATGCCTCCGCCAGATTAGCACCAACATGGCCACACCTCCCTGTGTGCCCACAACATCTGGTGCTGCAACACCTGCAACTGCCACAGGGAGGGAGGAGGACTCTGGCGGAGAGTCCCCTGCACCGCAGCAGCCTGCACGTGAGGGTCCCCCCCCAAAGAAGAGGGGTCGTCCGAGGAAGGAAAACTGAGAGGTCGATGGACATGTACATCCCCCAGGAAGCCAACACCTGTTCTGGAAATTCTCCTTTGTGTGCAAACTGTTCACCCTGTCGAATGCAACACAACTCACCCACATGACATGGGGAGTTCAAGTTGGACCAATGTATCAGATCACTGTTGACTTTACTCTGGACATTTCTGCTACCAAGACTTCCAACTCACCTGGGAACTTTGGATCACAATCCCAATGTACAGCACCCACCATCCTGTGCACTAACCTCACACATGTATGTAATAAACTCACCAATACACCATACTTGCCTCTGTTGTGATTCCAACGTTGTTATTGTCACGGAGATGATGATCTGCTAAATGACACCGTGCATGCTAACTGCCACAGCAAGTTCAACACCGTCATGTGAGTCATGGCGACGTGACACATATGAGGGAGACACACCACTAGGGCTACACAACACATAGACACCAGGGCCATCGGACTCATCGCCTACACTGATGTTGCCAGGAAATATTGTGGAATGCACAGACACCACACCTATTCAGAGTCTGTGTTAACTAGCCCACAGGTGCAGTAAGCAAATGTCAGTCAGATGTGTGACCACAGACAACGCACATCCCAAAGTGAAGCACAGGTTTATTACACATTTGCAACATGTTGTTTCCACTACAAATGCAAGGTAATCCCACGTGGCAGTGGCCACACAGTCAACAAGTGTAGAAGAAAGAAAGTCCATGGGTGTGGGGCACATCACCTGTAGGGAAACGACTGCTTCCACCCTGGAAGTTGAATCATGGTGTCGGGGGATCCGAGTTGACCAAACAACTCTGAAAGCACCCTGTGAAGGACAGACATGACACACAGTCAAAAGCACTGAAGAACAGGACAGAACTGCAATACTCATGCCCAATACATGTCACAAGATACCTACACAAAACCAAGTTAGCATGTCAACACTGTTGGGGAGTACAGACTACCTGTAAGGACACATCGCTGCACGCATCCAGTCAAGTAGCACATGGCCACAGTCAAACAGCAACAGAGCACCACCAACACATATCATGCAAACTCAAATCATTGACATGACATCTCTGGATACTCACATTCAGCTGAAGAAGTTGGTGATGAGCTGTGTGCGGACATCACCCTCATCATCATCATCATCACTGGCATTGTGGCCCAGGCCAGGATCCTCCACAGGTGGCGGATGTTGGTCATCGTCATCCAGGATGAGAGGCAACTCCTTCCGCACTGCCAGGTTGTGTAGCATGCAGCAGACAATGACAATCTTGCACACCTTTGCTGGGGCATATGGGAGGGCCCCTCCTGTCTTGTCCAGGCAGCGGAAGCGGCTCTTCAGGAGACCAAATGTACGCTCAGTCACTCTCCTGGTCCGACCATGTGCCTAATTGTAGCGCATTTGGGCTGGTGTCACAGGGTTCCTGAGGGGTGTCAGCAACCACGGCATGTTGGAGTATCCGGAGTCACCTACAGACAGACAATTGCACATTAGCGAAGTTGGAAAAGAGTGCGTAATACAACATAGCAGAACACACACAATGGTACAAAGTCAGTACACACCGACAAGCCAGTCACGCTGGTGCCGCATCTGTGACATCATCCTCGGGATGCGACTACTCCTCATCATGAAGGCATCGTGTGCCGAACCAGGGAAACGTGCACACACATGTGAGATGCTCATATCTGCAAGACATACCACCAGAGCATTGATCGAGTGATAATGTTTACGGTTCCTGTATGCCTGCTCATGTGCCTGTGGTGGTACCAAAGCCACATGTGTCCCATCAATGGAGCCAATGACATGTGGCATCCTCCCCAGGGCATAGAAGTCACTCTTGATGTCAGTGAGTTGTTGACGTTTAGGGAAATAGATGTACTGGTTCAGGCATCTCAACATTGCCTCCAAAATATCGCGTAGCACACGGCTGAACATAGTCTGTGACATCCCACCAGCAGACGCCACAGTGTGTTGAAAGGTACCGGTGGCAAAGAAGTGTAGGACTGCCATCACCTTCACCTTGGGGGTCAGCGCTGTAGGGTACGGCCGGCCAGGTTGCAAATGTGGGGCCAAGCGCACTGCCAAATCCTCAATCAGCTGCCTGGTTAAGCGGTACCGTCGGATGCAGTCACGTTCCACCATCGTTGCAAGGTCAGGGAATGGTCTATGGACAGCTGGTGCCCTGCAGTGCATAGGTGAAGAAAGAAAGATTGTCAGTCACCCCACATATGTGGCATAGACCAGACTCAATATCACATGATACATCATTATGAGACACAAGTACATGATGTGTGTGCCGTTCTGTAAGGACATGTATGGCACCGAAATGGACAACATCTAACATCACAGTTCAACATGTGTCCTCAACAAGTCCCAGGTTGTGCTATGGGATATCATTAGGCTGTGTCACAGTACCCATGTACTGCTGTCACGTTCCAAACATACACCACAGTGACATGTGAGGACAGATGTGCCCCAGGCATCACAGCTCATTGACAGGTAGATTCCCAGGGACCCTGTATTGCCATATGGACACTGGCATGACATGGTGCATCATGAATACACCACAGCAAAACAACCATGACCCCCACAGGTAGTGGTCCCTGTTGCCTCGGCAGGACAGAAATGGACGTCTGTGACACACACAGGCACAACATCAAAGTCCATGCACAAACAACGTGGATGTGGAGACTGTCTACCATTGTGCACATGGAATCAGAGACATTGTAAACACAACATGCACACAGACTGTGGAGGGCAATCACTATTGTGGCAATGGGTCACCCTGTGACGTACATACCGTCCCACATGGGACTCAGGGGGTATGTGACATGACATACACAACCTGGAAATGTGACCATGCCACATGCTCTGAAATGAACAGTTGCACATCACAGTGGTCATGTGCACAACACACCAAGGATTCTGTCCCCATGAACATGTGCACAGCCTGGGAGTGGCTGCCCCCAAGTGCCACCCAAAAACAACATGTTGACCCCCATACACGGAAAAGGTAATGCAGCCTTACATGCCTTAGGATACAGTGTGGACAGGCTGTGGTGTTGTAGGTGTGCCCCTCACTCCCTGGGAAGTAAATGTGGCAGGCATACGTTCACCTGTGACAGGCATGGTGACATATGCCAGTGACTTGTACAGGGACGCGTTGTACAGCAATGGACCGATCGGTGCGCACGCATTGGCCATTGCATACGATGTGACCGGGTACGCGTTGTACAGCAATGGACCGATCGGTGCGCACGCATTGGCCATTGCATAAGATGTGAGCGGGTACGCGTTGTACAGCAATGGACCGATCGGTGCGCACGCATTGGCCATTGCATACGATGTGACCGGGTACGCGTTGTACAGCAATGGACCGATCGGTGCGCACGCATTGGCCATTGCATACGATGTGACCGGGTACGCGTTGTACAGCAATGGACTGATCGGTGTGCACGCACTGGCCATTGAATCTGTTGTGAGCGGGTACGCGTTGTACCCGGAATATGCGTTGTACAGCAATGGACCGATCGGTGTGCACGCACTGGCCATTGAATCTGTTGTGAGCGGGTACGCGTTGTACACGGAATACGCGTTGTACAGCAATGGACCGATCGGTGTGCACGCACTGGCCATTGAATCTGTTGTGAGCGGGTACGCGTTGTACAGCAATGGACCGATCGGTGTGCACGCATTGGCCATTGAATCTGTTGTGAGCGGGAACGCGTTGTACCCGGAATACGCGTTACACAGCAATGGACCGATCGGTGTGCACGCACTGGCCATTGAATCTGTTGTGAGCGGGTACGCGTTGTACAGCAATGGACCGATCGGTGTGCACGCACTGGCCATTGAATCTGTTGTGAGCGGGTACGCGTTGTACCCGGAATACGCGTTGTACAGCAATGGACCGATCGGTGTGCACGCACTGGCCATTGCATACGATGTGACCGGGTACGCGTTGTACAGCAATGGACCGATCGGTGCGCACGCATTGGCCATTGCATACGATGTGACCGGGTACGCGTTGTACAGCAATGGACCGATCGGTGCGCACGCATTGGCCATTGCATACGATGTGACCAGGTACGCATTGTTTTTCGAAAAACGCGTTGTACAGCAATGGACCGATCGGTGTGCACGCATTGGCTATGGCCTGGCATGGCAACGGATGCGTTTTCGAAAGTTTAACGAGTCTGATGCTGTGAATTCAGATGGCCACCCACAACAATGTTGCAAATTCATGGGTGTCATGAAGTTGAACTTTTGAAGGATGCTGTGGGTGTGTGTAAGTGGTGCAATTCCATGGATTGGCCAGATTCAGAAGATGCAAACGACTTGGACCTATCACTTTGGACGCATGGGACAGTATCTGCCTCAGCAGCACACATATAATGTTGGCTGTTCCCCTGAGAGCTCACTTGCCTGCACTACATGCTCCAGGACGACATCTGCCACCACCACTGCTGCTGTCTCTGCATCCTCTGGATCCTGCAATGGCACGTACTGTGGAGAGAGCCCCAGCCTTCAGCACTGAGGAGAACCAGGCCCTGCTGGACAGCCTCCTTCCACAGTACAGCAAGCTGTTTGGGAAACCAGGGGAGCAGGTGAGTGTGCTGTCCACTGCCTTACAAATGTGCATGTTGTCTGACTAGCCAGACTTACAGTCTGCACGCCACTGGCTAGCAGGCTCACTGAGTAGTTGTCACCCCCATAGTGTGTAGTTACATGCACTGAACAGGTATAGTGCAGTAACAGTGCATTTAAACAAGGTTTGACTTCCCAGGCAATGATACCATGTAGTAACTGCTGGCAAACTGTTCATAGCCATCCTTGCACTGCCCGTGTACATCATGTGCCCCTGTGATTGAGACATGTATATCCAAATGTGTGATGCACGGATTTGTTGCATGTGTAGTAATGGCCTTTACACTTTGTCATCCTCACAGGTTGATGCCCACCAGAAGCAGGAAATATGGCTGGACATCGCCCGGGCAGTAAGGTCTGTGGGGGTCTACAAGCGTCGGATCCGCAACTGCCAGAAGAGGTGGCAGGACATTCGGGGCTGGACCCGCAGGATTGCAAGGGTCCAGCTGAAGCTGTCGCCTCCTCGCAGGAGGGGCGGACACCGGACCCTGACCCCCCACATGCTCAGGATCCTGTCGGTGGTCTTCCCTGATCTGGATGGGCAGCTGAAGGGCAGACAGCAGCAAGGAGGGGGTGAGTCCATGACTGCACTGTGAGCTTTGTCTGACATGCTATGTGCCCTCCTCTGGCCTGGTTACATACACACACACAGGCATCCACAGTCACTCCGCAGTCCTCCGATACCTCTCCCTCCAAGGCCCCTTCCCTTGCCTCACCTGCAACCCCACCTACACAGCAGCTCTTCCTCTGTGACCTCGGCCTCTTCCCCTCCAATCCAGCTGATCCAGCATACAGGGGGAAGAGGAAGTCCACCCACACAGAGGGGAGTGCCCCTCGCCCCCGGACACCCTCCCCCAGGCGCAGACAGACTGAGGCCCCCATCCGCAAGTCCCCCGGACCCGGAAGAGCAAGACCCCACAGCCACCCTGCAGCTCAACCTGTCTTGTGGATTGTTACCTGCCTTGTTATGTTGGCCTAGGCCTGGCTGCCATGCTGCTTTTCTTTGCGCACGTTACACTGAGCCGGGCCTTCCTCGCCCTTTGCTCGTGCCAAGTTCTTTTGCACTGTCTGCATTTTCTGTTGTTCACCTTTTTGGGCTCAGTCTGCACAAACATGTACAAGGTCGCATAACAATGTATTTTGGTTCTTCCTGATATGGCCAGTCTCGCGCACCCAGACATAACATTATGTGCAATTGCCATGAAGAATTTGGTATGCTTTTAGTACTGTGGTTTACTAGCGCTTAGCACACACTTGGAGAAATCCCTTTCAGTGAGAAGAGCTATGATGTCCTGCTGATGTAATTCTGCATCTAGAGACTGAGGTATGGGGGTTCGCTAGTCAAAGCCCAGAGGTCTTCTATTATTATAATAAACTATCTTACTGCAAGGGGAGGGTGGTAATGTTATTTATACGTTTATCCACTGAGCTCTGAGATGCTTTCCCCGTTTGTATTCTATGGAATTGTAACCATGCTGCTTATATTAGTCATATGCATTATGCTATTAGTACTGACACGTGTACTGTACATTAGAGCACGTAAGTTGGAATAAACATTTTAACCTATTCAGTGTCTCTTCCTACGCACCTTGTGGACAAGTACGAGTGAGTGACGAAAGAGTGTTCTTGCTTCTGCGAGTCCTGAGATAAAGATACCGTGTTCTGGGTTGTCCAAACATTAGTACTTGGGTGCTAATGGGATGCTAAGCTAGTTGGGTTGGGGTTTTTGGGTGCTACGGTATATGGTGGCAAACCACTGTATTCCGGGGTCCCATTTTCCTGTGCATAGCTCTGTGTATGTGCAGAAACCTTATGACATGGCGCCCAACGTGGGGCAGCTTATCTGCGAGACGCTTGAGTAGTACTTGTGCTTGTCCACAAACCCCTCGCGTACGCTTCCGGAGGCGTAAGTGACGGTGATACCTCCTATATTGAATGTTTTATAGGTTCTTTCAAGCTTGATGTTATTAAAAAGGTTAGTTAACAGACCCATTTTTGTGCTCCCTGTTAGGTTGTCGAATATAACTGTTTAGTCATGGCTGGTGTGGCGATTGCTGCACATAGTCGAGGAGCACTCCGAGATCACTTACGGGTGTATGGAGTGCCTGATACAGGGATCGATTTGGTCTTTGTGGTTCAAGCCGATCCGGCTTACCACTTTGAGGTGTTTTACACTTGGATCACTTTTGAAGCGGTGGAGGCAGATGATAATCTGTTTCATGAATATAAACCCACCGTTATTCCTGCTGCCTATCGACCCTATACCACTCTTGAAGTACCTCTCACGGCTTGGCAGCACCGTGTTTGGTTCAATGGCGCCCTACCACAACCAACTACCGCAGTTCGTTTAGGCCCCTTATCAATTCAGGGGGCCACTTGGCCTGTATTGGCCGGGTATACCCCGCATCCAAATTATCTGGCATTACCGCTTGCGGAACTGCGCACTATGCATACCGAATTGGTGCGAGTGCATCGAGCCCTAGTGACATACGTTACAGGTAGCCTCCATGGAGCTGCTCCTGTAGTCGCAGGCCAACCAGCTATTGCAGCTGGAGTGACCATAAGTCCTGTCATGGTAAATTCTGTGATGGGCAAACGTCCACAAAATAAGGACGACTATCCTTACTGGCTTGCAGAAAAGTTCGATCAGATAGAAGCAGTGTTTCCCCATACATCCCCAGTAGATAAACACCGCATCCTCACGATAAGTTTGCCAAAAGACATAATCCCCGATTTGACATCATGTGAAAATTGGGGTAAGGTATTCGCAGCAGTTTATTCAAAATGTTTTCTACCCTCTGTAATTAAAAAAGTACAGGATGAACATGGCCCTGAAGCGGCTGTGGAATTAGGGATGAGACTAGTGGGAGTGTTTGATGTAGTAGCTGAGCTGATCCTTGGAAATGTCAAGGGCGATGCTATGAACTTTCAAGTAGCGAATGCTTTGGCTTTGGTCCCAGAGTTGGACAGGCCTCGCGAATTACCGAAAATTATTGCCCGGGCTTATAAAACAATTGGAAGAAATAGCCTAGGCAACAAGCCTTTTGTAAAAATGCAAACTCAATCGCAAACACAAGTTACACAAACAAAAAGTGCATCTGAGAAAGATGATAAACCAGTCTTCACTAAAAAGAGTTGGAGACAGAAAAAACAGAGTAAGCAACAAAAGAAGCCGGGGTCGAGAGGCGCTTCCCCAGTTTCGGTTTCTTCTGAACGTACTTATGATTTACGTGATAGGTCAAGGATTAAATCACCAGAAAGGTTTCAGAGCTCTGATACGCGTTCTCCTCGTTCTTCACAGGCCCAGACGTCGTCACAGGCTGGTGGAGGAGGACGGCAAGATAGAGGAAGGGGCCGAGAGGCTCCCCAGGAGCGAGACCAACCTCGACAACAAGTCAGAGGGAAAGCAGAAGACTTTCATCTTCCTCGACCGCAATTTCAGAAGAAAAAGGTTGCCGCTGTCACAGCGAAATATGCCTCAGACCGTGAGAACGAGACTCCAGAATTGGACGTGGGCAGTGACCCTCCTAGACAGCGCCGCGGAAGTTACCATAGTGCGGGAGGCGCTACGTCCTCATATGGAGGCGACAGCAACTGAAACATTCGTTACTGTAGAGACAGCTGACACGAGAGTGGCACCCCCTGACAGACTATATAATATAGTCATACAAATTGAAGGTGACATACCGCGTGAAATAAAAGGGATTTTTTGGGAAAATCTAACCTCTTCATATGACATTTTGTTAGCAGAGGTGGATTGGCCACCCCCATTCGTTTTAGCTGCACATAAAGGAGAGGAGGTAATCCTTCCAAGCTTTTCACGGCATGTCCCAAAAGACAAAGCTGAAGCACTTGCAGCTGAGTGGGCTGTGTACCTGGCACCAGCGTTATACCGCAACCATGTGGGATGGGATGAAGAATCACCTCCTCATGCAATACCTTTGCGGTCACTACCGCAGCCACAACCCCAATATCCCATTAAACGGCAGGCAAAAGGCCCCGTCTCCGAAATTCTGACACAGTTGGAATATCAGGGAGTAATTGAACCATGCGTATCACCTATGAACAATCCCCTTTTCGTGGTTTCTAAACCCGATGGATCGTACCGCTTAGTTTTGGATTACCGGCATTTAAATACTCATTGTCGGAACTTTGCGGTGCAAAATACACACAGTTCTGCGCTTGTAGACAGTCTTGTTCGTAAAAAATACAAAACGACACTTGACCTTTCAAACGGTTTCTACACGCACAACCTAGCCCCGGAGAGTGGTCAATGGACCGCATTCACTTCCGGTGGTAAATTATTCCAGTTCCGGCGTTTACCCATGGGCTACAAAAATAGTCCGGGTATATTCGCCGCCCGTGTTGTTTCTTTGTTAAATGACATTGATCAAGACGCATGTTCGTACGTAGATGACATCTAACTGACGGACGACGAATTATTTCAGCATTTGTCCCGTGTGGACCGCATTATTCTTGAATTTGCGGAGCAGGGTTACAAATTTAACTTTGCTAAATCACACATTGCTGAATTTACAGTTCTGTTCTTGGGCTATGAGCTCAACAACGAAGGTAAGGGCTTAGCCCCCATTTCTTGGAAAAATGTGCACATTTGTGCCCCCAAATACTCTGAAGAAACTTCAGTCTTTGCTGGGTTTCTTGAATTTCGGGCGTACTTACATTCCCGAATATGCCCAGCGTATCAAGCCTTTGTATGCTTTGATACAACCTACTTATTCAAGGTCTTGCTGGCTGCCTGAGCATACCTCAATTCTGCAGTCTTTGCAGACAGACCTATTGGAGTCTAAATATCTTTTGACTCGTGATAACCACACAAACCTGGTGATTAGAATAATTCCGGGGGCGGTGGGATTCACCTATTTAACCTTTAATGAAGGTGATACAGTACCCATCGCATACAAGTCACATCTGTACACTTCCGCTGAATTGCGCTTTACATCTGTCGAAAAAGTTCTAACTGCAGTGCAAATGGCGATTCTGAAAGAACGCGCACTAGCACAGGGAAAGCGGATTCTGGTGGTAACACCCTGTCCTGCCCTGGAGGCAGTAACAAAGGCAAGTGTACCGAACTCAAAAGCAATGCATCCCCGTTGGATACAATGGGCTACATCTTTGACGTCTTCGGACGTCACTTTTGTTTTTGATTCTTCTCTTCAGACTCAGGAGTTTTTGCAGTATGAATTCGTTCATCCTCCTCCTTTGTTTTTACTACCGCTTGAGGATTACAAATGTGTGATCTACACCGATGGTTCGGCGCAACCGGCCACTGGGTCCAAGCACGCTTATTCAGCTGCATGTGCTATTGTTGCGGGTTCCTTTGTAGATGGAAAGTTCAAATCCTCTGCAGTGCATACTCGCACACTTGGAGATAGTACCGCACAATTGGCCGAGCTGCATGCATTGCTACTTGCGCTTGAGTTCGCTTCTCAGGATGAGACCACTCTTATTGTATGTGATTCTTTTTACTGTGTACAATCTTACAATGACAATCTGTTTTTCTGGTCGAAAACGACTACAAGGACGCAAAAGGGAGCACAATTAAGCATAAAATGCTTTGGGTTCGAGTGGCAGAATTGCAACAACGTCTGCCCCTCACACAGGTGGTTCACACCTTAGGCCATCAGCGGGTGGGCGCACACGCTATAGGTAACGATCTGGCAGATGAAGCTGCCCGTTCAGCAGTAGTCACGTGTTCAGTAGCAGCGGTTACCAGGTCCATGTCTAAAATAGACCCTGTTATATTAGCAGCTATTGCTGCAACCAAGGAAGGTAATAATTACCCTACAGGTTTCCCTTCCAAGTATTCTTACACATTAAGTCCCGATCAGGTTCCTTATGTAACTATACCTGACGTTGGAGATCGGCTGATCCCCAACGCGGACCGCAGGAGTGCCTTGATATCAGCTGCACACGAAGGCATGGCTTCGGCTCATGCAGGTGTGTCAGCTACAGTTTCCATCTTGCAGCAGCGTTATTGGTGGCGTGGATTGTATAAAGACACCCGTGCTTTTGTGCTTTCTTGCGACGTTTGTCAACAGATTAAGCCTTCCACGGTAACACGTCCACCACAAACACCGCTCTGCATTGCTAACAGACCCTTTGGGTGTGTTTACTTGGATCACTGCGGTCCATTCTCATCAGACACTGCCTTTAAATACATCTTAGTGGCAGTGGACTCGTGCACACGGTTTCTCTGGGTCTGGCCACAACGGAGTGCTGACGCCCGAAATGTAATCAGGGATTTGCGTGTCTTTGTGGGAATTTTCGCATGCGGCACCTTCCATTCGGACCAAGGTCCAGCGTTTGCCTCTAGGGCTTACAAGGATGCAATGGCTTCGCTTGGGGTGCGGGTGAAATTTTCGTCTCCGTATAGGCCTGAGGGCAACTCTATCATTGAACGAATGAACCGTGACTTAAAGCAATCCTTAACAGCTAGGGTTATAGGTACTGGCAGGAACTGGCTGGCCCATTTGTATACCGTTCAGCGTGCACTTAATAATCTCCCTAGAAGACCTCTGGGTGGGCGGACCCCATACGAAATGCTCTTTGGCATAAGAATGTTTGTGCCTGACCTTGAGGGTCCAGACATCGCGGCGCAATCCGCCAAGTTTGATGTAGATAACCATTCTGCTATGTTACAGGACTTACAAGAAGCCCGAGACAAACTTGCAACTACACATTTGCCTTCAGCCACAGATCCTGCGTTGCAGATTCCGGTAGCCGGCTGGCTTCCAAAGGTTGGAGAACTGGTTCGAGAAAAGGTTGAAAACAAAAAAGAATTCGGCCCCTCTTTTCGTGCACCGGTTCCAGTTCTGGGCTTGAAGGGAACACGTACAGTCATTTTACCACCGCTTCCTGGTCGCAAGGAGAACAGATACATCTCAGTGGAAAATGTCAAGCTACAGCGCCTGGCCGATCCTGAATAGTGTCACACCAGCGGTCTCTTGTCCTGCCATTTATCGGACATATGTTCATAGTCCATCTGCACGAACGATCGCTGATGCTGTAATTGAGATGGTTGATTTGCCTGAATCCTCTACTTTGCCTGAAACTACGATTGATCCCCAACTCTCCACCAACATCGACGAGGACGAGTATACATATCCCGCATCTGAATCGGTGGCACATCAACCAACAACGCCACTTGGCCCGACTCGTTATTCCTTTGATTCGGATTCCACATCTTCAAAAGTTCCATCCAAGTTCAGTATTTTTATATCCTGGTTTAGAGACAATTTTTTGATTCCACCCTGGACATACATCTGGTTGGTACTTTTCTTGATTTTTTTGTTCATGTCCATTGGCTTTGTCACAGTGTTTTTTCTACTAATCAATGGTCACTATTTGCCTGAACGCTCTGCTGTAGACTATGTTTCTGGAACTTTGGCTCCTCATTCCTCGTCTCACATCATGAAGCGTGACCACACATTTGTGAACATTTCAGCTTTCCCAGTTGCTGATGGCATCGTATGGGATGCAGTGAACTATCAAATCCATGGTCCGACGGAAATTATTAATGTACCTAATGTCCTTCGTGTTTCAATGGGTGATGTAGTACAAAATAATATTCATTCTGATGATTGGGATGTGCATGCCGTTGAAGCATTGTTTGCCGATTTAAAATATTATGCATCTTTTAATGCTGAAGATCTATATATGAATTCTGCTAATTATGCCGATTTGTATTGTTACCAACATTGGGGTAATCATTTTCTCCATAAGCCCAGTGCCCTGCGTAGTTCTGTTAACTATACCCAATGGGAACATTGTCCAAACCCCTTGCCAGGTAGCTCTCAAACTCTTCGAAATAAGTTTAATTATTTTACTGATTTTAATCGGTCGAACCCTGCATCCTATTATTTTAGACTTAATAACACATCAACTCAGAAAATTATGTTAACACACACCAAATTGCTTTATTCAGGTTCTTTTCTAAGTGCCCTAGCTGTGGGTGGTTATGAGTACTGGGATACTACAGTGGATTTAAAATCTATTTGGGGCTCCAAGCCATGGCAGGTACAGGGAACCGAGGCATTACATCGTGCTTGCCTCATCCCTGCCCAAATTATGTTCCTCAATGTCTCCATCTATCAGACTACATGTTGGGGCTTAGCAACCACTAAACAATTGAATACGCCATCAATACCATCCCTGTCGAGTTTTCCTAATGAAAGCTCACGATTCAATCTGTCCCTCGTGTCCCTGCAGGCAATGTTACAAAATAATTTGTTTAATGTTTCTGGGCTGGTTCAGTCACCCTGGTTAGTATGGCCTATATCATCTA
The DNA here is from genome assembly GCA_963921515.1 of Calotriton arnoldi. Taxonomy (NCBI): domain Eukaryota; kingdom Metazoa; phylum Chordata; class Amphibia; order Caudata; family Salamandridae; genus Calotriton; species Calotriton arnoldi. The sequence continues at coordinate 386,639 of CAWUFW010007954.1, read as the reverse complement.
ATGCATGTCAAATGCGTTTTCACGATTCTGGTGCTAGCTACACACAGGATAGGCCTGATCCGAGATTTACTGATTCCCGTACTGTCACTACATATTCTGTTGGTAAATTATGCAAACAATGGCTGCAACATTCGTCCCTTGATTCTGTTAAACAACATTTTGGGGAGTTAATACATCGTATTTTTAACGCATCTAACACTGAAGGCCTAGTACACTTTTTTAAGGTCGTGGGGTCGGGCTTGGTGTCCTCCTTCCAAACTATTTTTGGTGTCATCCCGGCTTTCATACATTCTATTTTTTCCAGTGTCTTTGGCGGTTTCCCGTTGATCCTCGCTTTAGCGGCTGGTGTCTTGCTCTTAATTTGCTTTCTGCGCAATGGCTGCTCCCCAATGGGACCTGCTCGATCCAGAACGCCTCCAGCTGCTCCGTGAGCGCCTTTTGGCTGGTTTTGGTGTCTTGCCATTGGCGACACTGAGTGTGTCATATACTCTTTCATTTCGCTTTGCGTATTTCACTTGCGTGCAACCTGTGATGACTTGTGTCCGCTGTCCTTTCACCTGGACTCTGGATTATTGCCTCTCCAATTCGTCATTGTCTGTTCCGGATTTTGTTCAGTTGATGGGTCCCTTAGAGGCCCATGAGCAGGACTGTTCCGTTGCTGGCTGTATGGCGCGTGCGGCTGCACTGGGGATTTTGGCGCAATGGGATATCTGGGCGGCTGCCCAGGATCTCCTACAACGAAGCTGTTTCAATTATCACGCAAGCTGTCCCGCATTGCTTCTGGATGCTCCCTTTGCTGAGGAGCATTCCTGCTCTTTTGATCTCATGGATTGGATGGCATCTATGTTTTTTGACGATTCCAATGATGAACTCTTGGAGGGTATGGCATTTTTCTGCACTTACACTTTCATGGAGTGATCTGCCCTTCGCCGTTTGGGCGCTCCCTGTGCTCCAACAGCTGTGTTTTTCCTCTGATGGGCCTCTGTCCTGGCCGCCGGACTGTCCAGGGAGGGTGTCTTGTGGATTGTTACCTGCCTTGTTATGTTGGCCTAGGCCTGGCTGCCATGCTGCTTTTCTTTGCGCACGTTACACTGAGCCGGGCCTTCCTCGCCCTTTGCTCGTGCCAAGTTCTTTTGCACTGTCTGCATTTTCTGTTGTTCACCTTTTTGGGCTCAGTCTGCACAAACATGTACAAGGTCGCATAACAATGTATTTTGGTTCTTCCTGATATGGCCAGTCTCGCGCACCCAGACATAACATTATGTGCAATTGCCATGAAGAATTGGTATGCTTTTAGTACTGTGGTTTACTAGCGCTTAGCACACTTGGAGAAATCCCTTTCAGTGAGAAGAGCTATGATGTCCTGCTGATGTAATTCTGCATCTAGAGACTGAGGTATGGGGGTTCGCTAGTCAAAGCCCAGAGGTCTTCTATTATTATAATAAACTATCTTACTGCAAGGGGAGGGTGGTAATGTTATTTATACGTTTATCCACTGAGCTCTGAGATGCTTTCCCCGTTTGTATTCTATGGAATTGTAACCATGCTGCTTATATTAGTCATATGCATTATGCTATTAGTACTGACACGTGTACTGTACATTAGAGCACGTAAGTTGGAATAAACATTTTAACCTATTCAGTGTCTCTTCCTACGCACCTTGTGGACAAGTACGAGTGAGTGACGAAAGAGTGTTCTTGCTTCTGCGAGTCCTGAGATAAAGATACCGTGTTCTGGGTTGTCCAAACATTAGTACTTGGGTGCTAATGGGATGCTAAGCTAGTTGGGTTGGGGTTTTTGGGTGCTACGGTATATGGTGGCAAACCACTGTATTCCGGGGTCCCATTTTCCTGTGCATAGCTCTGTGTATGTGCAGAAACCTTATGACAAACCACCAAGTCTCCTTCCTCCATCCCTCAGGCCCCCACTCCACAGGTTCCCCCACCACACCCTGCCCCAGGTTCCCCCACCCACAGATACACCATCCCCAAAAAGATCCGGCCTTCTCCCCCTACCACTTGCTCTTCCAGCACCACACCCCCGCTGCGCTTGTTTGTGCCACTGGTGTGGAGAGCGTGTCCTCCCCCTCTGTCCTGCCCACCTTACCTGAACCCCATTCTACTCCCCTGGAGATAGGCACTGCAGTGGAGTCCACTACCACCCTGTCTGACTTGGGCACTGCAGTGGGGAACCTGTCCACTCCATCTGCACGGCCCACTGCAGTCGTGCCGGCACCCACACCATCTGACTCATGCCCCCCAGTTGTGCCGCCACACACCATGTCAGACACCTCCACTGCAGTTGTCAGTGACTCTCCAGCACCCACCACCCCTTCCCTGCCTCCTTCTGGTGAGCCCTGATCCTGTCCCTGCGGTGCCTGGCCTGCCCCCGGTATGCCCCTCCGAGGGGAATGTCCCTGATGTGTAGCTGTGCAGGCATGCAAAGGGTGACATCTGGCACTGTCACTCTGTTTGGACTCTTGTTATGGACTAGCCATTGGCCTTTGTTATATTTCTGGACTTTCACTTCTTCACACACAAATGCTGAATAAAGCTACTTTCTGTTCTCTAGTGGTTTTGCTTTTGATGTACATGATGTTGATGATGCTAACCGTGCCCTTGCTGCACTGATGGTGATTTTTGATATCATGGAAATTAAGTGTTACTGTGCAGGACCCCGTGTGGTCCAGGGGGAATGTGTCCTATCCTGGTGTGTATCCATGTCATCCTTTGCAGCAATATGAGGGTGTCATGTTTTCAATATTTGGCAATGGGATTTCCTACTTTTATTTGAAATATCACATCTGTGGCTTACACCCCTGCACATCTGGTGTGCTTGCCATTGTTCAATTTGTCTATTTTCCTGACTGTGTGACCATCTCCACTGGACATGCAAGTTTGGGCATCAATGGGGAAGGACTAATCTGTGTGATCAGTGCAACTTGCCATACATGTGTGTTGGATCTGTGCAGATGGTGTCGGTGACACTCCCATGACCAGGCTGATGTGACGAGAGCCTTCATTTTGTGCTAATTGTTGACTGAGTGACCAAGTGTACTGCTGATATGATAGAGCCCTGCAGAGACAACGTATGGCACAGCTTTCCTTACACAGGAGTGGAGTGCCCTCATGGCAGTGTGTAATTCCGTGACATTGCCTGAGCCCAAGGTGTGTGTTGTGTGAGCATGTTTGTGTGTGTTCACTTCCGTTTTGCAACAGAGGCTGGGATCCCTAGTGATGTTCCTGTTTGTGATGCTTGCTGAGTTGACCTATGTACTACCCAAATCTTCGCACTGGGTTCTCTGGGATGTGGGTGCATGGCACATTACTGGTCATCAGGGTGTCATCCATAGAAGTGTTTGCTGTCAGGGCTGAGTTTGTGGGCAAACGCAGATGAGACACAGTCAGGATTCCCCTTGGCACTTGTTGGTTACACAAGTCATGTAATTTACAGTTTGTGTTAGCTTTCAGTGATTGTGACACGTTGTGTGTGTGACTGCTGCCACTACTCTGGGTCAGAGCTGCAATGTTGGAAGTTGTCTATGTGTGTTCTTTGTGGGTGACCTTGACTTCTTCATTGGTGTGTGACTGTGTCCGGGATCACATTGATTGTGGTGGATTTCACGTAATGCCCATGTACAGCGTACTGTGCAGTGTGTCAGACATTCACGAGTCTTGTTGACTGGCCATGTGTGATGGGTTTCTGCACCTTAGTTCCCACCACCACCCCTGGGATTGTCATGGGTGCATGTGCAATGTCACCAGTCCATGTGAGCTTCACTGCTGCACATTGGTGGAGATCAAGGTGTGTGGTGTTGAGTGTGTGCAAATGAGAGTTGTTGCACGGCTAGACCCCTACCTCCATGTTGGCCTTGGCTGACAGGCCGTGCTGATTGATTTGTGCTTGTGTAGGTGTGATGGTAGTTTGTTGCTCAGGACACATGACTGTGGTTCACGGTGTGAACGACATCTAGCTTTGTCATCACAGTGGGATTATCATGCAGGCCACGGTCAACACGATGTGGGGTCCCTGGGGGTAGTGCTGTGGTGGGTCTGTCTCTTGCTGTGTTATTTGCTGTTCCTACAAGCTGGTGTGACATGTGTAATTTGGGCTCCCTCTCATCTAACAATGCCTGTTTGCCCACATAGGGGAATCCGATCCATGAGTTACTTTTGTGTGGCACTGTATACACATCTGTGTAATTGTAATTCAGGCCTCCTCATGTGTTGTGTGGTTGCCTGGGGACACTGGCACACCCCCATCACCTGTTGTGTTTGATCTGCAGTGTGAGGCTGCCTGTTTGTGTTTGTGCATCTGCACCACTGCATTGGCATATCTTTAGTGTGCCATTGGCTGTATGTTGTTTGTTGGCTTTCCCCTGCTGTCCCTGGGACTCCTAGGTCATCAGTCAGCACAATGATCATGGTTTGTATGTCCCATTGCTGCCATGGTATGGTATTTGTTCACCTGACATCTACAGTCTCCAAAGGATATCTACATTTGTGTGTCCATTGGTGCAGATATGTGGGGCTGCATTATGATGGTCACTTCTGTCATTGTGTTATTGAGGAATGTTGCCAATGTCAGCCCCCATGGGTGATGTTTGTCTGCACATGGCCAAAGGTATATCTTATTTGCACTGCACTGTTTGCTTCACCCAATGTATGTTGTTATGGGACACAAGCACTACTATGCCACAGATGTGTTTGTTGTTCTGTGACCAGGAATCATCCATTCTGTTTGGCATTTGCAGCTTTTACCATTACTACACTTACCTTTTGGGCACTGTGGTGATGGGTGTTTAGACCCCATTGCTACAATGTTCAGAATGTGCTTCAGCTATGGACCCCACACTTCCCTTTTGGTCACTGTGGTGATGGGTGTTTAGACCCCATTGACACACTGTTCAATAGGGCTTCAGCTATGGACCCCAGACTTACCTTTTGGTCACTGTGATGATGGGGTGTTATACCCCATTGCCACAGTGGTCATGGTCTGCTTGCATTGTGGAGCCCACACACATTTATGTGTGACACATGTGATAGGGGGTCACATTGTATGCTCAATGACATGTTCAGTGTTGTGGGCATTTGACACAGACTACACACGCTTGTCATGGTGTTGGTGGGATGTATTTTCAGACATTCCTTATGTTGGAGTATGCTGGTTGTGTCATGCATTTCCCGTCCTATGTTTAGGGGTGGTGTGGGTGGTAGGCATTCATCCCCCTATGAGTGGGGATGGTGGTAGTGGTAGGCATCCAGGCCCCCCTGAGTAGGGGTGGTGGTGGTGGTAGGCATCCAGGCCCCCCTGAGTAGGGGTGGTGGTAGTGGTAGGCATCCAGCCCCCCATGAGTAGGGGTGGTGTTGGTGGTAGGCATCCAGCCCCCCCTGTGTAGGGGTGGTGGTAGTGGTAGGCATCCATCCCCCTATGAGTGGGGTTGGTAGTAGTGACAGGCATCCAGCCCCCCTGAGTAGGGGTGGTGGTGGTGGTAGGCATCCAGGCCCCCTGAGTAGGGGTGGTGGTAGTGGTAGGCATCCATCCCCCTATTAGTGGGGATGGTAGTAGTGACAGGCATCCAGGCCCCCTGAGTAGGGGTGGTGGTGGTTGTAGGCATCCAGGCCCCCTGAGTAGGGGTGGTGGTAGTGGTAGGCATCCATCCCCCTATGAGTGGGGTTGGTAGTAGTGACAGGCATCCAGCCCCCTGAGTAGGGGTGGTGGTGGTGGTAGGCATCCAGGCCCCCTGAGTAGGGGTGGTGGTAGTGGTAGGCATCCATCCCCCTATGTGTGGGGTTGGTAGTAGTGGCAGGCATCCAGCCCCCCTGAGTAGGGGTGGTGGTGGTGGTAGGCATCCATCCCCCTATGTGTGGGGCTGGTAGTAGTGGCAGGCATCCAGACCCCCCTGAGTAGGGGTAGTGGTAGTGGTAGGCATCCATCCCCCTATTAGTGGGGATGGTAGTAGTGACAGGCATCCAGCCCCCCTGAGTAGGGGTGGTGGTAGTGGTAGGAATCCATCCCCCTATGAGTGGGGATGGTAGTAGTGACAGGCATCCAGCCCCCTGAGTAGGGGTGGTGTTAGTGGTAGGCATCCAGGCCCCCCTGAGTAGGGGTGGTGGTAGTGGTAGGCATCCAGGCCCCCCTGAGTAGGGGTGGTAGGCATCCAGACCCCCCTGAGTAGGGGTGGTGGTAGTGGTAGGCATCCAGCCCCCCATGAGTAGGGGTGGTGTTGGTGGTAGGCATCCATCCCCCTATGAGTGGGGTTGGTAGTAGTGATGGGCATCCAGCCCCCCCTGAGTAGGGGTGGTGGTAGTGGTAGGCATCCAGGCCCCCCTGAGTAGGGGTGGTGGTAGTGGTAGGCATCCAGGCCCCCCTGAGTAGGGGTGGTGGTGGTGGTAGGCATCCAGGCCCCCCTGAGTAGGGGTGGTGGTAGTGGTAGGCATCCAGCCCCCCATGAGTAGGGGTGGTGTTGGTGGTAGGCATCCATCCCCCTATGAGTGGGGTTGGTAGTAGTGACGGGCATCCAGCCCCCCTGAGTAGGGGTGGTGGTGGTGGTAGGCATCTAGGCCCCCCTGAGTAGGGGTGGTGGTAGTGGTAGGCATCCATCCCCCTATTAGTGGGGATGGTAGTAGTGACAGGCATCCAGGCCCCCCTGAGTAGGGGTGGTGGTGGTGGTAGGCATCCAGGCCCCCCTGAGTAGGGGTGGTGGTAGTGGTAGGCATCCATCCCCCTATGAGTGGGGTTGGTAGTAGTAGGGACAGGCATCCAGCCCCCCCCTGAGTAGGGGTGGTGGTGGTAGTGGTAGGCATCCAGGCCCCCTTGAGTAGGGGTGGTGGTAGTGGTAGGCATCCATCCCCCTATTAGTGGGGATGGTAGTAGTGACAGGCATCCAGGCCCCCCTGAGTAGGGGTGGTGGTGGTGGTAGGCATCCAGGCCCCCATGAGTAGGGGTGGTGGTAGTGGTAGGCATCCATCCCCTATGAGTGGGGTTGGTAGTAGTGACAGGCATCCAGCCCCCCCTGAGTAGGGGTGGTGGTGGTGGTAGGCATCCAGGCCCCCCTGAGTAGGGGTGGTGGTAGTGGTAGGCACCCATCCCCCTATAAGTGGGGTTGGTAGTAGTGGCAGGCATCCAGCCCCCCCTGAGTAGGGGTGGTGGTGGTGGTAGGCATCCATCCCCCTATGTGTGGGGATGGTAGTAGTGACAGGCATCCAGCCCCCCCTGAGTAGGGGTGGTAGTAGTGGTAGGAATCCAACCCCCTATGAGTGGGGATGGTAGTAGTGACAGGCATCCAGCCCCCCCTGAGTAGGGGTGGTGTTAGTGGTAGGCATCCAGGCCCCCCTGAGTAGGGGTGGTGGTAGTGGTAGGCATCCATCCCCCTATTATTGGGGATGGTAGTAGTGACAGGCATCCAGGTCCCCCTGAGTAGGGGTGGTGGTAGTGGTAGGCATCCAGGCCCCCCTGAGTAGGGGTGGTGGTGGTGGTAGGCATCCAGGCCCCCCTGAGTAGGGGTGGTGGTAGTGGTAGGCATCCAGCCCCTCATGAGTAGGGGTGGTGTTGGTGGTAGGCATCCATCCCCCTATGAGTGGAGTTGGTAGTAGTGACGGGCATCCAGCCCCCCTGAGTAGGGGTGGTGGTAGTGGTAGGCATCCATCCCCCTATGAGTGGGGTTGGTAGTAGTGACAGGCATCCAGCCCCCCCTGAGTAGGGGTGGTGGTGGTGGTAGGCATCCAGCCCCCCCCTGAGTAGGGGTGGTAGTAGTGGTAAGCATCCATCCCCCTATTAGTGGGGATGGTTGTAGTGACAGGCCTCCAGCCCCCCCTGAGTAGGGGTGGTGTTAGTGGTAGGCATCCAGGCACCCCTGAGTAGGGGTGGTGGTAGTGGTAGGCATCCATCCCCCTATGGGTGTGTATGGCATTGGTGGTAGCCATCCCGCCCCTATGGTTCTGCTGTTGCTGGTGTATGTCATTTCTGCATCCCTATGTGTGTGTGACATATGTTCGGTACGTGTGGTTTGTTTGTGTAGTGGGTGTTTGACTTACCGTCTTCGCCGTACGCGTCCGTACCGGTTCCGGTAATAGATGTAGAGTATTGGTAGGACCTGAGCTATGGGATTCATGGTTTGTTCGTCTCGTTCGGGTTTCTCGTGGCTTCGACTCGTACTCGCCGCTGGCTTGTTCATCTCGTAGCCTTGGATCGTCTTGTGGCGCGAATCGGAGCTTATGTACAGCTCTCCCGGATGCTCTGGTGTGCCGGACGTAGCGACGGGTTGGGCGCGTACGGAATGCGCATCGTACTAGTCCGGCCGGAAGGTGCTGTGTATTTGGTTCCGTGCGACTCGATTGGACGTTTACGGATCCGGCTCGGGCGGGGAACAGGAGCTGAAATGGGTGAGTACGGCTCGCTCGGAATCTGGGCTGTTATGCGCGTCGTACTTGTTCGTTCGGATGACTGTCCGAATCGGTCGGGGAAACACGCGTTCGGCTTGGTTTTTTTCCGGACGAATACTGTTAGGTGCCCTACCGGCCGAGATCGGAATCGACCCCTTAGTCATCTTGTTCGTCTAAAAAGTTCATTCATTTTCATGACATGAAATGACTTTGATTTTTGAACAACTTATCGATCATTTTCTATCAAATGTAAATATTATTGCTAAATTCATTCATATTGTATTTTATTTTTCAATATATGCCTGATATGAAAAGCAATGCTTCAAATGTACAGTACCTTTTGCATTATAATAGGTTTTTTAAATACCTTTTAAATGGTTTTATGAAATATTTTAGCAATATGCGGTACTCCATTTAATGTTTAGTATTTTAAATGTTTAGCATTTTAGTATTATCGTACACACGTGTCCTTATATAGGCACAATTCGCCCTGCCCTTATATAGGCATAAAATCCCAGTCCTTATTTAGGCATTAAACCGTTGTTTGTAGTTGGCCTGGTATATGCTGTTCACTAGTTAAAGTGGACACCTTGCACCAGTACAATTCGACTCTTATGGTAGGTAGGTTTAAGACAACCTTTATAGAAAGCTATCCTAGTGGTAGCTGTGGAGAGCAGCCTTCAGGCTAAGTCTTGGAGGAATGTAAAGCAGCTTGTTTTACCACACAATCTCCTGAATCACCAAATGAAAAGACACCACAAAGGTATATATATCAAATATATATGTATTTATTACTAAACAACTCTCTACTAATCTCTTTATGAGATTAGAAGTCAGGAACATATGTACAAGTCAATTGTTATCAAAAATAAGTTAGCACAAGTAAATATCACAATCTTATCTTGGCTAGACCGGGGTCTAGAGCACATAGAATTGAGGGACCCCAAAGAACCACCCCAGGTAGTTGTAGGAGACCCACAGGGGACGGACGCGGTGTTCAGACACTGGTGCGAGTCCTGTACGAGTCTATGCGAGAGAACGCGATTGAGTTATCAATGTTACAGGTCCCTGGCGTGTTCGAGGCGAACACACCGATCGGTCAGTACGAGTCGAAGGACGCGGATACTGGTAGAGTTACAAGGGAGTTGGACGCGATGTGTCTAACACAGACGCGAACCCTGTACGAGCCAGTGCGAGAATCGCATGGGGAAAATTGGAGTTTTAGGGCACTTCTAGGGTAGCTACAAGCAAGCCACTTACAGGGTAAGTAGTTCTAGGGCCCACACCCACAGGAGCACCGTAGTGCTGAAGTTACCTCACCCAGGGGAGCCGGGTGCATAGGTGTCCTTTGATGTCGGGTCGCAGCGTCGTTCTCAATGGGAGCCAGTGAAGACTTGCTGCTTGCGACGACAGAAGAAGTGTCCGTTGGAATCCAAGCCTGGATTTGGAAGGAGGAAGACCTGAAAACAGAGGGGACAGTGTTCACAGTCACTTGGCAGTGACCCGGGGCAAGGAAGATGAATGCCCACCGTCGTCGACAGGATTCAGGGCATTCACTGATTTCTTGACTCTTCGACCACGAGGTCCAGGAGGCGTCGAGGATGGCCAGGAGCTGGATTCAGCGTGTCCCACAAAGTCTGCAGCTAACTGCGGTATCGGCGACCCGATTGGAGCCAACAAGCCTTGGTAGCAGCAAGTCTCGTGGAAATGACAAAAAAGTCAATGGTGCAGACCAGCAAGGTCTGGGGGACTTACCCAGCAAGGGTATGTCAGGGCAGGCCTGGTGAAACCAGGGGAGCCCTTTGGTTTTGTTGAAAAGTCTTCTGGGGACCCACAAGCCGGCTGGCAAGGGATTGTGAAGACGCCTCAGGAGGATTCACTCAACAGGGGCCCACGGTCACTCGGGACGGTGTAGACCTCTGATTTTGGGAGGGATCACTGCTAGAGGCTGGGACCACACGTGGTCCAAAGCACAAGTTCGTAGACCGTCATGAAGGGGTTGCACTCGACAATAGTGCACAGTACCCAGGGGCTGCGGTTCCTTGTTGCTCGTGGGGTCCACTTGCCTCAGCTTCGCTGGGGACTCACGATGGCCTTGGAGAAGTCAGGAAATCCTCTTCCTGGGCTGCAGGGACTTCGGGCTCCGGCGGGAGCGGCATAGTTTGCGACCGTCGTTATAGTTTTTGGTGCCTGCCAAGCAGGGGAGTCACTCCTTGACTCCAAGGGAGATTCTTCAGTCTTCCAGAGGTAGTGGAACGTTGAAGGTCCAGGATTCTTCTTAAGAGCGTCATCCAGGGGTATCTAGGTTGCAATGCACAGGTTCCCCCTCTTATACTAAAGAGAAGGGAGGGACTAGCTCTATGACCCCACCTATGGGAGGGTCAGGGGAGTGGGTGGCTACACCCACTTCCCTTTGTCCAGTTTCGTGCCAGAGCAGGGGCAGGTAGCCCCTGAGCTGGTTTGAACTGGCATATGCACAGAGGAGCCTTCTGCTCCCCCAGTGCAGGACTTCAAAGCACTCTAAGAGTGCACCCACCCAGCCCCAATACACTAAACCCTGTCTGGGAGGTGGTCACACCCCCTTGGGACAGGATACCTATTGTTGGGCCTCCTCCACTGCGAGTGTTGGTCATCAGCAGGAGGGCAGCCCGTGTCTGTGACTGGTGGCATCCATTTTGTGATGCCAGGGCTCTTCAGGATTCTACCGCGTTTCCACAGTAGGTACATGTATATCCCTCTAGAAGGGTGGAATGCTACCCCCGCTGCCAGAACTGGCGGGGGGTAGTATTCCAAGATGTTTGACACCAAACACGACATGTTTCCATGCAGCCATCCCAAAGTTAGCATTTAACACGAGGTTATAATGCGCTTAAGAGTATATGGTCAGGCTGCACTACAAACAGCCCTCGAGAAGGGTCTCCGAATGCTGCAGAGGGGCTCTGCTCATGCAGGGGCACCCTCTCACATAGGAACCAAGCACTCTGCCTTCAGGATTGATAAGGCCTGCCATAGGAGTGACTTATAGGTTTATATGTGTGTATCTATGTAGTGATATAGGTAGCCTATATCACAGTAAGGGGTGCATGCACCACATTACCCAGGCTGCAGTAGCAGACCTGTGGTGTCAGATTTAGTCTGCTTCCCACGGGTGGCATAATACATGCTTCAGCCCCTGGTAGGCCTGTGAAGTACCTATGCCCTTGGTACCTAAGGTACCATATACTAGGGACTCATAAGGTAGCACAGTATCCAATCACTAGTGCACCTAGAGTGCACTCCAAGTCGTTTAGAGAGAACAGAGAGGCGGGGGCCCTGATTGGCAGGGTCCCAGCTTGACTATAGCCAGAAACCAGTGTAAACATCAGAAAAAAAAGTGGGGGCAACATAAGAGGCAGATCCTACTCTCCTACACAACCCCCCCCCAAACGCAGGGACACTAAACTAACCTTGACCAGTTGAGTCTTCGTGCTCTAAGTGGAAATACCTTGAGAGTCCATCTGCATTGGCATGTTGGGTCCCAGGCCTATGTTCCACTGTATAGACCATCCCCTGTAGGGAAATGGACCACCTCAAAAGTTTTGGGTTTTCACCTTTCATCTGTTTAAGCCATAGGAGGGGCTTGTGGTCAGTCTGAACTATGAAGTGAGTGCCAAACAAGTACGGCCTCAGCTTCTTCAGGGCCCACACCACAGCAAAGGCCTCCCTCTCTATAGCTGAACAACGTTTCTCTCTAGGGGTCAGCCTCCTGCTAATAAAAGCTACTGGCTGGTCTTGACCTTCATCATTCAGTTGAGACAGTACAGCTCCCACACCCAGCTCAGAAGCATCTGTTTGGACAATGAACTTTTTGGTGTAGTCTGGACTCTGTAAGATGGGGGCAGTGCACATGGCCTGCTTTAGGTCTTCAAATGCCTTCTGACAGCTACCGGTCCACTGAACCTTTTTTGGCATTTTCTTTGAGGTCAGATCATTCAAGGGGGTCACTATAGATCCATATCCCTTCACAAACCTCCTATAGTACCCAGTCAGGCCTAAGAAGGCTCTCACCTGTGTCTGGGAGGTTGGAGCAACCCATTCCATTATGGTTTGAATTTTACTCTGTAAAGGCTGAACCTGGCCTCCACCCACAAGGTGACCGAGGTATACAACCTGACTCTGCCCTATCTGGCACTTAGTGGCCTTGATAGTGAGGCCTGCTTTCTGCAGAGCCTCCAAAACATTTCTGAGGTGGACCAGGTGATCCTGCCAGGAGGAACTAAAGACAGCAATATCATCTAGATAAGCTGAGCAATAAGTTTCCATCCCTGCCAGAACTTTGTTCACCAACCTCTGAAAAGTGGCAGGTGCATTTTTCAATCCAAAGGGCATCACCACAAAGTGGTAGTGCCCACCAAGGGTCGAAAATGCTGTTTTGGCTTTTGCATCATCAGCTAACCTGATCTGCCAGTAGCCAGCTGTTAGGTCAAATGTACTCAGATACTTGGCTGAGGCCAAAGTATCAATCAGTTCATCTGCCCTTGGTATGGGATAGGCATCAGTCCTGGTGACTGCATTGAGGCCTCTGTAGTCTACACAAAACCTCATTTCTTTCTTACCACCCTGGGTATGAGGCTTGGGTACTAGGACTACTGGGCTAGCCCAAGGGCTATCTTAAGGCTCAATCACACCTAACTCCAACTTTTTCTGGACTTCAGTCCTGATACAGTCCCTGACATGGTCAGGTTGCCTGTAGATTTTACTCTTGACAGCAGACTGTCTCCAGTGTCCACCTCACGGGTGCACCAGGTAGTCTGACTAGGGGTCAGGCTAAACATATGTCGGTACTGCTGCAGAACTTGTCTGCACTCAGTTTGCTGATGGGCAGTGAGGCTGCTTGCCAAAGCAACACCATCTACTGACCCATCATCAGGGTTCTGTGAGAGCAGGTCAGGGAGAGGGTCACTCTCCTCCTCCTGTTCCTCATCAGTTGCCATGAGCAAGCCCATGTCAGCCCTGTCAACATATGGTTTCAATATGTTGACATGGAGCACCCTCAGGGGCTCCTGGGAGTTCCAAGATTCACCAAATAGGTGACTTCTCCCTTCTGCTCAACTATTGTATGGGGGCCACTCCACTTGTCTTGGAGGGCTGCTGGGGCCACAGGCTCCAACACCCACACTTTCTGTCCTGGCTGGTACACAGTCAGCACAGCCTTTGGTCATGCCAAGCTTTTTGTAATTCTTGGCTGGCCTCCAGGTTTTTGGTTGCCTTTTTCATGTATTCAGTCATCCTGGAGCGGAGACCAAGTACATAGTCCATCACATCCTGTTTGGGGGCTTGAGAGGTAACTCCCAGCCCTCTTTTACCAAACATAATGGACCTCTTACAGGATGCCCAAACAGAAGCTCAAATCGGCTGTAACCAACCCCCTTCTGTAGAACTTCTCTGTATGTAAACAACAGGCAGGGAAGAAGAAGGTCCCATTTCCGCCTAAGCTTCTCTGGGAGTCCTTTAATCATTCCCTTCAGGGTTTTGTTGAAGCGTTCAACCAACCCATTGCATTGTGGGTGATAGGGGGTGGTGAACTTATAAGTTACACCACACTCCTTCCACATTGCTTTCAAATATCCTGACATGAAGTTGGTACCTCTGTCAGAGATTACCTCCTTTGGGAAACCCACTCTGGAGAAAACTCCAATGAGGGCTCTTGCCACCACAGGAGCTGTGGTGGTCCTCAGGGGAATTGCCTCTGGGTACCTGGTGGCATGATCCACTACCACCAGGATAAATCTGTGCCCAGATGCAGTTTGAGGGTCAAGGGGACCAACAATGTCAATCCCTACCCTTTCAAAGGGTACCCCAACCACAGGTAGTGGTATCAGGGGGGCCTTTGTTGTGCCACCTGCCTTGCCACTGGCTTGGCATGTGACACAGGAGCGACAAAACTCCTTTGTGTCTTCTGACATATGTGGCCAATGAAAATGTGGAACAAGCCTGTCCCAGGTCTTGTTTTGGCCCAAGTGACCTGCCAAAGGGATATCATGTGCTAGGGTCAAGAGGAACCCCCTAAACTTCTGAGGTATTACCAACCTCCTGGTGGCTCCAGGGGCTGGGTCTCTACCCTCAGAATATAGGAGTCCCTCATCCCAATAAACTTTATGGGACCCACTAGCACTCCCAGCAGCCTCAGCAGCAGCCTGCTGTCTGAGGGGTTCAAGAGAGGGGCAGCACTGTTGCTCCTTACTCAGATCTTCCCTAGAAGGGCCCCCTGCCCCCAAGAACTCAACCTGATCAGGCTCAAGTTCCTCTGGGGCAGTTCCTTCTTCAGGATCTGCTCCTCCTCCCTCAAGAGGGAAATCAGTGATCTGAGACAGAGGGGAAGGCACTGCCTTACCCCTACTGCTCCTCTTCTTGTGAAGCATCTGGTCCATGGTTTCAGGATCCAGAGCTGGTTCAGTGTCATGCATTTTGGCCTGTGACCTGGTCACAGCAAATACCTTTGCAGGGATGCCCAACATCTCAGCATGAGTCCATAACTCTACTTCAGACCAGGCTGAAGTTTCAAGATCATTGCCCAATAGACATTCTACAGGGAGGTCTGCACTGACTACAACCTTCTTGAGGCCAGTTACCCCTCCCCAGGAGAAATTCACAACTGCCAGACTATGGTTGGTCCTGACATTGCTTGCATTGGTCACCTGGTACATTTCGCCCAGGATGATCTGTCCAGGGTCCACAAGATCCTCTGCCACCATGGTGACACTAGCACCTGTGTCCCTAAATGCCAAAGCCTGTTTGCCATTTATTACAGGCTGCTGTTTGTATTTGCCCAGATTACTGGGGCTCACCAGGAAGGACATGTCAATGTCTCCATCACAAATCAGCATTGCCTGAGTGGGTACTCTGACTAGGCCAGAGTCCACTTCAGAACCCAGGGTCAATCCTACTACACCCTTATTCTGAGTACCACCTCCACTAGTAGCTGAACTAGGGGGAACAGTTGCCTTAGGGGCAGGAATGGTGGTGGTTTGGTCTTTGGACTTGTTACAATCTGAAGTCCAGTGCCCTTTCTGTTTACAGAATTTGCACCAGGGCTTCTTTTGGCCTTTTCCCTTGTTGGATTGTGACTCCCCACCAGATGCAGATTTTTGGGGCCCTTGTGAAGACTTCTGGTCTTTTGACTTATCCCCACTTTTCTCAGAGCCCTTAGAATCCTGCTTCTTTGTGTCACCCCCTTGGTTCTGGGTTTTCTGCCTCACCCTGGTTCTGACCCACTTGTCTGCCTTCTTTCCCAATTCTTGGGGAGAGGTCAGATCTGAGTCCACCAGGAATTGATGCAACAACTGGTTCTGGCAATTATTAAGGATCTGTTCTCTCATCATTAGATTATACAATCCCTTGAAATCAGTAACCCTACTGCCAACCAGCCAACCCTCCAGAGCCTTGGTTGCACAATCTACAAAGTCAGTCCAGTACTGAGTCTGTGCCTTCTGGGTGTCTCTGAACTTCAACCTGTACTGCTCAGTGGTTAAGCCAAACCCATCTATCAGTGCACTCTTCAGGACTTCATAGTCATCAGCATCCTCTTCTCTAACAGTGAGGAGCTTGTCTCTACCTTTATCTGAAAAGGAGAGCCACAAGATTGCTGCCCACTGCTTTTGGGGGACCTGTTGTACTCTACAGGCCCTTTCCATAGCAGTTATCCACTTATGGATATCATCCCCACTCTGGTAGGGAGGAATAACCTTGCTCAGGTTCCTATGGTCTGGAATATATTCTCTGCCTCTAGGGACACTGCTGCTGCCACCAGGGGGTTCTAACCCCTCTTTTCTAGAAGCTCTCTGGAGCTCAAAGGCTTCTTTATCTAATGCCAACTGCTTGGTTTTGAGGGCAAATCGTGCTTCCTCATACTGCAGCAGCTTGCACAGTCTTTCAGAGGAGGTCTCTCTTCTTGGGAAGTAGGAGTTCCTCTGCTGGACAAATTCTCTGCCAGAGTGATAGGAGCGGTCAGAGTCCCTAGAAAGGGACCTATGCCTCTCCTCCACTGTGTCAGTTCTCTGAGGAGAATTCCTCTGTCCTTTTCAGACCCCTTGGGGCCTGGCCCTACAATCACAGAGTCTTGGTCAACTTGATGTTCATCATCTGACCCAGACACTGTAATTGACCCACCCCCTGATTCAGACCCATTAGCTCCTAGAGCTAATCTAAGATCATCTGCTGTCAGCAGATCTATCAGGTGTAGTGTGGAGGGACTCTGTCCTATCTTCAGGTGCCTCTCAGCACACATGGCTTTCAAGTCAAAGAAAGTCATGTCCTTATACTGAAGCTGGGTGGATCCACTGCGTCCATCCCTTAAGGACATTCTAGTGTTGTGCAGTGTTGTACTACCTACACTAGTTTGTGGCCTACTGATCCTAGCTTGAGCTGTAGAAAGGGTGTGCTATCCCTTGGCACACAGCTCTAAGTTCAGTAGAACTTATTGATACTAAGCTTGACTTTATATGTACCTTGAGTACCTATAGTGGTTTTCAGTTAGTAATTCAAATAGAGATTTTCTGGTAAAACAATAGCAAGCTGGAATCCCACACGCTGCCACCAATGTGAGAAGTTGTCCTAGTATATGCTGTTCACTAGTTAAAGTGGACACCTTGCACCGGTACAATTCGACTCTTATGGTAGGTAGGTTTAAGACAACCTTTATAGAAAGCTATCCTAGTGGTAGCTGTGGAGAGCAGCCTTCAGGCTAAGTCTTGGAGGAATGTAAAGCAGCTTGTTTTACCACACAATCTCCTGAATCACCAAATGAAAAGACACCACACAGGTATATATATCAAATATATATGTATTTATTACTAAACAACTCTCTACTAATCTCTTTATGAGATTAGAAGTCAGGAACATATGTACAAGTCAATTGTTATCAAAAATAAGTTAGCACAAGTAAATATCACAATCTTATCTTGGCTAGACCGGGGTCTAGAGCACATAGAATCGAGGGACCCCAAAGAACCACCCCAGGTAGTTGTAGGAGACCCACAGGGGACGGACGCGGTGTTCAGACACTGGTGCGAGTCCTGTACGAGTCTATGCGAGAGAACGCGATTGAGTTATCAATGTTACAGGTCCCTGGCGTGTTCGAGGCGAACACACCGATCGGTCAGTACGAGTCGAAGGACGTGGATACTGGTAGAGTTACAAGGGAGTTGGACGCGATGTGTCTAACACAGACGCGAACCCTGTACCAGCCAGTGCGAGAATCGCACGGGGAAAATAGGAGTTTTAGGGCACTTCTAGGGTAGCTACAAGCAAGCCACTTACAGGGTAAGTAGTTCTAGGGCCCACACCCACAGGAGCACCATAGTGCTGAAGTTACCTCACCCAGAGGAGCCGGGTGCATAGGTGTCCTTTGGTGTCGGGTCGCGGCGTCGTTCTCAATGGGAGCCAGTGAAGACTTGCTGCTTGCGACGACAGAAGAAGTGTCCGTTGGAATCCAAGCCTGGATTCGGAAGGAGGAAGACCTGAAAGCAGAGGGGACAGTGTTCACAGTCACTTGGCAGTGACCCGGGGCAAGGAAGATGAATGCCCACCGTCGTCGACAGGATTCAGGTCATTCACTGATGTCTTGACTCTTCAACCACGAGGTCCAGGAGGTGTCGAGGATGGCCAGGAGCTGGATTCAGCATGTCCCATAAAGTCTGCAGCTGACTGCGGTGTCAGCGACCCGATTGGAGCCAACAAGCCTTGGTAGCAGCAAGTCTTGTGGAAAGGGCAAAAAAGTCAATGGTGCAGACCAGCAAAGTCTGGGGGACTTACCCAGCAAGGGTATGTCAGGGCAGGCCTGGAGCAACCAGGGGAGCCCTTTGGTTTTGTTGAAAAGTCTTCTGGGGACCCACAAGCCGGCTGGCAAGGTATTGCAAAGATGCCTCAGGAGGATTCACTCAACAGGGGTTCGCGGTCACTCGGAACGGTGTAGGCCTCTGATTTTGGGAGGGATCTCTGCTAGACGCTGGGACCACATGTGGTCCAAAGCACAAGTTCGTAGAACGTCGTGAAGGGGTTGCACTCGACAATAGTGCACGGTACCCAGGGGCTGCGGTTCCTCATCGCTCGTGGGGTCCACTTGCCTCAGCTTCGCTGGGGACTCATGATGGCCTTTGAAAAGTCAGGAAATCTTCTTCCTGGGCTGCAGGGACTTCGGGCTCCAGCGGGAGCGGCGTAGTTTGCGACCGTTGTTGTAGTTTTTGGTGCCTGCCAAGCAGGGGAGTCACTCCTTGACTCCAAGGGAGATTCTTCAGTCTTCCAGAGGTAGTGGAACTTCGAAGGTCCAGGATTCTTCTTAAGAGCGTCATCCAGGGGTATCTAGGTTGCAATGCACAGGTTCCCCCTCTTATACTAAAGAGAAGGGAGGGACTAGCTCTATGACCCCACCGATGGGAGGGTCAGGGGAGTGGGTGGCTACACCCACTTCCCTTTGTCCAGTTTCGCGCCAGAGCAGGGGCAGGTAGCCCCTGAGCTGGTTTGAACTGGCATATGCACAGAGGAGCCTTCTGCTCCCCCAGTGCAGGACTTCAAAGCACTCTAGGAGTGCACCCACCCAGCCCCAATACACTAAACCCTGTCTGGGAGGTGGTCACACCCCCTTGGACAGGATACCTATTGTTGGGCCTCCTCCACTGCAAGTGTTGGTCATCAGCAGGAGGGCAGCCCAGTGTCTGTGACTGGTGGCATCCATTTTGTGATGCCAGGGCTCTTCAGGATTCTACCGAGTTTCCACAGTAGGTACATGTCTATCCCTCTAAAAGGGTGGAATGCTACCCCCGCCGCCAGAACTGGCGGGGGGTAGTATTCCAAGATGTTTGACACCAAACACGACATGTTTCCGTGCAGCCATCCCAAAGTTAGCATTTAACGCGAGGTTATAATGCGCTTAAGAGTATATGGTCAGGCTGCACTACAAACAGCCTCAGAGAAGGGTCTCCGAATGCTGCAGAGGAGCTCTGCTCATGCAGGGGCACCCTCTCACATAGGAACCAAGCACTCTGCCTTCAGGAATGATAAGGCCTGCCATAGGAGTGACTTATAGGTTTATATGTGTGTATCTATGTAGTGATATAGGTAGCCTATATCACAGTAAGGGGTGCATGCACCACCTTACCCAGGCTGCAGTAGCAGACCTGTGGTGTCAGATTTAGTCTGCTTCCCAGGGGTGGCATAATACATGCTTCAGTCCCTGGTAGGCCTGTGAAGTACCTATGCCCTTGGTACCTAGGGTACCATATACTAGGGACTCATAAGGTACCACAGTATCCAATCACTAGTGCACCTAGAGTGCACTCCAAGTCGTTTAGAGAGAACAGAGAGGCGGGAGCCCTGATTGGCAGGGTCCCAGCCTGACTATAGCCAGAAACCAGTGTAAACATCAGAAAAAAAGTGGGGGCAACATAAGAGGCAGATCCTACTCTCCTACAACCGTGCACTCCAAATACAGGCATGGTCTCCGACATCCGTCCACCCTAACGTCACAACGAGTTCTTGAAGAACAGACCCTTAGGCTTCGGGAGTTTCCCTAGCACAGGACTATTGATTTCTTCAAGGACTCATCTATTATGCATGAACCATTATACCTTAGGGGTTCATTCATGACGTCTTCCGCTGTCCGATTCACGTCAATGCTAACATTCTGAGGTACCTCTCAGGTATAAATATACCTTCCCTAGCCCTTGTAAACTAGAGGAGACCTCGACTTCAGAGGAGCCCGTTTCCCGGCCCGACACACTGAGAAGACGCTGTCATCCCTGCACGCAGAGAGTCCAGCGATCTAACTTCCCTCGCGGGGTGTTGGAGTTCGAGTCTGGCAAAGAGATTCCTACCTCTCTCATTCTAAAGGTATGGAGCTGACTAGAACCTAGAGGCACTCTTGGCATACTAGGCATACTAGGCTTAACATACTCTTAGTATACCATAGTAAGGAATACTTCACCTACTTCATACCTCTCCCTACACCTAGGTTAGGTACATTGGGGTAGAACTAGCTTAGAAACGCATCGTATGAGTACTCGCATTTTTAGTCTGTGTTATTTATGTGAATGAATATCTGCTAAGAGATAATGCTATTGCAGTATTATTTATTTCTACTGCTTACGCTGTACATTATTTATCTTGCATACTGTCTTGTGATCGTATCTGCACATTTTACTTACACGAGAAACAAGACTGTTCAATAAATCTTTTATTGAAACGCCCGTCTATTTCTTTCTGTGTAACTTTGAGGAAAACTAAGCATGCACGATTGAGCTGAGTGAAATAGTTATCTATTGTTTCCACGACTCTGGGACACGTTCTGATTCTAAAGGGAAAGAAAGTGGTCATAGTTTTGCGGCTGCCAGAAACTACTCCCTTCTTGTTTGTCAAGGAGTTTCTAGTGGCCTCTGAGCTAGCTGGCACAAGTAATTAAGTTTAATATACTCGATAGGGACATACTGACCTTAGTCCTATGTCAAACCTATAGGGGATATTATTCCAATGCGCAGAGCCTATTAGGGAAATAGGAGCTACACTACAGTTTAGGAAAACAGAGGTTTCGATTGTATGTGGGGATATGGCAAATCAGTACACCCTGGGAGGAGAGAAAGAGACACTTCAACCATATGTTGTGTGAGGGCTTACACTGTATGTTTGTGTAAGGGAGAGAGAATGAAAGAGAAAGAAAATAAGTTGTGCATGATGGAAGGGGCTCTGCCTAAAGGGGAGCTGCATGCTATTTTTTAAAGAAATGGGTGATTTGGATGTGTATAAAGGAGTGCTGTGTGAGAGAGGATGTGCTATCCATTAGAAAGGTAATGCTGTGTGTGCGAGCAGGGGACATTATATTGAAGGTGGGCTGTATTTAGGTGAATGGTAGCTGTGTGTGGTAGCATAGGGATGTGCATGCATGTACAAGGGATTTGAATGCTAGAACAGCATAAATAAGACTGAAGGAGGGCTGTGTAAGGGAGAAAATTAACTGTGAGATAGAATAGGTGCTGTGAATGAATAGGTACAATGCATGACCGGAAATATGTACGACAAGGAAGGGGTGATATGCATGTATGGTGAGGGCTAAGTGGAATTGATTAGATGATGTGTTTATGACATTATGGAGAGCTATTTGCCTGAGAGTGAGTGTGTATAAACTTTGATATGTGAGGGCACTGTTTCTTCTGAGCGAAAGTTGTTGCGTGCCTTAAGATGTGCTTGCTACTTGCAAGACTGTGTTATGAATTACACTTGGGTATTTTATGATCCAACTGAATAAATTGCCTTTTCCCTGCTTTCTTTTGCTCTAGAAAATACTATCACTGCTGGAGGCTGTAGTGTCTTGTGAGTTAGAGTTGAAGGAACCCTTTTGGTTCCTGACAGACTCCGCAGAACAGTGACGTAAATGCTTGGGTGTGGTTGCTAGAATTCATGATGTAAAATGTTTAGTTAATGGTTACAGGCTGAGGAATAAAATGTAATTCCAAGCTCCATGGACGTCATTTGGTAGTAGTCAGGGGTCACATCTGTGACCTCTAGCTTGCTCCCTGCTACTCCTAGCACTTCCTTTGTGACCCCTGACCTCAGAGGAGGCAAAACTCTTGCCTCCTCTGAGGCTAGGGGTTTCCAAAGGAAGTGCCGGGAGAAGCTGGGAGCAAGCTAGAGGTCCCAGCTGCGACCCTTGACTACCCCTAAATGATGTCCATGCCAAGCTCTGTGTGTGGCATAATCTTTTACGTGCTCCGAAGTTGGGGAGGACGCTACAGAGACTATCCATTTTAATCCGCCATTCAGACATTATTAACATCTCACTTGGGCTATGAGAATGCAGTTGATTTGTGCCTTCCAAAGGCATCAAGTCATTGTATGCAAGTAATTTAGAATATATACATAGGCTGGGTCCTTGGCCTACTGTGGAGAGTCCATACTTCAGCATTTCAACTCACACTCTTTAAAGAATTATATGTTAGCCATGAAGTTCTGATGAAAACAGGTAAAATGTTTTTCCAAAAGCGTTTCACTAGCTACACTTCAACATGTGCTTATGTATCTGTCTCGGCAAACCTTTTTTTCTATTACGCATATGACATATGAGAACTGGAGATAGCTCATTTTGTAATCCTACTATGAAAATCTGGATCACCAGAACACATCAGAATGATTTTAGAACTGTTGTCAGTTTAGGAGGTTGCATACAACTTGACTGGTACCTCCTTATTCTTTAGGTAACTCCTTGATCTGTGAGCTCTAGGCTTCATCCCCAGTACTGGGACACCCCCAAGGGGGTCATTGTTCCTACTTTATAATTGACATTTAATTCAAACATCTGTGATGCTCTTTTTAGGGTAAGTTATATTTGAATGCATTCTTACCTGAACTGTGCATTCCTCTAGTGGGCTTAGTTAAATTAGCTTTTCCATGGTTAATTACTTCATGAAGTCCAATTAAAATTTTAAAACACCCAAAATGGGTTCCATCACACAGAACTAATGAGCATCATGTTTTATTAGGCAAAATGTGAAATATTGTGCTGCAAAATTTACCATTTTGCGCTACAATGCCACCATAGTGATAATAAAATGTGGTGATGACAAAAGAAAAAGGCAACCGATTTTACTTCAAGGTAAACAAAGGTTCACTATCTGTATTTGTAAATCAATATTATGACCACATCTACTGAATTGATGCAGATACCCATCGAAGATGAGGGTAATTACCATCCCTTATGACTTGTTAGTATTTGATTTCAATCAATTTGTTCTCATTCACTCATACACTAAAAAGATCGCAGACTGGCACACTTCCATCCCAAAGATCTTTTTGGTGTTTGCAGAGTAGGCGCAAAACTGCTACTCATGATAGCAGTTGAAACAACATGATAAGAAATTGTAAATTAATAAATGGAAGACACAGAGATAATCTCTGGGATAACACAATAGGAAAGACAAGCAACTGTGCATGATAGGGACATGCATCTCGTGACCTAGATAAGAGTGTCGAAAAAGTTGCAGAACCAGTGCACTGCAGGACTCTGAATACCTGCCAACTGCAGTCTGTGAATAAAGAGGCCAAGGTCTGCAGTCACAATCCACCAAAATATCAGGCAAAAATATGAGGACATCACCATTATCATTGACTGCCATGAGGATATTTTTTGATGGAGCAGTTACATCAAACTCGAGTCCCACCAGGAGTGGAAGGAATCCTCCAGGAAGTCTGTAGGAGGACTTAAGAAAGACAAGGCTGTGTGAGCTTTGTGAGTGGTTTCTGTAGTGTTCAACATTCTCCTGCAGTCATCGAGTTACCTTATTCTCCAGGTCTTTCCTGAGGTTTGAGATAGGTCCTAATTTGTGCTGTTTTTCACACGTTTCATGCATTGAGTCACAAAGGATCCAAAACATCCAGAAACACTATGAAAGTTGCCAAATGCAAATGGAATAAATTCTCTGGGTCTTTAGTCATGTTTTCAGATAGCACTACCTATCTGCTTTCCACTTTAGAGCGCTGTGCCTTCTCACAATCATTAGGCCGAGCCTAGGCAGCGCATGCGCTGTCTGCAAACATTCTGTATCCCTTCTTTGGGCTTCAAGCAAGCCCATCGATTCCCACTCATTCTTCTATGTGTCGTTCAGAAATGCTGGCCCTTTAGTGGCACATGGGTTGTATTTGTCCTTTTTCTGGGTGCTTGGTTCCCTCCCATGTGACTGCGCCTATTACATATAGGTGTTTGCTTCTATCCTTTTCTGTTACCTTTGGCACACTTTTTGTTATCTTGGCTCATCTGTTCTGAAATGCTGCCAATGCCGAGACTCGAATCCGGTTCCTCAGTTTCAAAGTGGGCAGCTCTGGATGTTATGCCACATCCCCTCTCCAAGACAATCTTCTTTTTTGGGGGGTTAATCTCCATTTCCCTCACTGAGTCACCCTCCACCCACATATAACCCCTTCCTCCCTTTTGTTTCCCTGTGCCCCCCCGTGAGAGCATGGGAAGTTTGTTCCCTTCATTACACAGAAGTGTACAACAAGCACTTTCACTTTAAATTTACAAAGCCTCGGAACCTATGTATCTCTTCCCAGGCCCCTACCTGCCAGCCCTCACAACATCGACACACTGCGCATTAGATGAGGTAAATTTTAGTTGCTTCAGCCCAGCCCGAGTTTTGGAAATGATTGCTTTAGTTCCATTTAACGGAAGCGTTGTGTACACACTTTTGTTGTTGTTTTTGGCCCAGATCGTGTTTTTTGAATGTTCACTTTTGTTCTACTTTAACTGAAACTCTGTGCACATGTTGGCCTTTGTTTAATGTATGTGCCTTTTATATGATTTGATCTGCATCAGCACATTCCAATGTCTTCTTATGTTGTCTTTTTGGTAGCTGGGACGCACGTTATGTGTCGTCTTTTTGGCAGCCCTGGTAGGGTATCCAGCTGACTCCATATCACTGAGACACCACTGGTTGTAAAATGTGACTGGGGGAGTGCTAATGCATTCCCATAACTTAGCACGTTGATGGGACCTTCGTCAGAAATGCAGAGAAAAGGCCACATGTGAACAAAAACAGCTGCCGCAAGCAGAACATTTATGGTCCAAATGTCATCCTGCTTCTCCTAAGGGGAAGGATTGCTGTGGGGTTGATTCATGGCAGAAGACGGGCAGTTTTCCTAGGACCCTTTGACCAGTCAGCGTGTGTTGATGTCTCAAAGTCCGGGCTGTATCTCAGTACGTCCTTGTGCAGCACCTGGGCCTATCGAAAGGCGCGAGGGTACAGCCTCTCTGTGTCTGATCTTGAAACAAGCTCCATCTTTAAACAGCCATGCTGAATTACTTTGAATTTTTATCTAATGCACTGTTCTTTTCCTATTTCATATGAGCAGGTGTGCTGGTATTTTTGAAGTCCTGTCCTGAACGTAGACAAAGGTGATGCACGCATAGAAATCATGTATTCTTAGTTAGCAATCAATCAATCAATCAATCAAGTATTTGTTCAGCGCGACTACTCACCCCTAGGGGTCTCAAGGCGCTAGGGGGGAAGGGGGGTGCAGGTTCCAGTCCCTCAAGGAGGGGGTCTGTCGAAGAGCCAGGTTTTGAGGTTTCTTGCGAAGATGGGGAGCGATGTTGTCTGTCTGAGGTTGAGCGGGAGGGCGTTCCAGGCTCTGGCCGCGAGGAAGGAGAAGGAGCGGCCTCCCGATCTGGTCTTTCTGGTGCGGGGGACAGCGGCGTAGGAGAGCTGGGCTGATCGTAGGGTCCTTTGGGGTGCGTGGAAATTGAGTCGGCTGTTCAGGTATGCTGGTCCGGTGTTGTGGAGGGCCTTGTGTGCGTTGGTGAGCATCTTGAAGGTGGCTCTAGCCTCAATGGGGAGCCAGTGGAGTGTGCGCAGGTGCTGGGAGATGTGGCAGTGTCATGGCAGGTTGAGGACCAGTCTTGCGGCGGCGTTCTGGATGTTCTGTAGCTTGCGGGTGAGGTTTTTGTTTATTCCGGCGTAGAGTGTGTTGCTGTAGTCGAGTCTGCTGGTGATGAGGGCGTGAGTGACGGTCTTTCTGTGTTCGAGGGGGATCCATTTGAAGGTCTTGCGTAGGAGGCGGAGGGTGTGGAAGCAGGAGGACGAGACGGAGATGATCTGGCGGTCCATTTTGAGCTCGGAGTCCAGGATGATTCTGAGGTTGCGGGCGTGGTCCATGGGGGTGGGCGGGCTTCCGAGGGCGGGGGGCCACCAGGTGTCGTTCCAGGCATCGGGGTTTGGGCCCATGATGAGTACTTCTGTTTTGTTGGTGTTTAGTTGTAGGCAGCTGTCTTTCATCCATTTGGCGACGGCTTCCATGCCTTTCCGGAAGTTGTGTCTGGCTGTGTTGGGTTCGTTGGATAGGGAGAGAATGAGTTGGGTGTCGTCGGAGTATGACACAATGTTGTGTCCGTATGTTCTGACGATGGGGGCAAGAGGAGCCATGTAGACGTTGAAGAGCGTCGAGCTGATGGAAGACCCCTGGGGGACTCCGCAGGTGGTAGGAGTATGGTCCGAGAGGAAAGGGGGGAGTCTGACCTGTTGCGTTCTGCCGGAGAGGAAGGAGTGTATCCAGTCGAGGGCTTTGTTCTGGATCCCTGCGTCGTGGAGTCTGCGTATAAGGGTGCGGTGAGAGACTGTGTCGAACACCGCTGAGAGGTCGAGGAGGATGAGGGCTACTGTTTCTCCTCTGTCTAGTAGGGTGCGGATGTCGTCAGTTGCGGCGAGGAGGGTGGTTTCTGTATTGTGGTTTTTTCTGAAGCCGGATTGGGAGGAGTAGAGGATGTTGTGTTCTTCGATGAAGGTGGCGAGTTGGCTGTTGATTTCTTTCTCGATGACTTTCACTGGGAACGGGAGTAGGGAGATGGGTCTGTAGTTCTTGAGGTCGGTCGGGTCCGCCGAGGGTTTCTTCAGGAGGGGGTTGACCTCGGCGTGTTTCCAGTCATCGGGGAACGAGGCTGTCGCCAAGGAGCGGTTGATGGTGTGGCAGAGCATGGGTGCGATGGTGTCGCAGCTCTGTTGAAGATGTGGTGGGGGCAAGGGTCCGTGGGGGCCCCGGAGTGGATTGACTTCATTGTCTTCAGTGTGTCTTCGGTGGTGAGGGCTGCCCAGTTGTCAATCGCTGGCTTCCTGGTGTCGGGGGTGGTTGGTGAGGGTTCATCGTGTTGGTTGTCTTCGTCGAAGTTGTCGTAGATGCTCTTGATTTTGTGGTGGAAAAAGGTGCTGAGTCTGTCGCAGAGGTCTTGAGAGGGAGGGATGTCAGTAGACTTGCTGGTGAGTTGGGCGAACTCCTTGATGATGCTGAAGAGTTCCTTGCTGTTGTGTGCGTGTGTGGAGATTCTGGGGCCGATTCCGATCTCGGCCGGTAGGCCTCCGAATCGGATTCGGCTTTACCGGATCCGATTCGGAGCCCTGTTTCCCAACCGAATCGTACGCGGGTCCGGCCGAGCGAGTACGATGCAAGCGCCCACGAATTCGCCGACCGACTCGTACGCGGCTTCAACACGCTCCGACCGACTCACACGGACCCAACTCGCACCGCGCAATGGAGACGTTCCCCGGCCGGGTAAGTACGATGCGCACCGCGAGCAGTCTGACCGACTCGCGCCGTCCGGCTTGAAAGAGCTGTCGGAGCCGGACTTTGGGGGTCCACGTCGGACCCCCCTGAACGCGTGGCCGCGCGAGTCGCACATAGGGGGACCCATGGGTCCCCCTACCTGTGCATGTACGGCACGATGCGCTTCGCCGCGTACACGCTGTAGGGGGCGCCTTGTTCGCCTCGCATCCATTGAGTCAATGGGAGCCCGCGTACGCGTTGTGCGACCGGCTCCCATTGACTTCAATGGGAGTCCGACCGATCGAGTCCGATAGCCTACGAACGCATCGTACTCGTCCGGTCGGACTGCCAGAGTCCGATTCGGTCGGAATTCTCTCCGGGTCCGGCTCAGTCGGAGAGATTTCCGGCCCGAATCGGAATCGGCCCCTCTGTCTTCGATAGCTTTTTTCCTCGCTTTTCTGATGAGTTGGTGGTGGGCGTTGGTGGCGGCTCTGAAGTTGTTGTGGGCATCAGTGAATTTGGAGTTCCTTCAGGCCTTTTCGAGGCGGCGGCAGGTGCGTCTGGACTCTCGAAGTTCGGTGGTAAACCATCTGGCTTTCTTGGCGTGGGTGTTGTTTTTCTTGAAGGGGGCTATGGTGTTGGCGCTGTCGGAGATCCATCTGTGCAGGGTTCGGGCTGCGGTGTTGGGGTCGTCGTTTTCCGCGATGGTTGGGGTGGAGTTGCTGAGTGAGGAGGTGAGCTGGTCGTCGGTGATTTTGGCCCAGTTTCTTCGTGGGAGCAGGTGATGGTGTATGTGGATGGTGGGTGTTCTGAAGGTGAAGTGGCTGCATCGGTGGTCTGTCCAGTGGAATTCGGTGATGTGGCTGAAGGTGATGGAGTTTCCTGTTGTGAAGAGGGGGTCGAGGGTGTGACCTGCTGAGTGCGTGGGTTCGGTCACGATCTGGCGGAGTCCAATGTTGTGAAGGTTGTCCAGGAGTGATGTGGTGTTGGGGTCCAGCTGGTTGTCGAGGTGGAAGTTGAGGTCTCCCAGCAGGGTATAGTTCGTGGATGTGATGGCATGTGGGGAGATGATGTCCGTGATGGAGTTGGCGAAGGGTCTGCGGGGTCCAGGGGGTCAGTAGATGAGGGTTCCTCGGAGGGTGGTGTTAGGGCTGGTCAGTATCTTGAAGTGAAGGTGTTCCAGCAGGTCTGTGGGCTCGTCGGGGAGTGTGCTCAGGCGGAGGGTGGATTTGTGGACAATGGCGATTCCTCCTCCCGGGCGGGAGGGGCAGTCCTTCCTGGAGATCTGGTATCCTTGGGGAATGGCGATGATGATGTCCGGTCCCGAGGTGGTGTTGGTCCAGGTTTTGGTGAGGAACACTACGTCTGGGGTGGTGCAGTCGAGGAGGTCCCAGATTTCGGTGGCGTGTTTGTGGAGGGATCGGACGTTGAGGAGGATGCATTGCAGGGTCTTCTGTTCGGGTGTGTTCTTGCGGGCGGGTTGAGCTGTGTCCGTGTTCCTGGCGGTGCTGTAGGTGTGCTGGCAGCGGTGGCAGCTGAAGGGGCCGTGGGTGTCGGCCGGTGACGCTAGCTTGCAGTTGTTGTTGCGGCCTGGGTTGAGTGCGTGGAGAGCCACTGGGTCGTAGTGTTGGCGTTGCGGAGGGTGCGCAGTCAAAATATTGATTTTTTATATCGACCTACACTAATATCGAGTTTTTAATATCATAGGGACAGAATATCGATGTCAAGAATATCCGTGACCAGAATATCGAAGTAAGTAATATCGTTAGCAAAAATATTGTTGTTAATAATATCGATATTTATATTAGTGTTATGTATTTTAGTATGTATTTTATATGTATGTTTAAAAAAAATTGTAATGTATTTTTATTATTTTTAAATATATGTATTAAATGTTTAGAAATTATTAATTTTTTTTAAGTAAATTTTGCGTTTTAGTATCAGAGCGGGTTGTGGGTTTATAGGGGAATAGGGTGGGAAGTAATTTAATTATAATTAATTAATATTCATATGTTTTTATTTATTGTTATTGACTATTAATTTATTGTTAATTAGGGGGTCATTACGATGGCGGGCGAAAGCACAACCGCCGTGCTGGCGGATGCAAAAACCACCAGTTACCGCCGGCACGCAGCAGTCCACACGCCCGCCCAATTACGATGCGAAAAGTAGGCCAAACACCGCCGGCAAGCCAGCAACACCGTCCGCCATCAAAGTGCGCCCGTACACGTAGCGGCGCAGCCCAATTGACACACACCGTCCGACGAAACACGTCCCGCCCGGCGTATAAATTACGATGCCGCAAACAAACGGCTCCCACGGCCAAGAGATACCGTACGACAAACCGAAGCGGTAACACGGACGCCGAGCACGGACAACGAAGAAGCGGCTCCCCGAGCATGAATCCAGCACTGCAGGCCCTCCCCATGCTCCTGCTGATGCACCACCAAGGACGCAACGTACCGCGGAGACGCAGGTAGGCACACACACAACAAGTGCATGCAAACAGCGCACACAGTGCAAGGGCGGAAAAGCGGACAACCCCCACCAGCGCGTGTACACTACACATTCACCATTGCATCCACATATGACACACAGGCCAAATCGTAACATCGCGTAACACATGTGTACACACCACCTGGGACTAGGAACCAACGACCCCGTCACGGCCCCAAAGCGGCGATGACGCCGCCACACATGCGCACAACGCAGAGGCCAACCGCAGCGCCATGCATGCGTCGCACACAGACACAGGGACACAACCAAGCAGCACACACATCAGCCCCAACCAGAACGCACATGACACGTGACAGGCCTGCCACAGACATGTCCCCAACGCCCAATTCACGGACAACACCCAACGCCACACAACCGACGCACACATGTCAGTGAAGTCACGCAACAGCAGGACACACCCCAGTGTAACAAACATGGCGAAGCACACAGCGGCGGCAACACCAACTAGGAGAAGCAGGGCCCCTTCGGGAAGAGGAACGCCAGTACCACACTGAAACACCCATACCACCCTGCACATATGAACAAGACATATAAAACGGAACACCAAAGAGCCCGGGGACCGACAACAGGTGGCCCAAGAATAACATTCACACACAAGGCCCAACGCAGAGCGGAAAGGCAGCCTGCCGCCCACACAAGGGAGAGCAGACAGCACTGAATGACCTTCCATTCCAACTCCGAAACCACAGCCCTACCAAAGAAGCCGGTGAATACAGCCATTGTCCAAGAAAAGACCAACACAGGCATGCCGAGGAGACCGACCACAGGGCAGATAGCGCATATCAGAGAAGCACACAACGGACGGGGAAGAAAAAGAAAACACTCCCCATGTCGGCCACATGCAAGTTAATTGGAAGGAGTCACACATCACTGACCTTGAACTGTCTGAGAAGCATGTGGGATGAGGGCCCGTGTCCTCCAAACAAGCCAACAGAACACAAGTCCTGTCTCCCTACGACTACACAGAGCTCACAGCAACCTCGGAGCGTGCACATTGCAGACTGCACACACAGCCGGAGCACGCCACCACAACGCACCGCTGCGAAATGGCAACCGCAACACACCTACCCAACTACGCCGGACAGCTCAAGCTGTACAAAACCAACCTGATACATATATTGGGATGCGATCTCCTGTCCCTGCTGAACGTAAGTTACCGACTGACTTACCGCATCACATTGTTCAGCTGCGTCATGCCCGTCTTCTACTGTCGGAGGTGTCCCTACCAGCATCCCGTGGAGATATGCCTCTCCAACCCGGCATGTCTGAAGGTGGACCTGCTACCACTACTCCTCCCTCTGGACGCACACGACAGGGCCTGCTCTGCCTATGGGGGCATGGCGTATGTGGCCAACATCGCACCCGCACTGAAATGGGACCACTGTGCCTCCACACGACGGATCATCGAGAACAGCTACATCGAATGTCACCCAGCATGCCCCATCATGGTCCTCCAAGGGACAACTTACGAACAACACCTTGACAGCCACCATCCGCTACATTGGCTGGCAAACATGTACACCACCAATGACATGGAAGCCCTGCTGGACGGCATCGCATACCTGACAACCTGTAAATTCGTCGGACCACAACGCAGGTTCCCCGATTGACCTATGATGTCCAACCCCGCACCCATGCTTAGCTTCCGCACTGACTGGCCAGTCACCACCACAACAGCCATACCAAACGACCGGCAACTGTAACCACACCATCAACGACATCGCCATGACATCGGATATGACCGGGACATGCACACTGTTCCCCATCACATCCAGGAACACCGCATGCATCGTGGGAGGCAGTGGCATGGGCTCTGTGTATCGCACCCACATGGACGGAACTGCACGAACAACCAGGACACGACATGGATCCAGCGCCCATGGACACACACACCGCTCAGTGGACATGAATAGGTCGCCTGGAGTCTGTGGGTGCTGCACCCCTCCCACCCCGCCCCGGGAATCCCATACCAGGACCTTTGCATGGACGACAAGTGCATACAACAACAACACGACCCCAGTGACTGTGACATGTCCAGTAACCACCACAGTGCAACAACAAGTGGCACGCCGCTGCATGCACGCAAGCACATGCCCTGATGTCATCTCACATGCACGCGTGCATGAGGAACAACCGCAGAAAACCTGTCACATGGAACTGAGATGGACTGTGCCCATGATGCCAAGCGGTCTGGTAGGCTACATGTATACCGTCTGTGTCAAAGTCCGCAGCTCCGCAGCTATACGTAAATGTACATTAGCACAGCCTTGGCCAAGCAGATGTAACTCTGAAGCCCACATCCCACATGCAACAGCCAATCACATGTAACCCCACACCCTATCCCATTTGTAATCATGCTCAGTATATCCTCAACATGTATTCCGCTGCCAGTAGTGTCCACTATACTGCATCACAGAGGACAGAAGACTCAATATAATGTTTGAAACCAAAACTGTCTCCGCTGACTCATTTCACAAGTACGAATGAGAGAGGATGAGAGTATGTGAAGTACACGGCAGTCGTGACATGACCATGTAGTCCACTGGTATTGGATGTCAACGCAAATGAGGAGCACAACTGTGGAAGACACACATGTGTCGTGTGAAGTCGTATGGACGCAGTGCTCAGGTGGGTGGGTGTGACGGGTAGATGCGCACATGCCAAGTTGGAGCACGCCGTGTTGGGAGGTGTCATGAACAGTACACCACCGCTTCCCTGAGCATTGTGAGAGGACACCTGTCGGGGGCTGGAGTGAACACGTATGTGCACAGCAGCCGGGCACACGAACAATGCGGTACCAGGCGCACACGTCAGCCCACCCTCCGTGGACAAGCTGGATCCTGTTGTGCGCACGCCATGCCCCTTGACAAGGCACACACAGCCCCAGTCGACCAGGTGTAACCCCAACATAGTCAATCCGCACAGGCGATACAGGGCACGGGATGGCAGTGGAGCATGGTGTGTGAGAGGTCTCCTCGCGCTCCTCCTGGTCATATCACGCAGGCAATAGAACCTCAACGTCTAGCATGGCACAAGTCAAATGGAAGTGTAGGGGGACGCACCACAGCACGAGCAGCACTGACGTCACGGGAGGTGGCTCGCACCATCCCATCCATTGCCCATCATACCAACCACGCCACATGCCATTGCGACTAAGTGCAAGCGCGTGCGCCACCACCCCCGAGCCCTCCCCAGAGAGGCCAAAGAGTGAATGTGTGGGCCATCAGCCACAGACGGACGCGGCATGGCCGCAAGGGCAGCCACAGCCACTGGGTGTCGCAGGTGGCGGATCCGGAAGGCGAAGACTGTGATGCATAGTCCATGCAGGCCGGGTCTCCATTTGGGGCACCACGCAGGTGGACGGCGTCCCGCCACACATCATACCCTGAGACAGCCCACTCGTGCAACTGGACCCACACATACACTCCTTGCCCTCTCTGGTGCGAGCTTGGGGCTGCCTGTGCAAGCGCTAGCCTCGCAGGTGCACATGCATATTGGGGGAGCGAGGGGAGGACATGAGGGCTGGGGCGAAGATGACTGTATCACTGTCAGTTAGTACAAGGGATGACCCAGATGTGGAAAGGAAGAGACGTGTCCCGTGTGTACTGCAACTAGTCGCCAATCCAACTACCCCCCATGTCCGGAATGTAAGCCCGCACCTAGGCCCGCCCATCCGCCACATCGAACATACCACCAGCACGACAAGCTTCCCATTCGAAACACTGACTGGGGGTGGCGACCAGTGAACAATCATGTGTAGCCTACCCACGCGTACATGTGGGCCCTCCATGATCCATGTCACCTGCGGCAAAGTCATGACATGCGCAATGAGGGAAGTGAGGAGAGCTGTCCGCCCCACGCACAGTAGGTGCATCAGCTCCACAGACCCAGCAGCGAGTCCAGCAGGGGTCACATGTGCAGGGGCAGCTGTGCGTGGTGTGAGGGCACATGCATATAGACAGCACATCGACCAATGTGTAGTCTGCCCACATCTACAGTCCATCATCATGCGGACATAGGAATTGAACACAGGGCAACACATCTTAGTGGGTGCACCCACCGTGACCAACAATGCGCAATCATCGACGTACCCGCCCTGTGCATGGCCCCCCACCCAACGGAGGCACATCCAGTGCCACCATCCCACACACACAAGCCTTCCACGGAAAATGCTGTGTCCAATGGTCAGTACAGAGTCAGCGCCCATCTGGTGGATCCTGAACAGGAGACACATGCACACACATGCCAGCTCCCACTATGTACGTCTGCCACCTGGCACGTGCAATGTAACCTCTCACCTGTGACGTGTGACTGCAAGCACACAGCCGTCTTGGCATGGGGCTGTCAATGTGGACACCTGTCAATGTTTCGGGAGGTGTGATCCGTACAGTGCTGTACATAGGGTGCAGTGCTGACACCTACTACTGTCTCATGTCCCCTCGTGCCACAGGTCCCACTTGTTTTGGCCGCTCAGCCTGTGCCCACATCGTCGTCGTCCGTGTGCCATACTCATCCAGCCTCGGAAGCAGTGCCATGCTCAGCAGACATTCATGTTGCCGTGGCGTTGCCGCTCGACGAATATGCAGTCAGTCCCCATCAGCACGCCCCGCAAGTCATTGGGGCCTAGATCCCCATGTGCATGCACATGGCAGTGGTTTGTCTCACTAGCCATTGCCATTGTTGGGAGACCTGTGTAAGTGTATTGTGGCCGTGCCGTCCCAGCTTGACAGCTGGGCTGTGGCTCATGTGCTTGCTCAGTCATGTCAGTGATGTGTATGCGAAATTGCTATGTGTTGTGTTGCTTTGACATGTGTCCACTGCCATTTTCCCTAGGCGGAGACCGAACATTGACCGCCCATACCAATTGCTGGCGGACATGGACGATACAGAGGTCATTAGGAAGTTTCGGCTGGACAGGCCAACCCTGCATCGACTGTATGCCATGTTGGAACCCCATCTCCGTCCCCGCAGGGTGTATCCGACAGCTGTCACCCCCACGGCTAAGGTGATGGCCGCCATGCATTTCTTCGCCACTGGGTCATTCCAGCACACAGTGGGCAGTGGAGGAGGGATGTCCCAGCCCATGTTCAGCAAGGTGCTGAGGGATGTACTGGCAGCCATGATGCTGTACCGAAACAGGTACATCCGCTTCCCCAGGGCTCGTGAATTGGCGGCAGTGAAGGGTGCATTCTATGCCCTTGGCAGAATCCCACACGTCGTTGGAGCCATTGACTGCACACATGTTGGCCTTGTTCCACCACAGGCCACTGAGCACCTGTACCGCAACAGGAAGCACACGCACTCCCTGAATGTGCAAGTGGTGTGCCTTGCGGACATGGTGATCACCCACGCGTGTGCAAAGTTCCCAGGCTCGGCCCATGACGCACACATAATGCGCAACAGCATCTTGCCACGACTGATGTCCAATCTGCAACAGGATCGTGGCTGTATTGTCGGTGAGTATGTGGAGTGGTGTAGCGTGCTGGTTGTGCGATGCTGTCCCCTGTCCAGTTGGAATAGCAACGGTTCTCTGTGTCCCTCACACCCAGGTGACTCTGCGTACCCGAATGGGGCATGGCTGCTCAGTCCATTGAGGAATCCTCGCACCCCAGCAGACGATCGCTACAATGAGGCACATGGGAGGACCAGACGTGTGGTCGAGCGTACCTTTGGCCTCCTCAAGTCCAGGTTCAGGTGCCTGGACCGCACCGGGGTGCACTGGCGTACTCCCCACAGAAGGTGTGCCAGATAGTGGTGGCGTGCTGCATGCTGCACAATCTGGCCATTCGGAAGCAGATCCCCCTCATCGTGGATGACGGAGATCAACCAGGGCCCCAGCCCGCAGACCAGGACAGCTCGAGTGAGGAGGACAGCGGAGAGGAGGAAGCTGGGAATGTGCGGCAGCAGCTCATCGCCCGCTACTTCACTTGACGGTGAGTGTCCATGTACGACGGCTGATGTGGCTGTATCTGTGCAGGTGTGTGTGTGCTGTGTCAGGGTGGCCGTTTGTTCACTGCGTGCTGTGTGTCAACGCTCCATGGCCAGGGTAGTATGCCACTGTTGGTGGATGTGGCATTGTGCCCTATTGCTCTGTGCGATGTGTGTACATTGCTTGTAGTTGTTGACATGTACTGTGTGATGGGTGTGTGATACACACATTGAATGTGCTCCTGTTCTGTCTCCCACCCCTAGGTCCCTACAGGCCCTCCGGATTCCATTGCCATGCCACGCATCAGGTGCCTTTCCGCCCAAGGTGGCCGTTGTATTCCGTACAAATAAAACACAGGGCACAAACAGCAGTTATTTCAAACTGTGACATGTGATTGTGTGTAAGGTGATGACAAAAGTGGTGCGTGCAGTGACAATGAGCTGTCGGTCATGGCTGCGTGATGCTCAGGGTGTACCCACTGGTTCTATGTCCATAGTTCAACACACACATGCCATCCAGATGGCTGTGTGGAGTGGGATCGTAGTCCAAGTCAATGCAGTGGGTGGTCAAGGAAGGCTGGCTGGCTGCCTCACTTGCGTCTGGAGCGTGCGAAGTCTTCCTGGGAGATCTGTTTCCACTTCGGATGGCCCCTTCCACGTTTGCGAGGGGGGGTGCCTGCTTGCGACATGCTGGTGGTTGAGGTGTGCTCACTGGCTGTGGACGCAGGGGAACTGGACACTGCTGCTCGACCCTGCGCCCCGGCAGGTGGTGGCGGAGGGGGAGCTGCTGTCCCTGGCTGTGACCTCACCGCCACCACCAGCTGGCCCATGAGGTCCACGAGTTGGCCCATACGGGCGTCCATGGACCTCAGCACCCCCAGCACCTCACGCGTGTCTGTAGCTGACCTGGCCCATTGTCCTTGGGCCTCTTCATAGGCCCCAAGGACTCTGGCCATTTGAGGCAGGGCATGGCTCCCAGGGGAGGCTGGCGTTTCCCTGACCCTGCTCCTCCTACCAGTCCTGCTGCCACCGGCCTGCCCACTAGCCACATTGCTCACCACGGTCCTCGCTGTGGCTCCCAGGGTGGATCCAGTCGGCCGGGCCACCACCTGCGCTGGGGCTGGTGCCAGCGAAGACGTGGTGGTGGTGGCGGCGGTGGTGGTCGGTGCGGCGATGGTGGCGGTTGCGGCAGTGGTAGTGGCCGCAATGACCGTGGGTGTGGCCGCAATGACCGTGGGTGTGGCCGCAACGACAGTGGCAGCAGGGGGCTGGGAATGTTCAGCAGCCCTGGATGATGGGTTGGTGGGTAGGAGGGGTCCTGGGGAGCGGCTGGGCCCTGCCACACCAGATGGGCCTGCTTGGTGGTCCGTGTCCGAAGAGGAGGACAGATCCTCCACATCCGTGTGTCCTCGTTGGGGGCTTGTAGGCTGGCTGTGCT
Organism: Calotriton arnoldi; assembly: GCA_963921515.1. Lineage (NCBI taxonomy): Eukaryota > Metazoa > Chordata > Amphibia > Caudata > Salamandridae > Calotriton > Calotriton arnoldi. The sequence continues at coordinate 349,322 of CAWUFW010007954.1, read as the reverse complement.
GGCTGCTGTCTCCATCCCCAGCATCCAGCAGTTCGTCACCTGTGGAGAGAATGAGATTTGTTATTGTGTTGCACCTGGCGAAGTATGTATTTGTCGTCTGACATTAACAGTTCGTGCAATCTCGTACATGGGTTTCCCGGAGGCGTGTGTGTGGCTGTAGCATTTGTAGTTGTGTGTGCTTGGCAATGGGACTGTGTGCTGTGCACATGTGGCATGGGACGGATTGGCCATGCCGATGGGTGTGTTGCTGTGCCCCTACTTATTGTGACTCTGGTGTATGCGGGCTCCTGGCCCATCCTGGGTCTGGTTTGTACTTTGCTTTTGGTGTTCAGATGGGACGCTTAGGAACGCATATGGCAACATGGGGGCCATGCCCCAGATTCGCATTTGGGAGGGAATATGCTTTTGGGGTTCAAATGGAACGCTTAGGAACGCATATGGCAACATGGGGGCCATGCCCCAGATTCGCATTTGGGAGGGAATATGCTTTTGGGGTTCAAATGGAACGCTTAGGAACGCATATGGCAACATGGGGGCCATGCCCCAGATTCGCATTTGGGAGAGAATATGCTTTTGGGGTTCAAATGGAACGCTTAGGAACGCATATGGCAACATGGGGGCCATGCCCCAGATTCGCATTTGGGAGGGAATATGCTTTTGGGGTACATGCTGTGAGCCATGGGTGCCGAACGTGACATGTGTTGTGGCAGCATGACAGTGCATGGTTTGAGGTGTGTGCATGCTTGACATGGCCTGCATATTTGCTGTCTGTTGTGATTACTGGACATGGCATTGGACGCATCGTTATGAGTGAGTGATGGTTGTGTGCCAGCCAACGTATTGCAGTTGTCCCATCTCCTTGGTGTGCGTGCTGCCCTGTGCCATGTGCATCACTGCAGTGCTCGGGGGGTGTGGCCCATGTTGTGTGTTGTTGCTCACAGTGTGTCGTGCGCTTCATTGACTTCTGGCACATGGTTGGTCATGGGCATGTATCTTAGCGTGACTGCTGTATGTGTGGCAGCTGTGCGGATGACATGCCTTTCATGAGACTGGGGCTGACGGATGGGATGGATGGTATGTTGTATGTGCATGGTGTGTCTGTGTGTTTGATGGGTTCAGTGGTGTTCGTGTGCATTTATGTTGTTCCGCTCTGTTGCGTCTAGTGTTGTTTGTCTTACATAGGCGTAGTTGTGGGGTGTGTGGTTGACAGGCAGTAGGGGCTACATGGACAGGACTTCAATGGTGTTTCGGTTGTGTGTGATGAGTTGCACAGTGGCTGCCGTGTGGTACTATATTCAGTGTGGCTTGTGCATGCAGACGTGGCTCCTTGGGTGTTGCTATGTCTGTGATGGGTCATGTGGGGTGTGAGTCTGTGGTTCATGTCCGTGTGCACATTGTTCACTTGTTCGTGACGGTGGGCGGTGCTGCGTGTTCGTCTGCTACGTGACAAGTCCCATGTGTTGGTCGTGTTCCGGTCCTCATGCCTCCAGTAATCCAGCCCTGTCCAGTTTCCCACCTGCAGGTTGTTCGTGGCGTGCACTGTACTGGATGCCACATGGTTCTAAGCGGGGGTGCTCCATGTTGCAGGTCTGTGGGGGTGGGGGGTGTTGTGGGTCGTGGTGGTGGCTGGACACCCACTGACACCGATTGCTGTGGACCGTGATGTCTACCTTTCGGCTGTCGTTGTAGCACTGCGGTGGCTGACACGTGGCTGTGGGGTGTGGGGGATGCTCCTCCTTGCTGTGCTGTGGGACTAGGGGCCTGGTGTGTGTTGTACTTGGGCTGTCCACCCTCCCACCCACTGCACTTTGTGTTCCTGCCACTTACCTGTTACTTGTCGGTTAGTGCAGCTGTGGCGGACACATGGGTGTGGTGGGTGCTCGTTGTGGCGCTTCTGGCATATTTGGGGACCTGTTGGTGGTTACGTGGCTGGCTGAGTGTACACATGTCCCCACGCATCTTACAGTTGTTCTGTTTGGGCTGTGTGTGGTGGTGTCTGTTGCATGTGTGTGTGATGTGTTGTGTATTGTGTGCTGGACATGGGGGTGTTTGTCCCTGGGAGCTGTGGCATGGTGGTAGTGCATGTGAGTACATAGCGGTGTGCTGGTATACATTAGTTTGTACTTACCAGCCTCCACTCCCCTGCTAATCCGGCGAGGATCTCGGGATGTATGATGACTCGCACCTTCTCCTCCCACGCTTTGAAGGTCTTGAAGAGCGCGGGATTCCCTCCGCCAGTGACGGCTGCCAGCTCTCTGTTCTTGGTCTCCTTCTTCTTGACCAGGCTCTTGACGTCATTCCACCGTTTGTTTATTTCGACTCTGTTCCTGGGCAGGGTCCCGACTGCATTGACCTGGTCTACGATCCGGTTCCACATTCTGTTTCTGGTGGCTAGTGGTGTGTGCTGGACCATGTTCCCATAGATTTGTGGGTGCACCTTGATGATCTCGTCGACCATGACCGTCAGCTCAATGGGCGTGAACTTGGGCATTCTTTGTGGTGCCATGGTGTTTGTGGTGCTGGTGCGGTGTGTGTTGTGTAATGTGCAGGGGGTTTGTGGTGCCGGTGTTTGGTGGTGGTGGTGGTGGTGGTGGTGGTTGTGATGTGTGCGTTTCTGTGGTGTGCTGCTGTCCTTGCTGTGTCACTGTGTCCTCTCCTCTCCTCTCTGGTTTGCAATGTTGCAAGGGGTTGTGGTCTGTGGGAGTGCTGCTTTTGTACTTACCTATGTGGGTGTGTCCTCATGGTCTGTTGTTTTCAGGTGTGTTGTGTCTGGGGTTCTGGCCTTTGTAGTTTTTGTTTGTCCAGGGGGTGTTTTCGGATGTGTACTGTGCTTGTGTATTTGTGCGTGCCTTGCTGTGTGGACTTGTTGGCCATGTTGTGTGCGATTGTTTTTGTCAGCGGATGGTTTCTGTGCAGGGACGTGGGCGCCATGGCTTCTGCCGTGTCGATTCTCATCGGCGTTGTTTGCGCTGGCGGGCGGTATATTTGTAGTTTTCCCGCGCTCATGGCGGTGCGATCGTAATCTCACGTGCGGTGTGTCGGCCGTGAGGGCGGGCGGTTTTGTGTTGTCGTGCGTGTTTCCGTCCGTGGCGGGCGGTTTGACTCCGACTCGGACGATGGCGGGCGGTATTTTGTGTGATTTTTCCACCGATGGCGGTTTTCGGTTTGTGTAATCGTAATGGCGTGGTCGGTGTTCAGACGGTGTGTGCGGGCGGATTTTTGCCGCTTCCATGCCTGGCGGATATTTTTACGCCGGGTATCGTAATGGGCCCCTTAATTATTAATTGGTAATTATTTTTTTAATTGATTAATCTATCATTATATTAATTATATATTTTTTATTTATTGTTGTTAATTAATTTATTGCTAATTTATTATTAATTGGTAATTAATTTTTCATAATTGATTAATTGATAATTACATTTTTATGTGTAGCGGGTTGTGGGTTTATAGGGGAATAGGGTGGGAAGTAATTTCATAATAATTAATTAATTAATATTTTATTATTTATTGTTATTGATAGTTAATTTATTGTTAATTAATTATTAATTGGTAATCAATTTTTATTAATTGATTAATTTATAATTATATTAATTATAATTAATTTATTATTATTTTTTATTTATTGTTATTGTTAATTAATTTATTGTTAATTTATTATTAATTGGTAATTAATTTTTATTAATTGATAATTAAATTAATTGTGTTCTTTTTATGAGTAGCGGGTTGTGTGTTCATGGGGAATAGGGTGGGAAGTAATTTAATGTTATTTAAGTAAATATTAATTACATTTTATTGGTATTTATTATTAATTTTTTAGTTAATTAATTATTAATATGTTATTTATTTTACAAAATTATTTTATTAATGAGTATGTTAATTTAACCCCTATGCTATCCAACACTTTCCCTACTGTTGCACTCACTGGAGTGGGAATAGTAATTTTTACCCCTACGCTATCCAACACTTTCCCTACTGTTGCACTCCCTGGAGTGGGAATAGTATTTTTAACCCCTACGCTATCCAACACTTTCCCTACTGTTGCACTCACTGGAGTGGGAATAGTAATTTTTACCCCTACGCTATCCAACACTTTCCCTACTGTTGCACTCACTGGAGTGCGAATAGTAATTTTAACCCCTACGCTATCCAACACTTTCCCTACTGTTGCAATCCCTGGAGTGGGAATAGTAATTTTTACCCCTACGCTATCCAACACTTTCCCTACTGTTGCACTCACTGGAGTGGGAATACTAATTTTTACCCCTACGCTATCCAACACTTTCCCTAATGTTGCACTCCCTGGAGTGGGAATAGTAATTTTAACCCCTACGCTATCCAACACTTTCCCTACTGTTGCACTCCCTGGAGTGGGAATAGTAATTTTTACCTCTACGCTATCCAACACTTTCCCTACTGTTGCACTCACTGGAGTGGGAATAGTCATTTTTACCCCTACGCTAACCAACACTTTCCCTACTGTTGCACTCACTGGGGTGGGAATAGTCATTTTTACCCCTACACTATCCAACATTTTCCCTACTGTTGCACTTCTTTGGAGTTGGAATAGTAATTTTATTACCTCCGCTATCTAATATTTTTTGTATTATTTTAGTTAATGTAGTATATAATTAATTTTTAAAAGATTAAAAATAATTTTAATTTTTTTAATTTGTTATATATATTTTTTTAATTTTTATTTATATTATTGTTTTATGTGTATAGATGTTTTTATAATTTATATGATATTTTTAAAAAAATTATGTTATTAAAATAATTATTAAAAATTATTAGTAAGTATATTTATTATATATTATATGTAAATGTTTAATTTATTTTTACATTACATATATATTACTTATAATTTTTAAACATTTTAAAATATTTTTAACTATGTTTATTTTAATTATATGTATTATTTACTTTATTTTACATAATTTTTTTGACTTAAATAAAAAACAATATTTTTAACAACAATATTTTTGACATCGATATTTTTGTACTTACCATAATGTAGATAGGATGTCGATATTCATGACTTCGATATTTCTGTAGGTCGATATTCTGACCTTCGATATTTTGTCAGTGATTCGTTGCAGAGGTCCAGGGTTCCTGGCGCTGGTCGCGGTCGGGACGCGGACGGGCGCAGACGGGCTTGCCTTAGGCGCGCCTTTGGCGCGCCAGCGGCGCGACCGCACAGCGGCCGCCATTAAGTAGGCGGGAGCGGGGGCGGGAACGGCGGGAAAAAACAAGAAAGCAACAGTACGAGCAAAACCTAACGGATGGGCACAGAGTGGGCAAAGAAGGGCAACACCAGTAATGGCACAATAATACACAATATTACAATGACAACAATATTATTGGCACAACGAGGAGGCAGAACAATAAAGGGACAATGTGGGTATTTAAAGCTAAGGCACGAGTGAAAACCTGGCGAGGGGGCACAAGGCTCAGAGCAGTCTCGAACCCTACCTGGGTGGGGCTGAGAGGTTCTTGCGGCGCAGCATAGCACAGCGGAGCTGCTGGGGAGAGAGCAGGCCTCAGACCGAGCGATGACACGTATTGATGCACGTAACCTGCATACCTATGTAACAGAGGTGAAGCATACCTGTGATATGTAGTATTGTGTGACCCTGGTGACACATTGGGGCCGATTCCGATTCCGGCCGGAAATCTCTCCGACCGAGCCGGACCCGGAGAGTATTCCGACCGAATCGGACCCTAGCAGTCCGACCGAACGAGTACGATGCGCACGCATGCCATCGGACTCGAGTCGGTCGGACTCCCATTGAAGTCAATGGGAGCCTGTCGTACAACGCGTACGCGGGCTCCCATTGACTCAATGGGTGCGAACCGGACAAGGGCGCCCCCTACAGTGTGTACGCGTCCAAGCGCATCGCGGCGTACATGCACAGGTAGGGGGGACCCATGGGTCCCCCCTGTGTGCGACTCGCGCGCCTACGCGTACAGGGGGGTCCGACGCGGACCCCCAAAGTCCGGCTCCGACAGCTTTTTCGAGCCGGACGGCGCGAGTCGATCGGACTGCTCGCGGCGCGCATCGTACTTACCCGGCCGGGAAACGTCTCCATAGCGCGGTGCGAGTCGTGTCCATGCGAGTCGGTCAGAGCGTGTTGAAGCCGCGTTCGAGTCGGTCGGCGATTTCGCGGGTGCCTGCATCGTACTCGCTCGGCCGGACCCGCGTACGATTCGGTCGGGAAACAGGGCTCCGAATCGGATCCGGTAAATCCGAATCCGATTCGGAGCACTACCGGCCGAGATCGGAGTCGGCCCCATTGTATTTTTCATGTGTGACAATGGTCATGTACAGGTAACAGTGGTAGTGCGAAGGAATAGCATGTGTCAGTGTGCAACACATGTGACACAGAAATGTGATATGTATTAGTGTAAACCGTTTTGGACACACTAATATGTGCGTGTGTTGGGAGAAGAATACATACATACACCAAAGATGTAAGTGAAAGACTCCCAATATTTCAAGGGAAAATATATAGGGGCATATTTACAAGCGAAGTGGCGGAGTGAGGTGTTAGACTACCTGGCTTGACGCCTCATTCCGCCATTTCAGAAACGCAGGGCTGCACCATATTTACAAGAATATGGCGCAGCCCTGCACTTTCCCCTGCACTGGTGCTACACTTAGCAGCCTAGCGCCAACGCAGGCACCCTTGCACCATAGTGCAAGGGTGTCTGTGTGCAGGGGAAGATTGTTTATCTGCAGAAAGTTCCCGCTTCCTGCACATAAACAATCTTTAAAATGCCGTTTTGTAACTTCTATGTGTGCTGCTTAATGCAGCACACACAGAAGTTGCAAAACGGCATTTTTAAAAATGATTGTTTATGTGCAGGAAGGGGGACCTTTCTGTACATAAACAATCATTGGCCTTTTGCTGTTTTCATGTAGCAACGCAGCACACATGAAAACAGAAAAAACGAGGATAAATTAAACATTGCTCCTCGTTGCGCCAGGGTAAGACCAGGTTTTCCCTGGTCTTAATTCTGGCGCTGCCTCCTATTTTGGCCTCCCTTGTAAATAGGGGCAGCATTAGAATCAATGGGTGTTGCGGTGGAATGCCCACAGCAACACCCTTTGCCCTCCCCTTTCACGCTAAGCATAGCGTGAAAGGGTACCTTATTTACAAGGCAGCTTTAAGCCACGTTAAGTGGCTTAACGCTGCCTTGTAAATAAGGTGAAGCCCCTATCGCCACAGGAACGTACTAAAAAGTGACGTTCCCATGGCGATAGGGGCATGTAAATATGCCCCATAGCCTTTCATTTAGCTGGCTTCTGCTTAAAACTGTCTCAAATTCAAGACAAATCATTAAAGATACCACATTTCTAAATTGATTTTTGTTTCCCTCTTTTCTCTTCCAAAATATTGAGTTATGTATTATTTACTGCAATTGTCCCTTCCTCAACCCATTTACACATGCTTCATGTGTTATCCTGGGACATTGGCTTGAAATGGTGTGTGCGTGTGCTGTGAGAGCAGGTGTCATTTATGGTAATCTGAGATAGAGGGGTAAACTTTGGTCATCACAAAAGTTGGTGAGAAAGAAATCTGCTCTCACGCTGAATTAAAAGAATGAAAATGTTTATTAACATTAAAATCTGTAAATCATAAAGTGAGGCAACAACGGGATTCCCCTGCACCCCTTGAGCAGAAGGAGCACATATGTACAAAACACAAAATATACATTTTCATGAAGAGGGCTCCAGTGTAGAACATGTGACTAAATGAAAACAAAGAGGATTGAAGTGTTTTTCACAATCATCTATTTCATTAGACAAGGTCAGATCATGCATATCTTTTGTGTGTATTTTGTTTGCTTACGCTGGAAAGTGACTGAAAATCTTGTTTCTTTTTGTTTGTGTTTTGGTTTTCACTTGCTTCGTCCTCTGTCACCTCATTCCCCCTCCCACCTGCCCCATCAACCCCAGCCAAATCGCCCTCACAATTGCCGCAAACTTAACGTAGAAAACAAAACACATAGAAACACTTCTTTACCTCATAGCTTGTGTTGGGACTGGTTGGAGTGGGGGGTCACTGATTAATTCAGAAAACTTTGAGTGTGGCCTTTGCTATTCATTACAGAAGTGTGTTTGACCCAGTTTCTTGCTTCAGGCACAATTATCTCACTGAGGTACATTACCAGTTTGTATTCATTTTTGGTATTAGGACCCAGACTTATAGTATGCACTTTCATTTAATGTGGTGTACTCCTTTAATGGACCTCAGTCATAAACTCTGTGGAAGGGAGGCAGGAAGGGTGTTGGCACTATTTGGATTCAAACCGTGACGGCCTTGTAAAATGCGCGTTAACCCTCTGAGCTATAGTAATTTTGCATGACAGGATTCAAAAGTAATTTATGTGATTCACCTCACTGTATTCCTTCTTTTGGTGACATAATAAAAAGTGGCCTTAATGCAAAGGTACTTTTATTTTCTATGTACATATGCAATATTTGTCTCAGCTGAGCCTAGAGGAATAGCAGCAGAGCGCTTGCCTTCTCAACAGTGTAGCTCAGCATCATGTTATTTCACACAAAAACAGACTTAGGGGTCGATTCCGATCTCGGCCGGAAGCGCACCTAACACTATTCGTCCGGGAAAAAACCAAGCCGAACGCGTGTTTCCCGACCAATTCGAACATTCGTCAGAACGAGCAAGTACGATGCGCATAACTGCCCAGATCCCGACCCAGCCGTACTTACTCAATTCAGCTCCTGTTCCCCGCCCGAGCCGGATCCGTAAACGCAGAATCGAGTCGCACGGAAGCAAAAATACAGCACCTTCAGGCCGGACTAGTACGATGCGCCTTCCGTACGCGCCGAACCCGTCGCTACGTACGGCACGTCAGAGCATCCGGGAGAGCTGCACATAAGCTCCGATTCGCGCCACAAGACGATCCACGGCTACGAGATGAACACGCCAGCCACGAGTACGAGTCGAAGCAACGAGAAAGCCGAACAAGACGAACCAATCATGAATCCCATCGCGCAGGTCCTACCAATACTCTACATCTATTACCGGAACAGGTACGGACGCGTACGGCGCAGAAGGTAAGTCAAACACCCACCACACAAACAAACAACACGTACCCGACATATAACACACACACATAGGGATGCAGAAATGACTTACACTAGCTACAGCAGAACCAAAGGGGCGGGATGGCTATCACCAATGCCATATACACCCATAGGGGCCTGGATGCCTACCACTAACACCACCCCTACTCAGGGGGGCCTTGATGCCTGTCACTGCTACCATCCCCACTCATAGGGGGATGGATGCCTACCACCAACACCACCCCTACTCAGGGGGGCCTGGATGCCTACCACCAACACCACCCCTACTCAGGGGGGCCTGGATGCCTGTCACTACTACCATCCCCACTCATAGGGGGATGGATGCCTACCACTACCACCACCCCTACTCAGGGGGGCCTGGATGCCTGTCACTACTACCATCCCCACTCATAGGGTATGGATGCCTACCACTACCACCACCCCTACTCAGGGGGTGCTAGATGCCTGTCACTACTACCATCCCCACTCCTAGGGGGATGGATGCCTACCACCAACACCACCCCTACTCATAGGATGGGTAATGCATGACACAACCAGCATACTCCAACATAAGGAATGTCAGAAAAAGACATCCCCCAACACCATGACAAGCGTGTGTAGACTGTGTCAAATGCCTACAACACTGAACATGACTTTGAACATACAATGTGACCCCCTATCACATGTGTCACACATAAATGTGTGTGGCCTCCACAATGCAAGCAGACCATGACCACTGTGGCAATGGGGTCTAACACCCCATCATCACAGTGACCAAAAGGTAAGTGTGGGGTCCATAGCTGAAGCACATTTTGAACATTGTGGCAATGGGGTCTAACCCCCCACCATCACAGTGACCAAAAGGTAAGTGTGGGGTCCATTGCTGAAGCACATTTTGAACATTGTGGCAATGGGGTGTAATCCCCCATCATCACAGTGACCAAAAGGTAAGTGTGGGGTCCATAGCTGAAGCACATTTTGAACATTGTGGCAATGGGGTGTAACCCCCATCATCACAGTGACCAAAAGGTAAGTGTGGGGTCCATAGCTGAAGCACATTTTGAACATTGTGGCAATGGGGTGTAATCCCCCATCATCACAGTGACCAAAAGGTAAGTGTGGGGTCCATAGCTGAAGCACATTTTGAACATTGTGGCAATAGGGTGTAATCCCCCATCATCACAGTGACCAAAAGGTAAGTGTGGGGTCCATAGCTGGGGCACAATTTGAACATTGTGGAAATGGGGTCTAAACCCCCATCATCACAGTGACCAAATTGTAAGTGTTGTCATGGAAAAAGCTGCAAATGCCAAACAGCATGGATTCTCCCTGGTCACAGAACAACAAACACATCAGTGGCATAGTAGTGCTTGTGTCCCATAGCAACATAGATTGGGTGAGGCAAACAGTGCAGTGCAAATAAGACATACCTTTGGCCATGTGCAGACAAACATCACCCATGGGGGCTGACACTGTCAACATTCATCAATAACACAATGACAGAAGTGACCATGATAATGCAGACCCACATATCTGCACCAATGGGCACACACATGTAGATATCCTGTGGAGACTGTAGATGTGAGGTGAACAAATACCATACCATGGCAGCAATGGGACATACAAACCATGATCACTGTGCTGACTGATGACCTAGGAGTCTCAGGGACAGCAGGGGAAACCCACCAAACAACATACAGCCAATGGCACACTAAAGATATGCCAATGCAGTGGTGCAGATGCACAAACACAAACATGCAGCCCCACACTGCATATTAAACACAACAGGTGAGGGGGGGGTGCCAGTGTCCCCAGGCAACCACCCAGCACATGAGGAGGCCTGAATCACAATTACACAGATGTGCATACAGTGCCACACAAAAGTAACTCATGGATCCGAATCCCCTATGTGGGCAATCAGGCATTGTTAGATAAGAGGGAGCCCAAATTACACATGTCACACAAGCTTGTAGGAACAGCAACTAACACAGCAAGACACAGACCCACCACAGCACCACCCCCAGGGTCCCCACATTGTGGTGACACTGGCCTGCATGATAATCCCACTGTGATGACAAAGCTAGATGTTGTTCACACTGTGAACCACAGTCATGTGTCCTGAGCAACAAACTACCATCACACCTACACAAGCACAAATCAATCAGCACGGCCTGTCAGCCAAGGCCAATATGGAGGCAGGGGTCTAGCCATGAAACAACTCTCATCTGCACACACTCAACACCACACACCTTGATCTCCACCAATGTGCAGCAGTAAAGCTCACATGCACTGGTGACATTGCACATGCACCCATGACAATCACAGGGGTGGTGGTGGGAACTAAGGTGCAGAAACCCATCACACATGGCCAGTCAACAAGACTCGTGAATGTCTGACACACTGCACAGTACGCCGTACATGGGCATGACGTCAATACCACACCAACCAATGGGATCCCGCCCACAGTCACACACCAATGAAGAAGCCAAGGTCACACACAAAGAACACACATAGACAACTACCAACATTGCAGCTCTGACCCTGAGGAGTGGCAGCAGTCACACACACAACGTGTCACAATCACTGAAAGCTAACACAAACTGTAAATTACATGACTGGTGTAACCAACAAGTGCCAAGGGGAATCCTGACTGTGTCTCATCTGCGTTTGCCCACAAACTCAGCCCTGACAGCAAACACACCTATGGGTGACACCCTGATGACCAGTAATGTGCCATGCACCCACATCCCAGAGAAGCCAGGGAGAAGACTTTGGGGGAACATAGGTCAACTCAGCAAGCATCACAAACAGGAACATCACTAGGGATCCCAGCCTGCGTAGCAAAATGGAAGTGAACACACACAGACATGCTCACACAACACACACCTTGTGCTCAGGCAATGTCACAGAATTACACACTGCCATGAGGAGACTCCATTCCTGTGTAAGGAAAGCTGTGCCATACGTTGTCCCAGTAGGGCTCTATCATGTCAGCAGAACACTTGGTCCCTCAGTCAACAATTAGCACAAAATGAAGGCTCCCGTCATATCAGCCTGGTCATGGGAGTGTCACCGAAATCATCAGCACAGATCCAACACACATGTATAGCAAGTTGCACTGATAACACAGATGAGTCCTTCCCCATTGATGCCCAAACTTGCATGTCCAGTGGAGATGGTCACACGGTCAGGGAAATAGACAAATAGAACAATGGCAAGCACAACATATGTGCAGGGGTGTAAGCCACAGATGTGATATTGCAAATAAAAATAGGAAATCCCATTGCCAAATCTTGAAAACATGACACCCTCATATTGCTGCAAAGGATGACATGGATACACAACAGGATAGGACACATTCCCCCTGGACCACATGGGGTCCTGCACAGTAACACTTCATTTTCCTGAGATCAAAAATCACCATCACTGCAGCAAGGGCATGGTTAGCATCATCAACATCATGTACATCAGAAGCAAAACCACTAGAGAACAGAAAGTAGCTTTATTCAGCATATGTGTTTGAAAAAGTGAAAGTCCAGAAAAATAACAAAGGCCAATGGCCAGTCCATTATCAAAGTCCAAACAGGGTGACAGTGGCAGATGTCACCCTTTGCATGCCTGCACTGCTACACACCAGGGACATTCCCCTTGGAGGGGCATACGGGGGCAGGCCAGGCACCGCAGGGACAGGATCAGGGCTCACCAGAAGGAGGCAGGGAAGGGGTGGTGGGTGCTGGAGAGTCACTGACAACTGCAGTGGAGGTGTCTGACATGGTGTGTGCCGGCACAACTGGGGGCATGAGTCAGATGGTGTAGGTGCCGGCACGACTGCAGTGGGCTGTGCAGATGGAGTGGACAGGTTCCCCACTGCAGTGCCCAAGTCAGACGGGGTGGTAGTGGACTCCACTGCAGTGCCTATCTCCAGGGGAGTAGAATGGGGTTCAGGTAAGGTGGGCAGGACAGAGGGGAGGACACGGTCTCCACACCAGTGGCACAAACATGCGCAGCGGGGGGGGTGGTGCTGGAAGAGCAAGTGGTAGGGGGAGAAGGTCCGGATCATTTTGGGGATGGTGTATCTGTGGGTGGGGGAACCTGGGGCAGGGTGTGGTGGGGGAACCTGTGGAGTGGGGGCCTGAGGGATGGAGGAAGGAGACTTGGTGGTTGAGCTGCAGGGCGGCAGCGGGGTCTTGCTCTTCTGGGTCCAGGGGGACTTACGGATGGGGGCCTCAGTCTGTCTGTGCCTGGGGGAGGGTGTCCGGGGGTGAGGGGCACTCCCTCTGTGCTGGGTGGACTTCCTCTTCCCCCTGTATGCTGGATCAGCTGGATCGGAGGGGAAGAGGCCGAGGTCACAGAGGAAGATCTGCTTTGTAGGTGGGGTTGCAGGTGAGGCGAGGGAAGGGGCCTTGGAGGGAGAGGTATCGGAGGACTGCGGAGTGACTGTGGATGCCTGTGTGCGTGTCTGTTCCCCATCCCCTGTGGGTGTGGTATCAGTCACCTGAGAATGCGTGCGTGCACGTTTTGTTTTTGTAGTGGGTGTGTCTGTGCTGCTCGTGTCTGTGTGTTTGGGTGATTGTGCAGGTGTGCATGTGCTTGGGACAGGTAGGGTGCCAGGAAGTGTGGATGGGGCAGAGGTAGGAGGGACACTGCTGCCGTCAGGGAGGAGTCCATGGACCTATTGCTCCTCTGTAGGGCAGACATGCCCGATGAGATGCCCTCCATAAACGACACCAGCTGTGTAAACAGAGTGGTGTGGGCATGGAGGACACTCAGCATTGCTGTCTGCCCTACATGGAGCTGGCGAAGTAGGTACACAGACTCCTCACTCAGGGCAGCAGGGGACACAGGGGCAGGGGCTGCGGTGCCTGGCACGAAGGAGACACGCTCCCGAACACGGGAGCCTCCACGGACCTCTGGAATGGGAGCCAATGGGAGGGCGGTGGTGGTGGTGGTGGTGGTGGTGGTGGTGGGGACAGCAATACTAGCTGGGGTGTGGTGGCTGCTGACACCCGCCTCCACAAGGGAGTCATCCTCCGAGCTGCTGTGGTCCTCAGCTGAGGTGGATGCTGCTGAGGACTCCTCTGTGTGGCTCCCCTCGCCCTCCGTGCCATTGGGTCCCTCCGACCACTGATCGGCTGCTGACCCAGTCTGGCTCTGCAGCTCCTCCTGGTCCGTGGAGCTGTCCCCTCCTGTGGCCGTGGATGTATCTGCAAACAATTAGGGAAACAGACAAACATCAGTCACCTGCACTGACCGCACACACCACAGTAAGTACAGCACATTACAGAGCAAGCCCTGGCATCCTTAGTTGAACATTGCCAAAAGTGCTCAAACAGAGTAGGAGAAGCCAATTGTCAGTCTGATGGTCAACCATGGCACTCACATCCCTCCTGGCCTTGCACCCATCTGTCTGGTGCCTGTCGGATGGCAATACCCCAGTGTGGACACATGCACCACCTACACAGTAGTTGGACAGTGCAGAGATCACAGAGAAGTATGTGAACATGCACACATCACAAATCTTGCCACTGAGTCAGTACAGGTGTCCGGATAAAGGGATGGCCAGAGTCTATTTTGAAATGCATGTGATGCATACCAGCACCAGACACCATGATGCACCCATGTTCTGATAGTCAATGCCACAATGGGGTGCATGTAGCACATGTCACTCACCTGCAGGATCACTCTTAGGGAGTTTAATGTCATGGCACAGGCATGCCTGCAAAGTCATACATCACTGTCTCCAGTCACATGGGCAGGGCAGCCAGCCAACAACAGTCTGCACTGTGTCACAATCCTAGGTCATGGGGAATGCAAGTTCTGTAGCTGACAAGTGCACATGTCCATCCCCCACAAACCACATCATCTGAACTCTTATTTGTCCACGTCATACTGTTGTAATTTGGCAGCATTTAAGTTAAGCATTAGCTGAAGACAGCCTGTATTTAGAGGCTAAATTGTCCGCTTTGTGGAATCCATTTTGTATTTCTGGCAGCCATTTTGGCTGCCATGTGCTACCATGTGCTCGCCATGTGCTCTGTCCTACCTTCCTGTTAACTGCTCTTGAAATCTGCCTAGAGACAAGTTATATTTAGTTCCTCTTGCTTTGCACATGCTCAGTTGAGCTTGCAGCTGTTCCGAGTTTATAAATGTCAGGATGTGTCTACTAAAAGTAGAAACTGTTAGCTCCACCCACTTGTCGACTGTGCATTCTCTGTATGACCTTATATGTGCCTAAAACCAGCATTTGTGTTAGTACCGCCTTCATTTGAGCCCCTGTGTGGGTATAAAAGGACCAGGATCCTTCCATTCAGTGTGCTACTTCATGCATTACTGAAGGGTGATGTGTGTGAATGTAGCTCCACCTCATGAGGTTTAATAAACTCTGTCTTTTCTATTTCCAGTTTCTGTGCCAACTTCTTCCTAAGTGTCTGAGGACTCTGTGCAGAGAAGGGAGAACCCTAAGCACTGGTAGGCCTTGCTGAGGCTCACTACAACAAATTGGCGCTTCCAACGTGGGACTCATCAGCGACTCGGATGCCCGAAGGACTGGTCGCGACGAAGGATTGGAATCTCGCTTTTGGACGCGATCGCTGCCTGAGGAGACCTGAGTCTTGGCACCCACGGCGTTTTTCCTTTCTTTCTGATCTGACCATCCCGGCGGCGCCGGTCCTTGACTGAGATCTCTTCTGTTGATTCGCCGTGCAGTGACCATTTGGTCGATTTGAGAACTTGGCAGTTGGAACCTGGACACCATTTGATTGGTAAGAGCCGTTTTGCGGCACTTGCTGTTGGTTTGATGCCTTTGATTGGTAAGGTAGTTTTAGTAACACTTACTGTGGCTTTGTTTGTATGATTGGCCAATTTTGGAATCTGTTTTGTAATTATATATGTATTGCAATACATATAGGCAGGTAATGAGGAGAATTTTCTCTATTTAAAATTGTTTGAACAGCGCAACGTACGAAGAGTACCTTAAGCGCTACTTTGATTATAATACTGCATATTTTGCACTATTTTTTGGCATGCCTGTTTTCAGCACACTTCGTAGGATGTGTTGCTTTTGTAGTGATACCAATTTGAGACTTGACGAAGCACAACCAGCCTCCCGGAGCGCACGCCTAATAGGGATATGTATATTAAGTATGGTATTTCTTCTATAATGTACTGCACGTTATGGAACAAATATACTAGTAAAGATCCTGAGTTGCGTTGGCCTATGTATGGGTCATTTGATTTGCGAAAAATTCAGTATGTGGAACAATGTATGTTTAAACGAAAGACTAGGCAAGATATGTTTGATTGTGTGCGAATGTGGGAGAAAGAAGTGCGTGAGCGAATGAAGCGTGAGCAAGCCTTGATTGACAAAGAACAGCGAAAGACCATTTATGCGAAAGCATTAGAGTTAAAAACAAGGAGATGAAAGAAATTAAAGAGAGGGAAGATAGGGAACGCCATTTACAGGTAACTGGCCAATACGCTGTTAGGCAGCCCCTTTATCCTATCCTTAATAAACCGCAAGATGATTTCTTGTTATTAGATCGTTCTCCACCTCCGTATATTTTTTCTTCCGCTCCTCATGAGTCAGATGAGGACTCTTTTTCAGACCAGGACAAAGCTCGAGAAACTCGCTCCATGCTATCTGCTGAGCGTGCATCTGACATTAGATCTACTGCGCGTAAAGCCGTTCGTAGTACTACCACTGCCTCTGAACTTTTAGATAGTATAAAAGGATGGCAGGAAAGGGAGCAAATATATTTTACCGATACATTTGCTGCAGAGGTTATTGAACAATTTAGGAAGTATTCGGTAGAAATGGAGCCCGATGATGTAGCAACTGATTGTAAACAATTACGTGACGGTCTTTTTGTCTTCTCCCAGGTGGCTGACACGATCAGACGCTTGGTTAAACTGCGTGTTGAAGCAGCCCGTTTGCGAGAGGAGAAAAAGGCAGCAGAAACAGCTGCACTAGCATCTCAGATCAGCATGGCACGAACTCCTACTCCTGAAACAGATAAGAATGTTGTAATTCATGTGAAACCCATGCGGGAAGCCGCGCCTTTATATGTTCCTCCTAAAGGAACGGGTACAGAGGATGATAAGATTTCTCTTAATGTGAAAGGGTACTTTATTTATAATTGGGTTTACACTCCTTGGAATAGAGCAGATGTTATGGCCCTTAAAAATGCATTGCCTGACCCGCGAAAGAATCCAGCAGCCTTTTATGAGGAAGTTGAGGGTGCAATCAGCTCTTGTACTATGACTTTGTCGGATATTGATTTGTTTTTGGATTAATATTACCACCTGATATGTGGAGAACTGTGCGCAAGATAGATGATAATGCAACATTTGGAGCATTGTGGAAAGATTTAGAGCGGTTAGATGAAGATAGAGAACCTGCACAGAAACCGTGTCAGTTAATTTTAAATCTTCCGGCAGCTATATTAGTTAAGTTAAAGACGATCATTCCCCCTAAAAAGATAGATTGGACAGTGCTTGCGTCTTGCAAGCAAAAGGTAGATGAATCAGTTTCTGACTTCTTCACACGCTTTGAAGAAGCATTTCACGATTTTAGTGGCCAGTCATTGACAGATGACACGGGTAGGCATCTGTTTGTCGATAAATATGTCGCAAACCTTTTGCCAGGAATAGCTAGTCGCTTAAAGGCCAGTGAGAGTTCATGGACTATATCTTCTCCGGTTTCTCTTTTAACTATGGCCCAGTATTATGAGCGGCAAGAATTAGAAGCCAAAGGTAATGAGGACAAAAAGTCTAAAGAGTTGAAAACAAAGGTTATGTTGGCTCAAGCTTATGGTCCGCCTTCTAGAGATAATGATAGAGGTGGACGTGGATCTTATGGTTCGTCCTTTCCTTCCTCTGCCCGTTCGAATTTGTCTGTTGATCAGTGTGCGTACTGCAAAAAATGTGGACATTGGCTTTCTGATTGTCCAGTGCTGCGTGCTCAGCAGAATCTACGTGGTCGGGGACAAATGAGAAATCGTTCAGGATATCAAGGGCCTAGAGGAAGCGCGAATGATCGTGCTCGGTTTGATGCTAATACACGTGGGCAGAATGGGTTTAACACTTTTGATAGAAGGAACCAATATCAAATGTCTGACTATGTGCCCTCTGATTTTCAAGATTCTGCTTATGCATAGGATTGCCTAGGATGGGGTAAGGAATCAGTTGAAGTTCCAGTAGATCAGAGGGGTCCCTATGTTACAGCACATGTTTTGGGTTCTACTGATCAGTTTCTGGTTGATACAGGAGCTACTCGTAGCGCCTTGTCTAAATAATTGGTTCCAAGGGCTCCCCTGTCTGGCTTAACCATTACATCGATAGGTTTCGATGGAACACCTTCCGTTAGCCCATTGTCACAACCACTTGCATTTGATATTGATAAGTTTACTGCTCCATGTCCGTTTTTGCTTTCTCCAAACACACCAGACAATATTGTGGGTCTTGATATGCTTAAATATTTTAGGGCTACGATACGGTGTTCTCCGGAAGGAGTACGGGTTATTTTGAATGACAACTACCCTATGATTGAGAGATCTTGTATTGTTAAAGAGGACATTGCACTAGCCTCGCTCCCTAGTACTTTGTGGGCTACTTCGGACACTGATGTAGGACAAATGGTTATTCCACCAGTACATATTAGTGTTAAGGAGGGCGCTTTATTGCCAAGACTGCCTCAGTATAAAATTTCTCGAGAAGGAGAAGAAGCACTCACACGTATTGTACATGATTTAATTAAGGTGGGGGTTGTGGAAGAAGTTCCTTACAATGTCTGCAATAGTCCGATTCTTCCCATTTTGAAAAAGATACTGACACTAGGATCTATAGATTTATCATCGATTTGAGAGAAGTCAACAAGATTGTAGTACCACAGTACCCTGTAGTATCTGACATAACGATATTGCTTACCTTGGTCCCTCCAACAGCAACTACATTTTCTGTAATTGATCTGAAGAACGCTTTCTTCTCGATTCCTATTCATCCTGATAGCCGATATTTGTTCGGTTTCACTTTGAATAATAGATCATACAGATTTTGTAGAGTTCCTCAAGGCTATACTGAGAGTCCTAGTATTTACAGTCAAGCATTGAAGAGACAGCTTGATTCCTTTACCTTGTCTAAAGGAGTGGCTCTCATACAATATGTCGATGACATCTTGTTGGCAGCTGATACACCTGAGCAGTGTGAGAAATGCACTTTGTCTTTGCTTTCTTTTCTTGCTACACACCACCATAAAGTATCACGAAAGAAATTGCAATATTGTAGACCGAAGGTGACCTATTTAGGACACCTTCTGTCTAAGGAGGGCCGTGCACTGACACCAGATCGCATTCAAGCAATTTTAGACACCCCAGTACCTTCCACGCAGAAAGATGTCCGTGCATTCATTGGTCTGACTTCGTTTTGCAGGCAATGGATATTGGGTTTTTCACACATTGTTAAACCCTTGCTAGCACTTTTGACTAAAAACACTCCGATCCCCCTTCCATGGACAGATGAATGTCAAAATGCTTTTTGTCAGTTGAGACAAGCTCTTTGCTCTGCACCAGTGTTAGGGACACCAGATTACACGAAGGCTTTTACACTCTATGTACATGAGAAAGAAGGATGTGCATTGTCAGTTTTAGTACAGACACACGGGGACAAACAGCGTCCTTGCGCATACCTTTCTGCAGTTCTTGACCCTGTTGCTCGTGCATTACCTGGGTGCTTCCGTTCAGTTGCAGCGACGGCTGTGTCCATACGTCAGAGTGAAGGGATAGTTTTGTCACACAAACTGTTGGTGCTAG
Organism: Calotriton arnoldi; assembly: GCA_963921515.1. NCBI lineage: Eukaryota > Metazoa > Chordata > Amphibia > Caudata > Salamandridae > Calotriton > Calotriton arnoldi. The sequence goes on along the minus strand of CAWUFW010007954.1, from coordinate 329,426 downwards.
TACCCCATGCAGTAGATGCCCTTTGAATCAGACTAAGACTCAGCACTTAACTAGTGCTCGTTTGACAGGATACAAATTGACACTGCTAGCACCTCATATTACCTTGAAGAGATGTGCGACACTGAACCCCGCCACTTTGTTGCCATATCCTGCGACTCAGTCTCAGTCAAAGGAGCCTCACGATTGTATATTCGTTACTGAGGAACAGACAAAGGGTCGCATCGATTTGCAAGATACGCCCCTTCCAGATGTAGATGGGGAACTGTGGGTTGATGGGTCCTGTTTGAAGTTACCAGATGGCACGACTTCAGCTGCTTATGCAATTACCACGCTTGAGACAGTAGTGGAAACAGCTCGCATACCTCAGAAGTCAGCTCAAGCAGCTGAACTAATAGCTTTGACACGAGCGTGTAAGCTTAGCACTGACTTGTGTGTGAACATTTACACGGATAGCCGCTATGCTTTTGGAGTGGTTCATGATTTTGCCCTACTCTGGAAGGAAAGAGGCTTTCTTACATCCCATGGGATGCAGATAATGCACGGAGAGTTAGTGCATAATCTCTTGACTGCACTTACATACCCAAAGAGAGTTGCTATTATGAAGTGTAGCGCACACAAGAAAGTGACTGACAAAATAGGACAAGGCAATGCCATTGCAGACCGCGTAGCCCGTGAGACTGCGATGCAGCGAAGCACTACACCCATGTACGTAGTGGAATCACAAGCTGAGCGTTGGCATGATGCTAGAGAGGAAGTATTGGATATACAGAGATCTGCTTCTGTGGAAGAGCTTGAGCAATGGTCTAAAGAAGGAATATTAGATGATGAGGGTTGTTGGCGTAACAAAGAAATGAATAAGTGGAAAATGCTCATGGCCTATTTACAACCTATGGTTCAAATGGCACATGGGCTGGCACATGTTGGAGCTCTAGCAATAACTAAATTGCTTACACAAGTTTGGGAGCATCCTGAAATTGCTAGCACAGCCAAAAGGGTAGTACAGTCCTGTTTGATCTGTTGGCAGTATAATCCTGGAAAAGGGACACGAACTCCTACAGGAGGGTTTGCTACACCAACCGCACCTTTTGAAGTTTTGCAGATGGATTACATCCAACTCGAACGCTGCAATAATCTGAAATATGTCCTAGTGGTGGTATTTGCCTTTAGCAAATGGATAGAGGCATACCCTACGAAGGATAATACTGCTCTCACCACAGCAAAGGTGCTTCTAAAGGAGTTTTTCCTAGATACGGTGTTTGCAAACTTTTGTGGAGTGACAATGGACCTCATTTTATTGGGCAAGTTGTTGAGCATGTCCTGAAAGGATTAGGGATCAAACAGAAATTCCATACAGTTTTCCACCCGCAATCAGCAGGATTGGTGGAAAGGTATAACGATACTTTAAAATCAAAGTTGGCGAAAATACTGGCTTCCACGTCCCTAAAGTGGCCAGATGCACTACCTTTGGCATTACTATCCATAAGATCGGTGCCACATTCACGATCAGGTCTTACCCCCTATGAGGTGGTGTTTGGGAGACCGATGAACATTTGGGGAATTCCTAAGCCACGCCCCATACATGATGTTCCTTGTGTTCTGATGAATGATTATTTGGCACAGTTAACTGACAGTTTGATTTCTATTCATCAACAGGTTCGAGAAGCTCTTCCTGACAGATCTACAGGTGAGGCCCACGAACTCCGTCCTGGTGACCATGTAATGGTCAAGGTCTTCGACAGATCGAACAGCTTGGAGCCAAGGTGGCGAGGACCAGAGCAGGTGCTCCTTGCGACAAGGACAGCAGTTCGAGTGACAAACAGAAAGAATTGGATCCACAGCACACACTGCAAACGTGTGTCGCCTGCCTTGGTGGAACCTGCTGTGTTGACCGACCATCGAGAGATTCTGGAGACGGAGAAAGGCCAAGCTATCTCGCCTGACGAATCTGCGGAAGTCTTCCCGACCACACGATCACTGGAGTATCCAGATATCAATTAAGACCGAGGAAAGAATCTGCAGTTTTGAAAAAGACTGGTTGAGCTACCGCCCTGGGTTAGCGAAACGGAGAGCCATTGTGGCAAGGGGAGGGGGATCAGCCCTGTATTAGTGTAGTGACACCCGCTTTGGCCCATGGTGAAGAAATCAGCTACCCAGGGAGAAGAGCTCCAACGACTGTTTTCAACAAGTTTTCAGAAAAATCAATCATTACTGCTGCTAAAATGACTAACAAAAGAGTCATTTGTGCTGTAGGGTTTGTTGTTGCTATGGTGGCTATGGCAGCAATTACATGGTACATCGAGAAGGTGGCTCCTGTTCGACAGCTTTTTGTTGCCACTTCGCCAGTACCCGTGGAACACCACTACTTTACTCTTCCTTACCATGAGCAAAAGCATCGACAATCTTATCTAAACAATACTTTTATCCAGATGTTGCACCATACTCACAATGCTACAAATACTACCAACTGTTGGGTGTGTGGGATGATACCTGCACATCAAAAGAAAGGAGGAACACCTTTTATTCCTCTTCCATTTTCTCACAATGGTTCTTGTCAAGCTTGGTATGCGCTCTTGTTTGCATATGGAAAGCCTTCAGTAGGTGGGATTATTTTTCAACTTAATAAAGTATGTTATCAAAATAAAGAAGGTTATCCACAAGCCAAAGGGACTACATGGGAATGGGAAGAGTATCAACCGGACAATATTTCAACACCATATGTTTTCACAAATGTGAGAATAATAGAGAACATTGGACCTTTTGTGATTTCTGTGACAAAAGCTAAAGCAGATTTGTGTATTTGTAGTGTTGGAAGAATTCCAGTGGGGAGGAGCGAGTGTACTGTAATCCTGACCATTGAAGGTGCCAATAAGAGCACTTTCACAGCCTCGCATAACACGTATTTTGTGTGTGGAAATAACGGATATTATCAATTACCTGTTGGGTGGTCAGGAATCTGTTATGTATCTTTTCTGTTGCCCCCTGTGTTTCTGGCACCTGCATTGTATCACCGTGATTTTAAACTGTACAATGACATTTCCAAAAACAGAAATAAGAGGACAATAAGTATGGATGAAGTTGACCAAACCGACACAACCCTACAACAATATGTTGATTTCAACTTGGGCTTATTTTTCTTTGTGGGTGCTGCATTAAATAGCAGGAAAATCCAACGACTAACTCGTGTTGTGGAAGCTGTTACCAATCAGACAGCTATGGCACTTGGGAACATTACAGAGGAACTACAGATTGCAAGGATTGTAGCACTCCAGAATAGGATGGTGCTAGACGTAATTTTGGCTGGATCGAGGTGGTGCATGTCGCATCATCGGTAGCAGCTGTTGTGTATTCATACCAGATCACTCACCTTCAGTATATGACGCAATATCAAAATTGCATAAGATTGCTGCAGAAATTCATCCAGAGACTGGAACTTGGACTTTTGCTGGATGGTTTTGGACTCTTGTTTCTGCTTGGGGCTGGAAGCTACTGACTATCCTGTGTGTAATAATTACAATATTTTTTACATGCTGCGTATGTATCCAATGTGGTCCAATGCTTTGCTCCATTTGCATCTCTGCTTGTATACCTGCCAGAGGGAACATTGCTGAAACAAAGGCCCAACAAATGTTGAATAAAGAGGTGGCCGAAATAATGTTAATAGATGTACAGGATGAATATCTAGATTACCCCAGATAAATGAATGTCTTCAGCCAATGCTGAAAGGGTCGTCTGTTGTAATTTGGCAGCATTTAAGTTAAGCATTAGCTGAAGACAGCCTGTATTTAGAGGCTAAATTGTCCGCTTTGTGGAATCCATTTTGTATTTCTGGCAGCCATTTTGGCTGCCATGTGCTACCATGTGCTCGCCATGTGCTCTGTCCTACCTTCCTGTTAACTGCTCTTGAAATCTGCCTAGAGACAAGTTATATTTAGTTCCTCTTGCTTTGCACATGCTCAGTTGAGCTTGCAGCTGTTCCGAGTTTATAAATGTCAGGATGTGTCTACTAAAAGTAGAAACTGTTAGCTCCACCCACTTGTCGACTGTGCATTCTCTGTATGACCTTATATGTGCCTAAAACCAGCATTTGTGTTAGTACCGCCTTCATTTGAGCCCCTGTGTGGGTATAAAAGGACCAGGATCCTTCCATTCAGTGTGCTACTTCATGCATTACTGAAGGGTGATGTGTGTGAATGTAGCTCCACCTCATGAGGTTTAATAAACTCTGTCTTTTCTATTTCCAGTTTCTGTGCCAACTTCTTCCTAAGTGTCTGAGGACTCTGTGCAGAGAAGGGAGAACCCCTAAGCACTGGTAGGCCTTGCTGAGGCTCACTACAACAATACCAATTGGACATATGGGAGACATGAAACACAACCCTCGGAACCTGAGCACCTCACAATCTGCTGTGAATGGGAGACAGCTGCCTGAACTTCACATTCGCATACCCTAGTCTGCACAGTCAAGTGATCAAACACCTATATGTCACACAAGTATCGTCTCCTATGGTCACATCTCCGGTGGCATGCTGAGCACCGATAAACACCCCAGTAGTCCTGACAACAAAGCCACAGCACAATACACAGAGGCAGACACCTGAGGGAACATTCCACTGAGCACAACGTGTCAACTGATACACGGGAGTGGGAGTACAGAGTGTATTGTATGGCCTGGAGTAGGCATGACTGTCCTGCTCCACGTGGAAGAGGGATGAGCCCTGGACAGTAGGCAGGTGGCTAAGTATGTGTGACACACTTGATATACATACTCCTGAGGCCCAAACATTGTTCCCACCCGCAGCATGGGTGTGTGCCAAATACCCCAGGCACATGTGGTGAATCAGATCAGCAATTGGATCACATTTCAAAGTAACACGAAGATTACATGTCAGAACTCAAATATTGTGTAAGCAATGGACCCACCCATGAAGCCCACAACAAAGTTACGGGAACAAATGCTGTCCCCCACCTTGAGCTAAGCAAAATGTAAGGACACAGTACCCAAGTGACACAATTTCCTGACTGTAAAGGCCACACCTGGGTATCAGATGAGGAGTGGGCATGTCACAATTGAGGGACATGGGTCCTGGACCACAAGACTGATGTACTGTGGAAGTTTAACCAGGCCAGAGGAGGGCACATAGCATGTCAGACAAAGTTCACAGTGCAGTCATGGACTCACCCCCTTCTTGCTGCTGTCTGGCCTTCAGCTGCCCATCCAGGTCAGGGAAGACCACTGCCAGGATCCTGAGCATGTGGGGGGTCAGGGTCCGGTGTCCGCCCCTCCTGCGAGGAGGCGACAGCTTCAGCTGGACCCTTGCGATCCTCCGGGTCCAGCCCCGAAGGTCCTGCCACCTCTTCTGGCAGTTGCGGATCCGGCGCTTGTAGACCCCACGGATCTTACTGCCCGGGCGATGGTCAGCCAGATTTCCTGCTTCTGGTGGGCATCAACCTGTGAGGATGACAAAGTGTAAAGGCCATTACTACACATGCAACATATCCGTGCATCACACATTTGGATATACATGTCTCAATCACAGGGGCACATGATGTACACAGGCAGTGCAACGATGGCTATGAACAGTTTGCCAGCAGTTACTACATGGTATCATTGCCTGGGAAGTAAAACCTTGTTGGATTGCACTGTTACTGCACTATACCTGTTCAGTGCATGTAACTACACAGTATGGGGGTGACAACTACTCAGTGAGCATGCTAGCCAGTGGCGTGCACACTGTAAGTCTTGCTAGTCAGACAACATGCACATTTAGTAAGGCAGTGGACAGCACACTCACCTGCTCCCCTGCTTTCCCATACAGCTTGCTGTACTGTGGAAGGAGGCTGTCCAGCAGGGCCTGGTTCTCCTCAGTGCTGAAGGCTGGGGCTCTCTCCACAGTACGTGCCATTGCAGGATCCAGAGGATGCAGAGACAGCAGCAGTGGTGGTGGCAGATGTCGTCCTGGAGCATGTAGTGCAGGCAAGTGAGCTCTCAGGGGAACAGCCAGCATTATATGTGTGCTGCTGAGGCAGATACTGTCCCATGTGTCCAAAGTGATAGGTCCAAGTCGTTTGCATCGTCTGAATCTGGCCAATCCATGAAATTGCACCACTTACACATGCCCACAGCATCCTTCAAAAGTTCAACTTCATGAGACCCATGAATTTGCAACATTGTTGTGGGTGGCCAACTGAATTCACAGCATCAGACTCGTTAAAGGTTCGAAAACGCGTCTGTTGCTATGCCAGGTCACAGCCAATGCGTGCGCACCAATCGGTCCATTGCTGTACAACGCGTATTTTGAAAAACAACGCGTACCCGCTCACATCATATGCAATGGCCAATGCGTGCGCACCGATCGGTCCATTGCTGTACAACGCGTACCCGCTCACATCATATGCAATGGCCAATGCGTGCGCACCGATCGGTCCATTGCTGTACAACGCGTATTTCGGGCCACATCATATGCAATGGCCAATGCGTGCGCACCGATCGGTCCATTGCTGTACAACGCGTACTCGCTCACATCATATGCAATGGCCAATGTGTGCGCACTGATCGGTCCATTGCTGTACAACGCTGCACTCCGCTCACATCATATGCAATGGCCAATGCGTGCGCACCGATCGGTCCATTGCTGTACAACGCGTGATTTCGGGCCACATCATATGCAATGGCCAATGCGTGCGCACCGATCGGTCCATTGCTGTACAACGCGTATTTCGGGCCACATCATATGCAATGGCCAATGCGTGTGCACCGATCGGTCCATTGCTGTACAACGCGTATTTCGGGCCACATCATATGCAATGGCCAATGCGTGCGCACCGATCGGTCCATTGCTGTACAACGCTGCACTCGCTCACATCATATGCAATGGCCAATGTGTGCGCACCGATCGGTCCATTGCTGTACAACGCGTACCCGCTCACATCATATGCAATGGCCAATGCGTGCGCACCGATCGGTCCATTGCTGTACAACGCGTATTTTGGGCCACATCATATGCAATGGCCAATGCGTGCGCACCGATCGGTCCATTGCTGTACAACGCGTATTTCGGGCCACATCATATGCAATGGCCAATGCGTGCGCACCGATCGGTCCATTGCTGTACAACGCGTCCCTGTACAAGTCACTCGCATATGTCACCATGCCTGTCACAGGTGAACGTATGCCAGCCACATTTACTTTCCAGGGACTCAGGGGCACACCTACAACACCACAGCCTGTCCACACTGTATCCTAAGGCATGTAAGGCTGCATTACCTTTTCTGTGTATGGGTGTCAACATGTGGTTTTTTGGGTGGCACTTGGGGACAGCCACTCCCAGGATGTGCACGTGTTCATGGGGACAGAATCCTTGGTGTGTTGTGCACATGACCACTGTGATGTGCAACTGTTCATTTCAGAGCATGTGGCATGGTCACATTTCCAGGTTGTGTATGTGTATGTCATGTCACATACCCCCTGAGTCCCATGTGGGACGGTATGTACATCACAGGGTGACCCATTGCCACAATAGTGATGGCCCTCCACAGTCTGTGTGCATGTTGTGTTTACAATGTCTCTGATTCCATGTGCACAATGGGAGACAGTCTCCACATCCACGTTGTTTGTTCATGGACTTTGATGTTGTGCGTGTGTGTGTCACAGACGTCCATGTCTGTCCTGCAGAGGCAACAGGGACCACTACCTGTGGGGGTCATGGTTGTTTTGCTGTGGTGTATTCATGATACACCATGTCATGCCAGTGTCCATGTGGCAATACAGGGTCCCTGGGAATCTACCTGTCAATGAGCTGTGATGCCTGGGGCACATCTGTCTTCACATGTCACTGTGGTGTGTGTTTGGAACGTGACAGCAGTACATGGGTACTGTGACACAGCCTAATGATATCCCATAGCACAACCTGGAACTTGTTGACAACACATGTTGAACTGTGATGTTAGATGCTGGCCATGTAGGTGCCATACATGTCCTTACAGAACGGCACACCCATCATGTACTTGTGTCTCGTAATGATGTATCATGTGATATTGAGTATGGTCTATGCCACATATGTGGGGTGACTGACAATCTTTCTTTCTTCACCTATGCACTGCATGGCACCAGCTGTCCATAGACCATTCCCTGACCTAGCAACCATGGTGGAACGGGACTGCATCCGACGTTACCGCTTCACCAGGCCGCTGATTGAGGAATTGACGGTGCGGTTGGCCCCACATTTGCAACCTGGCCGGACATATCCTACAGCGCTGACCCCCAAGGTGAAGGTGATGGCAGCCCTACACTTCTTTGCCACCGGTACCTTTCAACACACTGTGGCGTCTGCTGGTGGGATGTCACAGACCATGTTCAGCCGTGTGCTACGCGATGTTTTGGAGGCTATGTTGAGATACCTGAACCAGTACATCTATTTCCCTAAACGTCAACAACTCACTGACGTCAAGAGTGACTTCTATGCCCTGGGGAGGATGCCGCATGTCATTGGCTCCATTGATGGGACACATGTGGCTTTGGTACCACCACAGGCACATGAGCAGGCATACAGGAACAGAAAACATTACCATTCGGTCAATGCTCTGGTGGTATGTCTTGCAGATATGAGCATCTCACACGTGTGTGCCCGTTTCCCCGGTTCTGCACACAATGCCTATGTGATGAGGAGTAGTCGCATCCCGAGGATGATGTCACAGATGCAGAACCAGCGTGCCTGGCTTGTCGGTGTGTACTGACTTTGTACCATTGTGTGTGTTCTGCAATGTAGTACTCCACCCTCTTTTCCAACTCAGCTAATGTGCAATTGTCTGTATGTAGGTGACTCCGGATACCCCAACATGCCGTGGTTGCTGACGCCCCTCAGGAACCCTGTGACACCAGCCCAGATGCGCTACAATGAGGCACATGGTCGGACCAGGAGAGTGATTGAGCAAACCTTTGGTCTCCTGAAGAGCCGCTTTCGCTGACTGGACAAGACAGGAGGGGCCCTCCCATATGCCCCAGCAAAGGTGTGCAAGATTGTCATCGTCTGCTGCATGCTACACAACATGGCAGTGCGGAAGGAGTTGCCTCTCATCCTGGATGACGATGACCAACATCCGCCACCTGTGAAGGATCCTGGCCTGGGCCAAGTTGCCAGTGATGGTGATGATGATGAGGGTGATGTCCGCACACAGCTCATCACCAACTTCTTCAGCTGAATGTGAGTATCCAGAGATGTCATGTCAATGATGTGAGTTTGTGTGATATGTGTTGGTGGTGCTCTGGTGCTTTTTGAGTGTGGCCATGTGCTACTTGACTGTATGCGTGCAGCGATGTGTCCTTACAGGTAGTCTGTACTCCCCAACAGTGTTGACATGCTAACTTGGTTTTGTGTAGGTATCTTGTGACATGTATTGGGCATGAGTATTGCAGTTCTGTCCTGTTCTTCAGTGCTTTTGACTGTGTGTCATTTCTGTCCTTCACAGGGTACTTTCAGAGTTGTTTGGTCAACTGTGATCCCCCGACACCGTGATTCAACTTCCAGGGTGGAAGCTGTTGTTTCCCTACAGGTGATGTGCCACACACCCCTGGACTTTCTTTCTTCTACACTTGTTGACTGTGTGGCCACTGCCACGTGGGATTACCTTGCATCTGTAGTGGTAACAACATGTTGCAAATGTGTAATAAACCTGTGCTTCACTTTGGGATGTGCGTTGTCTGTGGTCACACATCTGACTGACATTTGCTTACTGCACCAGTGGGGTACTTAACACAGACTGTGAATAGGTGTGGTGTCTGTGCATTGCACTGTATTTCCTGGCAACATCGGTGTAGGCGATGAGTCAGATGGCCCTGGTGTGTATGTGTTGTGTAGCCCTAGTGGTGTGTCTCCCTCATATGTGTCACGTCGCCATGACTCACATGACGATGTTGTACTTGCTGTAGCAGTTAGCATGCACAGTGTCATTTAGCAGATCATCATCTCCATGACAGAAACCACGTTGGTATCACAACAGAGGCAAGTATGGTGTATTAGTGAGTTTATTTACATACATGTGTGAGTATAGTGCACAGGATGGTGGGTGCTGTACATTGGGATTGGAATCCAAAGTTCCCAGATGAGTTGGAAGTCTTGGTAGCAGAAATGTCCTGAGTAAAGTCAACAGTCATCTGATACATTGGGCCAACTTAAACTCCCCATGTCATGTGGGAGAGTTGGGTTGCATTCGACAGGGTGAACAGTTTGCACACAAAGGTGAATTTCCAGAACAGGTGTTGGGTTCCTGGGGGATGTACAAGGCCATCGGCCTCTCAGTTGTCCTTCCTCGGACGACCCCTCTTCTTTGGGGGGGGGACCCTCACGTGCAGGCTGCTGCGGTGCAGGGGACTCTCCGCCAGAGTCATCCTCCCTCCCTGTGGCAGTTGCAGTTGTTACAGCACCAGATGTTGTGGGCACACAGGGAGGTGTGGCGATGTTGGTGCTAATCTGGTGGAGGCATGTCAATATGTCCCTATGCACCGCTGTCAGTTCTTGCAATGTGTCCCACTTGGACTCCATGCCAGACATGTGTGTCTCCACACGGGACATGTGTGTCTCCACGGGACATGTGTGAGTCCAAGCGGGCATGATGGGCAGCCTGCTGCTGTTGAATGTCCGTGAGGATCCCCACTACCTGGCTAACCTCTCCGGTGCTATTCTGGTGCGCATCAGCAATGCGTACCAGTTGTGGGTCATCATGCAGTCCAGACCCCTCTGCAAACAGCGACCTATGTCTACCACCCCTCCCACCACCCCTGGCGACACGTGCGGGACCTGCGGTGGCACGCACAGGTGACCCTAGGCCCCCTTGGGGGTTGTTACTGGGGTTGTTGTCCGTTGCTCCACGTTGGGCCGGGGTCCGTGTGCTCTTATCATTGGTGGTCCTTGGTCTGTCCATGTCGGCGGGGGTGGTCTGTGTGTTGGCAGTTGTTGGAGGGGTGGGTGCAGGGGGTGCAGATGGTGGTCCTGCTGGTGCTGTATGATGACTCACACCGGAGGGGCCAGGTAGGTCTTTGCCATCCGAGGAGGGCAGAGGCTGTTCCACACCAGTGAGCTCAGTGTCCCCCAGAGCCTGGGACAGGGACTCCTCATCATCTGCTGCTATGTCCCCATCATCACCTGTTTTTGGGAGACACACAAAATGTATGTTATGTTTCTGCAGGCATCAATGGTTCACACACCTGACAGTTGTGACTGTACCGCTGGATGCGGGCCTGTACATTGCATTGTCCTAAGTTGTCACAGTCAGAGGTTGATATTGGTGTAGCACATTGTCCTCCTAACTTGAAGCATTTCAATGTGAATGTTGAGGTGTGTACATGGACAGCATTGGTTGTATTTGGTGGTCATCGGGCCCTCGTTCTCCCCCCAGCCAAGTTATCCCACCATGAAGCATGCCACCCTTGCAGTGGGTTCAGGTTGACTCTCAGGATGTCAGTCAGTGGTGTCCTGTTGTTTGTTGGTGCCCAGTTCCCAGCATGGCCTTGTGCTCCCCACAACAGAGCACCATTGTCAGACATATTTGAAGTGGCTTTTCACTCCCTGTGAGGTGTGCATGCTTCAGTGTGAGCTTCCTGGGCCATGTGGGTGGGGGATGTTGAGCTGTGACTACCACTCCCATCATGCTGTTGCCTACACCCCCCTTCCCAGCATGCCCATACTTCCTTCCTTTTGACTCTGCTTCCCTGTGGGGTAGTGTGCCTGTGCTGAAAGGATGGCTGACAGTGTTGTCCTGGCGTTTGTTTGGCTGCAAGTCCCATGAGTGTCCCTGTGCTTCACACAGCATAACCCAGGGTTGTGGTTCTTTGTGGGATATTTAATTAGAGTGTGAGGCATTGCATTCTCCCAGGTGAGTTGTGTGGAGTTTGTGTTAAGGGGGTGTGTGTGAAAAGCTGCTTGTAAATTTGGTCAGAGCTGTCAGTCCTCCTTCCCACCCAGCCAGATATCCCACCATGGAACGTGCTTCTATTGCAGGGAGTGCAAGTTGGCTTTCAGGATGTCAGTCACTGGTGTCCTGCTGTTGGTTGGTGCACAGTTCCCAGCAGGGCCTTGTGCTCCCCACAGCAGTGCCCAGTGTCAGCCATCTTCTCAGTTGTTTTCCACTCCCTGTGATGTGAGCATGGTTCAGAGTGGTGTTGATGGCCAATTGTGAGTGTGTGCAATATCTGTGACTACCACTCCCATCATGCTATTGCCTACACCCCCTTCCCAGCATGCCCATATTTCCTTCCTTTTGAGTGGACTTCACTGTATGTGAGTGTGACAGCAATGGCAAGATGGCTGACAGTGTGGTCCTGTTGTTTGTTGGTACACAGTTCCCAGCAGGGCCTTGTGCTCCCCACAGCAGTACCCAGTGTCAGCCATCTTATCAGTTCTTTTCCACTCCCTATGAGGTGTGCATGCTTCAGTGTGAGCTTGCTAGGCCATGTGGGTGGGGGGTGTTGAGCTGTGACTACCACTCCCATCTTGCTGTTGCCTACACCCCCTTCCCAGCATGCCCATACTTCCTTCCTTTTGACTCTGCTTCCCTGTGGGGTAGTGTGCCTGTGCTGACAGGATGGCTGACAGTGTTGTCCTGGCGTTAGTTTGGCTACAAGTCCCAGAAGTGTCCCTGTGCTTCACACAGCATAACCCAGGGTGGTGGTTCTTTGTGGGATATTTAATTAGAGTGTGAGGCAATGCATTCTCCCAGGTGAGTTGTGTATAGTTTGTGTTAAGGGTGTGTGTGAGAACAGCTGCTGGTAACTATGATCAGTGCTGTCAGTCCTCCTTCCCACCCAGCCAGATATCCCACCATGGAACGTGCTTCCATTGCAGGGAGTGCAAGTTTGCTTTCAGGATGTCAGACAGTGGTGTCCTGCTGTTGGTTGGTGCACAGTTCCCAGCAGGGCCTTGTGCTCCCCACAGCAGTACCCAGTGTCAGCCATCTTGTCAGTTCTTTTCCACTCCCTTTGATGTGAGCATGGTTCAGAGTGGTGTTGATGGGCCAATTGTGAGGGTGAGCAATATCTGTGACTACAACTCCCATCATGCTATTGGCTACACTGACTTCACCAGCATACACAGAATTCCTTCCTTTCAGTGAGCTTCCCTGTGAGGTGGTGTTCTAGTGGTGGCTACATATCTGACTGTGTTTGTTGGTTAGATTTGGGCCACTGCCTAGCTCTATTTGTTGTTGGGTTTGTACATGTCATGACACAGTTACATATCACTATGAAATTGCATGTATTGTGTTTATCTGACTGACATACACATCTTGGGATGATTATCTTTTGGTTGCTGTGGATTTGCTAAGGGTGCATGGTTTGACTATCCCCTTGACAGTGATGTGTGTGTATTGTCACACAATATTGTGTATATTTGTTGTGTACTCACCAGGCTCTGGGATGTTTGATAGTCCATATACGCTCACTGGTGGTAGGATGGCCCGCACCTTCTCTTCCCGGGGCCTGAGGTATACTAGTTTGGCAGGAGGGCCACTGCCGGTGTGTTGGCTCAAGGCGTAATCCTTCTTTAGTAGGTCCTTGTCCCTCCTGCGCACATCATACCACCTGTTCTGGATGTCTTCCTTTGTGCGCAAACATGGTGATTGTGCGTTCACCCTGTCGACAATCCTTTCCCACATCTTGGTTTTCTGCGACATGGGGTCTGTTGGACCAATGTACCAAACAACTGTGGCTCTACCCTGAGGATCTCATCTACCAGGACTTCCAATTCACTGTCTAGGAACTTTGGATTCTTCTTTGGGGGCAAGGTGATGGGTGGTGGTGGTGATTGATGTATGTGTGGGTGTGCAAGTGAGGGTGTGTGAGTGTAGGTTTTGCTGGGTGTATGTGAGGGTGCTATTTGTTGAGGTGCTGATGGTGTGTGGCTTGTGTGATGGATGAGCTGTGAGTGTGTCTGTGGTTGCTGTCTGATGGTGTTCTGTGCTGGCAGGTCAATTGAATTTGCAAAGGATCATGGTAGGGATTTGTGGCCTTTATATGGGTGGAGTTGTGGGTGTGTCTTTGTTCCATGTTCCCCCCCACCAGTATTTATTGGCTTTGTAATTGCTTGTTTGGCCCCTTTTTTTGTATTTTTTCCTTTGTAGTTTTGGGGCATGTAGGAGACATTCTTCTGACCGAGTAGGACGCTGCAGTTGTCTCGTGCGAGCTTCTCCGAGTCGTTCACGCTGTGTTTCTGCTGTGTTTCATGTGCGGCGTACGCGTCGGTCGCGGAGTATTGGGTTGCCTAGGCTGGGTTTTGTATGCGTGGTGGTCGTTCGGCTTGGTTTCCGTGCGACTCGGTCTGGTTTTGCACGCATTGCATCGTACTGCGCGGGTCGGAGTTCGCGGGTACGTTTCGTTCGGGTTCATTCCTGGTGCGTGTCGGTCGGTTCGATTCGCGTTGTTTCCCGGTCGGATGGCTGGTTTCCGTGCGGTTCGGTCGTTCGGATTGTGTTCTGTACGAGTCGGTCGTGATTCACATGCATTTCATTGTACTACGCAGGTCGGGCAGCGCTGGTGCGTGTCGGTCGGACTAAATTCCCATACCAACTCGGTCGGTACGTTTTCCGGCCCGAATCGGAATCGGCCCCCTTATATTTAAGTGTTTATTTTATGTTTAGTTTCTTCATCTAGTGCATGGATTTTAGGAGGCCTAAGCAAAACAGCATATTGCCATTCGGGTGTTCTACAGCCCCATTATTTTAGGCTGTTTGGTGTCATCTGGTAAGTGTTCAGGATTGTCTGAGGCATCTGTGTGCACTGGTTTTCTGTTTTACCACAACCTTCAGTTGTTGCTTATTGATTTTTTGACTTTGGAGCATATATGTGCATTAAAAAACAGTAGGGGAAATCCTGCGTAAAATAAAATGCCAGTTGATGACAATGGGCACTATTTGATATTGCAAAGTTATCTAAAGATGTAGTCAGGGCTAGCATGTATTCTGAATCAGACTGCATGACCCTCTGTTTAGTATTTGTATAACTATTCAATCCCTAGCTGCACAGCACCCAGGATAATATACTGCATCGCTAAACACTTATAAGGTCCCAAAGGCCACTACACTCCAAACCAAAATACGTAGGTATAAGACATTTTCATTTACAATGCCAATAGCTCTAAATCTCGCAAAAAAGAGACCTATTACTAAACACTTATAAGGCCCCAAAATACACTGCACTCCTAACCAAAATACATGGGTAAAAGGCATTTTCATTTACAATGCCAATAGCTCTAAATCTTGCAAATGCGAGACCTATTGCATTGGAAATGCTTGTTTTTAATGAAAGCAAAGAGGCCATTGTCTCACATTTCAATGTGCAGTTTGGGATTATATTGACAGCAAAAGAACATTGATTTTTAAAGGTTGTGCATTGTTCCTTCTAACTAAAATAGTATCGGTTGGACTAAAAAAAGGCACCAGATCATGAAGTATGAAATTATTCAAAATGTTCCACGTATTCTTGCTGTCTGGGTGATGTAACAAATACAAATATGAAGGGTATAATAGCAGCAGCCTTGGCATTTAATAAAGGCCTCTGCAAGTACAGTGAAAACCACTTCTCAGAAATGGGATAAACGTTATTGGTCTGAAAAGCCAAACATTGTGAGAAAAGATAGTTTACTGCTGTCAATACTATCTCATCTCTAACTAAGAAGACTTTTTCAAAGCACAATAAATCTTAGTGCCCAGCGTATTTCAATAAAGCACAGTCAATCTATCTAAATTTCTTCAGAGAGATTGCTTTTGTCACCGAAAATGCGGTGAGCCGAGTGCAGCTCGAAGGGAGCTGGTTCCATTGTGTTAAGAAGGATAAGCTTGAGCTGCAAGGCCACGCGCCAGGAGCGCGTGGAGAACGGGATGACGCATCGCGCCGCCGCTGCCATCTGCTGAGTGTTAGCTGACAGCTGTATCTCTTGACCAACGCTGATGGAGATGGCGAGCCAGTGTCCAGCACATAATGTAACCGGAGCCAGGCCAGACACACACAGACACATTCCATGTTTATCTGAACAACAACACTGCTTTTAATTGCACTATAATGATTTTCTAACCGACGATGCTAATGCACTGGGCATTTTTACTGATTTATAGAAATCAATACAGCACGCGGCAGCTTGAAAACAGTGCTGCCTTCTTACGCAGGAGGTTTTTGCCCTTCATGATTCCTTAATGGTGTTTTAACTTTTTGTACAGTGTTTGCATCGCGCAACGTGTGTCAACAAAATGGAGGGCGTCAATAGACTTTTTTGGATGAAAACAATGGGCCTTCAAAACGCCAAACATAATGGCACATTTCCGTATTATATTTATTATGAGCAACATTGCTCTCTCCCATTTGAAGTAAAGTGCTGTAACTATGGAAAAATAAAAGCTGAAGTAAAACCTAGATACATTATAAAAGCACATGCCTATTTAAGCAATTTCTATTAGTGGAATTCTAAATTTAGGAGAATGAGAAACAAACTATTGTGCACACTAAGATCACGCCCTACTACATAGACGCACACTTGTACACAGTCAAATCATTATCATTAGCCATAATGGAAGAGATGGAAATAAGTAATCTATAAAGATTTAGGGCCATATTTAGCAAGAGATTGTGTCACACTCGCACCACATAATGGGGTGCATGCGCGGCGCAACTACTAAGTGGCCTAAGTGGCTTGATAAATTTCTAATAACGCAATTCAGCACACATCCCCGCATTGTGTTACTCTGCCCCAGGGAAGTGTTCCATGGTTGGTGCGTTGGTGTTCCCACACAACACCTATGGATATTGGCACATTCCTAGATCTACCATCAATGGTAGACCTAGGAATGTGCCAAAATGCTACGTCTGCCCGCGTGAGGCATAATCAGCAGAAATATCTTTATTTCTCCTCCTTTTTTCCATTTTCTATATGTAGGGCATTCTGCAGCACACATAGAAAGAGGAAAATGCCTCAGGAGATATTTTTTGTGCAGGAAGGTCCCCTTCCTGCACAAAAACAATCCTGCTTACAATGCAGGCACCCTTGCACCATGGTGCAAAGGTGCCTGCATTGGCGCTAGGCAGCACATTGTGTGCCAGTGCTGGGAAAAGACAAGAATGCACCATATATTGTTAAATATGACATACTCCTGCCCTTTCCCTGTCACGCAGCGCAGAAAGGTGGCTTGCTGTGCTGCGCTGCATGACTTTTTTAATAAATATGCCCCTAATTGTGCACCCAAATACTGATGTTTTGACAGAATATGTCTAGGTTTAATTGTCCACACCAACTAAGAGATTCGGCATTCCATCATTAACTCACGCCATGTAAGAGAACACGCAAGGCTGATACTTGTCTAACCGTATTTTTCTTCGTACCTGTTCCTTCACAGAGGCAGGGCAACCTGAAAACAATTCAGTAATATTGGAAGCCTCACATCAACTATGCAGAATCAACAAAAACAAAACAGGAAGGATAAAGGCGGATTTCCGCTGGAAAAGGAGAAAACATGTGTCATGACCTGGGCACAAGGGCACTAGGACCCTGTACCCGACTGGTGGGGAAGGGGTGAGAACCGGACACCACTTCCGGTCAGGGGAGTGGGGAGGAAGGCAGACCAGGAGGGGAGAAGAAAGCGAGTGGACGTGTGGTCCGTGCAGCAGCAGAGAGCAAACAAATAAAGCATATACAAACCCTCGTACCTGACTCCTGTGAGTGCCTGGGATCGGAGACACGACAACTGGCGACGACGGTGTGGATATAGACGACGATGTGTGTATCCAGGTCCCTCGGGAGTGAGAAACGGAGCCTGGAGCCCACCCTGGTCCGAGTGAGGGAGAAGAAGAAACGGCGCGGGAGCCCACCCCGGCCGCACCAGAAAGGCGGTAAGAGGCCCCCCGACCTGCCCGGTACTGATCAACAAGCTGCCCGCAACTCAAAGCCCGCGCGCGAGCAAATTAAATGAAGTCTTGTGCGAGGACAGCAGCCATCTTAAGGACAGGCAAAAGAGGCCAATCAGCGTTGCGGAAGGCCCGGCGGCCATTTTGAAGTCAGGCGGAGGCACGAAAGGACCCGCGATCTCGTGAGATTTGGGCGGCCATTTTAGAATCAGGCAAAATAAGCCAATAAGAAGCGCGAGAGGCCCGGCGGCCATTTTAAAGTCAGGAAACAAAGAGAAAATAACAGAAAAGCTGCGCAAAAGAAGAAATTAAGAGAAACAACAAAGATAAAAAGGAATAAATAAGATATAAGAAAAGAAGAAACAAAAGAAAAGGGACAAATAGATAAGGAATAGAAACTAGCACGATGGTACCAAGGAAAAGAAGTACGCCATAGCACCAGTGCTGCACGCCAACAATGGCTGATCAAGCAAATGACAAAACCAGCACGCAAGCAATATTCCGCAGACCCCTTCCATTCAACTTATCTGAACCACAGATAGGTATCAGATGGGAACGATGGATTCGCAAGTTCGAAAGGTACACGCGCGCCACAGATGTGGCAGAGACCAAGCAGATAGATCTATTCTTAAACCTCGTAGGGGACGAAGTAGAAGCCCTGCTAGTGACATTCCCTGAAGACCAAACGGCAACATACAAGGGACTATTAAAGTGCCTTTCAGACAAGTTTGACCCGCAAAGAAACATTGATTTTGAGAGATACACCTTCAACATCGCATACCAGCAAGCAGAGGAGTCCCTTGACGACTTTGCAACACAACTGAGCAAATTGGTCACGCACTGCGAGTTCGAAAAGTTCGACAACGAACAGGCAATTCGACTGCGAATCATTGAAGGATGTCGGTCTGTGGAGTTCCGCACATGAATCCTGAAAGAACCGACCTCGCTAGAAAAAATTCTGACCATGGCCGGGGCAGAAGCGAGAGCCACCACGCACGCCAAACAGATGGAACTGGGAAAAGACAGACGAATAGAACAAGCCAACCGCATGGTCGGAAGCAATCGCGTGAACACCCGGAAGAAAGAAAGCAATGAGCAACTGCCAAGAAAACCACATGAAAGAACATGCTACAGATGCAGGCTCGAGTTTCCACACGTCGGTGCCTGATCGGCAATGCGTCAGACATGCAGAAAATGCAACAGGAACAACCATTTCGCAAGCGCCTACATGGGCACACAATTCAACAGTAAAAGAGGACGACTTGGAAGACCACGGATGACAACAAACAGATATGCCAGGCACATGGAAACGGCGAATCGCAGCTCTTCAGCTGAGTCGGACGGAGAAGCAGTGCAAGAGAACGTGGGATGACTATACCTGATGTCCGACGTCGCTCCTGCTGAAGAAGTAGAAGAGCGAGAGAGCATTCATCTAATAGAGAAACATCAAGTAAAAAAAACGGCGACCGTAGACATAGATGTGGGAAAACACAACACACGATTCGTTCTAGATAGCGGCGCCACATGCAACATAATGTGTGTATCAGAATATGAAAAGATGAAAACAAAACGAACGCTAATACCATCCACTGTTGACGTATTCACCTGGGGGTCGAAGAAACCAGTGCTCAACATGGGGAAGTTTACAGAGACACTGATATACAAAGACCGATCAAGCAAGGAAGACATACATGTACTGAAGGGCGACATTCCAGCACCATGTCTACTGAGCAACATCACGGCGCAGGTGATGGGTCTCCTCACAATGACATACCACATGTCAGAGAAAAAGAACATCCTGCGAGACTATCCAGGAATACTACAAGGACTAGGAAAACTAAAAGGACGGCAAATAACACTGCACATCAATGAAGCAGTAAAACCCGTAGCTCAACATCACCGACGAGGGCCGATACACCTGCAGCCACAGGTAGAGGAGGAAATACAAAGCCTGTTGAGCCAAGACATTATAGAGCCTGCAGACGGGCCGACCCCATGGGTGTCACCAATAGTGGCAGTCCCAAAGAAGAACACATCCAAGATTCGCATATGTGTCGACATGAGGATACCAAACACAGCAATTGAAAGGGAAAGACACCCTGGGCCGCACCTAAATGACATGATCAGCTGCCTCACTGGCGCCTGCCGATTTTCAAAGCTGGACCTGTGCAAAGGGTATCATCAGCTGGAGCTTGACCCACAATCAAGGTACATTACCACATTCTCCACGCACATGGGTCTATTTCGCTACAAGCGACTGAGTTTTGGCATCTCGTCGGCCGCAGAGATATTTCAAGAAACAATACGGCAGGTCATAAGGCCAGTAAAGAACAGCCTCAATTACAGTGATGACATTCTGGTGTTTGGTCGATCAGATGAAGAGCATGACAGAGCGTGGCGGGACGTATGTTCACATCTGGAACAAGCAGGTCTAACGCTAAATGAAGACAAGTGCGAAATAGGGAGAAATGAACTGGTATTTTTTGGAAACATCTTCTCTAAAAAAGGGATGCGACCAGACCACAGCAAAGTGGAGACGCTGGAAAAAGCGAGTCCTCTGGCCGACGTTGCAGAAATGAGGTCATTCCTTGGGCTTGCCAGCTACTGCGCTAGATACATAAAAGACTTTGCCACAGTGAGCACACCACTTAGGGAATTAACGAAGCAAGGCCAGACCTTCATGTGGACACAAGCATGCAACAAGGCGTTTGAGGCCATCAGACATGCGGTGATAGCGGTGGACCATCTTGCCTACTTCGATCCACTGCTGTACACGGAACTGACGGTGGACGCCAGCCCGGTAGGACTAGGAGCGATCCTAGCACAACACATGCCAGGCAAAGATTCTCCTTGAAAGATCATGGCATATGCAAGCAAAAGCCTGTCCGACATTGAGAGGGCATACTCGCAGCCAGAAAAAGAAAGCCTCGCAGTAGTATGGGCGTGTGAGCACTATCACATGTTCATCTACGGGAAACCGTTCACTATCATAACAGACCATCAGGCCCTAGTGACAATCTATGGAAATCCAAATGCGAAAATACCACCTCGCATCGAGCGCTGGGGCATAAGACTGATGGACTATAACTTCAAGATCGTGCACAAACCAGGGAAAGAACATAACCCGGCGGACTACATGTCGCGGCATCCTCTATCACAGAGAACTCAGGACACATCAATAGCGGAGGAATATCTGAACTTTGTACTGAAACAAAACACTCCGGCATCGATAACTATAGCAGAACTGGAGCAAGAAACAGAGAGGGATGCCACGATGCAGGCGGTAAAAATGGTAACAAGACAGCAAAGATGGAGACACGTCAACAACAACAGCATCATGGAAGAAGGAGTGAACAAGGAGGAAATGCTGGGGTTCAAGAAGGTTCATGAAGAACTATCAGAGACCGTGAATGGAATAATAATGAGAGGAACAAGAATAGTGATGCCAAGGGTCTTGCGCAGACAGACTGTAAACTTGGCACACGAATCACACAGAGGCATGGTTGCGACAAAGAAACTGCTACGGGAGAAAGTGTGGTTCCCTGGGCTGGACAATATGGTGGAGACCACCGTCACAAATTGCCACATCTGCCAAACGACAGGGCAGCCAGCAAAACCAGAACCACTACAAATGTCAGAGCTCCCGCGGGCAGTGTGGACGGAACTGGCAGCAGATTTCTACGGACCTCTAGAAACGGGCAACTACTTGCTCGTGATCATTGATGAATACTCAAGATTTCCCATCGTGCGACAAGTCTTGTCAACATCAGCAAGTGCAACATTGCCAATACTGGATGACATACTCGCAGCCTGGGGTTCCCCACAAACACTAAAGACAGATAATGGCCCGCCATTCTCAGGGGAAGAATTTCAAAAGTTTATGGACTATCTAGGTATTCATCACAGGAAAATAACACCTCTGTGGCCACAAGCAAATGGCATGGTGGAACGATTCATGGGAAACATAAAAAAGGCCGTCCAAAGAGCAAAGCTGGCACAGATATCAATAGGCCAGGCCCTTTGTCAAGTACTAAGAGACTATCGAAACACCCCTCACAGCTCCACGGGACGGTGCCCCGCTGAACTGGTGCTGGGCAGAACAAGCAGGACAAGGCTACCACAGCTGGAAGCAACAGCAACACCAGAGCACAGCAGCATTGCCGTCAGAGACCAAGAGGCCAAGGAGAAAATGAAGGCATATGCCGACGCCAGGAGACATGCCACTCCAACGCACCTCAAGCAAGGGGATGTCGTGGTGGTACGCCAGCGGCAGCTGAGAAAATCGGACAGCCCTTTCTCAAAGGAACCATTAACGGTGACACAGGTGAAAGGGCCCATGATAACAGCAACAGCAGGCCCGTACCGGATAACACAGAACAGCTCTCACTTCAAGGAGCTAAAGAACAAGGAGGAAGATGGAGGAAACACAGCAGCAGGAGACAAAGGCACAGATGAGAGACCGGATGAGGACTGGCAGAAAGACAAGGGAGAGACATATCAAAGAAGAGAATGCAAAAGACCAAAAAGACCGATTGAAGAAATGTAACGATGAAGACAACGACACGTCTTTGGACACACCTCTCTCTCTCTCTCTCTCTCTCTTTTTCTTTTCTCTCTTTTCTCTCTCTTTCTTTTTCTCTCTCTCTATCTCTCTCTACAGCTCTTTATCACTCACCACCCTCTTCTGTCATTTTCCTGCAACGAAAGGGGAGATGTCATGACCTGGGCACAAGGGCACTAGGACCCTGTACCCGACTGGTGGGGAAGGGGTGAGAACCGGACACCACTTCCGGTCAGGGGAGTGGGGAGGAAGGCAGACCAGGAGGGGAGAAGAAAGCGAGTGGACGTGTGGTCCGTGCAGCAGCAGAGAGCAAACCAATAAAGCATATACAAACCCTCGTACCTGACTCCTGTGAGTGCCTGGGATCGGAGACACTACAACATGCTGTAACATTTACACTAGAATTCACAATATAAATGACTGGTCCCAGAATTTAAAGATTGTACCAGGCTAACACCAACTGGTCAATGCAGAGACAATATTTGAATGAGCGACAAGTGCAAAATGACATTTTATGTGGTGGTTGATGCATTGGTTGGTTCATAAGTAGTGCATAATTACCCAGCACTGGAGCAACCAATATAATCTGACATTTTGTGTTATAATGCAAAGAGCACTTACATTTGCAAGTCTGAATTTTCTAAACTGAAAAGAAACAATATGAATTTTGGATTAGAGAATTTGCCCTGGGAGGTGTGACTGAGTGGGCTCCTTGAGTTCCATGAGGCTCTGAAGATCCATGCTGATGTCCGCCATCTGTAAGTGAGGGTCGCTTCAGTTTTTCGTGGATTTCATGGACTCTGTGCCCCTCTGCAGCTTGTGACTTCTGTGAATTGAAAGAATGTGGCAGCAGTGTGAGTTATCCATGTCCTCTATGCTCACATGACAAATCCTAAGAGGTCTGCTACTTTCTGGCCTTGCAGGAACCAAGGGTGGGTACAGTTGGCAGTGGCGCCATGGATTTGACTGACCAGCAGGGCCGGACTGGGAATGCAAACCGGCCCTGGCAATTAAGTCTGACCGGCCAGGGGGGGGATGGGGCTGGTCGGATACACTGTTGCTGCTTTGGTACATCGGGCCGATGTTGCAAAACCTAACCCCTGTACCAAAAACGCCCCCCACCGGTCCAAAACCAGCCCCCACCCTTCCGGCCCACCGGGAAAATGCCCGGTGCCCACTACAGCCAGTCCAGCCCTGCTGACCAGTGTTTCTCCAATTCATTCACTGCGAACATGCTCCAGCGGCGAGAGACTGAAAAGGGCACCTCCTGCAAGGAAAATGAGAAAGCAACAAAAGTCAGTCTGACAGGAGAGCTAGTAGCTGTGAAATCCTTAATAATGTTTTATGGATGAAATGGAGTAATTCTGGATGGCCACTCCTCACCTTCACAGTGAGAAGTAAGATGTAAAGGTCGTCTCTTCCACTAAATTAAGTGCCAAAGGAGGACAGAGTGTGTGTTTTGCCAGATCTATGACCCAAAATGATTTGTGACTACAAGTGATTAAGAGGCGATTGTTTTGAGAATTATGGACCTGTTTTCAAAGGTTTGGTGGGCCTGAAGGTGCCGAGCACCCTGATAATATAGCTTGTCACCCCCAAATACAACTGGCAGCAGGTAGGGCTCACAGACCAACGTCAAGAGTCAGATTTCAAAACAAAATGTTAGCTCATATTACTATTTCCTTCACCTCAGAATATGTTCAGCATGCATGTCAACTGCATTATGATGCAAACTTCAAATCCTTTCTTTAATTTGCAAATGATAAGTGAAACTTCTCTTGCACAGGCATCTACAAATATGAGTGTGATCGAGAGGATAATCATAATTCTGCACA
This sequence comes from Calotriton arnoldi, assembly GCA_963921515.1. Classification (NCBI taxonomy): domain Eukaryota; kingdom Metazoa; phylum Chordata; class Amphibia; order Caudata; family Salamandridae; genus Calotriton; species Calotriton arnoldi. Next base: position 305,155 of record CAWUFW010007954.1, on the reverse strand, counting down.
AGTGACTGTAAGGCATAAAACTCTCCCCTTTTTGAAGTGGGTTTCTCTCTCTAGGAAAAACATTGAGGAAGAATTACTGAGATTCTGCGCCTCTGCAAAGTCTAGGAAAGGGATTTGCTTTCCAGCTCAAAATGTTTCTTGCGATGGAAAGGTGCCCCCCTCTTGGCACAAATTGTGCTTTCTGCTACTTTGCACCATTTTGCATCAAGGGAGGTACTTGGGTGTTTACATGGGTGGCACTTGGGTGTTACAACATCCATGTTTTTGATACAATGCCCAATTTACTGAAATAGTTAGACCAGGCCTTGAATAAAGAAAAACACTTCATTGAAACAGGTGAAAAATTAGACTAATTATTTTATTTCTCCTAAAATTGCTTTTATGTTGCACTGCAAGCACAACAAAACCAATTCCAAGCTGTGGAATATTATTTAAATTGTCTAAAGCAAAAGAACAAATGATGGGCAGAATGCTGAACAATGCAAACATTCACTCCCAGTCACAAGGATCTGGGTGTAATCCATTGTTTTATTGCTCACAGCGCCACCCCAGTTTGGACCCAGCATTTGCTAATCAGTCTTGACTCTGCTCCTCATGGGAACAGTCCAGTCCAATCTGCCAAGCCAGGTCCTCCCTGGACCAGAAACAAGCATCCTGGGACTGGTTTCGGGGTATCACCTCGGATTAAACCCTGATCCTTATGATTGGCGGTGAATGTTTGCATTGTTCAGCATTCCGTTCATCATTTGTTGTTTTTGCCTTCATTGCCCTAAGTGGGAGCGGTATGCCCAGACATGGGTCCCATGCTGACTGTACCACTGGATTCAAGCTAGCCTGGCTGATGAGGGATGATACCCTGAAACCGGTTCCAGGATGCTTGTTTCCAGTTCAGGGAGGGCATGGCCTCGCAGTTCAGGCTGGACTGTTCCCATGAGGAGCAGGGTCAAGACTAATTTGCATATGGCTGGGTCCAAACTGGTGTGCCATGGTGAGCAAAAAAAACAATGGATTAAACCCAGATCTTTGTGACTGGTGGTGAATGTTTCCAGTGTTCAGGATTCCATCCATCATTTGTTCTTTAACACTCCTCAGCCCTGCCCAAAATAATCAGAACCCTACCGCACACAATGTAAGTTCTAAGAATGCACCTTCTCAGTTTCCTGCATTGGGAGAAGGCCACATACTTTCTGCTGCCACAGTAAAGAAACTGAGGCATCAATCAGGCTAGACCTGTTTCATGTCAAGGAGAAGAGGGGCTCTTCCATCCTTTGTTGTTTTTTGAGCCTTCTTCATTATTAAAATTGCACTGCTTGCCACTGGGCCAGATACTATGGAAGCACTCTGCAGGTAGCCACCTAAAGAGAAAGACATAAGTACACAGTGAGGTTCTGGATGAACCCAAAATGATTCACTGTCACTCCTTGTCAGTGGCTTGGGGTACAAGCAGTGCTTACCTTGAAAATATATATGTGATGGGGCAAAAAGTGATTTTTAGGAGACCATCACAGTATTACTGAATGCTATGCTCCCTAGTTTTATTTCCACATTGTGTCTCTTTCTTTCAACACCCTACACCTCCTAAATATTTTTCTTACTCATGCAGTTTCATTTTCATTGCTGCTGTCCTCCTTTCCTAATGTCTTTAGTTTCTTTATTTATTTTTTTAAACTCTTGCTGTGGGAATTTGTTTTTGAAAAACATATTTGACAAATGTCCATCAGTTTGACAGCACCACCCCTCAATTTTGTAGCACATTGACAGTCGTCGCCATGACGGCAATTCCTGCCAATAGATCAAGGTCAAGAAATACTTTATTAAAAATCCAAATCACACAGGTCAATAGGCTAAAACCAACAATACAAACAAGTATAATTTAAAACAGATTTTTCGAAGCCGTTACTAAACTTTCTAATAAACATAAAATACAGCGGGTAAAATGCACGAGTAATAAAATTTTAACTCAATAGATGGACTTGGGAGTTGGCATAACGTGCACAGGATGGCATGTAAAGTTCCCAAAACACAGTTAACAGATACAGCCTGGCTACTGCAAAGACAACCTCTTCCTATATCTTATGGCCCCTGTTAAAAAGCTCGTGACCCCAGAACAAACTATGGGAGAAGAAAGCATTTGAAGATATAGAATAACTCAGTGTATCAAACCTTCTAACAGTGGGCTTAACTAACTCATTACCTTCCCTAAGCCCCTGCCTTTTGGCCAGAAACTGTTGTTTAATGTCTCTAATGGCTACCGGGCCTAGGGGCCTAGGGTTAACATACAAATCGGGGCAGCCCAACCATTTAATGTACCCCACGCTCAGTTCATTGTGTATAATGTACGCCGGAATAGTGGGGGGGACGGTGAGAAGATTGCGCATGAATTTATTTTCTACCCCCTGGATGTCCCTCACATCTTTGTAACCCCAAACGTCAGATCCATACATGGCCATAGGAGTGCATTTTTCTCTGTACACCTTAAGCAAGGCTGGGATGGGCTTAGACCCTAGCCTTTTTGCAAACTCCAAGGTAGCCCCTGCTGCTCTAGCCTGGACGTTCTTTTTGTGCTTTCTTTGCACAGACCAAGTCCCTCGATCATTGAGCAGCACCCCCAAATATGAAAAGGTTGACACTTTTGATAGTTCTGTCTCTCTACAAAAAAACTTAATGCTGGCAGCCTTCCAAGAGCCTATCGACATGGTGTGGGATTTAAAAAAAATTAGTGGCTAGATCAAGTGAGTCCATAAAATCTATAAAACCATTCAAGAGTTTTTGAAGACCCACAGCAGTTCTGGCAAACAAGACCGCGTCGTCTGCCTACAAGAGGGTGGGGATCATCTTGGGTCCAACTCCCGGGATGTCTATACAGCCGGATAATAGGAAGTCCCCTAACTTATTGATGTACAGCGTGGGGGCCAAAATGCACCCTTGCCGGACCCCTGTCTTAACCACCCAGGAGTCCTTCACGCCACCATTCTCATTAAATCTCACTGCCGCTGTGGTGTTGTTATGGGCGGCATGTAAGAAGGCCACCAATTCCATGTCCAGGCCCAGATCCCGGAGAGTCAGCCACAGCTTGGATCAATTTACACAGTCAAAAGCTGATGTCAGGTCCATAAAAGCCATATGTAAAATTCCCTTCTTGGCAATTGTATATTTCCCAACCACCAAATGCAGGTTGAGACAGTGATCCAATGTCCCTTTGCCTTGCCTAAAGCCGTATTGTAGGTCAGAGATAATGTTAAAATGATCTAGCCACACTATTAAACCATCCAGTATCACTTCCCCATGATTTTAGCAGCCGACTCCAGAAGCGTGATTGGTCGATAACAAGCAGGATCATCCCTTGAACCCTTTTTAAAAATAGGGATGATGATAGCCTTGGCCCTGGAGGAAGGGAAACCACACACACAGGTCGCATTGAAGACCCGTGCCAAAATCTTCGCCAAAACCACAGGGTCGGCCTTACACAGATCTGAGGGGACTCCATCTGGACCAGGGGCTTTCCCACCAGATGTTGATCTAATAGCTTTGTGAACCTCATCTGTGCTAAAATGAAGTAAAATACTCGCTAAGCCGGAGTCCCCGTGTGCCTCAGGTTCTTCTAAATTGTCACCGCTATACATGCCTTCAAAGTGCTAAACCCAGCGCTCAGCAGATATAGTACAGTCTGTTCTATAGTTGGCTGTATTAGAAAAGAAGGGACTATTAACTACATCCCAAACCTTTGAGCTATCAGACAGAACACTAGCTTGGCCGAGAGCCTCCCAGGCCTGTTCCCTGATACACTTCTTCCTTTGATGGACTACAGACTTGTAAGCCTTCCTACAGCTCCTAACCATGGACTCATACCTCGGGCTTGTTTAAGTGCTAACAATAACTTCCTATGGGCCGTGGTGCAAGTACCATCAAACCACCTCTTATCTTCGGGGCCTTTAGTCCTACTCTTAGGGCCCAATTCCGATCTCAGTTGGAAACCAAACCGAACGACTCGTGTCCGGAATGCTTTCCGTACGACTTGTGTCAGGGGAGTCCGACCGAACAAGTACGATGCATTTGAATGCATCCGGATACGATTCGGTCGGACTCCCCTTGACTTCAATGGGAGCCTGTGTACCGAACGCGTACACAGGCTCGCATTGAAGAAAGGGGTGACTGGAGAAAATCATGCACCATGTGGCGGGCACTCCTTGGTGCCTGCCACACTGTGCATGGTCTGAAAGGGGGGACCCATGGGTACCCCCACGGGCAAGATTCGGAGGGCCCTGGGTGAAGGGGGACTTGCTAAGGGCCCCCAAAGACCGATTCCGGCAGCCTTCATGATCCGGGCACAACGACTCGTAAATGCTGTCCAAATCGTTCATCGTACTTGCTCGCATGGAAAACCTACTCCTTAGAGCTGTACGATTCGGCTCCGGAAGGCTCTATCTCTCCGTATGCCTTCCGGAAATGATTCGGTCAGCGCTAAGGGTTTCCAGGCATCATACTTGGTCGTTCGGAATTGGGAACTAGTCGGTCGGAAACAAGGGCTCCGGATCGGTTTAGGTAAAACCAAATCCGATTCGGAGCCCTTCCAACCGAGATCGGAATCGGGCCCTTAGTAGTTAGGCTGGAGGCTATATGCTAAGGTAATTTGTCAAAGGCATCTAGGACAGCTCTATCCTGCGTGTTGATGTCCATACAAACTAAAATCTCTGAGGAGCATGCGACGTACAGATTATCCAAGAATCTTTCCGGTATCACCTTCTCCCACTTCAGCCTATGTGCTTGGTCTTTAGTACCAATGTCCTCATTTGTGATACTCCAGCCCTCTGCTCCTTGTCGAGCAGATGTGTAACCCAGCTCGAGAGTAAGGGGATCGTGATCACTGTGGCTGCTCCAAGAAACGCTCAGTTTCTCCATAGCTTGGCTAGAGGTGCTGAGAGCATTATGTAATTAATAGTACTGGTGCAACCCCTGCCTGTATAAGTGGGAACCAGCGTGGTCACCTCTGTTTGCTCTAAACAGTACAGCTTGTTAGCTGAGAGGAGCCCCTCTATGTGAGTGCCTGATAGTGAATGCTCAAAATGTGTGACCAAAGAAGAAAAGCCCCCACGATCCATTGTAGCGGTACATTTAAGGTGACATTGATGAGTATTAAAGTCACCCAGAATTATTATCCCATAATAGGAGTGTTTCCCCTACCCATAATGTTCAGGCAGCCCCTCCAGGGCTACTAAATGCTCTGTCTCCTGGTTTCTGGTAAAGGAATTATAAAAATTAACGACTAACAGAGTGAAATGATTATTAAATGTCAGCTCCACTGCTAACAGATGAGGTGATTGACACTCTACCAATCTACATTTACAGGTTAATTCAAGTGAGACCAATAACAGAAGACACCCCCCCGCTCTTCCCACTGTTGAGGATGTTGCACACTTAAAGAACGAGATAAAACCATCCAGAAAAAAACTATTTGTGGTGTCCCAGGTTTCCTGTAGGGTAACTATACGACGCGATAGGAGGGGACTCTGCCATATTGTGTCATCTCCTTTTGATCTTAAGTCTGCTATGTTCCACGAGAGTATCTTCATGCAGGGGGGGCAGGGGTATCAGATGTTGGAGCTGGCTTAAGTGAGCGGGCAGGCACTGGCTTGGGAGGTGAAGCACATAAAACTGGGATGTTAGAGACCAGAGCAATGGGCCTAGAGCCCTGCGGCTTTGCCTGGGCTGATGTTAGTCAATCATTTTCATCAAGACCCTGTGCACTTAACAAAGGTTCAAATCTGTTGGCCAGGGGAAAACAGGACCAATGTTTCTACCCTGGGCAGGTTTGGTTGGTCTGGAAGGGAGCTGCCAAATGTGATTCAAGAATGGCTGATCAAAAGGATAGAAATACTGAAGGGGGAGAATCCTGATTGATGTTTTAGAGCTACACCTAAGATGACAGCCAACAAGCGCTTTGGATTGTATAGGATGTTTAACATTAACTATGGCACAGTCCCCCTCCATGTTTTTCCTAAACCTATAGCCAACCCAGCCCACTCTTCTGGCCATAATAATATCGGGAGATATGTTTTGACCATTAACTACGTTATTATTACACCAATGAGTAACTTTGTGTATGAGGTCTACAGTTCATTCCCTCGAGTTCCGAGAAAGTGGGGGGACTCCCACAAGGACTTCGGCCAAGGGTGCTGATTCTGGAGACAGATCTAAAATGCTCTGGCTTTCAGCTTTTGACGTGACAGGTTGATGCAAGGTAGGTGTATCAATTTAGCTCCCTCCCCCTGGGTACTTGCAACCCATGTGTTTGCGCCGCCTGTACTGCAGGAATCGGGTTACTAAGGGCGCAAATGTTCCTAGGCCCATGGGATACCCCCTCTCCCACTGGGACAGAGTTTTGTGTCTGCTGTGTTACTTGATTCAGGTTACCAGGTGCAGCAGGAAGTATCCCTGTGTCAGACAGCCATGCAGAGACTTGCCTAAAATAACAAGACATCCCTCCCCCCTCTGTCTCTGTCCCATTGGGAGGATAGGGGGTCATTGGAAAGAGGATATTAAGCCTCACATCTATGCCCTCCAGCTTTTGTTGTATAGGTGCTACACGTTCTTTAGTCAAAAAGGTGTCTAGCAATGGTTCATGTATGGTGCTAGGGTTGGGGTTGGCTGGTAATATAGGCTTAACCAGTGATGTCTTCCGAGGGGCTCTTTTACAACCAGTTCTCTTCCTCTTGGTGGGGGGGCTATCCAGGACTGAGTCATCTCCTGCCATAGACATAACTGGCTCGACGTTGGGAACCACCGTAGATGGAGACATAGGCATAGGCACATGTGGAAAAAGTCCAGGCTGGGAGTAGCCCCTGCAGCCCCACAATTCTCCACTGTGTTTAGGCCCTGGACGAGTTTCCCATTCTCCAGAGAGAGCCTTCTTTCAGTTAAGGCTATCTCCTTTGATATGACATTGGCTGCCCTAGTTAGGAAGAAGTCAATAGTTGCTACTGTGTTGCCCCCAGTAGTTCCCCCTGTACCCCCAGCAGCCGTTTTCCTTTTGACCATAGTTGATAGGCACAGATCCCGTAAAGATAAAGCACCTTGGTGGGGCACAAAGAACAAAATACACGCTTCACTTAGCTGTGATGAGTTGTAATAAACTGTCAGCAAAACCTGAGGAGGTCGATTAATATACAACTCAGAAAGACAACTATACGGAAAGATGTAACCAGTACCTTAACCTTTGTAGGGCACCCAGGAGTCCAAGATAAAGGCCAAGGGACCTGGCCCAACCCGGCCTCTGCCGGCCGTGGACGGGCGCAGACGGGCCCGCTCTTGGCCCGGGCGTGTCCCACGCAGCAAGAGCATGTAACCAAATTTAAAAGTGCCTCTGGGCTCGAGTGATGACTGGGCGTGTGGTCCTGCCCCTCTGCTTCCTTCACAGCGAGTCTCCCATGCAGCGGGAGCCTGCAACCAAATTTAAAAGCACCTCCAGACGCGAGTGATGACGGGGCGTGTGGTCCTACCCCTCTGCTTCCTACACAGCGAGTCTCCCTTGCAGTGGGAGCCCGCAACCAAATTTAAAAGTGCCTCCAGGCACGAGTGATGATGGGGCATGTGGTCCTGCCCCTCTGCTTCCTTCACAGCGAGTCTCCCGTGTAGCGGGAGCCCGCAACCAAATTTAAAAGAGCCTTCCAGGCGCGAGTGATGATGGGGCATGTGGTCCTGCTCCTCTGCTTCCTTAACAGCGGTAGCCCGCAACCAAATTTAAAATCGCCTCCGGGCGCGAGTGATGACGGGGCGTATGGTCCTGCCACTCTGCTTCCTTCACAGTGAGTCTCCCCAGTCAATAACTAGAGATGCCTAAAGGGCCCACAGACATCTCTAGATGCGGAGGATGGGTACTCCATCAAGGCGACTCCATCACCCTGACAGAGTACAAACTGTACTCCACACTCTAAATAGGCCCTAATTCTAGGTCCCCAAAAATGAGTGCCGGTGTCTGCCACCTCCAATCACCTTCACAAATTAAGCAGTAGACCCATAGCTCTGGAACAATGGATGAGTGGCTGCCTAGCAAGTTCTAGCTTATTTTGACTAGTGGAAGTGGGTACAATGGCCCCTCACTGCCTGGGTTGTGCCAACGCTCCCCTAACAACTAATCCCAACCTTGTCTTTCTGTCCTGCAGACTGTTCCAATGAGTTCTCCCCTGCAGCAGTCAGGTACATCAGTGTAATGCTCACTGACAGTGTGACCATATCTTTGGATGCCCCATGTCTGTGTACTCAAACCTATACCAAAGTGTTTAGAACTGCCTTTAAAACCCATTCAATTTTATCAATGGTTGTTATTAAAATGTGCCTAAAAATGCAGCATTTGCCATACATTTCCCCAAAGGTGCTTTGATGGAGAATACACAACCCAATGTATGATTGCATTAATATTCTATTCAATTTTAAATCAATCAATCAGTAGATTTTTAAAGTGTGACTTATCACCCGGGAGGGTATCCGGGCGCTGAAGAAGTAGAAGTTGCCGAAGAGATCAGTTGAACAGCCAGGTCTTGAGTGCCTTCCTAAATTCTAGAAGTAAGGTAGAGGTTCGAAGGTGCTGAGGGAGGTCGTTCCAGGATTTCACTGCGAGGTAGGAGAAGGAACGTCCTCCACTGTTGCTTCGGTGGATGCGAGGGGTGTGAGCGAGGGACCGGGATGAGGATCGAAGGTGTCTGGAGGACTGGTAGAAGTTCATGCTTTGGTTGATGTAGGCTTGACCTTGGTTGTGCAGGGCTTTACTGTCAATAAGTGCTTTCAAAACACCATATGACACTCATTCTCTGAAAAAATCCCAATTTTCCATTCCCACAATGCTTTTATTGGGATCATACAATACTATTTATCAGAAATATATATCAAGCTAGAATACCACCAAATATGCCGTATTCTTTACAGTCTCACCATATTGTGACTTTTTTTAAAGATAATACAGGGAAAGCCACATACCTGTCCCCCCGAGACCCCTTTTATGCTGTAGCCAAGCCCCCCAAAACATCTACCCATTGCTATGGGCCTGGCTACAGTGTGGTCTAAACCCATATTAACAGATCTGTAGGATGTAGTTGGTCTTGATTTTCTTGGGTAGCTGGGTGTTTATTGTCTTTCTAGTGATTTTCCTCAGGAAGAGAGGTGAGTGATGTGATAGTCCAAAGTTGGATTTCTTTGTTAGGAACTCAATTTGTGCAGTCTTGAGGGAGTACAGGAATTGGCCTTGGGTAACAGGGGCATTGATCATGTTCAGAAGAGGAGTCAGATCATCACCGCCAATCTCTTTTTATTATGGATGCTTTGACGATATTGTATTTGTTTTAGAGTGGAAGGTGGTCTCAGGATAGAAAGTTGTAGGGGTTCCATTTCTTTTCTTTGAGGATGATGGGACGATGTTGTGTAGGTCAGATTTAAGAATCTGTTGCCTGATTTTGTACATACCTTTTGCAAAGTCTCCATTCATGGTAGTGCATTTCTCGAAGGAGTGGGATATAAGAGCATTTGGTGTGTGGTTCTCCCAGTACTTGTTTTGAAGATAGACTTGTTTCTTTTAGTGGTTTAGTTGATCAACAAGGAAAAATGAGAAATGAAAAAAAAAAATCTTAAACATGAGCATAAGTTAAAAATGACCCAGACATAGGTAAAAACAACTAGTTGACTATCCAGTCATAAAATATCAGAAGGCATCATCTCTGGCTCACATACTAACAATCAGCAATTTGAATGAAAATGGTAATACTAATTGACTATACAAGAAACCATGTGGTCCCAGTCCAGATAGAAAATTACATGTGCATTTATGATAAAGAGCATCAGCAAAATAAAAACTTAATGCGTTACTGGAAATATGTTTGAAAAATATGGATGGGTTTCATATACATTGAAGCAAATAACTACATGAACCAATGATTATAAGCTAGTGCACTAGAGGATGTGATGTATTAATGATAAAGTAAATTTTAAATGGCAGTTAAAAATAATTAATAAAGAAATTAAATGAAAATGTGTAAAAGATCAATTTTATGTTCAAATGCAGAAAGATTTAGATACCATAATACAAATATAACTACATAGAGAGATTACAGTAATTTTGTGCAGAAACAGACTGTGAAGGATTATAAACAAATGCATATGTGGGTTAAACATTACCTCTTAATTAAAAATAAACTATATGCAACTTATAAACATGAATTGAACTTAAGAAAAAGTGTGAATGAAACAGGAAAGATCTCAATCCTTTCATAAATGATTTTCTGCTGTTAGCAGCAAGATCCATCAAAGAAATATAACAGGATTGACAACCTGTGTATATGTAAATATTTTGTCGGGCAATGGACTACCACTCCAAGTAGACCATCATGTATAAAATTAATAAAGTGCACTATTTAAATTACTGAGATAAAAGAAAGACTATTGATTCCTGTGAGCAAGATCACTCATGGTGAAACACGTTAGGAGAACTAAGGGGTCTATTACGATGGCGGGCGGACTTTGTCCGCCCGCCACCATAACGGTACACGGGACCGACCGCCAGAGGTGCGGCGGTTCCGCTAGACCCATTAGGATGCGACCGCCACCCTGGCGGTCACATCCCGCATATATTAAATTGCGGCAGGCGGTGCTGTAAGCAGCACCCGCCGCAATGCAATAATGCATGTTGTGCATTGGCATGCACAACATGACAGGCACCGCGCGGTGCCTACCACCTTGTGTATGCCAGTGCAGCCCCCCACCCCCTCACCCCCCTGGGGGCCCGTAACGGGCCCCCAAAGCAATTTCCGCATGCCTTTCCATGGCGGCATCGCGTCGCCATGGAAAGGCCTTTAAAATTGCACATCCTAATATGGATGGCGGTGCCTGCAAGGCACCGCCACCATATTAAGGGCCTTTTCCGCCCGGCCGGGAATCCGACCGGCGGAAAAGCGGCGGACGGTCTTATTGTCCGCCGCGGTGCCTCCCGCCATACTAATATGGCGAGGTGTGAAACGGGAGCATCTGGCGGGCGGATCGCCACCAACGGCCCGGCGGTGGCCACCGCCGGCCCGGCGGTAGCGATGCGCCCGATATCATAATGGGCCCCTGACTTTTTAATTGATGTGTGGATTATATAGTTAACATAGGCTATTCAGATGGCGGTTTGGTCATCTTTTTGATGTATTGTACACATCACAGTAGTGCCCCCCTCCATGAAGCTGCCACAAGCAACTATATGACTATCTAAATGAAACTATATTTAAAAATTACAAGGTAAGTTACATGCTAAAAGTGTATTCCACTTTAAAAGTAATAATTATTCATGAATTATTTAAATTTCTCATTAAAATATTAACAATATTAGTAATTTTTGTTTTTCTTTAAACCACTCTGGACAGGTTTCAAAACTTTCACAAACATCTAGAAAATAATTACAAAATTGAACCCATAAACAGCGAACTTTGATAACAAAAGATTTTAAATTTATTTTTCTAACTCCAATCGTACACACACTGGAAAATTAAAGAAAGAAAGAGGGGTATGTATCCTCTTCTAACTACAATGCCACAAACATCAAAGCAAGTGAATAAATGAAAGGGGTCATATTTGCTATTCTGACTCAATCCCACAATCATTACTCAACATGCATATCTTGTTAGTTTATGATTAATTGTTCTAACATCAGCAATAAAAACATCAAAACTTTGGGGTAAGTACATAATCTGGAGGGCTCAGATTCACTTTTAGATTCCAATCCCACAAACATGTGAAAATGCTTATACTGTGGGGGATCTGATTTATTATTCCACCTCCAATCCCACAAAAATAGGGGAAATTGAATTTCTTAGGGTGATGTGATTACCTATTCAAACTCCAATCCCAAAAACATCAATGAAAGTGCATAACATTCTAAATCCACTCATGCAAACATTGAGGAAAGGGCATATATTTGTGAGTCCTAATTTACTATTCTAACTGCAGTCCCACAGGCATTGGAAAAAGTGCATGTTGAGAGGTTTTAATTTATTAGTCTAACTCCAATCATGCAAACATCCAGGAAAATACATAGATTGGGGTGGTAAGCCTCAGTATTCTAACTCCAATTAATACAAACATTTGAGAAAATTGAGTTGTGTAGGGAATCTGATTTACGACTCTAACTCCAATCTGACAAACCTTGGGGAAAGTGCATATCTTGAGGGCCTGTTATTTACTATTATAACATTAATCATGCAACATTTGGAAAGTGTGGAGCTAGAGGGCACAATTTACTATTCTAAATTCAATCATTCAAACATTGAGGAAAGTGCATAATGGGGGGTAATGTACTATTCTAACTTCAATCCCTCAAACATTGTGGACAGTCCATATTGTGGGGTATCTTATTTCCTAATTTCTAACTCCATCCTACAAACATTGGGTAAAATGCATATATTGTAGGGGTGGTTCTAATTTACTAATCTGACTTCAATCTTAAAAACATATTGGAAAGAACATTCATCAGGAAAGCATATTTTATTATTCTAAAACTAAATACCACACTTAGGGAAAGGTGCATACATTGGGAGTCATGTTAACTATTCTAACTCTAACGCCATAAGCACTGGGTTATGAGCATCAAGGTCCCGATTATGACTTTGGTGGTGCGACGCCGGGTCCACCCCACTGCAGCACCGCAAAAGTCGTGGTCAGACCACCCGCCAGATTAGGAGTTTCCTCCTGTCTGGCAGGCTTTTTTTGGGGCGTTCCCACGGCGGTGTCTTTTAAAACGGGCACCGCAATGGAAATGCCAAAAACTGTCCCTGCACGGCATGGACTGAAAAGTCTATGCCGTGCAGGAACTGGTTTGCTTGCACACAGGGTGGCACATGTTGTGCTGCCTGTGTGCACCCACAGGGTGCAGAGGCACCAGGGGGCCCTGTAGGGCCTCCTGTGTTTCCTCTCCGCCAGGGTTTTCCTGTAGGAGGAATCGCCATGAAAACCCTGGTGGAGAGGAAACTACTAATGTGGATGCCTCTACACTGCCGCAACACCACCAGGTTACGGTGGTTCCGTGGAGGCTGTGGAGGGGCTGTGGCGGTCCGACCGCCTTACTCATAATAGGGTGGTCGGGAGTCCGCCACCGCTGCATCTCCATGAGTCTGGTGGTTCATGGACCCCCAGACTCATAATCGGCCCCTATATGGGGGCTCTTATTTTTCAATCTAATTCCAATTCCACACAAATAGAGACAAGTGCAAGTGCATATATTAGAATGGTGTAATTGATTATTATAGCTGGGTTCCCACAAATATTAAGAAAAGTGTATTTATTAGAGGGGCTCTGATATAGTATTTCACCTGCTGCACCCTAATTATTTGATAAAAAAATGTAAACATATTTACAATATTTACAATTAAAACTGCAATTTTACAGAATGCTCTAAGTATTTTTTTAAAATGAATATCAACTAATACATTAAATAAAATATCAATCAAATGTTAAAGCTTTAAATTTAACCATGTGTTTCATACAAAAATATTTTTTCAAATGAACTCATAATAAAAATATGTATCTATACATAAAATGTTGTAATAACCAAGTAATAGAAACCCAAGTAAATATAATCAATGTATTTATAAAAAGAAAGATTGCTATTTTCTAAGAATAACAAATACTGGGAAAAAAATTGAAATAAAAACAAATATAATTAGATTTTTTTATATAAATGATATAGTTTGATTTTTACAAAAGAAATTAAAAACGTTCATAACATGTAAATATTGCCATTTAAACAACATATTTTAATAAAATATTTATTCTAATACAAAAATCACTACACAACCAATCCCTCAATAATCCCCACAACTTGTTCTAAATGTTTAAATGTTATTATTTAAGTTCTTAATTTTAGGTTTTTGTTAAAAATATCTACACACACAATTAATACAAAACACTACTCACCCAACCCCTCAGTAAACTCGACAACTTGTTTTAAATGTTTAAACAATATTATTTCATTTATTAATTATACATTTTTGTTCAAAATAACCCAACAGACACAAGCCCGCAATACCCCACACAACCTGTTGAACAAAATTGCAAAATTGAAATTTCTCAAATTACAAAAATGAACAATAAAAAAATTACCAAACTGATTCATATTATTGATTTTTTTCAAACATATTTAAAAAAATAGGATATATACATTTTTTATTTTATACAACACTGACCAAAATCCCAAAAGTAACCCGCAACCCACAAAACGTATAACAAAAAATGTAATTCATCTTAAAAACAGATAGTGTATTTATATATACCAATACAGAAGTAAAGAAACACATCACTATCATCAAAGTCAGCAATCCCAGGATCTGTTGGTGTTGAAACACTGCAGACGGCATTCTTTACATTGATAAATGAATTTCTTCACTACCGTAGACTCACCAGTTGACCATTTGAGGAAGCAAGCGGGTTGTCAGCTCAGCTGGAGAGCCCAATGTAGACACAGCACCATCCTAAGCACCAAATGAAGGAACTCAGATGCTCTCAGTAAAAGTAGATGTTGTAAGCTAGGAAAGCGAAGTCGACAGAGGTGATTATAGAATGAGAGAGTCCAGCAGTCATTAAAGCCCTCACAAGAGCAACAGGATTTCCTGATTTGAGCTTAACAATCCATGGAGCACCGCACTGGATAGCTAGTAGAGTAACTCTGTGGTAAGGAGATGCATAGTAAAGCATATTTGTTAAAAAATACAGGTGGTATTGAGACTCAGGGCGGGCGGGGGTTAAAAGTGGAATGGGAAGTGCACCTTGCGTGCAGGAAAGATCAAGAGGGAGAGGACTAAGTCTGAACATGGGAGGCAGGAGGCTGTCTTGAGTTACTGGGTTGTCAGTGGGAAAACAGAGCATGAGCATGAATGAGGATCATTTTTGTCTTGCTAAAATGGGGGACAGTTTCACCGGTAACTGGATGGTTGCAATACACAGGCAACAAGATCTCATATTTGGGAAAGGATACAAGGGGACATCATGAACAGGCACATTCAATCTCATCTCCCTTAATGTGAAGAGTTTATACTCCCCTAATAAAAGGAACCGGTTCTGGAGCTAAATGGAAGCCTATGACCCGGACATTATTTTTTTTCAGGAGACACATACTACACAAATCCAATACATAATAAGATATAGAACATATCCACTTAAAATCTGGGACTCTGTCTAAATCTGCAGGGGTTGTCATCTGATGTACAGGTCTTCTTGTGGTGTCTAGACCTAAAGCGAAGAGAAACCAAGTGGGTCGTTTGCTGACTGTTCAGATTGAGCAACTTCACCATATCACAAAATTGATCCAAAATATACAGGAGGACTTATTTTTTAGGGCATTCCCAATGAGGTGGTACATGCAAGGACTTATTTTTAAAGGGTATCCAGGGAGGTAATTCTGGAGGTGGCACATGAATACTGCGTGAGACCATGACTAGGATAGGGACAGGATGGGCAGGGCTGCCTGGGGGAACATGTGCTATTTGGGTCTTTAAGATACAAAGCGAGCTCTCCCCTCTAAGGATACAGATTATACCTTCTATTCCCACAAACACTTAACATATTCCCATACTTTTTTACATCTTCATGACACAAGGGTTGTTACATAAATTATCGGAAGTGGGTATCAATTTTGGACCACACACATATTTAAGTGACAAGGCCAGGTACTGAAAGGCATAGATATTAAATATGGGAATGGTTCAAACCCAAGTTGATAAATCAATAGTAGTCAGGACATAGAGGCATACTTTAATAAAAATGAAGAGCCTACCTTAGCCAACAGATGGGGTGCCCTTAAAGGAACGTTAAGAAGTTCAGGCATAGTAACAAAGGCAAAGTGGTTGAGAGAAAGAGAGCACACACAGAGCAAATTAGTGGAGGAGTTTAAGGCCTTAGAAAAGTTTGTTAACACTATCACGACTGGTGTTACTTGCTTACATCTGACAAAAAAAGATATTTTAACAGGTCAAATTTGCAGTTTAGAACCGCCACTGGCAGGGTACCCGTGTGCAGCCAGAAAGCTGCGCATGACTGTAGTCTCTTACATGCATGTGAACTGATGTTCACTTGTAACCAGCTCAGTGGCCTTATCCTAGCCGTGTTGCAGTGAAATTATCTTAAAAGGCAGACAATGGTGGTAAACGGGTGCAGTCCAATTTGCAGTGAAATAATTAGGAGTTAGACTCAGGTAGTGAGACTCACCAACAATAAAGTTGCAAAGCATGGTGATCAAAAGAAAAATATATGGGTGCACTAAATTAGCATAACCCATTTGCAACAAATATTAATTAAAATTATATTAAAACCCACAATATTTGGCTATACCATATGTGTAAGTAAAATATTAACAATGCAGAAAAAGCAATGTACTTACTATCAATATTATGACACACAATATTTTTGTGGACATGATTTTATCGTCATGGGGTTATTTGGAGTCAATATTGTTGCAATTGGGCTTTGCCCATTCAGTATGCCTGGATTTTTTGCTTTTTGGATAACTCAGTTTTGGACTTTTTACCATGGGTGAGTCTCACTACATGTGTCTCACCCACAGTAATCACATGGCAAATTGGTCTGTGTTTTTCTGCTCTTCGCTGCTGGACCCTGGGGCTGCCATGGATAACTGGAAGGAAGACTCCCCTGATGCCCAGAAAGGACTAACTGCTAAACTCATCGCGACGACCAAATCGAGCTCCCCATTAGACCCATGCCCTCCTAAAATCATGCACATATCACCTGAAATTATCGCCATCCCACTAACAGCGATTTTTAATTCAATGTTCTTAACTGGTAAATTCCCCACGGAATGGAAAAAAGCCTCTGTTCTTCCTCTATTAAAGAAACCGAACCTGGATGCCAAGGAGACTCTCAACTACAGGCCGATATCTAGACTCCCGTTCCCTGCAAAAGTGATTGAAAAGGCGATGAACACCGAACTTTCGGCTTTTATCAATGATAACACCATTCTTGATTCCTCCCAGTTCGGTTTTCGTGCTCAGCATAGTACCGAGTTGGCCCTTATCACTGCCACGGAGGAACTCAGGTTGATACTAGATGGTGGGGGGAACTCAGCCCTGATCCTTCTGGACCTGTCAGTAGCCTTTGATACGGTTAATCATGGGCTGCTGCGGGAGCGACTGACTTCCATTGGGATCAGGGGAAAAGCGCTGTCCCTGTTGGGCTCCTTCCTGTCGGAACGATCCCAGGAGGTGGCCTTGGGTAACATTGTATCTGCTCCCTTTACGCTGCCCTGTGTAGTCCCGCAGGGCTCGTCTCTGAGACCAACCCTTTTGAATCTTTATGTCACCCCTCTGGCTAGACTAGTAAGAAGCTATGGTTTTACTCTGGTGTCATATGCAGATGACACTCAGATCATCGTCTCGGTAAGCATCCCAGCCAGTCAGACAGCCACTAGGTTCCACGATTGTATGAGCCATATCGCAACTGGATGTCAGATAACTGCCTGAAGTTGAACTCAGTCAAGACTGAGGTTTTGTTGCTGTAGAACAATCCAACTTTTTGGACAGACAGCTGGTGGCCAGTTCAACTTGGCGCCCTGCCCAATCCAGTGCAAAAAGCCAAAAATCTTGGAGTAATTTTTGACAACAAGCTGTCATTTGAGGCACAAATCAACTCGACCACCTCAGCATGCTTTTTCATCTTGAAAATGCTGAGGAAAATCCTTCCGGCAATACCCATAGACTTAAGGAAGACGGTGGTAACAGTGCTGATAGCTTCAAGACTGGTCTACTGTAATGCCCTCTTTTCCAGCGCCCCAAAGCGTAGCATTAATAAACTACAGACGGTACAGAATTCGGCAGCCAGAGTTTTGCTGGGCATCACCAAATTTGATTCAGTCTCCTCGTCCTTGGCCTGACTCTACTGGCTACCCGTAGCTAAGAGGATTCAATTTAAATCCCTGTGCATTGCATTTAAATCCTTCAACAACAGGGGGCCAACCCAACTGGCAACATTTTTAAAACCCTATACTCCTGCCAGAGCCCTCAGATCCACCAATCTGGGAAATCTACTTGTTCCTAGAGTCAGCAGGGCCAGATGGGGCGGCAAGAGCTTTACGGCTACAACTGCCAGCCTATGGAACTCTCTGCCCATCATGCTGAAAAAAAGAGCCCAGTCTTTTCAAATTTAGGAAAGGCCTTAAAACGTGGTTGCTCTCAGCGTAACTGTACTTCAGTGACCCGAGTAACATTTACCAAAGGCAGCGCCTAGACACCTCAGGGTATTTGTCGCGCTTTATAAATCATTCCTCATCATCTTCATCATCATCACTAAGGACTCTGCCCCAGTTGACACCAGGACCAGTGGTGTTATATTCCATATAGGTACCCTATATAGGCGCAGGTCACATTGCAACCTTTCACCTATATTCTTCCCTACATTACATACATAACGGTTCTTAGGCACTGACCTTTTACCTAGATATGACACTGCATTCAGAACGCGGGTTTTTCCCTGGTTCGATTCTCATACATTATGCATGAGGCTTCTTGGAAGCACAGCAGGACTAACAGTAGGATTACCATCTCCTGTATAATATCTCTGTATAAAGTTCAGGCCCAACGTCATCCTTTAGGCCGACACAGTAACACAGCAAGGTAGGACCCCTGGGGAGACCTATGGGTATATATACAGCACATCTTGCTTAGGAAGATAGAGGAGACCGTGACTTCCCGGCTGACACACTGACCAGAGACGCTGAGGTTCCTGCATGCAGATGCTCCAGCTAGCAGTGGTATAACATCCCTCGAGGGGTGTCCAACTCGAGACCAGGACGGGGTCCCACATTCTCTAACTCTCAGGTAATGGGGTTGACTAGATCCTAGAGGGATTCTAGGCATAACACCTACACAGATGCTAGGTACATTTAGGTACATCTAGTTAGGGAGGCATCGTAGGAGTACGCACTTTTATCATGTGTTTTTTGTACATGTATGTATTCATGATTTAGGCAAGATGGTAGAACTACACCATCCCTTTACTTTCATAGTATTGCTAATCATATATCTCTGCTACTGCCTAATCGTTGTTGCAGCTCATCTATGCTACACTAGAATAACAACTGTTCAATAAATACTTATTGAAATTCCCAGACTGTTTATTCTGTGCATCTCTCTGAGACAAACTAAGTGCGCACGAGTGACTGAGCGAAAGGTAGTATATTGTTTCCACGATCCTGGGGGATCAGGGTTGTCATGTTCTGAGGTAGCCAGAATCTATTCTCTCCGTGATAAGAGGAGATTATAGTGGCACTGTGAGCTAGCTGATACAGACAGGCTAACGTATCCGGTGGGGGTGCATGGAATCAGTCCGCCACCAAACCCACAGTTTATGTTATCCGAACGCGCAGATCCTGTATAGGATATATAGGAACTACACGACATGGCGCCGCCAACATTGGTAGGGTACTTATTTAACAGTAGAATCTGAGTAGTTCAGTCGTGCTATTCTCAGATGCCCCTACTCACAAAACACCAGAAACGTCTGGAGTGGGTGGGCACAAACTCCGCCACAGCTGAGTAGGCGAGAAATCCTATTTATTGGCTGTTGGTTAATCAAGCTTGAAGGACACATTGTTCCCAAAATTGTGCATAACACAGTATCTTGGTTCCCTTGAAAAGTTATTTAGTGTACTAAAAACAATGACTAACCAGGAAATAGACCCTCTGCAACAAAATCTGCCCCTCACAGACGAGGAAGATGCAGACGCAATACAAATTGCACCAAATTTTAGAAATACCGTCACCTTGAGACTGCTAGAGAATGGTTTATCATCTAGGGGTGGCGTAGTAGTTTTCGTGATTGAGGCACACAAATCAAACAAAATAGAGGTATTTTATTCGTGGGTTACATTCCCAGCAGCAAATGCAAGAACAAAAACATTTCACTCCTACACAGAAGGAGATGCACCAGCGGAATACTGTCCATTTGAGGACATGGAGGTTCCGCTCACGTACCAGGAACACTTATACAGGTTTAAAGGTGCCCTACCCCACATAAGAAGAAGAGTAAGACTCGGCCCGCTCGGAAGAGAAGGGGCAACATGGCCAATATTAGCGGCCTACACACCAAATCCAGACATTGTAACAATGCCACTAGGAGACTTACTCATACAACATAAAGATTTAGTTAAAATCTATAGGAACTTGACGCAATTAGTCATGAGGACACAAACAGTCCAACCAGCAATAGTTGCAACAAATGGAACTCAAATTCAGGGTACAGCAACTAAAATTACACCACAAACATTACACGCGGTAATGGGTAAAATGCCCACAAAACGTGAACAAATGCCATTCTGGGTAGCTCAGAAAATAACACAGCTAGAGGCAGTATTCCCGAAAACTACCCTGTATGAAAAACACAGAATGCTAACAATCTGCTTGCCCATGGGGATAACTCCACAAGTAGAGGATTGTACCACTTGGGGTACAGTCTTTGCTGCCATTTATACCAGAACTCATGGTATCCCGTCATTAGCAGTAGTACCTGATGTATTGAGACAAATACAAAACGAGTATGGAGCAGAACCTGCCCTAAACTTAGGGATGAAGTTACTAGGTAACTATGCCCAGGTATCAGCCATAATACTAGCTAACATTAAGGGGGAAGCAGCTTCAGTGGCTATCCGCCAACGCCTAAGGGAGTTCAGTCCTTTAGAACAAGAACACGAACTACTGAAAATAATTGAAAATGCATATGCAGAATTAGGCAGAGACAGTTTGGGTGGGAAAGCTTTAAAACCACAACTGATGGGCGGTCCTGAAAAGGACACTTCTAAGCAGACACCTGCTTCAACAAAAAAGAAGTGGGACAATAAAAAACAACAAAACTTTAAAGGAAACAGATCTCAATCCCGAGGTAGATCTCCGCCACAGGAGCCCTCCGGAAAGAGGTATAACCTCAGGAATAGGGATAATATTAGGAAACCTGACAGGTATCAGGATACTGATACACGTTCCTCTCGTTCCTTTCAGGGTTCATCAAAAAACTCAGAGAGGGAAGGGCGGTCAGACAGACAAGAAGAGCATACAAAGTCCAGAGACAAGCAGCACGCTCAAGATTACACATCAAAATAAGAAGAGAAACCAAAGCAAAAGCCACAGTTCAAAAAGAAGAAAGTTGCAAGTCTAAAGATCAGACATGCCCAGAATTCTGAGGACTCGACTACTGAACGGGGAATGGGCTCTGACGATGCTAGACAGTGCGGCAGAAGTAACAATAGCTCGCCAGAACCTGAAGGAATTTCTGGTGACAGCGGACTTGAATGATTATATCACGGTAGAAACACCTGATACTAGGGTAAGTGTCCCACATAAAGTATATGAAATAGTGCTCCAAATGGTGGGGGACAAATGTAGAACAGTGAGAAGTCTCTTTTGGGAGAACCTGACGTTTGGCTATGATATTTTATTAGCTGAACAAGATTGGCCGCCAGCATTTGTCATGGATTGCCCTAAAGGAGAAACGGTAATTCTTCCGGCATTCTCAGACCATATTCCCAGGCACTTACAAGATACATATGCGCAGGAGTGGGCAGTAGCCCAAGCTCCGGCATTATACAAAAACCATGTTGGATGGGATGAGGATTCAACCCACCACATAATTCCTCTAAAAAATACTCCAACTGCACAGAGGCAGTATCCCATAAAGCAAGAAGCTAAAAAACAGGTCAGGGAGATCTTAGATCAACTTAAATACCAAGGGGTGATCGAAAATTGCACCTCACCAATGAATAATCCTTTGTTTCCTGTCAAGAAACCTGACAATTCATATCGTCTAGTTTTAGATTATAGACATTTAAACACTTGCACTAAGACATTTGCAGTCCAAAATGCACACAGTGCCGCATTAATGAATAACATTGTGCGGAAAAAATATAAAACAACACTTGATATCTCAAATGTATTTTTCTGCCAGAATATATCGCCTGAAAGCAGGCATCTAACAGCATTCTCAGCGCTAGGGTCCCAGCTTCAATTTTGTCGACTCCCCCGAGGGTATAAGAACAGCCCAGGGTTGTTTTCGGCCAGAGTAACTGAGTTACTTCAAAATTTGGACGAAGAGGCATTGTCCTATGTGGATGATATTTATCTAACGGACGGTGACCTAGAGGAGCACTTGAACAGGGTAAATACCATAATTATGGGATTTGCATCTGAGGGCTACAAATTCAACTTTAAAAAATCAGAAATTGCCCATCTCAGTGTCCTGTTTTTTGGATATGAGATTTCAAGTGAAGGAAAAAGCCTGGCAGCCAATTATTTAAAAAAATGTGCGCTGCTCCAACCTCCAAAAGCATTAAAACATTTACAGTCAATCCTGGGATTCCTAAATTTTGGTAGAATATACATTTTGTATTACGCAGAAAGAGTAAAACCTTTCTACGATTTAATAAAACCTGATTTTTCAGTAAAACAATGGACACAGGAACATACAGATACACTTCGTTCCTTACAAGCTGATATGATAGCTTCCAAACACTTACAGACACGCGTAAACGTACGCAACCTGGTGATCCGTATAGTTGCGGGTCAATCTGGGTACACCTATCTAACATATAATGAAGGTGAAACAGTACCAATTGCTTACAAATCACATTTGTACACAAATGCTGAGATGTGCTTCGCATCTACAGAAAAGATTCTAACAGCAGTACAGACTGCTGTAGTGAGAGAAAGAGCACTGGCTCAGGGGAAACGAATACTAGTAGTAACTCCGGTTCCAGCCTTAGAGGCTGCGACAAAGGCAAGCGTTCCTAATGCTAAAGCTTTACATTTGAGATGGATACAAAGGGCTAATTCTCTCACTGCAACAGATGTAAAATACAGGTACGACCCAAATTTGAAAACACAAGCTTTTCTGCAATACGAACAAGAATATCCTCTACCAAATGAAATTATGCCTCTAGATCAGTATGAATATATAATTTACACTGACGGATCAGCTCAACCGGCCATAGGAAGTAAGCAACAATATAGCGCAGCATGTGCAATCGTTAAAGGTCGCATGCGGGATGGAAAATTCCTCCCAAGTTGCACAAAAACGCAGTCTCTAGGAGACTGCACCGCACAGCTGCCAGAGTTAAAAGCGCTGTTACTGGCACTGGTAAATACGGATCGAGAATGCCCCACACTAATTGTGTGCGATTATTTTTACTGTGTAGAGTCATATAATGAATATTTGCAGCACTGGGTTCAAAATGGGTTCAAAGATGCAAAAGGTCGCACAATTAAGCATAAAATGCTATGGGAACAGGTAGTGGAGTTGAAAACCGAACTACCAAGGGCTCACGTGATACATACACTGAGTCATCAGCGTGATGGCGTTCACGTTGAAGGGAATTAATTGGCTGATGAAGCCGTAAAGGGGGCTGTACGCACGGCTTCCGAGGCTGCAATCACTCGTTCTAAAACGAGAATAGATGGTGAGATTATGGTAGCTATCAATGCTTGTGTCGCAAAAATAGCGGAGCAGTACCAAAAAGGTTTCCACTCAAGTACTCCTACAAGGTAGATGCCAATAACATTCCATTTGCTCAGATTCCTGGAGTGGGGGATAGAGTAATTCCAAACATGGATCGTAGGTTAGTTTTAATTCTAGCAGCACATGAAGGGATAGGTTCTGCACATGCAGGAGTTACGGCGACTGTTTCTTTGTTGAAACAACGCTATTGGTGGCCTGGATTAACAAAGCAGACTAAAGACTATGGGGCCGATTCCGATCTCGGCCGGTAGGGCTCCGAATCGGATTCGGATTTACCGGATCCGAATTCGGAGCCCTGTTTCCCGACCGAATCGTACGCGGGTCCGGCCGAGCGAGTACGATGCAGGCACCCGCCAAAACTCCGACCGACTCGAACGCGGCTTCAACACGCTCCGACCGACTCACATGGACACGACTCGCACCGCGCTATGGAGACGTTTCCCGGGCGGGTAAGTACGATGCGCGCCGCGAGCAGTCCGATCGACTCGTGCCATCCGGCTCGAAAAAGCTGTCGGAGCCGGACTTTGGGGGTCCGCGTTGGACCCCCCTGTACGCGTAGGCGCGCGAGTCGCACACAGGGGGGACCCATGTGTCCCCCCTACCTGTGCGTGAACGGCGCGAATCGCTTCGCCGCGTACACGCTGTAGGGGGCGCCCTTGTCCGCCTCGCACCCATTGAGTCAATGGGAGCCCGCGTATGCGTTGTACGACAGGCTCCCATTGACTTCAATGGGAGTCCGACCGACTCAAGTCCGATGGCATGCGTGCGCATCGTACTCGATCGGTCGGACTGCCCGAGTCCGATTCGGTCGGAAATCTCTCCGGGTCCGGCTCGGTCGGAGAGATTTCCGGCCCGAATCGGCCCCTATGTCTTGAAATCCGTCATCTGCCAGCAGATGAAAGGTTCCACCGTAACACGTCCAGCACAGACACCAATATTAATATCTGACAAACCACTAGCGTGTGTTTACTTGGACCACTGCGGCCCCTTACAAAGAGATGGGGCTTACAGGTATATCATGGTTGCAGTGGATTCCTGCTCAAGATTCCTATGGGTGTGGCCCCAACGCTCGGCTGACGCTCGAACTGTTATCAAAGATTTGCGAGTCTTTATCGGGACATACGCAATTGGCACATTACATTATGACCAGGGCCCTGCGTTTAGCTCTCGGGCTTACAAGGAGGCCATGCGAGGATTGGGTGTAGCATTGCGATACTCATCTCCATACCATCCCGAGGGAAATTCGGTTGTGGAGAGAAAAAACCGAGACTTAAAGCAATCGTTAACAGCTTGAGTATTAGGCACGGGTGAAAGTTGGGTAAAACATCTGTATGGAGTTCAGCGAGCTTTGAACAACATGCCAAAAAGTTCTCTAGGGGGGGTCACTCCATATGAGGTCCTATTTGGGACAAGAATGTGAGTGCCTGATCTTGATTGTGAAGGCACAGTGGCGGATGAAAAGCCTTTTGACATCCATGATCATTTGGCTGTTTTACAGGATCTAAATGAATCCAGGACACAACAAAGTAATGTCCACCTAAAGAAGACAGCCACTGGGGAAGTCAAATCAGTCACAGCAAGGCCTGTCTGGATCCCAAAAGTCGGGGATCTGGTCAGAAAGAAAGATAGCAGACAAGAAAGAGTTTGGGCCATCATACAGAAAACCTGTACCGGTCCTAGCAATTGAAGGAACAAGAACTGCACTTCTACCGCCTCTTGCTGCAAAAAAGGAGAAAAGATTTGTCTCAATCGACCTAATCAAACCACAATATGTGGCCGATACTGAGTAGTAGGCCACGTGGACTCCAAAGTAGCAGACGGCCTCCTCTCGCTACAATCCAAGAAGTTCAAACGGAAAGCCTCATCACGTTCGAAGAGTCTCCGGCACGGAATGATGGACTATGCAACAATGCTATGGAACTCGTTCCCCTGGAACCTGAAGTTCAACTTCAAAATCAAACTCAAAATTAAAGACAACTCGCTAATCGACCAAATACAGATGTCTATGTCGACATGCCGCGACGAGAGCAAACCACGATTTCTACAAATCCTGATGCAATACCAACAATTGATCGAACTACTTCTGGCTACTTCATAAACTTTGATACGTTTTCTTTGGATCCAAGTGAACCGGAAACGATGCCAGCCAAACAATCATGCAAACAGCAAGTAAAAGACTTTCTGAACTTTCTTAAAAAGACTTACCTGGTGTCACCATGGGTAGAACTATGGATAATCACAGGGATACTTTTCTTTCTTTTCTGGGTAGGCTTAGTAATAGTTTTTAGCATACTTGTTAATGGAAGATACCTTCGACAAAGCTCTGCAGCCCAAAAGGTGAACTTACTTTTAAGACCACACCTATCATCTCATCGAGAACAAAGAGACTTGTCATCAGTGAACATTACAGCAGTTCCTATACCGGATGGTATAGCTTGGGACAAGGTTGATTTCGATATATTTGGTCCGACCGAAATTTTAAGAATTCCTCATTTATTTAAAATATCGTTGAGTGATATCATTACCTCAAGTACATTTTCCGATGATTGGGATTTTGAAACTGTTAATAACATGTTATCTGATTTGGAAAATCTGCTGCGTTTTCTAACAGTGAAACATTGGAAGGCACATCAGATTTCGAGACTATGTATTGTTATCAACACTATGGTCATCACTTTTCACATAAACTTCACTAGCCGAGCCTTATCTCCTGGGGTTTTTAAGTATTTATGAAAGTTTTTTACTGACCAGGTTTTGCCTGGATCTTTTCCAGTTCTTGCTGGCTGTACCCAGGGGGAGTAGCAGAGGCCAGATGTTAGCACCCTGTGGCTGCGACGGTGTGTCTCCACAGGATTTGCTACATTTTACATTACTTTGTAAATTTTACGAGGTCCCCAGGAAGTCTTTTATTGCCCCGATTTTAAAGAGGATGAATTTTAAGCAGGCCCGCCCAGATCTTATTTATTTGCAACTGTTGCACGATGACTGTATCTTTTTTGTCCTTAGCTACCTGAAATCTGTGGTGAAGGCCAGGGCGTGCCTCGATTAAATGTTAGCAAAGGTCAGGGTTTATGTTTATTTTAATGATATATATATATTTTAACAAAAGCTCTGGGACAAACACACTTAACCGCTGGATTTCTTAACAGAGGGTCTAGATTATTGGTATTTAACTTTGCACCTTAGGTTATGGACCATCATGGACTCTTGTGGAATGTAACCTAATTGAGATGAAATGTGTTTATATTTTATGAAACTTTTATGTATTGATAACTTTTATGGTTTTATATGCTGAAACCGAATAAAGTTAAATTGAATTGAATTACATAAATCTGCAAATCCTAGACCTGTGTTCACATACCACCAGTGGGAACATTGTCCAACACCACCGAAAGGCAGTTCAAAAACATTTACACAAAAGTTTCCATATTTTTGGGGGTTTAATATGTCTGACCCAGCCTCATATTACTATAGGGTTGCACCAGCATCAGCACAGAAACACCAAACAGATTTACTCTGCTTCCTTTATTGCCCAGTTTTCCGAACAAGGTTTTGACTTGTGGAAAAACACCATAGACCTAAAATCAAGCTGGGGTACTAGGGAATGGCAGGTACAAGGAACAGCAGCTTTGTTTAGAGCATGCCTCATCCCTCAACAAATAATGTTTTTGAATGAGACAGTGCAACAGACGTCTTGCCTTGGACTAGCCAAGAACAGAGACTTGAACACACCTCGGCTGCCGACTCCATCACACACCGAGGGTAACATAACATCACAGGAAGAGATTACAGTAGATGACATCATACAACACAACAGATCAGACCCCGTTTGGAAAAAATGGTTGATTTGGCCCACATCCACTAATAGTTATCAGGCAAGATTCATGGGTAAAGCCGAAGGGTTTAGTATCCATAGGCCAGATCCACGTTATGTACAGAGACAACATCCAGGGGTAGTGACATCCTACAGTGTTGGGAAGTTGTGCCTCGATTGGCTAAAAACCTCAACACGCACATAGGTGAAACAACACTTATCCTTACTGTCACAGGATGTGGATCTTAGGGATTTTTTAATGGGTCCCAGGAAGCCACGTCAGAAATGTTTCTATTATGCTGTCTATAATGAAATATGGAAAATATCCCAACAAGAGGCCGCAGAGAGACTACGAGAGATAGACCGTATAAATCTAGAAAAATCTCTAGCAGTGGTAGACAATGGGTTAACTACATTGACCTCCAGGATATATTCCTTAGGCAACATTGTATCTTCTGCGATAGACAT
Organism: Calotriton arnoldi; assembly: GCA_963921515.1. NCBI lineage: Eukaryota > Metazoa > Chordata > Amphibia > Caudata > Salamandridae > Calotriton > Calotriton arnoldi. Next base: position 277,353 of record CAWUFW010007954.1, on the reverse strand, counting down.
ACTAGAACAAGATTTGGCCATATTACAACACGGGCAATGACAGTTACGTTCTATTATGTTATTAAGCTGGACGCTGCAATCTTTGCGTGCAGGCTACGTGCCTTGGCGTTATATCAACAGTACGTTTCTGTTTTCTGAATACAATCTAACAGATAAACAGAAGAAATGGCACAAAGGGGAGCTAAATATACAATGCTGCGTATTGAAAAACTGGATAGATTAGCATTTACAGTGGCAGAATCACCATCCACAGAATGGCTAATCCATGGCCACATAACTCTACGGGTCACTACTTTTCAGTTTCAGTATTGCCTTGAACAAAAGCAAGTAGGCAGATATGATGAAATGGGTAAGGAATACATTAAGGAATCATGGGTATTACCATACAGATTTCGATGCCGGAGTGGGGATCGAGAAGTGTTTCTGAGTGGTACAAACTGTAAGAACGCTTTAAGTGGATCACTCATATGCCAGGATATAATGCTGAACGGGGCTTGTAATGGTTCTGTGGCAAACCTGTCCTGCCATTTGAGGGGTGCCCCAGCTGCTGTGATCACTCCAGCATTTAGGATACTTTCGAATGGGAGTTACTTGATGCTGAACAGTCAAGGCTGCTGTGGCATGCTCCCGGGCATCGCATATCTCGTAACCGTGAGTTCCAGGGTTACTTGTTGTATGCAAGTATTGTTTCCACCGACACATACAGTCAGGGAGGCGCCTTTATGGCCTTCCCTGAATGTTTCTTTAGTACGGTTTGATACTCTAAGCAGAATGAAAGCCATGCTTCCACAGAAGTCTGTGCCCTTAACCTCCGCTTGAGAGACTTTTGATCTCCAGATCGCAAGGTCTTCGGCAGAGATACAGGTGCTTATCCATATAAACTGCCCATTCCATTTCGCAGAAATAGTAAATCGTATCTTTAACATGTCTGATACAACAGGCATTGTTCACCTATTTAAGACCATAGGTTCTGGTCTTATAAGCACCTTTCAGACGGTACTTGGAGTTATACCAAACTTCATATACTCCGTATTCGGCAGCATCTTTGGAGGACTTCCGCTCATCCTGTTCCTAGCAGCAGGTATCCTGATTGTTTTATATTTGCTACGCAATGGACGTCCCAGTCACCAAGGAGATGGAAAAAGCTCTCCTGGAGCGTAAATACCGTGACCGCATGGTACAACATCTAGGCATGCCTCGCCTAAGAGAACTAAGTGCATCTTGGTTCTTGTCATTTTGACCAGTCTGGATTGACTGCATCTTACTTATCCTCTGATGCGTGTTTTGCAGAGAAGAATGCGTGTTAGACCTGTGTTTGACACTCCCATCATGTGCGCAACCGGACGTGAATGCGTTACTGGACCCGATAACGGCCCATGTTCTGCATTGTCCTCAGCGTATTCCAATGTTGATGGCAGCATTCCTTGAGCCACCGCAGGTAGTAACTGCACCTGTTGGTATGAACACTGGTTCCTCCACTGACACCGAGGCTTTGGACGGCACACAGGCTGCCCCAGCACCGGCTGCGGACAGCGCGGAACATCATCTGTGCTCAATTGACATACTCTGCGAGGTGTTACAGGGGCTGTCTACTGCAGAAGCAAGCAACGGAAATGTTGCGTCTACCAGCCAGGACACATAAACATTTGACTCATTTGGCTCGTCGTGTGCTGGGAGAAATTCACCCTTTTCTAAACAAGCTCAAATTTGGAACTATGAAACTAAATTGACATTCCTTTCATTTTTTGGGCATACATGGCTTTTTAATGCTTATAGTGGTTCGGACTATAATTATGGACACTTTTAGAGCTAGGGCTTGAAAAATTTTCTTTTTACATTTGTTACGTTTTTTGAATTTTTTTAGAAGTTTTTAAACATTTTTAGCTAAAGAGATGTTTTTATAAACTTTGTGCGTACCGCTATCTAGTTATGCTAGTAGTACAGTGATAGGTTACATATGTCATCCAGTCAGAAGAGGAGTGGGTGTTATAGTCCATATAGATACCCTATATAGGCACAGGTAACATTGCAACCTTTCACCTATATTCTTCCCTACATTACATACATAACGGTTCTTAGGCACTGACCTTTTACCTAGATATGACACTGCATTCAGAACGCAGGTTTTTCCCTGGTTCGATTCTCATACATTATGCATGAGGTTTCTTGGAATCACAGCAGGACTAACAGTAGGATTACCATCTCCTGTATAATATCTCTGTATAAAGTTCAGGCCTAACGTCATCCTTTAGGCCGACACAGTAACACAGCAAGGTAGGACCCCTGGGGAGACCTATGGGTATATATAACAGCACATCTTGCTTAGGAAAAGAGAGGAGACCGTGACTTCCCGGCTGACACACTGACCAGAGACGCTGAGGTTCCTGCATGCAGACGCTCCAGCTAGCAGTGGTCTAACATCCCTCGCGGGGTGTCCAACTCGAGACCAGGACAGGGTCCCATATTCTCTCATTCTAAGGTAATGGGGTTGACTAGATCCTAGAGGGATTCTTGGTATAACACCTACACAGATGCTAGGTACATTTAGGTACATCTAGTTAGGGAGACATCGTAGGAGTACGCACTTTTATCATGTGTTTTATGTACTTATATATATTCATGATTTCTGCAAGATGGTAGAACTATACCATCCATTTACTTTCATAGTACTGCTAATCATATTTCTCTGCTACTGTCTAATGGTTGTTACAGCTCATATATTCTACACTAGAATAACAACTGTTCAATAAATTCTTATTGAAAACGACCAGCCTGTTTATTCTGTGTATCTCTCTGAGACAAACTAAGTGAGCACGAGTGACTGAGCGAAAGGTAGTATATTGTTTGCACAATTCTGAGGGATCAGGGTTGTCATGTTCTGAGGTTGCCAGAATCTATTCTCTCCTTGGTAAGAGGAGATTATAGTGGCACTGTGAGCTAGCTAATACAGATAGGCTAACGTATCCGGTGGGGGTGCACGCAATCAGTCTGCCACCAATCCCACAGTTTATGTTATCCAAACGTGCAGATCCTGTATAGGTTATATAGGAACTACACGACAGTGGGTCTCCCCAATGGCCATTGAGGCTGTCCCTCTTACTACCCATAAGGGCCAGTTGGAGGAAAGTGCTGGACTTCTGAGCCCAGAGACAAAGACAAGGAGGAAGGCTGGTGCAGAGAGCTAGGAGAACCAGCTCCCTGTAGATTACAACACTTTGGTGGTGAGGAGGTCTGCTGAAACTGCTCTTGGTGGCTAGAGCTCGCAAACAGGAGCACAATGAGCCCAGAATCATCCAAATTGGCACAATTGGGCCTGAGTAATGGCATTTTAAGATTGGTTTTCACATATGGAATGGGGAATCAGCGCATGGGGCTCTGCTGCCTTTCCTAAAATTACCCTCGGTGTAGGCCCGGGGGTCGGCACAAGATGAATTCTTCAATTTTTCTAGTGAGGGGGTGTGGATGAGGCCGTCTCCCCAGACTTTCCATTGGACTGGGGACCCCATACTCCAGGCCTTATGTGCCATTGAGCTCCCCCAAGCAGTAGTGGGCCTTCCCCGCTCCCTATGCCTGTGTCTGAGGGGAGTGTGTGGCCACCACCAGTAAAGAGATCCCTTCCCGCAGAAGCAGGCAGGGAAGGAGAAGCTGCCAGCTACTGAGGTTGCACTCAGTAGTGTGGACCGCACAGGAGCCGGCAGGGCAGCCAGGTGTGGACTCCCGGGACTCCCCCCGATGAAGGAGGCATGTGGGGGTGCTCAGGTGGGACCGGGCACCCCCAGGAGAAAAATAAAATGGAACCAGTACGGTGGTGTCCTAGCACATTTGGAGACTTGCTGTTAGAATATTCACTGTTCCTTGCTGGAGTGCCCCACAATTTCCTGCGGGGCTTTCTCATGTGCATATCTTTCTTGCTCTGTGGTGTCCTCAGAAGAGCAGAGCACCACCAACAAATTCAGCAATTGTTGTGGGGGGCTGTAGGAGTGACAGCAGTCCCCCAGGAGGAACAATTGGACAACTGACCCTATGTTTGTGGGATCAAGGAATCCTTGAATCTCTGGGATTTTTCATATATTTTGTAAAGCACTCCCAAGGCTGGAGCTTTTTCCTCTACAGTCTGGACTGCAGCACCCTCTAGGGGCTGATTCAAGGGTGACATCCAATGTGGTCTGAATCTGTATTAGGAAGATACATGCAATGAATCGCCGTCTAGGTGCTGAATCTGCAGTTGCATTTTATGTGATCAGAAAGAGATGCCCTCTAGTGGCTGTTTTTATGATTGCATTTTTATGGTTAGAAAGTATGTAACAAACACACAGGCACATGTTATCTTAATTTTAAAATGCTTTATTGATATAATAATGTTGACAGTGATTACTGATCAAAGTGAATATGCATTATTAACATTGATAAGTGCATTTACACATGATTATTATTGATGATTGGATTTAAATACAAAATGATGTCTTTAACGTGGTTTGTTGATCTTTAACCTTTGGCCAGGCCAATAGACTTCCCTTATATGTTTATATGACAGTTTTGGGGCTCAAAGGTGACTATGCAATGTCATCTATGGTATTTTCCATCTGCTTAATGTATATATTTGTAAATTGGCGCATACCATTTAGTAGTGTGTGTGTAATAAATTTACTTTTCCTTTTTCTAAAGAAAAAGCACTGACTTGGCAATCATTTATTGAGTGTTATTATTGTGTGCCAGCGAATGGTGATTAATAGTCCACACCACCTCCCCTGAGTAGGCATTGGACTGCTTTGCTTTGCTACCCTGAGAGAGTCAAGTGCTACAATGGGATGCTTGTTTCCCAGTAAGGGGAAATTGTGTACTATTACTTGTGCAGGCCACACAACTAATACCCAAATTTCCTACAAATATACATTACCATACTTTCCAAGTTGCAGCCGATTCTTCTTCTCTTTGCAGAGCATATTGTTACCAAGAAGGACCACACATTAAAAAGTCAAAATCTGTAGGTTTCAGTAGAGCTAGGCTTTCACAGAATCTATTGTGACACCCTGTACGTAGCATGGGATGCTAATTACCTTCCAGTATTATTAGCATATATTTCGGCTGCATTTGAAGCCTTTTCCATTAATGGCTCTGATACCTGTTTGGGGTCAGCCTCTGGATATTGTGCTTTAGATTAGATTTCCTGTTTTACGAATGGCTATAGGTAGGGTGCTTTCATACTACACTTCTCCTTTTGGATTTATCATATCACTTGGGAAATGGCACAAAAATGTTTCTCTGTCTCTTTTTTAAACTGTCATCCAGTTCAGCTGCCTATTTTGTGGCATTTTTATGGATAAATGGACAATACCAAAAGTCTCTCCTCTCATTGTGTGCTTCTAGATGTAGAATTATTGGTTAAAGGTAGACACACAAATTCATTGGTCTTGAAATCTTTAACAAGCACCAATTCTGAATGCCTGAACTTATGTTCCCTGTCCTTAGTGATGAGAAACTTTTCACAATTGATAATATGTTTTCCTTACATTCCCTATCAAAGACACTTTCTGCATCAAGCCCACATTTCTGACATTGGCTGCCATGAGTAAATGTGATCATTAGAATCCAACATTTGCAGAACGCAGATGTAGGCATGCTGAGTCTTGCCTAGAGATAAGATCACATTAACCCAGCTTTAGAGCTCAGCTCTGGTATGGTATCAAAGAGGACAAAATAAAGGGGGGTTTTCAATTATTTCATGATTTTTGGACCAATCCTTCCTATTCATAAATTTCTTTAGTACACCAATTGCCTGTCTTAAATTCTTCATCTCAAAATAGGATGTGCATTTCTTGTTTTCAGAAGATGCTGAGCAGCAGGGCAGCATCAAGGCTGTTAAACTATGGAGCAGTATCATGCCTTCCATTCAAAAATTAAAGATCAATATCCTATGTAAAGGACTGTTAAAGTCTTGCTCTACTCTCAAAATATCCATGCTGAATGTATTCTGAATGATGGCAAACTGGAAAATACATGCAGTGCACTGTGGCTCTGTTTGAGGCTGGATTGTTCCATCAAGGTGTACAGTTGTGTTGCACAAATGCATGTATCTGGTACCCTGGTTTCTGATTTTGGCCCAAGTCTCACACTAATTTAGTGTGTGTGCAGAGGCCCAGGCATGTCCCTTGACATGAGTGAGGTCCTGGACCTATCAGGTGACCTGTAGGGGCACCCCAAGATACCCTTGGTGAACCAACAGTGGATTACAATCAATCAATCAATCAGGATTCATAAAGCACGGCTAATCACCCGATAGGGTATCCAGGCAAGAAACATAGTTTACAAATCATGCGATACAACGCATGCCATTAGAACGCGGTCATTACAACAACCGCGTTGTTACATCGCATACCATTACAACGCAAGTCGTTACAACGACTTGCTGTAAGGGGCAGAAGGTGTTGGATTTTAAATCCAACATTTTCCCTACTGTTTCACAGACTGGAGTTGGAATAGTAAATTATACTATTCCAAACTCCAGCGCCCCCCCTCTAGCAAGTCGTTGTAACGACTTGCGTTGCAATGGTATGCCATGTAACAACACGGTCATTGTAATGACCGTGTTGTAGTCGCATGCATTATAAACGCGTGCGTTGTTACATGTCCTATTCATCTAGGCGCTTACAGGCCCCAGAAGCTTATTCGAACGGCCAGGTCTTGAGGGCCATTCAGAAATCTGGAAGTGAGGTGATGGTCCGGACGTGTATGGGGAGGCTGTTCCATGTCTTTGCTGCGATGTGGGAGAAGGAGTGTCCTCCACTTCAGTTTTGGTAGATGCAGGGAGTATGAGCAAGTGAAAGGGAGGCAGAGTGTTGTCTTCTCGATGGTTGGTAGAAGTTCAGGTGGTGGTTAATGTAGTCAGGTCCTTGATTGTGTAGAGCCTTGTGTGCGTGGGTCCGCAGCTTGAATTGGCATCTCTTCTGTACGTGGAAACATTGGAGTTTCCTGAAGCGGGGTGTGATGTGGGGTTGTCGGGGAAGGCCGAGGATTAGTCTAGCTTTGGCGTTCTGTATGGTCTGAAGGCATTGCCATAGTCCAGTTGGCTGGTGATAAGGGCTTGTGGAGAGGTGTGGTGCAGCGGCCAGGGCAGCTGACTTCGGAGCACAGGGTTCACGGTTCGATCCCCGGCTCCGGCGGCAGCTCAGCTCAGCACCATGTGACTCTGGGCAATAGCTCACTTAATTTCCACTACGGCCCCCAGCGCCTTGAGACCCATAAGGGTGAGTAGCTGCGCTATATAAAAACGGACTTACATTTTTTTTTTGTGTCACAGTGCGTCTTGTGTGGAGGGGTAGCAGATCTTACTTGAAGATCTTACGTAGCATGTGCAGAGTGAGGAAGCAGGTGGAGGAGATGCCGTTGATCTGTGAATTCATGGTGAACTTGTTGTCAATGATGATTCTGAGGTTTCTGGCATGGTTGGAGGGAGTGGGTGTGGGTCCTAGGTCTGATGGCCACCAGATGTAGTTCCATGTGTTGCTGCTGTTGCCACAGATCAGTACTTAAGTCTTATCCGTGTTCAGCTGCAGGCAGTTTTCTTCATCCAGTCGGCGATGTTTGTCATGCATCTGTGGAAGTTGGTTCTGGTGGGGTCGTCGGTGAGTGAGAGGATGAGTTGGGTGTCGTCTGCGTAGCAAATTATGTTGAGACCGTGGGATCTGATGATGTTGACCAGCGGGGTCATATATGCATTGACGAGTATGGGGCTGAGGGATGAGCCCTGCGGGACACTGCAGGTGATCTCCTTGGGTTCAGAGGTGAAAGGTGGGAGGTGGATTCTCTGAGTTCTTCCAGTGAGGAAGGAGGTGATCTATCTAAGCGTGTCCCCTTGGATTACTGTCCCTGTCAGGGGTTTAGTACATGAAACAACAGTAGCAGCATACTATGCGTTGTGAAATCATAGTTGTGACCAGACTTTTTTATCAGTGCCACTGGATTGGATGCCTACTGATTGCACCAGAGGTGTACAACAGTGGCAGAACCTGATCCAATGTGCCCAACTATCAAAGCGGCAGTGTAACCAAAGCCATTGCTTATTCTGAGACCATACCATGACCTCAGCTATAGACGCCCACCACTTGATAAGGCCTGCTTGACACCTTCCCTGCTGCAAGAACCAAGCCTGTGTGTGGCCACAACTATCCAGAATTAAACAGCCCAGGCAGGGCTGCAAGTCACACGACCAGACTAGCTATGTACCAGCACTTCCCCGAGCAGCCATCGACAGAAGACTGAGGGGAGCAGCTGCCTCATAGAAGAAGAGAAGCAGTTGAGTTGAGGAAGGGCAGGGATGCCTCTGTGATACCAGCCAGATGCACTGACTCACAGAAGTGTTAGGTAAGAAACAATGACTAAGCCAAAGAATGAGCATTATAGCAAAAGTATTGGTGGTAATTTGCACCTGAGCCTAATCTTGCAAAGCATTACCCACGGAGAGATGCACCTGCACCAAAAGGGGGGCCTCTCAGGTCACTGCAGGGAGACATACTAAAATACTCTAGTGCCAGGACACTAAAATTGTATTGTATGCACACCTTTGTGTAGTGTTTAGTTCCCTTGCTCATTAAAGTGCTTTTCTTCTTGAAAGTCAATCACTGAGTTGGATTTTAATTTATTATCCTGGTGTGTGTTTGTTGAGAGCCCCCCCAACTAGTTCCCTCAAAGGCCTATGACTTTTCGCCATCACTACCGCTGAGAGTCAAGTTCTGAAGACGGTGTACTTGGTCCAGCTTCCAGAGCCATGGTGTATTGGACCTTGGGACGTCAAAGGCAAAAGACCTCAGCTCCACAGTCAAAGCCCAGTAGCCTCTGCTTGTCCTATAGTCCTCAGAAAAGGGTGTAATCGCACTTTTGCTGCATTTTCATTGCTGTAGCTTACCATAAACAACTACAAGTTTCTGTGTGCTTAGAGAATGAAATAGGTCACAGATACTTCGAGTGAGGATTGACTTCAGGAGGCCTAAGCAGAGAAATAAGTCAAACGCATGCCTAACTTGCTGGTTGTCAAATGTTTGGTCTAAGTTTCACCCAGATGTTATGACGTTATTGGATTTGGGCCTACAGCAGCAATTACCCGGAAGAACAGTTTACCACTTATGAAGCCATCCATACTAGTAACAAATTCACCAGTGACCCTCAGTCCCAGAGCAGTTAGCAGGAGGGAGCATAAACTGCTGATGACATGATGTCATCAGAACGCAACAGACCCAATTATAGAACCTACCAATTTGACAGAAGATGAAATATACACTGTCTACAATGAGTATCAACAACTACGGTACGTGGAAAGGGTCAAAAATTGCTCGAAGTGAACACAGGGTTTATATCTGCTGGTCTGTTCTTGTTTACTTCTAGGAATAGTGCAGCAAGTGAAACCTAAAGTTAGAGAAAGATTCAGCCCCTAAAAGGCCACACTTGATATGACACAATTGAGCCTTACACGCTTCACGTCTGCATGAAAACGCCGAGTTACAGCAGCAGATATTATATTATAAGCCTGATTGATTAATGACACAAAACGGGAAGAAGGAGGAAAAGCAGAAGCGTCTGCCAATTATGATAGATATATTTCATACTGGCTTAGTTTGATTTACTGTAAATGGCAACAAATACAAATTCTGTACATTTTCACTTCATGCATCTAATCTACAGGATTAAGCCAAAAAGAATGCGAGCTGCAATAGCTCGGCTTTCCGGGGTAAGTGAATGCTAAGTAGAGCGAGATATTGTTACTCCATGCTAATAAGGCCTGCTCCCCACAGTGTGTGACAGAAAGGATGAAACCCATGCAGCCCATATCGCTAATGCGCGGTGGCATGCGTGTTCTGGCTCCAACTCACTATCCCGGGCTCCTAAAACTAAGCCTCAGTTTGGCATATTAAATTATTGCTGAGAGATACAAGCGATGACAAAGCCTCTCCGAAATTCCGCCACAGAGTGCGTTCAGTAGTGCTATTTATTGCAGCGCGTTTTGAGAATATCTCTGTGTTCTCTTGGTTTCCGGTTTGAATGATTGCAGTAAGAGATATGTTTCAGTGTTTGGAACTGTTCTTACTGTCTGGTATCACTCAGATATCATCAGCAAACTGAGTTATTAATCGAGCTCATTCGTTTTAAACCCCTTTGGGAAGCCCGTGGTGCTGCGCGAGCGTCATAGTGCAGAGTAGGAAGGCCATGGCGCGTGAAAAATGGTGGCGAGGCTTGATATGACAGAAGTAAACAACAAGGGGGCAGATTTACAAGCCCCTTGCACCACTTTTGCGTCACTTTTCCCATGTTAAAAGTGACGCAAAAGTGGCGCAAGGGGCTTGTAAATCTGCCCCAAGGTATTTGTACTGTACCGCATGCCTCCCGCGTGCACACGAAGCCTACGTCCATTCAACCCGCCGCTGAGTGCAGTCAACGGGAAGTAATACAGAAGTATAGGCAAAGCCAATAAGTCTCGCTCTGAGAACTATTGTCTTGGCAATGGTTTGTAGACATGCATGGCTAAGAATAATTTTTTAAAAAGCACTATGATGCGGCCAGCGTTTATACTTTTTTTGTTAAAGCGCATTAGTGCTAGCGTGTTATAACACTTTAAAAAAATGTATTTGTAGCTGTGTGATCCACCCTCCCCTTTCACCTGTCCTACCCCCTCAGCGACATAATTCTCTAAGCTAAGTGTTACCTCGTCCCCCAATCTGCTCCTTTGTTTGTTGACAAATGGGACAGTGGGCTGGGGGACGAGGTAACACAGAGGGTGGGAGAAAAGGATGCAGGTGGGTTGAAAAGATAGACAAGAGAGGAGTGGTGTTGGACTTGGCCCTTTTTGCAGGGTCATCCCTAAACTTTTTGCCTTCCTCCTATATTTTTTCTGACCTGTTGTTGGCTGTTTTATGACTCTGGGCACTTTACCACTGCTGATCAGTGCTAAAGTGCATATGCTCTCTGTTATAAATTGATGTATGTATTAGTGATTCCCTGATTGGATGATTGGTTTTCTTGTCAGTCCCTAGTACAGTGCACTGAGTGTGCCCAAGGCTTGTAAATCCAATGCTGCTGGTGGGCTTGCAGCACTGGTTGTGCCACCCACAGAAGCAGCCTGTAAAAGTGTGTCTAAGGCCTGCCATTGCAGAGCCTGTGTGCAGTCTGGTACTGCCATGCTGACTGGGCAAGTGCACCCACTTGCCAGTCCCTAAACCTTCCCTTTTCTTCATGTCAGACACCCCTATGGTAGGCCCAAGGGCAGGGTGCATTGTAAGTATAAGGTAGGACATGCCCTGGTGTGTGTGGCATGTCCTAATAGTGAATTACAGCCATTTTCGTTTTTCACTATTGCAAGGCTACCTGTTCTCCATAGGCCAGAATGGGCAGTTTTGATTATTACACCTTATAATCCTAACTGACCCAGGGAACATGGTAGAAAAACGAATTTAGTATGCCTGAACTCAGAATGATAAAATACATCTTTTAGTGAAGTTGGTTTTAACATTCTGTGTTTGAAAATACCACTTTTAGAAAGTGGGTATTTTCTTGCCTAAACCTTCCAAGCCTGCCTCTGCTAGGTTGTGTATTCCCTGTCTGGTTTGTGAGTGACAGGGGCTGGGGAAATTCCAGGAGACAGGGTGAGGCAGCCAAGGCTGAATAGAGAGATCTGCATCCAGAGTGGAGGGAGGAGTTGCACCTGGGTCTGAATAAGGCTGTGCCTGCCTTCCACAATGCTGGCTCCACCTCCTGCCGGGCGGCTGAGCACTCTGCTCCACATTCTGAAAGGAAACAAGGAGTCCTGTAAACAAAGTGCTCCAGGACTGACCAGAACTGGTTTTGGACTAGGCAAAGGCCTCTCTGCCTTCAGAGAACAAAGAAAAACTGTGTATAAAAGGGGACCCAGACCCCTAGGAAATTAGATCACTTTGGGAAACAAGAAGAAACCTTTGCTGAGGAGAGGAACCAAGAAGAAACTGAGGAGAGACTATCCCTGAACCTGGGGGATTGGCCTGCAGTGGTTGCCTGACTGCCAAAGAAAGGAGAAAAGGACTTTGTGTGCACTTTTATTCAACTTGTGAAGGATCTCCAAGGGCTTGAGAAAAGAGCTTGCCTCCTGCTGAAGTCTCAGGGACAACAGACTTCAACCCCCAGATACCCAAGAGTTCTTTGGAAGTGCCTGCTGCTGTTTTGGGCCTTATGAGGGACTGCGTGTCGCAAGGAGCTGGAAGCGCGAATCAAGAGGGAGAAGCGTGTCGCGTCGCAGCCGCTGCCGTCGCATCGTGGATGTCGCCACTGTAGCTGTCGCATTGCACTGCATCTCAAGAAACGTCCGGCAACCCCGAAGAAGCGTGTCGCCGTCGCAGCCGCTGCCGTCGCATCGTAGATGTCGCCGCTGTAGCTGTCGCATTGCACCGCATCAAGAGAAGCGTCTCGCCACAAGGAAGAAGCGTGTTGCCATCGCAGCCGCTGCCGTCGCATCGTAGATGTCGCCGCTGTAGCTGTCGCATTGCACCGCATCAAGAGAAGCGTCTCGCCACAAGGAAGAAGCGTGTTGCCATCGCAGCCGCTGCCGTCGCATCGTAGATGTCGCCGCTGTAGCTGTCGCATTGCACCGCATCAAGAGAAGCGACTCGCATCCACGGAGAAGCGTGCCGCCGTCGGAGCTGCTGCCGTCGCATCACAGAACAAGGGTGTCGCCGCTGCAGTTGTCGCATCGAGTGGAAGCGTCTCGCAACGTCGGAGAAGAGTGTCGCCTCCAAAGCCGCTGTCGTCGCATCACGGAACAAGGGTGTCGCCGCTGCAGCTGACGCATCGAGCCGAGACTTCTCGCAACATCGGAGAAGCGTGCCGCATCAGGAAGAACTTGACGCCTTTATTTCTTTGCACCGGATCTTTGCCGCATCTCCATCTCTGCAACACTTTCGTTGTAGAAGCGTGACGCATCGTAAGGTACATTGACTCAAAGTGTCGCATTTTAAGAACTGAAGAGAACTGAGCTAAACCTACCATTTTAAGTACAGTATTGTGGATTTTTGTCGTTTATGGTCTTCTGTTAAATCTATATAAAGAATACTTATTTTTGATAGAAAACTTGTGTGGTGTCCATCTGTAGTGTTGTCACTGGATTACTGTATGTGTTCACAAATGCTTAACACACTGCCTCTGAGATAAGCCTGTCTGCTCGTGCCAAGCTACCAAGGGGGTGAGCAGGGGTTATTTTAGGAGTGTACCCCCCTACCCTGACTAGAGGCGAGGGTCCCTATTTGTCACAAGTACCTACCTGTGCCAATTAGAGACCCCCAAATCTAACATTGGTGGTCAGCGGTGAGGATTCTGGACTTGCATTTGTGACTCATATACAGTGATTGGTGAACACTACTAGTGAGTGCAGACCAAAACGCAACCACGTACTATTTTTCCCTGTTTCCCTTTGGAATTTGGTTGTTGGAACTCTGGTTAGTTGTTGCACCTGTTGGACCTTGTCAAAATGGAAGTCAACTTTTCTCACCTGCACATCTACAAGATAGGGGAGCTAAAAGTATTTTGCAAGGAGAGGGGGCTGCCTGTGAAGAGGAGATCCACAAGGCAGGATCTTGAGGCAGCCCTGTATAGCTATGAGGTGCTACGCTGGGAAGCAACACTAGCAGATGACTCTGAGGAGGAATCTGAGGGGGAGGATCCCCAGCCAGAATACCAAGAGGGCAGTGGCCCTGAGGAGGAAACATTTTGGGAAAGATTGGCTCGTGAAGAAAGGAATCGGATTCGTGCTCGTGACCGGAGGCTGAGGGAGCTAGACCGGGAGTGCGAGGAGATAGAGCGAGCCTTAGCTAAAAAAGAAATATGTGAAGCTCAAGAAGTGAGCTTGGCTGAGTTGGAGGTGGAATCCAGCTCAGATGGTGGCAGCAATATTGAATTTTCTAGTGCTGAGGGAGTAGTACACACACCCAGGGATGTGGCACCTGACTTGGAGGGGGTTAACATAGACCAGGAGGTTCACGGACATGAGGTAGCTCCAGTAGTGCGCAGTGTCCCTGAGAGGAATAGGGAAACTGACGCAGGGGTTCATGGTCCTAGTGGTGGGTGGGACACTCTACTGACTCTAGATGAGAGGTGCAGGGAGAGGGGTTCCCCCATGGTTGAAGTCCTGGTATGTGAGTGTGAAGACCGCCCAGAAGAGTGTGGGTTGAGTGACAGAGACAGTCAGATACTGTCTTGCCAATCTCAGAAGAGTGGTGTGGGGTACGTGTGCGAGGCACTGGATGGTGAGGTGAAGGCTAGTTTGGTTAACCCCTGTGGGGTGCTGTGTGATCCAATTGTGGGAGAGCATATTGTAAGTCCCTGTTTTCCAGAGCTATGCCAACACCTGTTGGAGAGTGAGTTCTCTGACCCCAGGGAGCTCACATTGGAGGCAAACCTTTTGGTGGATTCCAGAGGGTCTGAAGAGGCATTGGGGAGTGACCCTAAGAGGAGTGGCTCAGGTGTCTTCCAACCCAGAGTGGTGGGAGAGGTTCAGCGTAGCCCAGCTAGGTCCCGTGGTAGTGGGAGGGGTGTAGAGACTCACAGGTCCTGTCTCAGTGGAGAAGGAGTGAGTGTGGGGCTGCGTGTCCCAAGGTGCCCGAAACCCAGTCTCAGAGCCTGGATGGTTCTTTAAGGGAACACCAGGTTGGGGGCCTAGGATGTACTAGTAGGCCATTCATGGAGGATCTCCTAGTGTCTAGAGAGCCTGGAGCATCTGTAAATGGAGCTCCAGTGTTTCTGGTGTCTGGCGGTGCCCCTCCACTTGGGAGGGTGCAGAAGTCCAGAGTGAGGGGTGAGAGGGGGAGAGAGTTCCCAGTGGAAGAACCAGTGGGTCAGGGACCAGCCAGAAGGGCTGAGTCACCAGTGAATGACCATGGTGACACCACTTCTGTCCTGGGGGATCTTCACGCACTGTCAGATGGACAGGGGTTGGGAGATCTGCGCCAGGCAGACTGTCACACAACACATGAGAGATGTGTTACCCTCTGGGGGGGGCATGCGTGCTCCCCAGGAAGTCCTGGTGCGCCAGGCAGATTCTTACACAACTCTAGAGGAGTGTGCTTCCCTTGGGGGGGGTTTGTGTACCCTCCCGGAAGTCCTGGGTTGCCAGGCACAGGTCCAGCCTAAGGGTACAGACCCTATGCTGGGATCCCAGTTGCAGGATAGAACCCCTGAACTGGTGGGCGAATTGTGCAGGACACCTGCCACAGGTGCTCTGACAATTCTGGAAGGGGGTACCGCTCCTGATGGGAGGGGGCAGTACTCTGGAAGGGGGTGCAGAGGGAGGGAGTCCTCGCCTCTGACCCCGGTTCAACTGGAGGGTTTAGACCCTAGATTGGAGGACCAGGTTCAGGGTGTCCCCCCTGACCTGGACGCCCAGTTGCAGGATAGAGCCCCTGAACTGGTGGGTGAATTGTGCAGGACACCCGCCACAGGTGCCCTGGCAATTCTGGAAGGGGGTAACACTCCAGGTGGGAGGGTACAGAGCCCCAAGGAGGAGGACCGGGTGTGGGAAAGCCCACCCCAGTCTCCAGTCCAGCCGCCGCGTATATGCCCGGGGCTGGTCGGTCAGCACCAGGATGTCATACCAGACCTGACAGGAGGGAGAATGGACAAAGGGTGCCAAGCACCTGGGGCTACTGCCCCCCGCTCTCTGACGCCACAGAGGTTTGAGAGCCCTGAGATGCATAAGGCCTGGGTCTCATCCCTGACCACTGTCAGTGGCCACTGTGGCTTGCTTTCTGTCTGTTGGGACATACCTGTGAGCAAGTTTAGGTTAGGTGCTGCACAGGTGGTGTCCACAGGTGAGGAGAAGGGTTCCCCATGGATTAGCTTGGTGGACCCTGAGAGTATGGACAAAGGGATTCCAATAGGTTCAGATTGGCGTAGAACTGGAGTATGCCCCTGCTGTTGTGGGCCAGGGTTCAGGTTCTATCGCCCAAAGCAGGGAAGCCCATCAGGGTAGTGATTGGTCTCCCCTGCGTTTTTCGCTGGAAGGGGGTTGTGTTGGACTTGGCCCTTTGTGCAGGGTCATCCCTAAACTTTTTGCCTTCCTCCTATATTTTTTCTGACCTGTTGGCTGTTTTATGACTCTGGGCACTGTGCCACTGCTGATCAGTGCTAAAGTGCATATGCTCTCTGTTATAAATTGATGTATGTATTAGTGATCCCCTGATTGGATGATTGGTTTACTTGTCAGTCCCTAGTACAGTGCACTGAGTGTGCCCAGGGCTTGTAAATCCAATGCTGCTGGTGGGCTTGCAGCACTGGTTGTGCCACCCACAGAAGCAGCCTGTAAAAGTGTGTCTAAGGCCTGCCATTGCAGAGCCTGTGTGCAGTCGGGTACTGCCATGCTGACTGGGCAAGTGCACCCACTTGCCAGTCCCTAAACCTTCCCTTTTCTTCATGTCAGACACCCCTATGGTAGGCCCAAGGGCAGGGTGCATTGTAAGTATAAGGTAGGACATGCCCTGGTGTGTGTGGCATGTCCTAATAGTGAATTACAGCCATTTTCGTTTTTCACTATTGCAAGGCTACCTGTTCTCCATAGGCCAGAATGGGCAGTTTTGATTATTACACCTTATAATCCTAACTGACCCAGGGAACATGGTAGAAAAACGAATTTAGTACGCCTGAACTCAGAATGATAAAATACATCTTTTAGTGAAGTTGGTTTTAACATTCTGTGTTTGAAAATACCACTTTTAGAAAGTGGGTATTTTCTTGCCTAAACCTTCCAAGCCTGCCTCTGCTAGGTTGTGTATTCCCTGTCTGGTTTGTGAGTGACAGGGGCTGGGGAAATTCCAGGAGACAGGGTGAGGCAGCCAGGGCTGAATAGAGAGATCTGCATCCAGAGTGGAGGGAGGAGTTGCACCTGGGTCTGAATAGGGCTGTGCCTGCCTTCCACAATGCTGGCTCCACCTCCTGCCGGGCGGCTGAGCACTCTGCCCCACATTCTGAAAGGAAACAAGGAGTCCTGTAAACAAAGTGCTCCAGGACTGACCAGAACTGGTTTTGGACTAGGCAAAGGCCTCTCTGCCTTCAGAGAACAAAGAAAAACTGTGTATAAAAAGGGGACCCAGACCCCTAGGAAATTAGATCACTTTGGGAAACAAGAAGAAACCTTTGCTGAGGAGAGGAACCAAGAAGAAACTGAGGAGAGACTATCCCTGAACCTGGGGGGATTGGCCTGCAGTGGTTGCCTGACTGCCAAAGAAAGGAGAAAAGGACTTTGTGTGCACTTTTATTCAACTTGTGAAGGATCTCCAAGGGCTTGAGAAAAGAGCTTGCCTCCTGCTGAAGTCTCAGGGACAACAGACTTCAACCCCCAGCTCCCCAAGAGTTCTTTGGAAGTGCCTGCTGCTGTTTTGGGCCTTATGAGGGACTGCGTGTCGCAAGGAGCTGGAAGCGCGACTCAAGATGGAGAAGCCTGTCGCCATCGCAGCCGCTGCCGTCGCATCGTGGATGTCGCCGCTGTAGCTGTCGCATTGCAGCGCATCTCAAGAAACGTCCCGCAACCCCGAAGAAGCGTGTCGCCGTCGCAGCCGCTGCCGTCGCATCGTAGATGTCGCCGCTGTAGCTGTCGCATTGCACCGCATCAAGAGAAGCGTCTCGCCACGAGGAAGAAGCGTGTCGCCGTCGCAGCCGCTGCCGTCGCATCGTAGATGTCGCCGCTGTAGCTGTCGCATTGCACCGCATCAAGAGAAGTGCCTCGCATCCACGGAGAAGCGTGCCGCCGTTGGAGCTGCTGCCGTCGCACCACGGAACAAGGGTGTCGCCGCTGCAGTTGTCGCATCGAGTGGAAGCGTCTCGCAACGTCGGAGAAGAGTGTCGCCGCCAAAGCCGCTGTCGTCGCATCACGGAACAAGGGTGTCGCCGCTGCAGCTGACGCATCGAGCCAAGACTTCTCGCAACATCGGAGAAGCATGCCGCATCAGGAAGAACTTGACGTCTTTATTTCTTTGCACTGGATCTTTGCCGCATCTCCATCTCTGCAACACTTTCGTTGTAGAAGCGTGACGCATCGTAAGGTACATTGACTCAAAGTGTCGCATTTTAAGAACTGAAGAGAACTAAGCTAAACCTACCATTTTAAGTACAGTATTGTGGATTTTTGTCGTTTATGGTCTTGTGTTAAATCTATATAAAGAATACTTATTTTTTATATAAAACTTGTGTGGTGTCCATCTGTAGTGTTGTCACTGGATTACTGTATGTGTTCACAAATGCTTAACACACTGCCTCTGAGATAAGCCTGTCTGCTCGTGCCAAGCTACCAAGGGGGTGAGCAGGGGTTATTTTAGGAGTGTACCCCCCTACCCTGACTAGAGGCGAGGGTCCCTATTTGTCACAAGTACCTACCTGTGCCAACTAGAGACCCCCAAATCTAACAAGTGGGGAGCAGCGGACAATGGAGGGTGGGCGGGAAAATCTGGGGCAATCACACAGGCAACAGAGCGTGAACACAAGAGGCTGAAGCAGGGTTATGGACCACTGAGGGTGGAGCAAGCACACAGACAACGGCGGATGGGCTGGAGTGGCTGGGCGATAACACGGACAACGGAGGGTAGGGTGGTTGAGGTTGGGGAAAGCACACAAACAACGCAGGGTGGGTGGGGAGGTCTCAGTCAAGCACACAGACAATGGAGAGGGGAGGGGCTGTGGCAAGCACAGACACAGTGGAGGATAGGGCAAGCACACATGATGGGTTGGAGGGGCTGGGAAAGCACATGGACAATGATGAGTGGGCAGGAGGATATAGGAGAGGCACACAAATTAAGGCAGTGTGAGCAGGAGGGACTAGGTTAGCAAATCGACAAACACATGGACAATGGAGTGTGGGCAGGAGGGGATGGGGAAGTACATGGAGAATGGAGAGTGGGTGCGCGGATCTGAAGCAGCAAACATTCAATTGATGGTGGACCGGAGAGGCTGGGGCAGCACACAGAAAACAGAGGGTGGGCAAGAGGGTCTGGGGTACCACACAGTCAATGGAGGGTGGGCGAGAAGAGCCGAGGAAAGCACATGGACAACAGAGAGTGGGGAAAACACATGGACAATGGAGAGCAAGCAGACAAGCACACGGAAAATGGAGGGTTGTCAGTAGGGCCTGGGGCAGCACATTGACAATAGAGGGTGAGCGGGGGGGTGAGCAAGGAGGAACACAGAGGGGAATAATTACACAAGGGCGACAGCTGGAAAACATGCTCTGTCTCATGAAGCGCTTAAACGAAAAGAAAAACGTAGCACCTGAAAAGCGAGCAGTGGAAGGACACAGTAATCCACCCATGCTCCAGGGGACAGACAAATACAAGAAGAGAAAGGAAAGCCTAAGGAAGCTGATGAATAACAAGCATACACATGAGAGTGATAATGAAGCTGACCAATGGTAACTAAAGGGCTCCCTCTAACTCCACTGTAAGGTAGCAGAAGGTCTTGCAAGAGGCAGCACATGAACAGCTTTAGGCGCCACCTAAAAAAACATGACCAAGACACTAGCTCGTATTTGAAACTAGCATTTGACAGAGTCCCGTGTCTCCCTCTGTGCCATTCCCGCTGCACAGAACAATTATCATTCACATCTATTCACAAAGAAATGCCATGTGTAGCAAAAGTGACATCATATACACTTTGACTGCTGGTAACATCACAGGGCTAATGCACATATCCCACCCCATTCATCGCAGAAACCTCCTGTTTTTCTCCGAGGGGCTCTGGGAAGACCAAAACACAGAATTTACGGAACATAAATAAAAGCCCTGATTCCTGTTTACTTTCTCTTCCTACTGCACTCTTCTTGACCTAGGCTACTTCTTCTGGCTACTTTCATTTAACAACCATAGTGGCTGTTTGTATGTATCTCAGGGCACACTGCCTGACTGCTGAGGAGCAGAGTATACAAAAATCTTATCAACAACGAAATTAGTGACTCCTAAAAAAATATGCATTGGCTCAAGAATTAGATAAACCAGAACAATGTGCACGCAGAGCATGAAACAGGATAGTCTTGTTTGAAGTGCAGTTTTGCGTCATTCTGTCCTGTTTTTGAACTTTACTTTAATTTTACATATCTTGTATGAGCAGTGGCCACTCCTAAAATTAAGAAAAACAAATCACAGCTCTGTACAATAGCGAAAGAAGATGCAATCCTGTTTTCATTGCAAGTCCATCAACAAACTGTTTGTTCGGAAAGGCGTAGATATCATCAGCTTGTTCTTGGCAAATGTCACATTTCCTGTTCGCAGAAAAGGATCTGCGCAAGGTTGCTGCTTCCCCCCAAAGGTCAAGAGTGTCACTCTTCTGAGCCTTATATCCTGTAGCAATATTCAAAAAGGAAGACGCAACAAAAGAATGCTTTGCATCGCAGCGAGAGGCGCAGCTGCGTTATTGGGTCTGTCAAAGATCGCCTTGAGCACCAGTCGGTGAAACAAGGAGTGTGACTGAACATATTTAAGGTAAACGGGTTTATGAACATGGAGAAGGCAATGATTGAGTCGATCTCTCTGTATATCATAATTTATTCAGAATCAAACTCTATATTTCAAACGAGTAAACGTGTACCCGCAGGCCACTGTGGTGCCTTTCTTTTTTATTTAAGTAAATAAGCATAACGCAGCCAGCCCACTGTCCTCAATGGCCCAGATTACATGAACTGTACATTTATCCAATAAAAGAGCAGTTTTGCACTAACATTGCCAGTGGCAAGCGCCAAATGGCACTTGTACAGAGCAAGAATGATATTTGGAGCGAATGGAAATGACAATATGCACTGGTCAGTTAGTGCCAGTGCTAGTGCACAATAACATAAATTAGTGCAAAATCGCTCTTTCATAGTGCAAGTCGTGCAATCTAGTCCTTCATGTCGAACCTTGTATTTGGTGACAGACTATTGATGCCTGAACTAATGTTTTCCAGCGATACAAATCACAGTTTTCCATTACTTAATTATGAGGGGGCTGAAATGTTACTAATTTAAGATTCTTATTTATGGCTCATCAAACAACTTCTGACCTCGTCAGATTCGGAAATTGGAGTTTTATAAAAGTCATACGAGAGGGCTGTGTCACATTTGCACCACGCAACATAACGCAAATCTTTCTGCACAAAAACAATCCTTACAGGCATTTTCCTATTTCTACATGTGAAAAGAGGAAATAATGTGGAGAAATAAAGATATTTCTCCTCGTTATGCCTCACTTGAGAAGGCGTACGATTTTGACGTAATCCCAGGTTTACTGACCGTAGTAAATCGTGGTCAAATCTTAGTATATTTAAGTCAAAATCCATAGGTGAATGCATGGGAACACCAGTACTCCGCCCAGGTAACACCTTCTCAATAGTAGTTTAAACAGAGCATTATTATTTTATGTTTCATAGAAGGAGCATGTAGATATTGAAAGTGGTACTACAGAATTCATCCTTCATGTAATATCTGTGAGGATATGCATTGCACATGTTCTCAACCAATCAGGTCTGATCATTCGCTAACACATGTGAGTCACAAACCGATTCCCAAAGAGAAAGAACCAGATAGGCACACATTCATCTTTGTTTTCTCAAAAACAAAACGGACTTACAACAAACGAATAAAATTGCTATCGTCCATCCCACTTTGGTGTTAAGCATCCAGTGGTTTATATCTGTGCACATGCAAAATTCCGTACGGGGGTTAATTGGTAAGTGTAACTTACAGAAATCTCATTAACTTCCCCTCCTTGACCAACTGGCATGAGCATCTATAGAATCTGCGTGCACACATGTACATTTTGGGTAAGGCTTGTGCAGAATAATCTACCAAGTCCAACGTTATTGACATTAAAATGTCCAATTTAAAAGCAGCTGTATGTTTAAAAAGCATTTAAATGGGTAAGAATTTGCTTAATTACATTTCAGTTTGTGGGATAACGGCAACTGTGATCAGACTGACGTCATTGAGTTAGTTATATAGAATCTTCCTATGTTATACTTTAATTTACACAACAGAAGAAGGATTCACACACAGAAACCAACTGCTTGTTATGCTCATAGATTTACTTGGCAAATGAGAAAGAACATATTTGTACTAACAACGTTCTATAAAATGTACACTAGTTGATTTCCCATATATGTACACTGCTGCCCCTGAAGTGTGTTCTTCCGCACAAATGTTACCTAATACTCTTGTAACTCAAGAATGAGCACCTTGTTTGCATTTAAATGAATGAATAATTCTGCTTTCTTGACTAAAGTTCATAATATTTTAGCTAGTCGTTTCCCTTATCATTCTTCAGTTTATATCGGGTGACCTGATCTGTATGTTACCTTTTTCCCAGAGAATACTTCGAGATGGAAGGAAGAAAGGAGAACAATGTATGATTGTTTATAATAAAACATGGCCTCATTGTCCGATGGAAATGTAGCAAAAAATGAGCAGATTTCAGGATGCAGATGAAGGGAACAGCTGTACGTCCTTGAAACATGGACACAGACGTCCATATTGTTCACTGGACATGTTACATGCCTACTGATGAGGGTGAATGCGCCTGCTACCTGGAGTGACACCAGATAAGGAAGTTGAAGGCACAGAAGCATAACAGGTCGCATAATGGACTAAATTTACCAAAGTATGAGTTCTGCCAAAGGCACTTGGGGCCTGATGTATCAAAGGGTTTTACCCATTCTGTGTCTGTGGGAAAATGTGTTAGTGCAAATGGACCTTGTTCCCTGAGGTCAAAGACATCTCTTGGGGTTTCGAAGCCAGAAACAGATTTATGATGTGCATATTCCTTTAACATGAAATTATTGTAATTCACACAACTAATAGCAAACTTACCCACGCACAATGTGCAGCATAAAATAGGAATAGGGAGTATATGTTTGACATTTAAATAATAAATGTAGTAGTCTGAAGAAAGGTATATACAAACAGTTGATAGAGATTAAACTATAGTTTACAAAATATCAATATTACACAGTGGCAAAATGCGGATTTAGAAAACATGTGGTGCAAAACATGGCACTGTGCCAAGTATAAGAACTGAGTAAGGGGCAGCATCAACTAATGCTAAAAATATGTTTGACAGCACAGGTTTTCTATCGGCTTCTATGCAAACCAAGTTCTGACTGTAATTATACATAATAATGGATAAAAAGAACTATCAGACACATTGATTAATCATATCCTTCCAACTAAAATGACTTAAGAACTGAAAGTTACATACAGTGATGGGAAACAGAATGAACACTGTGCATCAAAAGAAGATTGTAAGCGGGTCAGTGATCTGAAGGAAGAAATCGGGAGGTATTTAGAAATACACTACCAAGAACCTTAACAAGCCGCGTTAGGAAAGTCTACCAGTGATCACACCCAGAACCTGCCTATTCTACCACCTGTTCAGTACCTACAATTCCTAATTAGTCTTAAGAAGTGCATCAGCTGGGTCAACTCTCACTCTGTTTCTGAAGCTTTTGGAAATGGTGCAACTCTTGCACAACTCTACCGAAATATGTTAATTTTTACATTTCTAATCTTCATTTCATCGGCTGCCATGAAGAGGATGAGTTTATGGGACATATTTGTGCTTCTATGCCTTCTTTAACTTCCCAATTGCTCCCAAATGTGGGCAAGTCAGGTCGAGTTCAGTACCACAGCAGGGCCTTAGAAATATGCACTGAATATGAAATAGTGTCTAGAGTACATTAATTACTTTCCTAGTACTTTTGCCTCATTGCTGATCTTTTACTTGTGAACTTGAAATTCAACCTTTACATTTCTTCTAACAAGTTATTGTCTTATGTTTCCCATTACTTACTTCTTGGAGGAGTATACACCTCCTCAGACAGGCATGCCATTGCAATAATCTCAATAATTGAAAGAAGCGGGGCTCGCTTCTGTCCAGCTTCTACCCTGTCTTGTGACGGCCATAAGGACCATCATCGCCCAATCCATGGAGCTTTTGGCTGTCTCTTCTAGGCAGGAAACCTGATCCCTTGGAGGGCCATGGATATAATTAGCTGAATGTAGAGGCCTGTATCCAGGTACTTACCTGGCATTTCAGGACTCAATATGGCAGGCACGTAATTTATGAAAACTAAGAGTCCCTGCCACCGATGGACTTGGGCCCAGCCATCCTCGGTAGAACGCAGTACTCTTTGGATAGCAGAGGTTCTGCATGGTGTGGAGCACTGGCTTCAAGTACTTAAAATGCCAGTATAGAGGGCTGGGCGCAGTGGGAGTAAAGTAGCACTTGGAACGAGCTTCTCTGCTACTCCAATAATGGAGGGGAAGGAATATATTAGGGCTGCCCTCCCTCCTTTCCAGCTTTCAGAGAAGGGACTACGAGTGAGGGGATTGTTCAGTGAGTCCCCAGTGTGGGCATTTGCAGGCCTACAAGAGATTATCTGACCCCACAGTCCTTGCACAGAAAGTGATAAAGAAGAGAAAAACACATGTTTAAACTGAACTAAAAGGAACATGCTTTTAACAGGCCATTTTGTAATCAAATTTGGTTATTGGGTTGTGAACTGTTGTTGACAATTGCAAATGACCAGCTCAGCATCAGTGGACTCTTTTCATAGATACTTATACAATCATCCTGTTCCTGTAAGACACCTTGTAGGCCTTATTTTAGTAGTCAGAAGACCAATACTATGAAGGAGTGAGAAGCTGTTTAGATAGAACCCTCAGCCTCCCATGCTATCTGAAGTAGCCACACAAAGGAGGGTTAACCTACCTTAAAAATCCGTTTCATTAAGCGACACCATTGCATGGCCCATCGTATATCTCTGCAGAGTATGAGATCTACACTCTGGTAAATCGGTGTCATCAGCACATCTCTGGGACATTTTTGTTTGGTCCTCACCCACAAGTCCCACCTGTGGCCTGCTTTATCATCAGTCCCACACACTACTCATCTAGTGTGAGAGTGTGGGCTCAACGGGTTTGTAAGCGGATCGCTTAAGCTGCGGCCTAGGGATTAAAAGTGAATTCAAATTGCTTGCCAGATCCTTGCTTCCTATCTATTCCGGGAGGTCCTTTGGCAGGGTTAAAATTAGTGGGATGTCACAGGGGTTTAATGGCCCTAGACATCTAAGGTCGGCATGTTTCAGCCATTTACTGCGGAGTGGGTCGATGGGCTTTCTTCAGGGCCAGTATAGTGCAGTAATCCCTACGTGGTGTGGTTGCTAATTCCAACCAATATTACATGCATTCGTACATAGTTCTGTAAAGCATGCATGCAACTATACAGATCATTATTAGGACTTTTTCCTTGTAATATTCTGGCCAGAAAGAGAAAATATAAATAGTTCATCATTGCACTTATACATTTCTTATGATCAAGCACAGTATTCCTTTTTATGTGTGTAGAAACATGCACACAAGTGTAACAATCCCTCAGAATGTATCATAGTGTCTGTACCTATATATATATTTAAAAGGCACATCAGACGAAAGATAACTCAAATTGTACAAAATAAGTTTAAAATAGTGTATAACATACACACACAAAATGAGTGTGAATAGTAAAAAAAGGTTTTGCAAGGGCACCTACATGACCTACATATCTGTTAGGCATCATAAGGTTAAGGGGTACGATCTCCCTGTAGACACACAATCTAAAGAGAAACAAAGTTTTAGGATTGCTTTTATCACTTTAGAGGACATGGATTTAAATATGTGCAGCCTCCTTTACTTTCTTCTTCAAGGGGCTAGGTCCACAAACAAACCTGCGTGGTACCCTATGACCCTGAATGTTAGCGCCGCTCATGCTGAATGGCATTTAAAAAGGGGTTAGCTGTGATCATGTGACTCGTCCGGGATCACATGATTTGTGGCCATAAGTGTGTCTCTACTCATATTTTAGTACCCAATCACTGTTACTTGGATGGGTTTCATCTTTATCCAATGGTAGCGCATCTGAGCGAGTTCACTACTAGAATTCATTAGTTGAATGCACGTTCATGGGTGGAGATTGTTTCCTCCCACACTGGTATGCTTAGTCAATTCCCGTGCAGACAACGGGCAAACGCGCTGCACGTTGTTCATTCTCAGTGTGCACAACCGACAACGTGCATCCTTGCCGCACAATGTTAATTCTCAGTGTGCATGACCGCTGGAGTCTGGGAGTTGTAGTCCTGGCTACCGTGTTAGCACTGGTGAATCACAATTAATTTTATATGTGTTTACTGCACATTACAAGCTTGGGGTAGGCTTGGGGATTGAAGTCTTTCTATACAGTTGGATCTATCATGGGGATTTAATCCAGCTTATTTCATATGTATAAATTGTGTGAAAGGAATGCGTACACTATTCAAATATTAAGATACCTGCTGTCTTCTACCCAGAGAAGCTTAAAGGTTATCAAGTGTGTGTCAAATGTACAGAGACATATCATACTTAACAAAAAGTGAATGGGGTAATATACGGTGGGCCATGAATGTTAATGGTCCCGGTCTCCATGTTTTTGAGTAGACCCTCAGGATTCTATTGCTTGTGTTAAAACCACTGTTATTAAATATGTATTATATAGAATGTTCCCCCATGGTATATCATCATTCAGGCCTTTTGTGTGGGTGGACGATCTATAAAACCACTGTTTCTGTTTTTCAAATAAGATATTCTCCACATTTCTAGTGTCTGCTACCACTTGTTTCAAAATGATCCATCTCAAATCTTTCACTGTGTGTCTCATTGTTATGTAGTGTTCAGCCATTTTGGTAGTGGCCCGTCTGCAGCGAATGTTGCTCCTATGCTCACCTATTCTGGTACTCACAATTCTGGTTGTCATACCTATATGTACTTTAAATTGCAGGGCAATTTATCATGCAGATCACCTGCTTGGTGTTGCAGTTTGTGTGTTTTCTTAACTGCCAAGGGGAGCGTAAACCCAAATCAATCTCCTTAGTGAGGGCATTGAGGTGGCACACTGCACTGCCCACAGGGGAAGTGACTTGTCACCTCTGGAAGACCAAATGCATTCTGTATGATGTTGGGTGGTCTGGGGTTGAATCTAGGTCTTATGTGTACAAGAGAGTCTCATACACTTCTTGCTCTCTTATGGGAGAACAGGGGATAGTCCCATTGTCCAATGCCTATATTGAGTATTGCCAATTGCGTTGAATGATTTTCTTTTCATGGGCAGATGCAACATTATATGTGGTTACACATACCTCGGCGGGTTCTTCCTTTTGTCTTACTGGGGTTTCTAGTAAGGCCTCACGGTTATGGTTTCTTGCCCTTTTCATGGTTTTCTGGATTATGTGTTTTGGATAGTAACTTGCTCCTAATTTGTCAGGCAAAAGTTCTGCCTGATGTTAGAAATCTTTAATTTGGCTGCAGTTCCTCACAAAGACACAGGAACTGCCCTTAAGGTAGATTTTCCAGTAAAGAATGAGGATGGAAACAGTCAAATCTTAACAGATTGTATTTGGCAGTCGGTTTGTGGAAAGTGTTGGTCTGTAGTTTGCCCCTTTCGTGAAAGATGTTTATGTCCAAAAACATGAGAGTCTTCTTACTCAGGGCGTGGGTAAATTTCAGATTCATGTCTTGGTTGTTTAGACATGCAATGAAACTCAGCGCTGTTGTATTTCCCCCCTTCCATACCACAAAGATATCGTCAATATAACATTCCCAAGTGGTATTGTGTGCACGGTAGGGGTTGTCATTGTGAAGAATTTGTTTCTTTTCTAAATTGCACACAGAAAGCCCAGCCACACTAGGGGAAAATGTATTCCCCACCGTAGTTCCATGGCCTTGCAGAAACAGGGTCCCTTCAAATTGAAAAAAGACATTTGTGAGTGCCTATCTTGTGCATTCCATCACAAAATGAAGTGAGATAGAATGGGTCCAGTCTTCCCCTTCCAGAATTTCTCTTATGACCTCCAATGTCATATTTTGAGGGAGGTTTGTATACAGACTCTCTACATCTAGGCTCAATAGTAGGTTCAGATTCTAAAGGAAGTCAGGTCATTGATGTGGACAAGGAAGTCTTTTGTATCCCTGTTGTATGTTTCTGTTCTCTGTGCAATAGGTTTCAGGAAATAGTTGCAAAAGTGCAACAGGGACTCTAGGACTGAGCCTATCACTGAGACTATTGGTCTTCCGGGTGGTGGGTCACAGTTTTGATGAATTTTAGGGAGTGTGTAAAAGTAGGGGATTCTTGGATGGGTGATTCTTAAGAAATCTCCCTCTTGTTTGCTAATTCACCCTTCACACTCTGCCTCTTCAATCAATTTGTTGATTTCTGCCTTCAGTGTGGGGGTTGGGTCAGTGTCTAAGATCAAATAATTCTGTTCCTCCAGTAGTAAACTACAGCATTCTGTTCTGTTTGCCATGGTATTTTGCAACACAATGCCCTTGCCTTTATTGGCGAGCTTGCAAGTAATATCTGTGTTCTTTTGTAGTTCGTCTAGTGCTACTCTTTCTGTATTACTTAAATTCTGAAATTTTCGAATTGTGTTGACATCAAGCCTTTTAATTTTAGCATATACTGCCTTCTCAAAAGTTATAATCTCTACTGGGGTGGCATGTCTAGGAGGGCAATAAGTGGATTTTTTGTGCAGGCCTGTGGTGGAAGTCTCTGCTGCGAAGTCCTGTTCGCCAAAATGGGCTTTAAGCCATAATTTACGGAAAAGGGCTGATAATTCACAGTGTAAAATTATCCAGAACTGGTGTTGGCACAAACCCTAGGCCTTTGTTAAGGACCTGTGTTTGAGTCTCTGTAAGGGTTTTATTCGCCAAATTAGTCAGTAAGTTGTTGACGTGCTAGGTCCCTGTTGTTGGAGGGACATGCTCCTTGTCTGCTTTCGTGAGTCCTCTATGTCCCGTTGGACCCTGTTGTCCTTTCTTCTTCTTCCCCTGCAGGCATGGCCTCTGACTAAAAAAGGTGGGCGTTGGTTGCTTAGGAATTGTGAGGGGATCATTGTGTAGAAAAGGGGGGCCCCATGGCATCATTTGTTAGCTAGGTGGTGGAAATAGGGCACTGAAGTATTGAGGAATTGGTGGGTAGTTATACCCTTGCCAGGGCTTTGCACAGGGTCTACTTCTGTTTCTAGGTTTGGTACCCCATTTTTGTTTGCTGTCCCTTCCCTAATTTTCAGAATCTGTGGATCTATCATCCAATGAATTTGTCTCGATTAAGTCTGAATTAATATCTGTCGGTACAATGAATTCAGGGGTGGTGTAAGGGTATACTTTACTAAAAGAAAATGTTTTGACATCTTTCTGGAGTTTCGTTTTTTTGACTGTGTCTGGACTTCTGGTTTCTTTGTTTATTTCATCTAGCCTTTTTTGAAACCTGCCAGTGTTGCTCTAATTTCTCTCTCTCTGGTTTGTATGTTCTCTAAAATGGCTTCGGATAGTCACTGTGAAGTTTTAATTTATAAAATGAGCCAGTATCTGATACAGTGCCAGGCTATCTGGGACCATTTTTTATGAAAGGTGACATCTTGATGCAAGATCCTCAGTGTGCTGTTGACCAGTAAACCTCTAGTATCTGCATTAGCTCTGAGGTACTCGGTCATAATTTCTCCACGTAATATCACTCTAATCCTGTTTCTTTTTTTCTCTGTTAATGTGTACCAGTCTTGGGGTTGTGCAAATGTCTGTGCAACATTAATGTCAGGCAGGATGGATGGGCCAGCCAGGATTTGGTTGACATCATCTTTAAATGTCAAACCAAAATGTTCAGCCATTATGGATGCATTGGTGATTTTCTGTTAAAAAGTGTCTACTTATGAAAATATGGTAGTGTGTGAGGGATTATTATGGTGTGAAGGGGAAATATTCTGATCAGTTTATTTCTACTTGGTTTCCAGTATTTCTGTGGATCTTAGGTTATTGTTGGGGTGCACCTTCAGCTGTGCGCTGCTTAATCTAGACCAACACTATGAAGGAGTGAGAAGCTATGTTTAGATAGAACCCTTAGCCTCCCAAGCTATCTGAAGTAACCACAACCGCAACCACCAAAAATATCCCAGAGATGTACTGATGACATTGATTTACCAGGCTATAGATCTCATACTCGGAAGAAATACACTATGGGCCACGCAACTGTCTCGTGAATTAAACAGGATTTCTAAGAAAGGTTAACCCTCCATAGTGTGGTTACTTCTTTTAGTAGTGGAATATCTGATGACCAATGGTCCCACACATGCTCCTACCCACTAATTCAGTATCACCACTGACTTATAGTATCAGTTACAAACATTTATAAACATAGAGAGCGAAGATACCACAAAAATAATTATATCTACTACACAACAGATTTCATGAATTAGAAAATGTATTAAAAGAATATGTAGATAACATTTTATGCCTGTATTTGCCACCACACTATAGTTTAATAATCGCAAAAAGATTTTATTTTTCAACAAAATTTGATAAACAATAATGGCCCTTTGGCCGTGCATGGTGTGCAGTTGGGCATGCTACCCCCCACAGTGCATGGCCTTTGGCCGTGCACGCCATGGGGTTGGGCGTAGTGCGTGGCCAGTGGCCATGCCCTGCGCCCAACTTCCATAGACATGAACAGCTAACTATTTGATGTAACAGAATAAAGGGTGTCATTTTAATTAAGGCAGACCTACCGGCTCTGTCAAAGGGTCAGAACACCAAAATATAAAAAGTCACCTTATTGGTTTTATCAAAGGGTCAGTACATCAACATATATATAGCAGATCCATTGTTTTTGTCAAAAAGTCACTAATAATTGTAATCAAATGTATATTTCATAAATTTGTACTTTGAAATGTTTAACAGTAGTGATTGTCCTAAAATTATTTAATAAAGCCTTAGTAAAAAAAAGAAAAATAACATCTCTTTGAGTTTTTCTTATAGTATTTGTCAGACCACAAATTGCAGCCATAAAACTCACCTCTATGGGACACTGACTCCAGCTGAAGAGTATACAGCTCCAGTTCAGAGTGCTTTAAAAAACTATGGTAAGCTCTCCTGGGGGCATGAATTTAATGACTCAGGAGACTTAACATTTTTGTAACGTTGTTTGAGGGCTATTGCACTTTTTGCCGCCCCCACAACATGAAAATACTGGGTGGTGGTGCCCTTGACCCTTATAAGGGCACCACCAGGATCCAGAAAATATAAGTAAAAATCCTCATGGGGCACTGTGGAGCAGTTCTTCTCTGGAGTGGTGAATAATAAATGAGCAGCTCCTTCCCCCCTATTTATTATTCATGTTATTATTTTTATATATATAGATTTGGGTTCCCGGGTGCCCACCCGTTGCACCCATACCTATTTTTTTTAAGTTGGGGGCCACAAGGGGTGCCCCACGGCCCCATGCAGCCTCTGCTGGCTCCCCAACTGGCACCCATTGTGGGTGGCAGAGGGAGCCCGCATTATGTTTTTTAGCAGTGGGTGCCCCAGTGCCCACTTAGAGCCTCCGCAATATGATATTCATTGGGGGCCACAGAGTGAGCCACAGGGCCACCGTGGCCCCTGCCAACTCCCCTGGAGGGATTGCTCAACTTACTTTATTGATCGGTGCCCTGGTGCCCACTCGGGGCACCCACAATGTCTCCTTCATTAGAGATTGTGGTGGGAACCACAAGGCACCACATTCTCAGCTGACTCCCCAGCCACTTCATACTCTGTGCTGAAGGGAGCTTTCTCCAGTACTTTGCTCCCACCCAGGTGGGAGCAGCTTTTTTTTCTGCTCGAACCAAGCTGTGAACAAAGTTGTGGTCCATGCCTGGGAGATTGTGGGCAAGTTATGACCACACTCCCGAGCCAGGGAACCACAGTGTCCAAGGGGATGGGGTCCTCAGGACACTGCTGGACCAGACTCTAGGGAATGGGTCCATGGAGACAGTTTAGGGCTCATGGAGGGGGCTGGATGCCCCCTCCCCAAAAATCTACTGGCCCTGGGGGATAAGGTCCCCAGGGATGTACTGTGGCTTGGGGAGGGTGCTGCATGTCCCCTTCCCATTTATTTCTAAATAGGCCCCATTGAATGGGGTCCTTGGTCCTCTTGTATGCTTGGGGAGGAGGGAGCATGCCTCCCTCACCTTAATGTTAAAGCCAGCCTCAGGGGAAGGGATGACTGGGGCTTCTTGGAGACTCAGGAAGGGGGCAGCACTCTCCCCTCCCAATCTCCTTTAAATGTGGCCCTAGGGTATGGGGTCCCAAGGGCCTCTCAGAGGCTCAAGGAGGGGGCCACCGCCGTCCCTGGGGTCCTGGTCCAGCCCAGGGGGGTCAATAAAATCCAGGAGACTGGCATTTTTTTATCAGTGCCGCCGATTTGGCAGATCATCAGTGCCGATAAATAAAAACTTGTCGTTTTAGGGCATGACCAACCACCAAACCTAGCGGCCCTACTATATATTTTTCCTCCAACGTGTGGAATATCTATATTTTTTCAACCTTAATTTCTCAAACACTACTGAACGAATTTACACCAAATCACAAAAAGCACACCTTTTGGACCAAGATCTAGCTTTCTGCCATTTTTGGTCTAATTCCATTCAACTGTTTTGGCTGTTGCTGTGTTTAATTTTCCTATAGAAAAAAATTATTTTGAAAAATTCATTTTGGGTCCCCTCCTTTTCTCAGCCCCGCTTGTCTGATCACTCCAAAACTTTTCCAATTGGAGCTGAGGTGGATGAGACTTTATTTCAGAAAGTTTCATGAAGATTCGTCAAATGGCACCAAAGTTATAAGCAATCCAAAAATCCTTTTCCTATAGAAATGTGGCCCTAACTATACCAACCCAGTGGTGACTGCCACCGGGTAATATATTAATATGTTATCTATTTTAACAGCTTAACATGAACTATACTTAACAGTGCTCCTAGTGTGTAAAAGAAGTACTTTAGGTTTTTGTAGATTTAATTCCATCAAGATATTTTCATTTCACATTTCTTTTCATAAGTACAGAATGTTAGTGCTTTAGTTGTTCATTAGAACACTGTGAGAAGCCTCAGTAGCACACTGGTGAATTAATTGACAGACTGCTGCTGTTGTTGCAAGTGCATGTTCTATTCAGAATATTAAACTCCGGGTCAGAATTAAAATCTGGGGAATAGTCCATTTCTTCCTTGACAGAGGTGCCATCTGCCAAATTTAGAAATGACTGCCAAGTAAACAGTCATTTCTTAAAGCTTTGCAGAAACCACCATCACAGCAGTTCTGTCAATGCTTTTTGCAGTTTGGTGCAGGGCTCCGTCAACATGAGAAATCCCTCCAACAAACAGTTTTCTTTTTTAATTTCAAAAAGAAAATGTCAAAGCAGGATTTTCTTTTTGCAAAAAACAAATTAAAGAAAATGCCCTCCTTGCTATAGGAGTGCTCTTCCATGGCGATGGGAGCATTTAACAGTTTTCAGTGCCACTTACAGCAAGGGTTTCTGAGGCAGTAAAAACTGACCTCTAATTCTCCCTATCTAAGTTCAGCAGGCGAAATTAGAGGCCTTTCTCCAATGGCCCTTACTCCACAGGACTGTCTGAGGGGTTTAATCACGGTAGAGACAGAGTAGTCTGCGCCTTGATTATACCGATGGTCCGCCCGCATCTAAATTCACTGCAACGGAGTATGCTTACCACTAACCCATAAGTCAGGCCCTTTATTTTCACATGGTTGACTAAGAAAGTGTGTGAGCAAGAAAATGTGCTCTTACTTTAGCTTTTGGAGCACCTTCCCTAACCTGTATGAGAAAATTACAAGAGGGAAACAGTTTTCTCTCAAGCGTGAATCATCAAATCCAGCAGAGGGAGAGCATTTTTCAAAGGACACAATCTTCTGAGAACTCACCATAATCCCTAAAATGAGTATACTACCACCAAAACATGATTTATATCGTGACTAAATTTCACTACAATGCATTTCAATGGGGGGGCATGTCCCTGGATCCTGCTATGGAGGCCACAACATTTTGTCAATGTTGTGGCCAGCCAATCAAGGTGTGGTCTGTTTGTGCCCCCTTTCCCCAAATGCCCCTGGGGGTCAGGGTGTGCTTATCTTGTCCCCTTTTATTTTTTATGTAATTTTAAGGACTCCATTACCATGTCCCTGAGTCCTGCAATTACTGCCACAGTATATTGTTCATGTTCTGCCTAGCCAATCCGGATTAGCTAGTCTCCTTTAAATTGGTCACTCAGAGCATATCTTTACACCATTGGTCCAAATGTCCTAACTTTTTAACTCCTTCACACCTAACTCGAACCCCTCTTTAAATGTTAACTTCTAAAAAATGACTCAAAGTTTTTACACAAAATCAAAAAAAGCATACTCTCTGAGTAAAGTTCCTGCACAGCCTTACCGCCAGCCTGCCACTGGTCCCGGGGGACTACAGCCTCCAGAGAACAACGCACCAGGAGGCGCCGATGAGCCTTTCCCGCGCCCGGAGGCACATAAACCATCGCGGGGCTACAGCCTTACCACCAGCCTGCCACTGGTCCTGGGGGACTAAAGCCCCCAGAGAACAACACGCCAGGAGGCGCAGACAAGCCTTTCCCACACCCAGGCGCATAAAGCACTGCGGGGCTCCCGCTGTGCCCGTCAGCGCCAGGAAGAGGCGGGGCGGGGCCACCTCCCTTGGCTGTACTTGCTGTTCCTGCAAACTGTCTACGCGCCCAAGACAAGATCCTTTTTGCCTGGATTGACTTGGTTTGAAGGTACTGAAGCCGACCTATTTTGACATTCTTTAGACAGTACTGTGGCTATGTGTTTTTGAATCCCCCTCTTTAATTGACACTGGGACACAATTGCTCCTTTCTCTGGAGTTTAGCGGGTGGAATGGTTTTATCTTGAAACAGCATCCTTGGTGCCTTTTGGTTAGACTAGAAATTACTGAGGCCACCCTAAGAGATGGGCAAAAGAAAGCCCAGGGCTCGGTCTCCCATAACAAAATGCCCTCTAGTGCTGTCTGCCATGAGACAATGGACAGGATAGAGTCCATTTTAAATGAATGCCATGACTTAGCCCACTCTGACTTACCTTGCCCCCACTCTCCGCGAGGTAGTCTCACTAGCTCTGCGAATGCCACTGGAATCATGACAAGCACCTCCCCTGAACGGCCCCCAGCAAAAAACACAGGCCAAGCAAATACCATTAATGTTTAAAAAACAAAATGAACAACAAAGTAAGGTTCCAGTTACTGGGCCCTCTGACGTGGAGTTCGGTGCAACCATTACTCCACCCTGCAATGCTTCTATCATAACACCGACTGTACACATTGAGTGCCACAATAGATTTGATGTCCTTGCAACCGAGGAAGCTGGGGTTGGGGCAGTTGGAGCTGATCCTGAAGAGACATGTATAATCCCTGCTGGCGAAATCCAGGTGTTGAAAGAATTAATTGAGTCATTGAGAGATGAGGTCAACACACTCAGAGTGAAGGTTGCCAGTTTAACAGAGATGGTTAATGGTGGGAAAGTGGCTTTACCAGAGACCTCGTTACCTCTCACGACCATGGCTACAAAGGGGGGTGAAGTCTGTAGCTTGGGCAATGCAAACCCTCTACTCTTTCTACTACAATTAGGCATACTCAACTACCACTACACACCACTAGAGATGGTAGCGCCAGAGATACACCAAACCTAATCCCAGAAAATCCGTTAGGTACTGGCAAGGCAGGGGTGAGCATAGGATTGTAGATAGAGGTGAGGTTACATTGGATGAAGGGAACATCCCCAAGTTAGTCCATGGGAGGGCAGCAGAAAAGGGGACTGTAAGAGATGGTGGCTATATGAGATCTAGGGATTGGGGCAATCGAGCGGTGATCTACCTCACAGAGGTCCCTCAACTTCCTTTGGTGAGATTTGAAGACCAGGATTCGCTCAAGAATAAGGTCATCTACTGGTTTAGGTCCACCCGACACTGTTATTCAATCATCAGAGATGACATTCAGTCTCTAAAAAGAATCCCTATGTCGGGGTCATCGTGGGACATGATTGAGGTCAGCTTTTTTGATGAAGGTATGTTCACTGGATTATTGTCAATCGACTCACGCACAATCCCCCCTGTAAACTCCCTTATCTCCATCTGATTCAGACCCCCTGCTGGACCCCCATTAGGCCATTGTTGACATCTTGCGGACCTGCCCCATTAGGATCGTCCATACCCAATATGGACGAATGGAGAGTGCAAAGCTGACTCCCGTATGAGGAGCAGATGAAATCAGCTAATAACAGAGGTCTTTTAGGCTCCCCATCATCATTTTCAAGCCTTCCCCTATTAAGAACCCCTACATTGCTGGATTTGACCACTGATTATGAGGTTAACTGCGAGTCCACTGTTGTGGATGAAAGCAGGAAAGTGATTGTCCCTACTCTCGGGGTTGTGGAAGGGGGGGATTCTGCTAATCACTCTCTGAGGTTTCTTGTATGGAACGTAGCAGGGATCTCTAAGTTATCGGTTGACCCGGCATGGTGCTCCTTTGTAGACTCCTTTGATGTAATTTTATTTCAGGAAACCTGGAGTCTGCATATTCCGCATAGAAGTTGCTTCTCTGCTTATGCCATTAATGCCACAAGAAAGGAACAGGGTAGACCCTCGGGAGGGTTAGCAGCATGGGTAAAAATTGAACAAGGGATCAAAGTTAAACCTCTTAATGTTGACTCCCTAGATATATTAGCACTGGAGCTTACCTTCTATAGTGGACTGAAAATCAGGATTTTCAACGTATATAATAGAGTGGTACGGGGTTCAGAGGAAACCAACACGATCTGTACTTTAGACCTTGCCCTATCTCATTATACAGATAACGTCCCTGCATTAGTAGTGGGTGACTTTGACTGTACATTCGAACCACTCACCCCGATTCCATCAGACCTGACTGACGAGTGGGATTGTGAGTGGCAAATCCCACAGCTAGACCTCCCCACAGTCAGGTGGACTAAGAGAGGAGCCCAGGTGCTGGCTCTCACTATGCAGCACGATTTGAGAGCCACAAACAGGAGAACAAAATCTGATCCAAGTGGGAACTTTACCTTTAACAGACTTGGTCACGAAAGCAGAATAGACTACTGCCTGGTATTCCTTAAACTCTGGTACTTAATCAAAGATATGGCAGTGGTCAAAAGAGCTGATAGTGACCATAATGCCCTAGCTCTTACTTTCACCAAGCAGGGCACTCCTGAACCTGATATAAAGGGTAGTCCGGACCTGGGTGTCCTCTCAATTACGAACAACCAGAGGGCGATCAGATGGGATTGGGTGGAGTAACATCCGGGGGCCCTAGATGCAGCCAAGGGTAAAGTTCGCCTGTTATTAGAGGAGCTAGCAAAATTCCCTGCTAATAATGTTGTGGAGATTTTGGGACCCAGCCATGAGTCATTATATATTGAGATTAGGGAAATGCTAAGCCAACCTGCGAAAACTTCAGAAAAAGGAAGGTAATTGCACACACCAGAGGTCAACCCCTCAGGGCGCCTAGCACAAAGATTGCAGGATTGCAAAGGAGGCGCTTGTACGGGCAGTCAAGCAGAAACTACGCTCTGAGGTTGTGGTATGTAGAGTCAAGTACAGGCAGGCAATCGAGACAGCAAAGATGGAGTGGGAGGGCTCTTTGTGGTCTTCCCTACGGAGTGCACTGTTAGCTAAAGACTCAAAGAGTTTCTGGAGTAAAGCTGCATATTGGCTTAAAGGGAATAGGAGAGCCCTGGAATTCACAATCCAGCCTGAGGAGTCGGTAGCGCAATATGGTTCCCTTTATGAGTCAAATAACATGATAGCTGAGGAAGTGTTTATGGGGTGTGGGGAGGTGTCTGGTGATGAGGGCAGAGCTCTCCATTTCACTATAGAAGAAACGCAAGCAGCAATTCGCTCGTGCATCCCAGCCCGTGCCCCCCGCCCGATAGAATCCCTAATGACCTATATAAAGAGGATATACTGCTTTGGGGCTCTTATATAAATCTCCTCACTATTTCAATTCTAATCGGTATCCCTATTCCCCTCTCCTGGAAAAATGCAGAGGTTGTCCCCATTTATAAAAAGTGGGACAGAGCAAAGCCAGCTAGGTATAGGCCTATAAGCCTTATCGACTCCCTCCAATAAATCTCTGCAAGCAAATTCTAGGACGATTCCAGGACTGGATCCTTGAGTCTCGAATCTTGAGTGACTTTCAAGCTGGCTTCCGTGCAAAAATAAGTACTCTGGACCAAGCTTTTCGCCTCCTTTGTATTTATTGGAAGAAAATGGCAGTCAAGGGAGGAAAGCTCTACGTTGCCTTTGTTGACCTACGGTCTGCATTTGACCTAGTCCCGCGAGCTATCCTATGGAGAGTTTTAAAGGAACAGGGCATACTGAGGAACCTTTTAGATATTTTAATCAGATTACATTCATCTAACACAGCACAGGTGAGGTGGGGGGAGAACAATAAAGTTACAGAACCCTTCCCAGTTCAGCATGGAGTAAGGCAGGGATGTGTTCTAGCCCCCACACTTTTTACTCTTTTTATCAAAAGTGTAGTAGACTTTTTAGACAGAGATGGGGGTGATGCTCCAAAAATCGGCGTAAAAAGAGTTCCTGCCCTTCTATTTGCCAACGACACACTCTTAATCTCAAAATCACAGCAGGGTCTACAACAGCTTTTGAACGATTTTATCACGTTTTGCGACGAGCGGGGACTGGTGCTAAACGAGGCCAAAACTAAATATATGATTTTTAAGAGAGGAGCGGCCAATCTCACCAAAAGACCTGTGTTAGCTGGCAGTAGTAAACTGGAGCGAGTTGACGCTTTTGATTATTTAGGTATTCGCCTGACCCCGACAACTCATTGGGCCACCCACATTGAGAAAACTAAATTAAAACTAATACATCAGACTGCCAACATTACTAAAATCCACAGGAAAACTCTGTCCAGGCAGCTTTCACCAGCCTTGGAAAATTATAATACCAAGGTTCTAGGGGGGGCCCTATATGGAGCAGAACTCTGGAGTACGGGTAACACTAACTGTTTGTCTACAATTGAGAATAGTTTTCTTAGATCCTTGGTAGACTTATCCTCTAGTACCCCTCTGATGCCCCTATATTTGGACCTCGCCCATAGACAGTTGGTACATAAACTGAATTATAAACTTCTCATGATGTGGCACTGGTTGTGGTCTGTGGATGAGCTTGTGTCTTATCGTGAGCCACTAATTGGCCTCTTGAAGTCATCTCTGGTAACGTCGATTCCCTGGTTTAGATCCTTAAGAGAGCTACTGGGGAGACTTGGGATGGAGGGGTTTTGGTCAAACCCGGAAAGCCTGGACATAATACCAAGAGCGAGGCTGAAAGTTAAGTTTTGGGAAGTTATATCAAACCAAGCCTTGTCAAAAATTGAGGGACGCTTAACTTGTGAATTTCCAAATTTTAAATATGTTTCCCGTTTTGAGGATACTATTGATGAAGTTGTCCCCCTCTAGCACGTAAATTAATTTTTTCAGTTTCGTTATAAAACCTTGCCTACAAAATTGTTTTGTATAAAGTGATATAATGATGTTTTTAATGATGATCTCTGTCCTGAGTGCAATGCTAGCTCAGAATCCATTGTGCATTTGCTCTTCTTTTGTCCATATTACAAATTCTTGAGGAAAAAATGGATAATTCCGTTATGTAAACTGGTCGGCCCAGGCCACTACCTTGAGGTGTTGAGAATCTTGATGACTGATACCGCAGAGTAGTGGTCTTCAGCCTTTCCAGATACTGGCATGCACTGTGGATCAAGCGTACTAAATGTATTTTATGACGTATTTAACTTTTTATCTGTTTTAAACTTTTTTGATATTAGATTATTTTTACGGTATCTATGCTATGTAAAATCAATTATTTATATTCTGTATTTTACTAATAATGTGCTGTGTACTTTTTTAACTTTGTGATCGAAATAAAGTTGATGATGATGATGATGATGAGTAAAGTTCTACCATTTTTGTCAAATGTGGTGTAGTTCTGTTTAGCCATTTTTCTGTATCAGTGGGCAAAGTTTCTTTAAGAATTGACGTGGGAAATTTCACTTTTGGGATCCCCCTGTTTCTTGGGCTCGGATCATTGCGAATATTTCAATGAATGAGCAGAGGTGGATAAACTTTCTTTTAGGAAAGTTTTGTGCAGATACATCAAATAGTGCCAACGTTATTAGTGAAACAAAAATTGTTATTCATATGGAATCTCTGACCTAACTATAACTACACCATTGTGACCGCCACTCTGTGTAGTTATAGTTAGGTCAGAGTTTCCATAGGAAAGGCATTTTTTTTTTGCTAAATACTGTTGACACTGTTTGATGAATCTGCACTAAATTTCCCAAATTAATTAATCCACTTTATCTCCTTCTGATCTTTCAAGCGGGGGCCAAGAAAACTAAATCACACTATGACCTCTCAAATGACATTATTGATGCTGCCAGAACCCCTTTCAGAGGGCCATGGAGCATAGGATGGGGTGGAGATTAGGGTGGAGAGGGGTGTTAAGGATTCAGGGATGGATGGCATTTGGATGTAGAAAGAGGTTTTTAGGGTTCAGGTATGAGCAGTTTAGAGTGATGAGGAGTTCTTATGGGTCATGGATGGCTGGTGTTTTAGAGTGGTGAGGGTTGATAAGGGTTATGGGATGGGTGGGGTTTGGGTGTGCTGAGGTGTTTTAAGGGGTATGGGATGGATGGGGTTTAGGCATAGAAAGAGGTTTTTAGGGTTCAGGAATGGGTGAAGTTAGGGGTAGTGACTGATTTTATGGTTCAGGGATGGTAGATTTTTTGGGGTAGAAAGGGCTTTTAGGCTTCAGGAATGAATGCAATTTAGTTGTGGTGTGGAGTTTTAGGGGGCAGGGACTGATGTTATTTTTGGGCAGTGCTGAGTTAGCGAATTAAAAGCATTCGAAGAAATTGTTTAACAATGTAAAAGATATAAATATGAAATATTAATGTCTCTTGAATTAAAGCACTGAAATAAATATCTCTGACTAAACTTTTTCTGAAAGTAAGACCTACAACCATTGCCTTTATACTTAAAAAATGATCATTCCAAAGCCAATTTCGACCAAAAAGACATTCAATTAATTGGTTTCTACGAAATGGCAAATGCCATTCATTCTGAAAATTCCCATTAAACAGTTTAGATTAAATGGTTTCTCAGTAATGGCATTCCGTTTATCTATGAAATCACATGCAACCGGACCACCCAGCTTACAGGAATGCAGGAATCCACAAATCTGTCTGGGGGGATCTCTCTACCTCCACTCCATGGTTCACCATGCAGGTCTGGGTCTCCCAAAATGGAGCCCATGGCCCTCCATGTATTGTATCATCCACAGGCACATATGCACCCTGTGCATACATACAGCATACACACACTGCACAGTACGGTATCCTCCATGTATTGTACCACTTACAGGCATACATATAGTATGTGCATTTAACATGAATGCACTCCACCCTTCATGTATTGCACCACTCACAGGTGCAAATACATCCACCATGTGCATCTAACTTGCATGCACTGTATCCTTCATGTATTGTACCAATCACAGGTACACAT
Organism: Calotriton arnoldi; assembly: GCA_963921515.1. Lineage (NCBI taxonomy): Eukaryota > Metazoa > Chordata > Amphibia > Caudata > Salamandridae > Calotriton > Calotriton arnoldi. The sequence goes on along the minus strand of CAWUFW010007954.1, from coordinate 235,890 downwards.
ACAACCAGCACATGAACTTATCCTTCATGCAATGCACAGCGCTACATTCTTCAGTAGTGTACCACTCATAGCATAGGCACATGCACCTTAGTAGTGCATTGTCCCTCTATGGCACCCTCCCTAGGTACACATACACCCAGCGCAGGTACACCACTTCTGCGTGGCACTGCACTTCACATCAAGCTGATGTTGGTTAAGGGTGAGTTAAGCACACGGCACCAGAACATTTAAAAAGGAAGTGAGCCTGTAGGCCTCACTCCAGTGACACTGGTTGGAAAGGACCAGTTCACTTGTACTGATCACTACACCTGCTACACGCCAGTTGTGCTGCTTAACTCCGGGAGAAGGCAGTAACCTTCCATTACCGTGAGGGTAGCACTATGGGCAAACTTCTCGGCCCAACAAGACCACAACTCATGAGATAGGCCTATGTCATGGCGCACATGCATGATCTATGTTTGCCTGTGACAACAAAAATCAGCATTAGGGATCCAGACATCAGTACAGTTTGGCACTTAGGGCAGGAGTTCATGTCCATTACCAGGAAGAGGACTTTTCTGTCCCAACAGATGCCATCACTGATGACATTATACAAGCAATGTGAAAGTGTTATAGAGGCTTTCTGGACTTCAAGTACTTCAACACACTACATCTGTGCAGACCTTTCTACCATCAGTTACGTGATAATGATCATAATCTTTGCCCACAGTCTGGAAACATAGCATATTTGAATTTGAATTTGAATTTGTACAGCACATAAAACCAAAAAGGCATTAAAGCACTGTATCTGTCCTATATCATATCTGTCAACTCACCCACATTTGGGGCCTAATTCACAAAAGGTAGACATACATGTTTGTGTTATTTTATGCTTTTTCAGTTTTTAAATACTGCATTTTAATAGTAAGTTTATGAGTGCGGAGACTTTGCAGTCGGGGCAGTGAACTTTTTATGTGCAGCTTTCTCGGCCCCAACTGTAGAGTCTCCAAAATCGTAAACTTACTATTAAAATGCAGTTTTGTGAATACTGAACAAGTGTAAACGTACAGAAATGTGTAAGGGCCGAGAACTCTTCACATAAAATCATAGGCCTGTCCTATCTTTTATGTTTGGAGTTCTCAGCCCTGACTGCGGAGTCTACACACATACATTTACTATTAAAATGCGATGCAGCGCGCGCAACAAAATTCGTTTTATTTATTTATATGTTTACTTACCTCTAATCGGCCATAATCCGTAGTTTACTACCCCCACCCTGCCCCTCCCCCGCCCCACGTCAGCGCCCGGCAGCACTCCCACCACGGGCCGCTACTGCCGCCACCTCTCTTCCTGCTGGGGCCCTGGCCCGGATCTTGACTCTTTCCCACCCCCTCGCCTGCCCTGTTCAGTCCCTTGGGTTCCTGACTTGTCTACAGGGTGGCCCACTTGAGACACTGAGGTGGGGGCTAGCCTGAATTTATGCCCCGGAGTGTCCCTGGGACACTTGAGGGTTCATGTGCGCTGTATCTCGAGGCTCAACCCTAATCCACAGGACCCGCACACTAACATCGTTTCTCCCTGGGGCCGAGTGCCTGACCCTTCCCCAGAAATGAAGGGTGACCAACACGGTGTAGGGAAGTTGGGAAGCACGCACCAAACAAAACTAGACAAATATGCCCAAACTAAATCGGACCAGGGACCATTATCCGAGGAGCAGTTGACGCCTTCTCCGGACCCTACCAATAACCCCACGCTGCAGGATATAATGACGGCTGTCCAGGGGTCCGCACAGCGCTGGAGGGGAAAATTGACATGGTAGCATCAGAGGTCTCCCTGATGCACGAGGACCTTCGAAACCTTGGATCCCGAGTAAAATCTGCTGAAGATTCCATAGACACCTTGCAGACCTCTACCAAAACATTGGAAGGGCAATTTCGCACCCTGCTGGCCACTATGGCTGCACTGGAGGCAAAGGTGGAGGATTTCGATGGGCACTCCCGGAGGAACAATGTCAGAATTTTGGGGGTGCCAGAGCGGGCGGAGGATCTTTTTGTGGAGGACCTTATTTCTAAGCACCTGAAACCCCGTCGTCTTTCTGCCATCTTTTTGCTGGAGAGGGCATATCGGGTCCCGGGGGGCCCACCGAAGCCTGGTCTCCCGCCCCGCCCAATTGTGGCGCAAATTTTCAATTATAGGGATAGAGACATTATATTACAGACAGCTCGCACTGGCCCACCTCTCAAGTTCGAAAATGCGACAATTGCTTTTTTCCCAGATTTTACAGTTAAAGTAAAGAAATTGCGACACTCCTTTATAGAAGTCAAGAAGGCCCTGAGGGAGAGAGAATTGAAATATGCCATGATATTTCCTGCCAGGCTCCGAGTTGCGGCGGAGGACAGGACCTGGTTCTTTGAGACTCCTGATGATGCATGGGCATGGTTGGAGGGATGGCGCAGGGTTGGGAACCGAAGAACGCAAACAGACTATTGGAGAAATGATAAAAACCCTCCAAATACTGAACTGCATCGTGATCTGAAGGCCACCATGGTGGAGAAAATCTCCTCCAAGATGGCATCTTCCTAGTCACTGTCACACTGATGCAACTAAAGCTTGGATCATCTTGGCCCACTAATATGAGCCTGTGGACTTGAGACCCATCCGGGCCTCGCAGATTTGGTTTCATGCGATATACAGAACCAATTGAGCTGAAGGGGGAGGAGAGTGGCTGCCCCAGGTTGGGCCACGTCTTTTTTCCCCATAACGGGTTGTTGGGAACGGAGTACACAGGCACTCTGCACAGTTGGGAGGGTGGGCAATTCTGAGTCCATATTGCAGGGAGGCGGGGAGGGGTGTGTGGGAAATGTTTATTTCAATATTTTGTTGTTCTGAAAACGATTAACATTGTAGGTTGTATAAAAGGCAGTGAGCATGACACGGCACATAGTTTGCAATGCTTTACACCGACGGGTGGCATGGTGGTACCTAACATCAGACGATGGGGCCGGGGAAGAGTTTCTGGGAGACGTGGGTGCATTTCCCTCACGCCACATGGGAGGACCCTACCCAGCTACATCACAATTGGAACTAGAATAGACACTTAATGTCTTCATATCAAAACACCTACAGCTTAAAAATTTCGTCCTGGAATGTGAATGGGTTGGGGGATAAGATAAAGAGAGGGGTGGTTTTACACTGCTTGAAACAACACCTACCGAACGTAATCCTATTACAGGAGACCCACTTGCAGGGGACAACATATGACGTGCTGAATAGACGGGGCTACAAACTAGTCGCACACTCAGGCTATACCAGAGTGCCGAGGGGAGTGGGTATCTTTCTCCAGGACGTGTTCCATTTCATTGTTCAACATATCTCAAATGATCCACAGGGACTCTTCGTGGCGATCACTGGATGTTGGGAGGGGCGTCTACTTAACATTATTTCATTATATATCCCCTCTAGCCTACACGCGGCGGCACTTACAGACCTGGGCTTACTCATTGTTAAACTGCCACGGGGAGTTGATCATTGGAGGTGACTGCATTGCGGCAATTGATGGGGAACGCGACAGATGGCCGGCGCGAGGCCATGATCTCTCGGGGAAATTACTAGCAGACTTTGTAGTGGCACTAGGCCTTGTGGATGTTTGGTGAACACACAATCCAAGCGCTAACCAATGTACCTTCCACTCTGGAGCACACTGTAGTCTCTCACGCATAGATTATATATTTGGATTGGTGCAGCATTCCAAATCGTTCGGGCATCTGGGTCTCCTCCCCAGGGTATCTCGGATCACGCTCCGATTTTGGCAACCTATGGTGCGAGGCTTGGCCCGACGGGTGGCGTTGTCCCGCTTGAGCCCTGGTTCCTGAAGATACAGCGCATTCGTACTGATTTACAAAAGACAGCGGAGCAGTACTTTAAAAAAACGAGGGTACTGAGGACTCGACCCGGGTCCTCTGAGAGGCCTTCAAGACAGTGTTACGGGGTCAAGGATTTGCCTTAATTGCAGGTCACAAAAAGGAAAAGGTAGCGCGGTTGGAGGAACTTGAGAGGGAACTACACTGCCTCGAATCCGACCTGACAACTCCGGATTTGCAGACAGTCAGACACAAAATAAGTATCAAAAAGAAAGAATACAAAGACACTCTTGAGGAGGCAGCAAAACTTAGCTATATGCAACCCTGCATCATCAATATGACGGGGTTGATAAAGCAAGAAAGCTGCTAGCCTGGTTAGACTAGCGAAAAGCAGCGTCTAGGTGGGGACTGGAAGTCACCACAAAAGGGTGAGCTCCCAATCAGAACATACAGGGCATATCGGATGCCTTTGCTGCGTACTATGAGGAATTATACACACCGTCACCAAGCGTAACAGCAGACTCAGCTCGCAAGCTTTTGTCCACCCTCAATATGCCAACCCATGAGGCACAGGGTCAAGACTGATTTGCATATGGCCAGGTCTAAACTGGGGTGGCATGGTGAGCAAAATAATGATGGATTTAACCCAGATCTCTTGACTGGGGGTGAATGCTTTGATTTGTTCTGCATTCCTTCCATCAATTGTGTATCTTTTGCTCCCTCGCGACCCAGCTTACCGAATGGACCAATATAATATGGCAACAGGAGGGTATCAAGGGGCATTATATGGGGGAAGACGCAACATGCCGCCTTATACCCCCACCTCGGTAAGTCTGGAACATGACATTGACGGCATTAGGATGGCGTGACTACATGAGCCACTCCTCTATGGGACTCGGTACATCTAGGCCTACTGGCGAGATACCGGGGTTTTGATAAATGGGACCTCGTATGCCTCTCGCGGGTTTGAGAAATGGGTACTAGCAAAGGGGTAAAGCCTTTTACTGTATTACAACAGGAGTATGAGTTAGCACCCGCGGAGATATTCTGCTACTACCAAATAAATCATGCATTGAAACTAGCAATCCCACAGACAGAGGACCTGCCTGAATCATCCCCATTAGAGGACAGATTACTCGATGATTATATGTCAAAGAAGGCAATCTCCTTTACATACCGAAAAATATTAAATAATTCCCCTGAGAATGTAATGAAACTCAGGGAGAAATGGGGGGACGGCCTAGGATCCGTAGATGATGAGGAATGGTTGGAGGCGATGGTGTCACCAAAAGAAGTGGCTATACGCTCCCGTTTCCGACTGGTCCAACTGAAAAACCTGCATAGAACATATTATGCCTGCACCACTCTTGTGAAAATGGGAAAAAGAACCTCACTGCATTGTATCAGGGGCTGTGGAGACAGGGGCATCTTCTTCCATATTTTGTGGGATTGTCCCATAATCCAGTATTATTGGGGCGAAGTGAAATCTTGGGTAGAGTCTTTCTGGCCGAAAATATTGACATTACCCCCCAATTGGGCCTGTTGAATATATGGGGAACAACAGATCTTACCAGAGGAGGAAGAATTTGGGTCACAATAGGCCTCATGGTTGCGAAGCGCAATATAGGAAGAAAGTGGGGTTCCGACTCTAGACCAACCCTGAGCGAATGGGAGGAGGATATGGATTGGTGTATGCAAGCAGAGCGGGTTGTCTATGAGAGCAGGGGATGCCCCCATAGGTGGTCCAAAATCTGGGGAAATTGGAACAATGATACATGGATGCTGTGTCCACCCGTCCAGGCAACCACTCAGTTGGTGGAGGAGTAACTCCGTGGGGGGAGAGCTGAACCCACGATCTACCAATTGTCATTCTGTACATTTGATGATGTGTGCAGATGATTATTGCTTATGTATGTATTACCACGATTGTCCATCTGTGAGAATTAAACTGCTGCCATTCTGCTGTTTGCCTAAAATAAAAAGAGTTATAAAAAATTAAAAAAAGGTTTTGAGCCGTTTTCTTAAGGACAATTTGTTATCAATTGTCTGCAAAGAGAGGGGCAGGGAGTTGCAAAGTTTTGCCACATTAAATCTAAAGAATCTTCCTCCCTTTCTCACCCTCTTCATGGATGGAACTACATTTTGTAGGGTGTGAGAGGATCTAAGAGCTCTACCAGGTTTACAGGGAACAATCAGATGTCTGTAGATTGAGTGACCTCAATCTCGAAAGGATCTGTGTGAGATACACAGTGCCTTGAAATTGATCCTCTGCATGACCAGGAGCCAATGTAGGTCGCCCAGGGCCTGACGTGCTGAGTGGTGTCTAAGGATGTTCAACAGGGTCCTTAGAGCTACATTTTGCACCACCTGAAGTTTACCAATCACAGGTTTAGGGGCTCCCAAGTAAAGGGAGTTTCCGTAATCCAGGCGTGAGAGAATCAAAGCCTGGACTACTAACCTCCTGGAAAGAGGAGGAATCAGATGCAGAATTTTCTGCAGCATTCTAAGGATCCCATAGCAGCAGCCTGAGAGTTTAGTTGCTTTGGTCTCCTTGGAGAGGGTTGATAGAGGTTTTAGGGGCAGGGGGGCCTTGACAGACAGGCCAATCTAGGGGTAGAGGAGGATTTGCATTGTGCCCTAATATCATCAGCTTGGTTTTGTTTCTATTGAGCGTGAGATGAGACTTGTCAATCCAACTGGCTACCCTCTGTAAATGAGTATAGGCCCTTCACTACCAACTTTCTTTTTTAAAAGAAGTAAGGGTTTATTGAGTAATGCGAATAGAGGTATCGTCGATGACGTCAACAGTGATTCCTTAGTGATGTAATCAATTATGTCAATTTGAGATGTCATCAGTGATGTCATTGTTGATGTCACTTAACATGTCAAGAGTGATGTAATATGTGAGGTCACAAGCAGTGTATGATGAGAGCACAAGTTACAGTTAGTTCACTATTCTATAACTGGTGAATTTCAGTGTTTTTAACTTTTAATCCTTAGATCTTATCTTATTTCACCACCTAGCTATAATGTCACTTTAACATTTGTTTTTTTTCAGTCAATTTCTGGAAATTCATTCACTCCAAAGACCAGGATTTTGGTTTTTCAGACCCTTTCATGAGGGTCCAAATTGTGATTCGATATGGGTTGCAAGAAAAAAAATTCATTCTAGGGTGCTGTTCCTCTGCCACCTGAAAATGTGATTTAATCTGGCTTAATCCAACTCCTGAATAAACGAAAACTGGTAATCCATTTATTAAACTACTTAATAAAACTAGGATTTTGATTAAACATCATATAAGGACTAGGCAATTATGAATGTAGAAATAAGAAAACAACCACAAATTACAGTTTGAAATATTTCTATGAATTCAAAAGCCCAAATAGCCCATACAGATCTGAGATAAAGAGGTTGCATTAGACTATTAAAATGCAATTTTGTGAATACTGAAAAAGTGTAAACGTACACAAATGCGTAAGGTCAGAGAACTCAGCACATAGAAAACATAGGCCTGTCCTATCTTTTTATGTGCGGAGTTCTCCTCCCTGACTGCGGAGTCTATGCACTCGGACATTTAGTATTAAAATGCAGTTTTGTGAATACTGAGAAAGCGTATACTTATAGAAACGTGTATATTTACCTTTGTGAATCAGGCCCTTGGTGTATGTGCCTTCTTCATACTGGCATTCGCCCACCTAACAAACAAAATGCTTCTGTAGACTTTAGTGGGCTAACCCACTTTTTAAACCTTGAATACCATCCAAAAAAGAGCTTATTCTCTATTCACCCTAATGGGATCACCCTCTTAAAGACTTCACATACCTCACAATTTTGTGTTTTAGAGACTGAAAACGTTCTTATTTGAACAAGCTTTCGGAAGAGATTGAATTTCTCATTTTAATAATATCTATTGCAACATGTTGTCATAAACCTTAGATAAGCGCCAAGAGACCTGTGGTATTTGTGCACTATCCAAGTGTTTGTAACATAACAAAGGGCGGCTCCTCCGCTGTGGAGAAGGAGCATTGTCCCACTGCTCTGTGAGCAGGTGAAAAAGGAAAAATAAAATGATAATAACGCATTGTCATTATCATTTTATTTTTCTGTCCTTGCTCAGCTGGGTAGGGGTGGGGCGGGCGGGGCTGATCTGTGTCATAGGAGCAGAGGGTAGAGTGGTGGCACTCTGTAAGTGCGCATGACAGTTCGGCCGGCCGTCTTGGGCCGGTTAAACAGTCATGCACACTTAACATGTTCTCCACCGGGCTGTGTTGCACAGCCTGGGTGGAGAACATGCCCAGGCTCCCAGTCCCCTTCTGAGCGCCGAACGACTGCACTCAGACCAATCACAATGCTGATATCAGCAGCGTTGTGATTGGCTAGGGGGGTCTGGAAGCCTGAGTGCTTCCTGTTCCTGATTCCTGCCCCTGGAGTCCTGGAAGCGGGCGAAAAGGGCCAAGAGGCAGCCACACACAGTTAAGTAATTTTTTTTTCCATTCCCTCTCCCCGTCCCTGCCACCCGCCCTCCACCGCTGGTAAGTAGCAGCCGCTACTGAACATAACAACATAACATAACATTACTGCCCATATCCCAGGTGTGACTGCTTAGAAATCATGTTTCTCATCTTTGGAAAAAACCTGTTGATTTCTACTATCAACAAATGCATCAAAATCACTTGTCTTTTATACACAAGACCCCACCCGCCAAATGGTGACTTAAGTGAATCATCACATCGATAAAAGCTTCTTTAATTTGCATTCCCTACCTCTCCCACACAACGTGTTGTTTCATTCACGACAGCAACATATTCCAAATCACTGGCAACTTGTCCCACTCAGAAGAACACTCATGCTAATATCTTCTGATGTAAATCTGCATGTAACGTGTTATCCAATCCTCTCCAAACTCTTTTGTACATAAACCACCACCACAGCACCAAATACCAATAGACTGTTGACATGTTCCTCTCCATCAAACTTCTACACCTTGCCATCGTAGGGTTATGCTACTCCTGTAATTTTTTCCAACTTACAGGACATGTTCTGTATGAGTAACTGCATACATGTGCACCACAGCAAGTACAGAATACCCAGTATAATCACAGAGGCACAGGCCTCATTATCTGATTCCTGGATATAGGAATGGGTTACCGGGAGCCATTTTGTTCTGAAATGAGAAATAACATGCGTACCCAGGAAAATCAGGTCCAAAACGAAATGTTTTTCTTCCTCCCGTGTTGAAGACTGTACATAAATCTGCACCCTTTTAGCACCTGCTTCAAATAGATTGTATGGGGGTGCAGGCACTTCAGGAAGGTTCAAGGGGCAGCTGGTGGGGGGTCGGGGTATAGTAGAGATCCGGTCTTGGCAGGGCTCAACTGGCGGTGCATTGTCTGCTCCCCCATCCTATTTTGCCTGTACTTGTGGGTGCTCTGGGCCTCTGTGCATGGCCTGGGGCTGTTCATGCTTACAGGCTGGGGGGCAGGGGCAAAAACACTTGTTAGCCCAGCGTTCTGCAAATGTCCAAGGGGCTGGGGTGAAGCCAACTTTCAGCCCCAGACAATGGGAATGGCCATGGCTGAGGCTGTAGGTGGTGACAGGGGTGTGGAGTGTCTGGGAAAACTAGGCTGAGGGAGACAATGGGTTACTGAGAATGGTATGAACATATTCCAAGGAAAACAGCAGTCTGGTGCAGGGGAGAGGGAAAAGCGGCCAGGGCTGGGCACTGCATGAAAGGGTTTGTTGGGTGCATGTCCGGATTGGAATTCCAGGAAGCATGACCATGGACTTTGCCTCCGCGGGCATAGTGCTGCCCAGAGGTGTCTCTCCACCCATTGCCTTGAGTGGGAATGTTTCCTGCTGCCACATAGTGTGACTAAGTTTTTTTTTTTTCAAATATCTTTATTGATATTTAAAAGAGAGAATACATTTATAATATAGTGTGACTAAGGGGCATATTAGCAAGACCCACGTTAAAATTATCGCCGTTTTAGCGGCAGGAAACTGCCGCTAAAACGGCGATAATGGGCTTGCTAATATGCGTTATGGAATTCCAATAGAAGCCCAGGTTAGATGTCCTGCACATCTAACCTGGGCTTCTATTGGAATTCCATAACGCATATTAGCAGGCCCATTATCGCCGTTTTAGCGGCAGTTTCCTGCCGCTAAAACGGCGATAATTTTAACGTGGGTCTTGCTAATATGCCCCCATGTTTTTTAAACTTAGTGAGAATTGCAATTTTTGAAGTCTGAAAAACTGGGAAGTTGTGATTCGTGTGACTTTGTGTCTTCACAGCCTTATTGTGTTGTCTGAATTCTAATCCATCAGTCATGGTCCTACAATTAGGTTTATATACATATTTGCCACAATAGCACTACAGGTGCATGCAGGGAGTGAAGAGAAACACTTGCAAGTGTTCCATCCCAAGCTGATTAAATGTACGATGTGTTTGGTGATTTCTTTGAGGATGTAATGTGTGATATTAAGTGTTATGCAATAATGGATGTCATCAAGCCTGTCGTGTATGATATCACTGATGTTATACATGAAAACTTGAGTAATATACTAGAAAAGGCTAAGGATATGGTTAAAGATGGATTTTATCGTCTCTTTGTATTTTAGGTTTCAATGGGGAAAAATAAGATTGAAAAGTTATAATATATTTAAGAAGCAGTTTCCACCAGTGCAAGGCCATCCATCCATTAAAGGCTTCTGCTCAATGCCTTATTTTGCCGGTATTCTAAAATAATGGCCACCTTAGGAACAGCTGCCCATCACAATGATGGATGGACTCACTCACCACAGCCACCAACTCCCCCAAGTTCTCCAACTATTAATGTTACATCATAGGGTACAAACTAATAACATATGCTACTCAAGGGGCAAAGACAGAGCAGGTTCCGACTCACTCGAAAGGCTAGCAGGCCACGAGGGATGCTGCACATACAAATGGAGAGAATTCAAGTCCCTGTTTCTTCTCCCCTCCCACTGTTGAATATGCGCATATTTTGATTTTATAGTGTATGCTCAAGTAGACAGAGCACGCTGCTTTTATATAGCATATGGAAACAAAGGGTGCTTCACAGGTTTTAAGGTTATGAACCAGACACATTTTGCGCACATAAAACATGCCCATTTTTCTGGAAACCTGTTCTTTTTCAGAGAAATGATGCCCAAAATGTTTGGCCCTGGAAACAGAAAATAAATTTCAATGATTGATGAGGCATTCTCATTTACTAAAGTAAATGTGTACAGTTCTCTCTGCCCAACTGGCGTAATTAAGTTAAGTGAATTAAACATATAAAACAAAATATATTGTCTGCAACTTCGACCTATTTTCAGTGGGCTTCAGGCTCTTGTCGCCACATCCAGAGCCACTGACCTCCCTCCATGCCATTAAAGCACCTCTGTCCAATGCTGATCTCTAACATTTTCAACATAATTTAATAACTGAGCTCCTTTAGTGCCTTATCTTCTAATTTAAGTGTAACTGTCAGGGCTTTTATGCAGTAATGCAAGCTGTCAAAATACCAATCACAAGATATAAAACACACCTGAAAAGAACAGAGGCAACTTTCTTCTGTTCCACGGAACATGTCTCTGAACTGTCCAGAGGGTCCCCTGTTTAACCTGCCACTTCCCATTAAGACATCTCAAACATCGTTCCCTTTGTTACATTGAGTAATCCTCAGGCCGCAAGCAGTGTGAAAGGAAGAGAAAACTACACTAAGGCTCAACACACACTTATGTCGACTAGTAAAAAGATTTACTATACGTTTATAAACAGCTTCTTCTGTGGCAATGCACCTGTGCAGTAGCAGGAAGTGCCATATGTGATTACTTGTCAATATCCTGAGTGACATCAGCGATCCCCTGATGTATAAAATCACATTTCTTTTACTATTTTCACAGCACAAACCAGTGCCAAACTGCATCATCTCCAAGGCACGTTAGAAACAAAATGAAAAGGAAAACTTGGTAAGAGGTATTACTTTTAATATCCTCAAACCTACAAATACACATTCAACAAGTCCAGGTAACGCCATTTCTAAACCCGCCAGGCCGAACTCAATGTTTGATGTCAAGAGTAAAGCACTGTGTAGGGGATACCAAGATTTGCAAGCTGCCTTATAGTTAAATTCATTACTGTGTGATGTTAGAGTGTAACTCTTGTGTAAGTTATGTTATGCAAAATCATACACACTTGTGTAGACCGTCAGTGTTGTTTATATTGCCTTGCTGCAGTGTTGGAAGTCTGGGTGCCTTCTGTTTGGGAGGTTCTCTTTGAGCATAGTTATTGTAGCTAGGTATCGTTGTGTCTGTTCTGTTTAATGAAATGACTGTTGAGTGAAATGATTACTGTGGTATAAAAGAATACTGGAGTACCGGTGTGTTCCATTGGCGTCGGTGTCTCAGCACCAAATAATGGAATTATTCCGCACTGCTTTGGGAATAGCATGTGGACCTGTGAATGCCCAAGGTTTTTTCCTCTCTGTGATTCTATCTTCCTGGTCAAAGAAAGGCCTTTTCCCACTGACCATTTACCCCTTGCTATGAGCAGCGAGGGGGAGCTGGGCGTTGGATGCTGAAGGATAGTGTTCAGGGCAGGGAGACGTCTCAGCATGGCTGGCCAATGCTGGGAGAGCATTGGATGCTCCTTCCATGGTGTAGCAAGAAAACAGGGCAGGGGTGAGCTGTTCCATTTCCCACAGCCCCTGCCCATGGGTTCAACAGGCGTAGATAAGCACCAGGGGAAATTCGACTTGGTATTTCGTTGATAAACGCTAGGTGAAATTGGACTGGGTGTTTCGTTGATAAGCGCCAGGTGAAATTGGACTGGGTGTTTCATTGATAAGCGCCAGGTGACATTGGACTGGGTGTTTCGTTGATAAGCGCCAGGTGAAATTGGACTGGGTTTTTCGTTGATAAGCGCCAGGTGACATTGGACTGGGTGTTTCGCTGATAAGCGCCAGGTGAAATTGGACTGGGTGTTTCGTTGATAAGCGCCAGGTGACATTGGACTGGGTGTTTCCGGACTCAGACTAACCCGACCTGGGGTTTGCCAACACAGTATTCCCAGATTTTGATTATCAAGGCGCTAGCAATTGTCACTAGGAATTGATCAGTCTTCCCACTATTGACACTGCTCCAGCAACTTATAATTGCCTGCTGTAGTATATGTGTGTTTGTGTCAGGGTGAGTGAGGGTGAGTAAACCGCAGGACCTTGCCATTTATCCTATCCCACTAGTGTAAATAGTGTCCATCAATTAGCCAGCTATGTTGGATCACATGGTAGAGATGAGATCCCATTGCCAGGGAGACATGTGGCTTAACGGCCAGAGCTGCCGACTTCTGTGCTGGGGATTCAGTTTTGAGTATCGGCTTCGCCTCAACATCCTGTGATTCCGGGCCAATCGCTTAATCTCCCGGTGCCTATGCACAACGTCTGGATACCCTCACGGGTGATAAGTGGCACTATACAAAATCTGTATTTCATTGCCAGGGATATGGCTTTGGTACTATGTTGTGTGAATAGGGCTGAGGATGGTGTGTTCTGTTTGCTCCATCGTGGGCGATTGCATAAGAAATGAGGTGTGCTGTTGGAGTAACACCATTGCATTGCTGGCTAGCTCCAGGGCTGTGGTGCTATGTTGCGTGCCAAGGTTGCAGATAAATTGTACCATGTGTTCATTTGCAATTGTGGCCAATGCAGTGCTTAATTTGAGCTGGTGGTTTCTGGTGCTGGCACTGGCACTTAATTGCCAGAACTTGCACATTTGACAGCTGCCGCATGGTGGAGCTGTTTGTGCAAGTTAAAGATGAGCAGAAAAACAGTTGTTTCTTAATTCAATATGCATTAAAAACAACTAATACCTGCCACTCAAGCCATTCTTAAAGCTTTGTCGGCCTCGAATAGTCTGAATTGTCACATTTGTAGCAGTATGATGGTTAGTAGTGGTGTAAATACACTGGCAATGTGTTGTTCAATCTGCATGGCCTCCTGACGAGGGCCCCGGCACTTATGTTTTATTTACAAATTAAGCACCGGCCAGTGGCATGGATGACGATTATTGTGCAGGGTTTGAGAGCACCACTGTCTTGAGTAACGTGTTACTGAATGGTTCGACCTAGCAAACTGTGCTTAAGTGTGTGCTGTTTGGGTAGCACATATTGTCAGCTCGGTGGCTTTAGTATCAGGTAATGTATGTGAGGTAGCAGGCTGGCTGTTTAATGCAAGCTTTTGTTTTTGTATAGCGACCTATTTAATGGTTCTGCCAGTTTGGTGTTTTATTTGTATTGCTATTTGAGTGTGCGAAATGGAATGATGAACGTGTTCTCTTGGTGCTGTGGAGGGTAATTTGAAAAAAGAGGGATGCATTTGTTTTTTTTTGTGGCGGTTAACTTTGGCTTGCTAATGTGTTATATGTTGCTATTGTGAGTATTGGTGTGCGTGAGGAGTGTGTGGTATTGCTGCGAAGCATCGCTTTCTCAACAATGCGACTTTCATGCGATGCTTTGGGTGCTTGCAGTAGTGCAATCAAAGTTCATTTGAAAGAACGAGAACAGTTTCCTAGAATTGAACTTGTTGACTGGTTGGTTGAATTTTAATCCTAGCCTCCCCACTTGACCATTGTTTGTGATCATGGGCAAATTACTTGTTCTGTGACTAAGTTCCAATATATGACAAAGATGGCGCGCTTACAATGGGGCTAAGGAACCCTGGGATTAAGCGCTCTTCGAATGAGTAGATTTACAGTTCGAGTGTATACTTTTATGTATTTGTTTACCTTGAAACTTTCTTCGGAAGCAAGCCTGCAAAACTGTCATCTGCGGTTTCCTTTTCGGAGTCGTCGTCCGCAGTGAAGCAATCACTGCACATGCTCTGCGTGACAAGTGTGCCGGGGATGATTAGTTTTCATTGTGTTGTCTTTCGTCTACTGAATTACTCATTTTGTCTGCACCCCTCCAGGGGACAACGCGCTCAATGAGGAGACGTAATGACTGGCTGAAACTAAGCAAGGTGTGCCAGAGTTACATCTATCCGTTTAAATAAGACTATTGTTACAAGTGATGTTCAAACGCGCTCTCTCCTCCAGCGCGCCGAAGGAGTGACTCACATCTGCCGTACCCAAGCTGTGGGATGAACAAAAGCCTGGGAAAAGCAATATTTAGCACGCGCGCTCACAAAAGGTAATCGCTGGTTTATTCACATGCAAAAGATGTGATTGCTCCACAGACAGGTGTGAAAGAAAATTACCGCCGGGCACAATGAAACTACACGAATATAGCGACGAGAATTTCAGATGTTTCCCACTACAACAGATACAAAATGGTCACCGAAAAAAAGTAACGAAGACATGCAGCGTAAATATCTGCTATTGGCATAGCTGCTTAGTAGCAAGATTACTAGTGTCACCTTCAGGCAACCCTGCCTTTTAGTAAACCGAACCATGCCTCCACAGACTTGCAGTTTCACGCAGGGCCTGTTCTGGGATTTGTGGGGCCCCAGGCAGAATAGGAGCATGCAAGGTCCCTCTAATTTGCATAAGATGTAATATCACAGAAAGTGACATCAAAAGAAGTGTCAACTGGCCATTCATTTTCTGGCACTGTTGAAGCAGATTTGAAAGTAGCTACTTATCTCACGTGGATATCACTGACATGGCTACAAATACAAATAATAACCTTTATAAAACACGTACAAATACTTTAAAGCTCTCTTATGTGGAAATACAACACATCTAACTGGGTTGAAAAGATAGGCCTTTGTCTCTCCAAAACCGATGTTTCCCGATTAGAGCATGATTAAAATTTTAAGACGAATTGTCCACAGCTATACAGTGGGTCTTTAGGTGACTCCCCGATACTCTAGTTTCGCCAGTGAAGTTGAAGGTTAAGGCATTTGGTTTTTGCAGGCATGGGCATCAACACAAAGGGATACATGCTGGTTCGGGTGAGAGATTTGCAAGTGCTCCAAGAAACAGCAGAGAGCACCGATTGCAGAAAATAAGAGGATGAGACGACTAAATGACACACACAGGACGGGGTGGCTAATATATATTAGCAAGCAGGAGCACCAAAAGCTGGACTATTCCCACAATTTAAGGGCCATATGTACAATGAAGTGGCGGAGAGAGGCGTTAGCCTTGCTGGCTTAACGCCTCTCTCCGCCACTTCTGAAACGCAAGGTTGCATCATATTTACAACGATATGGTGCAGCCTTGCGTTTCCCTGTGCGATGGTGCTACACTTAGCAGTGTAGCGCCAACGCAGGACCCCTTGCACTATAGTGCAAGGGTGTCTGCGTGCAGGGGAGGATTGTTTATGTGTAGGAAGGTGTCCCTTCCTGCACATAAACAATCCTGAAATGCCATTTTCTCACTTTTATGTGTGCTGCTTAATGCAGCACACATGAAAGTCACAAAATTGCATTTTTCTTTACACATTGTTTATGTACAGGAAGGTGGACCTTCCTGTACATAAACAATCCATGGCATTTTGCTTTTTCCATGTGTGCTGCACAAGGCATTTCTCTTCATTTCGCCAACTTAAGACCAGGTTTTTCCTGGTCTTAATTTTGGCGCTGCCTCCTTTGTACGCCACCCTTGTACATAGGGGCAGCGTCAAAAACAATGGGTGTTGCGGTGGAACGCCCACCGCAACACCCACTGCCCACTCCTTTCACGCTAACCATAGCGTGAAAGGGGGCCTTATTTACAAGGCAGCGTCAAGCCACATTAAGTGGCTTAACGCTGCCTTGTAAATAGGGTGCAGCCCCTATCGCCACCACAACGTCGATAAAAGTGACATTGTGGTGGCGATAGGGACTTGTACATATGCACCTAAATGCTTAAACACAGCAACTACTCTCGAACTCCATTTTTAAATGATGCAAAGAGCCGAAGTAACTTAAAGATATAAAGATGAGATTGCTAAAAGGGACAAGAATGTGTGATCAGGGAAAAAAATGCTAAAAGCTGGACAGGGAGCCAGTCACTAAACAGACAAGTAGTAAATTAAAGCAACTAAACAAGAGGGATTTATTATAGCAGACTCAGTGCAGTTTTCCCTTACAAGGAAATAAAATCCAGCAATGTCGAATAGGTTGGGGGTGGTGGTGTTTACATTTCAAAATAAAGCTCCCAGAATCCCTGAGATTTGCAGTTTTAAAGGATTTAAGTTACTTGTCCTTAATATCTGAGAAGACACTTGTCAAATTACAAAGGGTCCAGACCCATGTCACTCAACTCATATTTAGCCTAAGAAGAAATAACCAAATGCACCTACCCTCAGGTAAATCCACTAGATTTTGTTTAAAGAGATGATTGAATGCAAGACCCTTGAAAGACCATTTTCATCATTCATATGTTACTCCAGTCATGCCCCAGGGTACCTAATCAAACACTTTTGGTCCTTCCCATCGCCAATACAAGATTTGCCTCTCTAAAACTACTGGCCACTGTGTCACATAGGCTCAAAGACTGGCTGATCACTCTGTGTGCGTTGATGTACTCTATGGAATGATGCCCTCATTCCTCAGTCAGCTCCCCTCCGCAGCCCCCTTCTCCTGTACACTGACCCTTCTTCTCGCCTCCTGAGCAAGACTAATTCAAACTTTGCTGCTGAAAAGCAGCACTTTCCCCATGCCTCACTTTCACTCCTTGAGGCTTGGGATAATTTGTTATGGGAAGAGGCGTATATCATCTTGTGCTTGCCCAGGCCTGCCCATTGTCATTCTGCCCTTGACAGTGATTCGACTATCTTTGGAAGCATGACCAGACTGGCCCTGCGGAGCAGGCTGGTAAATATATTTTAATGCTCTTTGTGATAGTATAACTAGTGTGTAGCATACATGGCTCTAGTTTCTTGGACAGTTGGTGACAAATGATGCACTGTAAAACATGCTGGGGGAGATTCCTGACAGACCTTCAAACTACTTTTACAAGATATTTGGCCTTCGTCTCTTTCCCTTTTCATCAGGATGTTTTCTTAAATGACACCAAATAGAGTAGTTTATGCACATTTCTTTAGTTATTGTTCTATTTAAAGAGATGAATGAAAATACCACACCAAGAGGGTATGTTGGCACTAAGAAATTTCCTCAGGAAAAGTACAGACTATACTAATGTAGGGAAAGGCCAGTTTTAAACTCAAGATGGAGAGATTTCCAGTCCTGCGCAGCTAAAGAGGAGAAAGATCTACCTCCAGTATGTTCCCTCTTAATTTTAGGATGGCACAGGAGCATGACTGTTACAGAACATAGGCTTCTGGAATAAAAGGAAGGAATAATATGGTGCTAAAATAAGAGAGGGCCTTTTCATACACTTAAAAATGGCAAAAGGTTAGATCGTTTGATTACGGGCACCAACACAAAGCAGAAAGGTGAATAGAAACAATACAGCATTTGGGGCAGCCTCAGAGGAGAATCCTAATACTGTTCTTACTGATATGAAGAGTGCAAATTCAAAAGGTGGGAAGTCCAAGTCAGGGAACATTTGCATAATCTGGTTGTGAGAACATAGCTGACTGCACAACAGTCTTGTGGCAGTGACAGGGGTGAAAATACAGGATTGTGTGTTGTATATGGATGTAGTAGTAGGTAGATGACCTGCTGTTTGTTCAGACAAGGAGAGAAAATGTTGGAAAATGGAACCACAATTTTTTCTCTGACTCAACCAAGGCGGTTGATTGGCCCAGCTCTACAGGCCACCAAAGACAACTGCATATAATGCCAGGCCCCTTAAAGATGTGGACATCTGATGTTTCACTATAAGGTTTTAATGAATTTGTCTTTATCAAGAAAGCAACTGATTGCATGCAAGTCCAAAAACATTTCTTAGTTAGAGACCAGATTGTCATTGAATGAAATGATGATTTGGGTATCGCTATGCATAGAACATCAACAAGACACCAAAGGATTTTATTAATAAGTCTAGCTGGATAAGATGAAGAATAAAAAGCAGAGGCCCTAGGAATTCTACAAGTCAGAGGTTTAGTACATCACCAAAACTGCATAGGAGGCTGCTCAGATGGGACAGAGGTAAAGCCACGCCAGGGAATACCTTTAATTTCAAGTTGTTCCAGTTGATTCATAAGCACCAGATGGGAAACTGACAAATGTGACACTATAATTTAATAATATCTAGTCTGCTCTACCTTCCTGATCAGGAATCAGGCACAAATAGTATTGCATAGCAATAAATGCTACTTCCAACTAATGGAGACATCAGAATCCAACTGGTAAGCGATAAGTAAGTAAATTTGTTTCTGTAATGGAGATTTGGCAGTTGACTCATTTTTCAAGAATTTTTTAGAAAAAGGCAGCAACGAGATGTCAGAAAATGCTGAGAAGTTTTGAACTGATGAAAGGGTTTTGAGCAGAGGACAAACACAACTTTTTAGTTTGTTTTTTAGGTCTCGCCTAGGCAGCGCTTGCGCTGTCTCGTTGAGACATGCAGTATATACTATAGCGTGGAAGCTTCGTTTAAGCTCCCACCCACCCTCCGCCCATCTTTTGTATTGGCTTAGGTCCTAAATGCAGCCTTCCCATTGGTTTTAGGCTTGATAGTCCCTCCTACTAACGGCCATGTTGTCAATTGTGTCCTTCCATGGCTATTGGCCCCTTTACTGGAAACACAATTTTGTTCAGTGGCTCACCCCCTCCCCTTTCGCAGTCCATGAGTTCTCGGGACACCACCACCCTCCCCGCACTCCCGTTTGTGCCTTTTTGCCCGCCCGTACTCCTTTTTAAAATGCAATAGGACTCGCGTAAATGCGAGCTCTATTGCATTGCAAATGCTTGTTTTTAAAGTAGTGCGATTAACATGCGCGCAATGCCTGGATTCCCCCGCATTGCCTGGAGTCGTGGCGGGAGCCCACCCCGCATGTTGGTGCATTTGCGTACTGTTAGGAATCCAGTGGGAGCCCCTACCCCGCATTGCTGATGCCCAGGTGAAACCGCCGCTGAGAGCCGCAAAAACCGGAAGTCAGGCAGACTGCCTGACCAAGGGCGGAGCTAGCCCCAGGAAGTCTTACTGAGGGTGCCCGAGTCAGCCTGTGGGAGGGCGGGAGCCTACGCCATATCCACGAGTAGAAGCGTGACACCAAAGTGGCGGCCCCTTAGCAGTAACGCCTCGGTCACGGTTGTAGTGACTTAGGGTTATGAAACAGCTCTTCGTCTTCTATTTACTCCTGTAGAACAAGAGTTAAAACCAGACTGTCCGAATTGCTGCATCCCCGGCAGACGCAGACAAACTGTGCTGGTGGTGAACGTCCGGTCAGCAGATGTTTTGGGGTGAATTGGCCAAGCGGGTTCTGGGGACCGATTGTTTGACAGACAAGAAAGTGCGGAATGTAAAGGGTTAATTATTTATGCTTGAGATTTTTAAAGGTGATGAGCGTAGACCTGTAACCTGGAGCCGGTTATGCAACAAAGAGCTTCATGATCGACCGTAAGTGAAGGGTTAAAAAGTGTACGCGCCGTTTGTATACGGTGAGCGGAGACAAACCAGAACACAAAGGGTTAAGGAACATCTGATGACAGAGCATGCGTCGTCATACCGAGCTGTGCCCGGCCCCTCTGGCTGGCGCGGGAGGCAGAAGAAAGCGGGAGGATAAGATGCTGAATGATCACTCGTTACTAGAGCAGCGCTTTAAGAGAAAGTGCAGAACTTCAGACACTCATTATCCAGACTACTTGTTGCTATCACGAAGTGCCGTTACTCTCCCATTAAAAGTACTGCAGTGTAAGGGGCAGGGCGGGCACTACATGCAGTTTGTACCAGTACTATAAGAGCGGATTCTCTCCCTTTCAAATGAAAGACTCACACGTACTCAGTGCCTGCACTGAAGCCTCCTTGAATGCACTTCAGTCATCATTTCACCAGGGAGTGCTTTGGTAGGTGGTTAGCTTAGTTGGTGCTCCCGCCGACCGTGGAGAGGAGCTGGTGTGCCAACCCGGACTTCGAAGTGCATGAGCGGGACGCCAAAGCCAAGACTTGCTCCTACTCATCGTCGGGCTGCTCAGTGACGTGCATGCTGGAGCCAGGTAAAGTTCTGTGTGAGTGAGGTGCACAAGGGTAACAAGTTCATAGCGCTTCGTGTGTCCAGGGTTATTTCATGGCGCTTAATGAGAGCACTTGGGATCCCACACTTACGAACTAGCAGTGGTGCATTCCCCAGAGGACTCAAGCTGTCTGCACCACGTGTGAGTAGTTTCTCCAGTACAGATATTTCTTTAGATCCCCCTATATGTATTTTTACTTTCCAAGTGTCCCATTTTTGTATTTTAGTTTAGGACAAACTCTCCTAATATGCTGTAACTTTAATTCCTCTGCCAGCCTCTTGTCAGAGGGCTTGCTCGCCACTGCATCCTTGCAGCTGCCTCGGGCTCCGAGGAAGTATTCACCCCCATCGCATCTTTAGTGAGGAAGTATTCACCCCCATCGCATCTTCAGTGGTGCTTTACTCCCGCCCTGTGAACTCTACCACACCGCTTTACTTTTACACAAGGTGGGCGAGCCCAAAAAAAATCAACAGAGAGAGCCGAGCCAATGGCCTGGCTCTAAAATCCTCTGCACGAGCTCAGCCTTGAAAAATATATAGTATGAAAATCATGAAACGCACATCATGTAAAATATAATAG
Source organism: Calotriton arnoldi (assembly GCA_963921515.1). NCBI lineage: Eukaryota > Metazoa > Chordata > Amphibia > Caudata > Salamandridae > Calotriton > Calotriton arnoldi. Next base: position 214,407 of record CAWUFW010007954.1, on the reverse strand, counting down.
CACCACATGTTTTTTTTTGTGTGTTTTTTTTTATATGTGGTCAGTGTTTAATTTGAGCCGGTGGCTGCTGGTGGGGCCCTCCGGCTGTCATTTTTGGGAACCGGCAGGGCTTTAAGTGGGATGAAAAAACAGTGTGTGTGGGGGTCTCTCAAAGGGGCGTGGCTGATGTAATTAAGGGCGTGGCTTAAAAGCATGGAAGCTAAAAATCGGCGCTTAGTATACTGTGCTCTCCAACTGGTATTTTGTAACAAGCCAGTCACTATTGGCTTTGTCAATGGTTGTTAGTTGCCTAAGAAAAAAAGCAACAACCACGGCTTTGTTGTGTATATAATATTGAAAATGCTTCCGTTGAAAAATGATGACAGTAATATAAAATAAATGAGTGTCTTTCAAGTTAAATCAAAAGCAGTGAAGGGTGGTACTGCTGCAAACTTAAGATTTTTTTTCACACTGAAGGTGAGGGCAAAAATGGAGAGCCCATTTAAGCCTAAAGCATGTTTCGACTGGCGTCTGCATCTCTAGCAGTGGACCTGAGACCATAGCAGACTTTCATTAGTAACTCCCCACATGTGAATCCGCAGGTTTTATAGACCGATTAACCAGGTGGCCCTAGACTCTGTAAAATAGAGTGGTCTCTGGCTATTGATGTACTAGTGCAATGCCTTCAACCTAACTGGACTGCTCCGGTAGGCTGGGTGGGGGGAGGGGGGCGTAGGGGGGGGTGTGTGGGAGGGGGGAGGGGTAAAAATGGGCTGGTATTGTCTTCACAAACTGCACTGTTTCCAATATAAGTTTTCTTCGGAACTTCTACAAACAATCCTCCCCTTTCTTCTTGGATTGCCAGTGCTGGTGCTCTACTAAGAGAAAAGTAGGGTATGCCAGTGGATCATGAGCGTTTAGCGTTCCTTACAGAGCCCTTTGACTATACCATTTCCCGCTGAAAGGCAATATTTTTCTCCATGTGTTCCCATACCTGGCGTGTCACGCTGTTTGGTGCTTACTTTCCCTCTATGTTAAAAAACAGTAAATGTTTCAGCACCCAGGCTAATATGCTGCATTGCTGAATACATATAAGGTCCCAAAGGCGAGACCAATGCATTGCAGATGCTTGTTTACATTAGTAGGAACCGATGACAAGGCAAGGGCGATATTACAAATGGAGGTCAGGGCAGGAGCTATGATCTCTAGATGCCCAATAATGAAATGGGCAGGAAAGGGTCCCAACTGGTTGCTAGATTGAATAGAAAGGTCAAGAGGAGTAAGAGTACACAGAGAGCAGGCTGTAGTTCTGCCGACATGTTGAGGATGGTTCAAGATCACAAACCTTTGTGAAGGACGACACACATAGCAAATCTAAGACACATTTTCTACATGGAAAATAAAGAGACAGGGAATAGCAAACTTTGGCTTGGATGAAGGCTCAATGCACTTAACAGCATATGCTAGTTCAAAGGCATTTTTACCTCTATTCCAGCCTCTTATTTTTTTGCTGATTCTGCCCACTTACATCCACCTCTCTCCTCTATGCGTTACTTTTCACATAAACTCTTGCCCAGTCTATTACCCTGTCTTGGTGATTCAGCCCGTTACATTCACCTCACTCTGCATGCTCTCCTGTTAACATTTCTACTTTCCCTTGTCCCCAAACCTCTTACCTTTTCTCTCTGGTTCTGACAAACTCTTACATCCATCTTTCCCCTCATTCTTCCATGCTCTGCTCTTTACCTCTCATCTTTCCACCCAACCTCTCACATTCTCTTGCTGGTTCTGCCCCTCTTACATCCACATCTCACATCCCTGCTCTAGTCTTTGCCTCTCAACTCTCCATCCGGTCTTTATCTTCTCTGCTGGTTATGCCATCCTAAATCCAGCTATGCTATTTCCTTCTCCCCTTTCCTTTTATCTTCTCTTGCTGCTCCTGCCCTGTGACCTACCCTCTCCCCCTCCTCCTTCCCTCTTTTCTCTTGCTGATTCTGTCCTTCTTACTTCAAACTCTACCTACCTGATCTACTCTTCATCTCTCATCTCTCACCAAGCCCTTAAGTTTCGCTTGCTGTTTCTGCACATCTAACATCGCCTTCCCTTCCTCTCTCCCTCTTCATCCAACCTCTTACTTTCTCTTGGTGAATCTTCTCTCTTCCATCCACTTCTTTCTCGCCTCTCTGCTTATATTCTCTTGCTGGTTCTGACTCTCTTATAGCCATGCCTCTTATCCATGCACTACCTTCACTGCTCATCTCTCTCCCAGCCTCATAACGTTTTTCACTGGTTCTGCCCCATTTACATCTTCTCTCCATTTTTATCCTCCTCAACACTTTAATCATTTCTTACTACTTTTAGCCCCTCTTACACCACCTATTTACATTCATGCTCTACTTTTTTTCTCATCCCTTCATCAAATCTTATTTTGTGGATGCTTTCCCTCTTACCAAACTATCCACAGCTTTGTTCCTTTTCTTTTTGGTTATGTCCCTCTTCTATCTCCTCTATGCTTTACGCCTCATCTCTACCCCTACCTCTTACTTTTCTCACTGATTCCACCCTTATACATCCACCCCTCACCATTCCCTCTCTCTTCTCTGTGTAAGGTTTTATGATTGTTCTTCTGCTCTTACAGCTACATGTCCCACCCATGTACTGCCATTCACCTCTCATTTCTTTCTCCTGCCTCCTAACTTTTTTTGCTGGTCTGTCCCTTTTACATCCATCTGTTCTCTTTGATCCCCCTGCCTCTTACCTTGTCCCACTGTTTCTGCCTCTCTTATATCCATGTCTACCTTCCATGCTCTACACTTCACCATATCTCTCCTACCTCTCTCACTGATTCTGCCCCTATTACACTCACCTCTTACCTGCTTTCTGAACACTTCACCTTTCATCTATCCCCAGCCTCTAACCTTCTTTCACTGGCTCTACCTGAGGCTTACACCAGGCTCTCTTAATCTGAACAACAAATACATAACCTACATGGGCCACCATGATGCGTCCATAGATTTTATTTTGCATTGCAATAGTACTTATAAAGTATGACAACACAGGGTGACGCCAACATATAATCAGTAGCTTTGGGAGCAGATTCACTCTGACTAAGCTTTTTACAATTATCCCTGGCCTCCAGCATGTAACTCTACCTTTCTCTAACTCTCTTTCAAACTCTATCTCATTCTCATTCTCTCTCTCTTCACTCTACCTCACACTTATATATGGAGATAACTCTATCTCTATATAGCAACTCGCTCTCCCTTTCTATCATTTCGCACTTGCGCTCTCTCTCACATAAGTAAAACACATTTCCATTAAAATGCCAATAGCTTTAACTCTTAAAAAAATGCCAGACCTACTGCATTGCAAATGCTTGTTTTTTGTTGTGAGCCCTGCAGGATGCTCTGCTTTTCATTCATGCAGGGGCAGGGCTCACTTCTCATCTCAGGCCACTTATAGCATCAGTCTAATCGCTGTTATCATGCAGATGCAGTGATTAGGCAAAGAGAAAGAGTTGCCAGCAAAGGAAAGCCGATGGTATATATATGTAAACGTGTTCATCTGAAAATGTCAGCCGAAACCCAGCCCAGCCTAGCATGTGGCAGCTGAAAGGGATGCAGGCGTCATATTGCCCTTTCAGCCCATATCTGCAGGGCCGAGGAGAGGGGGCCCTGCCTTGGCCTCGCACACTGCACCATGACTGTAAGACCCAAGAGAGGGGGCTGCACACCGGGAACTCATACAATGGCACCTTTTCAAAAGGGTGATGGGCTCATGGGGGGCCCCGTCGTAGTGAGAAGACCGTGGGGCCATGAGCAGCTGCCCACACCGCCCATGCTTAGCCCCAGCCCTGGTTTCACGCTTATAACGAGAAAAGTGAAAGGATATGAATCCATATGAAGAGAGATGTTGGCTAAAAAGGCAGGATTTACTGAAGTTGAACCATGTGAGATGGTTTCTCCGCAGTGGTATGGTATGGTGGAGCATGCATGTTAAGCCAATGACAATATTTCTCTACCTTAATTTCTGGCATCACATTGGGCCACGAACCTGCTGAAGAAATTTGCGTGTAAACCTGCGCGTCATAGGAAGGGGGATCTAAATCTGCGGCACGATGCACGATTTTTTCTGTGAAAAGCTTAGATTTCTCCTAGCTCTAGATTTTAAAAATGTATATGTGCCCTGAATTTAGACATTTTGGAAGTACCTCAGAGATGGGGGGCGGGGAGGAGGGGGATAGCGAGATCTATCTTCACATCAGGATGCAGAAAGTTTGGCTGGTGGAACAATGTATGAATTTGGGATTGATAGTCCAAGCATTTCAATTACAGTGCATTCAAAACCATCAGCATGAAACTGAGTAACATGACTATTCATGTTAACCATTGTTTCTGCTAATTTCTTAGACTTACCACAGAGTTAAAAAAATCTTCAGAAATCTAAAAAATGAATCTACAAATTCCAATATTTTACAAAAGTTTGGTACACTCTATTTATAGGTTTGAACTCATTTCTGCCTTTTGATTCTTGTAACGTCCATCCCACTGGTTTAGTGAGCTAGTTAACAAAAAACCAGTGAATACAGGTTATAATGTGCAGTATAACAAATCTTTACTGTGAGTATATTCATCATCACTGACGCAACACTCAATTCTGAAAACATGTTTTATTGAATGTCATCGAAGCTGTGCCATGAGGTACAATGCACTCTGTGTGGAGGCCACTTCTGCCCTCTGCAGCCTAGGCATGACCTAATAACAGTCTATATTTATTTACAAGATGTGGGGGCATTAATAAACCGCTAGTGCCAGAGGGGGGAATACAGCGGCCTCTGCAAACTGCATTGATTATAAATGGGATGGAGAGTGAGTTATACAGGAAATCGGTTAATAGATGAAAGAAGCTGGAATGGGAACGTGCTCAATCAAAAGTTAATCGGGAAGAAAAGGGGGAACGGCTGAGACGTGTCCCAGTGTTGAATTATTGCGGAGAACCCAGGCGGTTCAACGAGGAAAAGGAGGGAGAGAAAGCCTGGGGCCAGCCGCCCTGAGAATGACAACGAGCTCATTCACAAACGAGGGGACCTGCAGTGACTATGAATGAGTGAAAGCAGCTGCTACATTATTTGTTTACAGTAGTTTTTCACATGTTGCAGGCTGCTGGAATTCGTGGGTTTTCCCAAGTGGACTCCTACCAATGAAATATAAAAAATAATCTGGAAGATGTATTGTAGGATTCAGTCTATTATGTGCTCCAGCAAGGGGCATTTGCATTGAAAAGTGAACTGTTAAAAGTTTTCTTCATCAAATGTAATATTCTATGCAAAGTGTGTTCCTTTGCAACCTATTTATCACATTTAAAATGTAAAATTTTGCTGTGCCAGTTTCACATTAGACATGCTTAGCATCCAGAAAAGCAACTTGAGAGAGTTTTAGGAAATACAAATTGAAACAATTCTATAAGTATATGCGGCAAACTGCAGTTGCACGACCAGTGGAGCTAGTACAGGTCAGAGAATATAAAGTAATAGAAAAGCAGCATAAAAACTGCACTCCAATACAAGGCCAAAGGAAGCATAGAGCAAGACGCTGAAGTCCATGTGCCATATTACATACTGTAGTAGTGAGTTAAATTCTGCAAGACGCATCATTTTTTCTGTGTACATCTTTGCAGTTAGTAAGCTAAAAAAAAAATTGTGTTGTATTGTAATTGCATTTATATAGCGCTTACTACCCCTAACGAGGCGTCAAATCGCTTTTCAGTGAGTAGCATGATACCCCAAAAAGGATTAGTGGTGAATTATTATAGGGAAATATGAAATTAATCTGAGCAGTGGACATGTGAGTTTGTTATTTGGGTTGAAAAGGATAGTGGAGGGATAGAAGAGGGACAGTTTGCATTTATATAGCGCTTGGTAGCCCTGATGAGGCATCAAAACACTTTTTGAACAGTAGCATGCTCTTCGGAACTCAAACAGGATTAGTCATGAATTAGTATAGGGAAATATGAAATTAATTTGAGTGGTGGACATGTAAGTCTGTTAGTTGTATTGAAAAGGATAGTGGAGGGATAGAAGAGGGAAGGGTCTAGAAAGAGTTTATTTGGAGAACATAGCAGCAGGAGCAGGTTTGGGCTGAGTGGGGGGGGAGTCCGAGGGAAGGCTTGTTTGGGAGATCTGAATAGTAAAAGAAGTTGAGAAGATGCAAGGGAGGGGAAGAGGAGTGAAGAGTCTAGAAAGGCTTATTTTGGGGATCATGGTAGGGGTAGAGTAGGGAAGAGTCTAGAAAGGGTGATGCAGCTGCTGGGAGGATTTTGGGAATAATCTGTTGCACTGCTGTCAATGTGTTGATGCAAGAATATCCTGAACATTACAGAGACCTAGGGGCAGATGATTTTGCCACAGGGCAGCACAGCAAGTAACCTTGCTGTGCTGCCTTGCGTCAAAGGGAAAGGGCAGGAATATGCTGTATCTATGGGATATGACGCATTCCAGTCCTTTCCCCCTGTGCTGGTGCCATATCGGCAGCCTAGCGCCAATGCACACCCGGTGCAAGGGTGTCCACGTTGCATGCAGGATTATTTTTGTGCAGGAAGGGGAAGCTTCCATTCACAAAAACAATTCTGGGAGGCTTTTTACTCTTTTTATGTGCCCTTTAGAAACGGCACACATAGAAAGAGGACAAAACGAGGAGAAATAGTGATATTCCTCCTTGTTGCGCCTCCCCTGGGGAGGCGTAATTGGTGCATCCCCACGTTTGCAAGGTCTTGTAAATCAGGGGATGTATCAAAATCCATGTGTGTTGTGTGGAAACACCCACTACAAAGCCCAAGGCACGCCTCCCTAGCACAGAGTAAGGCAATGCAGCGATTTGCGCTGTGTTGCCTCACTTCATATTTATGAGGCCATTCAAAGCCATGCAAAGTGACTTTGCGTGGCTTCATAAATATGATTTAGTGGTTTGCACTGCCGTTGCATCACAAAAAGTGATGCAACAGCGGCTCAAGGTCTTATAAATATGGGCCAAGGCTTTATAGATCGGGAGCACTGCCCTTGTCTGTGCTCCACCACATGATTAACTTGGTGCGCTTGGTGCAGATTAGGTCAGTGCACTCTGTGACATTGAATGCACTGCCCACAGTAAAGCCACAAACCTGTGCCCACACATTGGAGCAGAGTATTAAAGAAGGGAAGACTGGCTGATTAAAACCACCAGTCCACCTTACAGTGTGCTCACAGTAACAAGCTTACAATTCAAAGAGTTAAAGAGATCTCTTTACAGGGGGATGCAGTGAGAGATTGCACCCACCTGCAGGGGGGTGTCTGAGAGGTCCATGAGATCTTATCTACCTGCTCGTGAGGGGTGCCCTCATGGGGTGCACTGACTGTTTGCCATCTCTGTGTGGTAGACCGTCAGTGCACCTTCTGATAGCCTCTGCTCCCACGTCTGTCATAAGGCATGAGAGCATAGACAAAGTGTTGTCTCATGTGCCTGGGGCCATGGCACAATGCAAATGCTTAAATGCCTCCCTGATATCACGCCAGCACTACATGTATGCTGGCATGATTAGTATTACAAAAGGATCCAGTCACGCATCTGATCCCCTTCTGTAATACCAAAGTGCCTCAGAGGTGCTGGAAGCAGGCTCTCTCATTGCACTCCCACAATGGGCAATCCCCTATTCAGTGTGATGAAAAGCATTGTCAGTGAGTTCTTTATTTCTCTGATGGGTGACGAGAAAAGCCTGAGGTATTCACACAAAGCCTTGGAAATTGTGGACCCCTATACACACAGATGAACAGTGCCAGCAGACTTTCTTTTGTGTCCTCAGTGGAATACAGCACTTACTAAATTCTCATGTGGAGTCTTTCAGACTTTTGTGGGACACTGTCCACCCTTGTGTCCCATTCCAATTCCTCCTAAAAAAGAGAGAGCAATAACATAAAACATCATAAGGTAGGTGACTTCTTTAACCACTACATGCAACTTATCCAATGAACCAGATGCTGACTACAGGCGCAGCACATCTTTCTAAAGGTACACAATGATATTTGCTCCATCATGTCCATCAGTCAAAGAACAAGACTTGTCCCTAGATAGCATGTTGGGTAATTTCAACAAATCCTAATACTAGGTAACATCTCTGTGATGCCAGCCCTAATGTGGCAAGCACATCCCTTCAGAATCTCAGAGAACACAATGGGCCCCATTCATTAAGCTTGGCTCCTAAATGTGCTATCTTTAAAATACACCCTGCAATTGAGGAGGGAAGGTTTCAGGACAGCCTGACTCACAATCAGGATTTTCAGTCAGGAGGAGAGAAGTTCAACAAGTGCAGATTGTGTACTCACAGTCTCAGCCTGAACCTCCGTCCACAACAAAGACTCAAGCACATACCCACTGCTCTGCTATCCCTTGGCTAGTAGAAGACATGTGAGTGCATTAACAAGAGCAAACTAATATAAGAGAGATTCTACTAATGCACCCATGTGAGTCGTAGGAGCTCATTGCCATTTGTGATGCTCCCCTCATGCATTTTGTTAGCAGTGTAGTATGAGGTTTGCAGTGCAGAAGTGCAGACAGTGGATATTATTTGTCACTCCCTAATGCTGTGCCTGCTTCTGCGGCAGCTCTGCACTAGATCAGGAGTACCGTAAAGGAATCTCAGGATTGTCAGGGCAGATGGCAGTGTGCATTTCTGTGTATGAGGGGAGCACAGGAATCTGCACTTACCACACTTCCTGGCACGTCCTTCGGTGTTAATTCTGCCCTGGTGGCAGATGTCTGTGCCAAATCAAATTAAGCACACTCCTTCCATTTGCACTTGCACAAATTATCTGTAGAATTAACACTTACAAGCGATGCTCTTTTCCACCGATCTGCACTAGGACAGGTTGAGAAAAAAGTTCATAAAATGGGCCTAAGAATTTTAAATACCACAATGGTATATTAAAATGGTGAGTATAATCGAGCCAAGGTGTTATTCTAGAGCAAACAATCAGGAGCTAAGACTTCTTGGTGGACCGAGCGGTTTATCTGAGGTTTCAGTGGTGACATGAGGTAAAGACATGGAAAGGTCACCCAACAGGAGATTTGTGGAATAAGTGACATAACACAGGAAAGCTGGGGAATGGCTCAAGGAATGAGGTTTGTGGTAGAAGGAAAGACAGACCTCGGGAATCATAAGAGTCCGTAATGTTACAACAGGCAGAAGAATGGGCAGACTAGACCAGCCTGACAATCCATGCCTTCTGTTAATGTCCATGCACCTTTAATGAGGATTACATGGAAGAATACACATGTGTGCTCTTATCCAGTCACCTCCACTAACTATATGTAAAATAATCACGATCAGTGAGGTTTATTACTTATGGGGTAGTGTTCTTTCTAAGCCCTCAAAACACATCTATCACATAAAGAAAGACACCTGTCTGAGTTATATTAATTCAAATTAAATACATAAACTTTGTAAGTGGATAATTCACCCTTGCACACTGGCACATCATTGATGCTAAAATGGGCTCTATTAATAATGTGAAACTTCATAAGCGGTCAAGCACACTGGTACTTCCTTTAATATTAATATTTGTTTTATCTGAACAACAAAATAACCTTTACCAATGAGAGCTGATGATTCAATATCAGTAGGGAAGATTACATATTGTGGTGCATTATTTTTATCGCTTATAAAACAAAGTACCATTCATTTGCTGATCATTCCTAGTCCATGGGGGTAGAGAAGCTAGCATGTTAATTGTGTTTTCAGGCTTAACCACATTACATTAATGACTTCAACTGGCCATAGTATATGTCCCTGGATGCTTGTTATCTTTGAAGTTAGCTGTCAGCATTATTACATATTCCTGGAAATGTGGTCAATCTGGAATTATAAGCAACTTGGGACAAAACCATTTCAAAGGCACTGCTGTGCGTATTCAAATAGGACTGAGAATAAAAAATGGAATGACCCGTGTAAAAACATGGGGGCATATTAGCAAGACCGGCGATAAAATTATCGCCGTTTTAGCGGCAGGAAAGTTCCGCTAAAACGGCGATAATGGGCCTGCTAATATGCGTTATAGAATTCCAATAGAAGCCCAGGTTAGATGTGCAGGACATCTAACCTGGGCTTCTATTGGAATTCCATAAGCATTATTAGCAAGCCCATTATCGCCGTTTTAGCGGCAGTTTCCTGCCGCTAAAACGGCGATAATTTTATCGCCGGTCTTGCTAATATGCCCCATGGATTTCTGAAATAATAATTACAAAACTAAAGACTCAAACATGAAGACTGCAATGAAAAACCACGCATAACGATCTAGCTACAATTATTTTAAGCCAGTAAATTTCACAGTCCAGTCGATCTCACTTCTGTTCCTAAGCTGTTTTATTATGACGCATACAGCTCACATTCTGTGTTTGAAATGGTTTTGTAGCGCTGTTGCCTCGCTGTGGTGTGAATTGCTTGGTATGATATTGATAAATGCATTGACATAAAATAATATCCCTGGTCCTGTTGGATATTTTGACGGTGATTTGAAACCATCTAGCATTTGGGGGAATATGTACAAGGAAGTGGCGGAGCGCGGCGTTAGCCTCCTTGGCTTACCGCCGCGCTCCGCCACTTCTGAAACGCAAGGCTGCACCATATTTACAAGAATGTGGTGCAGCCTTGCGTTTCCCCCTGTGATGACACTGTTTAGCAAATTTGACACTAAGTTTAGCAAATTAGCGCCAACGCAGGCACCCTTGCACCATAGTGCAAGGGTGTATGCATGCAGGGGAGGGTTGTTTATGTGTAGGAAGGTGTCCCTTCCTACACACAGGAGGAGCGGGGGGGTGGTTAATAATAAAAAAAACACTTACCTGAAGCTGCTGGCCGGATCGCGCCTTGCGCCTAAATGTTCTGCTGCTTCCTGGTTCCAGCAGACACTGGGACAATCCATCATTGATGATGATGATGGTGCATCTGATGGTTTCCTTGAAGATGATGGTGATGCCTCTGCCTTGTTTCTTGAAGCGGTCATAGTGTATCATCTTGTAGCCTTCGGGAGTGGCAGTGGTGATGTTGGGGTTCGAGGAGGGGTTGAGCCACGTTTCGATGATAAAGGCAACGTTCATGGAGAGGGCGCGGGCGTTGAACAGGATACAATGGAGCGGTGGCGAGGTGTTCTTGGTCTTATGGGCAGCAGTGGTGCGGGAACTTTGGTGGGTTGTGTCGCATGAGAAGTGGCCGTGTCAGCTGGTGAAGGGTCCTTTGGTGGATCATGGGGAGGAGGAGACACAGATGTTTTTGGCATTCGGGGTCCAGGTCCAGGAGTTCCTTGCCTGTGTTGCATGAGGCGGCAGCAGTCAGGGGTCCTGGTGTTGGGTGTTGTCCAACCGGCGGTGTGTTAGCGGCACGCCTGTTGCAAACGTCTGCTGCGTGGTCGTGAGGCGGACTCCATAATTGTCCTGGTAGGAGGTCCTAGTGCAGGCAGCACAGGGCCAGGGGCGGCAGGCAGCTTAGGGATGGGGCAGCAGGCAGCACAGGGGCAGCATGCAGCGCAGGGACTGCAGGCAGCTCAGGGCAGGACAGCAGGCAGCACAGGGGCAGCAGGCAGTGCAGGGACGGGGCAGCAGGCAGCCCAGGAACAGGGGCAGCAGGCAGTGCAGGGACTGCAGGCAGCACAGGGACAGGTGCAGCAGGCAGCGCAGGGACAGGTGCAGCAGGCAGCGCAGGGACAGCAGGCAGCGCAGGGACGGGGGCAGCAGGCAGCTCAGGAACAGCAGGCAGCACAGGGACAGGAGGCATTGCAGGGACTGGGGCAGCAGGCAGCGCAGGGACAGCAGGCAGCGCAGGGACAGTGGCAGTAGGCAGCACAGGGACAGCAGGCAGCGCAGGGACAGTGGCAGTAGGCAGCACAGGGACAGCAGTATGTGCAGGGACAGGGACAACAGGCAGCGCAGGGACAGCAGGCAGTGCAGGGACAAGGGCAGGGGTGTACTGTACCTTAAGCTTGTGATCAAGCAGAAGAGAGTTGGCCCAGCCCAGTCTCCTCCAGGCTCTGAGAGGCACGGATGGGCCCGCCCTTGGTCCGGGTGCCACCCATGCATGGTCCTGGTGCTGGCTCCCATGTGGAGCAGGGGGCCGAGAAGCAACCATCTCAGGTGCGGGCTGTAGGGAGGTACGGCAGACACTGGAGTTCCTTTTTCTGGAATTAAGATGAGGGGTCTACCCATCTTTCACAGATTCTTTTCTTACAGTAATATCAGGCCACACTTCCTTTCTTGAATGTATTTATAAGGCAGTCTTCTGAATTCTTCGGGGATGGGGCACAATCTTTAAGCTCTCTGCCTTCCCATCTGCTATTTTGTTCTTATGTAATTATTGCTGCAAATATCTTTCCACTACACTGGTATATGCCTTAACTTCTCTGGCATCAGTACTAGTCATCAGTACCAGTCCAACATGAAAGAGACTGACTGCCAAAATCGCCAGTGACATTGGTTTGTCGGTGGCTCTCATTGAATCCATTGAAACCAATACTGATTATTTTTAAACATTGGTACTGTAAGGGTCATTTCTAGGGTTTAAGGGTGGGTAGTGGTAAAGGGAGATAAGGGCAATTGCATGGTTTAGGAATGGGTAGTGTTAAATGGAGGTAAGCATAACTAGGATTTAGGGTTGGGTAGTGGTAAAGGAAGGCTAGGACTAAACTAAAAAAAGAGGTTTGAGATTATTCACAAAACAAGCAAATAATTTAATTAAATATTACATTGAATGTTTGGGTGTGGGTACAGATAAAGTGAGGTATGGTGAGTAATTTTAGGGGTAAGTAGTGGTAAAAGGAAGGTTAGAAATAATTTTAAAAAGGGAGGTTTTGGGGAGTTCCCCAAAAAAGAAAACAATAAATGTAATTAAATTAAATGGAGGGGTTTTACTTACTTTAAATACACTTAACATGTGTGGTGCTTGGTAAAAGGCATGTGTGGTAGAGGAAAGGCATGCGTGGTAAAGGCATTTGTTGTAATCTCATATAATTGCTTAGAACACTTGTGCTACCTTAATTTCTGACCACTTAAATTAGATCAGTCATATTCACTTATATATTTGTCTTCTGCTCCAAACAAGCTGTTGGCAAAATTGAATAATAAGCAAGAAACTGGTAGTATCTCAAAATAAACTCATAAAGAGTGACCAATATTTTTCGTCATCTCATGTGCCCACCCATGCAGTCGTCAGCCACAATCCTGCACCTCCCCAGTTGTCCCCCAACATATGAAAACCCAGTACACTAGTTGGAGCTACTCAGCCAATATGTTAAAGGATAACATCTCAAACATATTTTTTTCTTTCAGCCTTTTACCTTTTACCCCCACACACAAACTCACACGCACACACACATGCACATAAACACACTCGTGAATACTTTCCATCTCGATTCACCCTTCTTACGCCCTTGAAATCCTCCCTAACTCCCTAATTTCCTTTCTTACTGCCTTCCTCACCCCAAACAAATATCACCAAAGCAAACAAACACTATTCTTGGAGAACATTATTTCTTTGCCCACAGCCACCACCCCACACCATCGTAGGCACAAGCTAATGACAGTTATGCCCTTAAGGATGCATCACCATATAGCACAGAATAAGGATGCTTGACCCATATTAGGAGTCAATCACCTTCATGTGGCCTCCTATGTATGCAAAAAGCCAACAATTTAGGCCGATGACAACCAGTTTTGCAAGGTTTTTTTCCTACTTCTCTGCTTTAGAGAGTTAGGAAAGCCCTGTCGAAGAATTTCCTTGCATGGATCGAACTAAACTCAATCATTATTATACTTGTGACATTATCATATTATGTTGTTTTATTTATCATAAATATTTTAAAAATTTGTTGTAATAAATTTGCCGTTTTGTCCAGTTGCAATCATTGTGCGTAATAAGGCTTTATTATATGTTCGGAAAATTCTTACATGCAATACAGTATGAACTATCCTCCCAAATGATGTTCTCCAGTCACTCCTAGACATCATTGATTCATATGTATTTCCCCTATGTTCTCTGACACTCTTCCTCCCTTCCCCTAGAGTTCATAACAACTATTTCCAATGTAACTAACTTTCCTGACTCTTCTATACAGTCCTCACTTTTAAACTTCATTGTTGAGTTCCAGATTATTAAGTTTATGATAAAACCTTACTTACTTCATGAGTCGTACTTTATCCGGCCATTTGGACAGAGAAAGGCACATTAACTCTATTAGTCAGTGGACATTGGACAGTAGTGTGTGGGAACCCTGTTGAGTCACTCATGCCAATTTCTGCAAGATGAGGGTCTAATATGAAGTTGACCCACAGAGAAATAAACAAGAGTATACATCACTGAAAATTTAACACACACCTTTTCATAGTCATGTTGGATTTAACCCTGTGCATTAAGAAGAACTCACTTTGAGAGCTATATGCACCAGAAACCTGGATATTGTGCAGAAACGTAGGTCCATAAACTCAGCATAACTACAATTGTCTATAAAAGATAAACGGTTGTAAAAGAGTGAACTAAGCAGACGTACTAGGATTCCAAAGGTGAAGATGAGACTAAAGACCGCTAGGTTCACGAGGGGGTAGAATAGTGCTAAGATATTATCAGATTTGGCCCCATCAATTGATCCCTAGGGAAGCGGTATGAGTTTAATTAAAACAAATTTAGATCAAAACCCATGACTTCAGTTTAGGGGCAGGTCCGTGAAACCAAAACTTTCTGAGAAACAGTCTTTAAAAAGGAGCATCTGATTGGCTAAAGTCTATGCCAGTGGATTGCAAAAGATTGGCAATAGATTGTTCAAGTAAAGCATTCAAAATCCAAGATATGTTTTAATAGGGAAAGATCTATGAGTAAAGAATGAAACATGAAGGGCTATTGGGAAGCAGCTAAGGGCAGACACCTTACATCGAAAGTGGAAATATCTGCCTGAAATCTAAGCACAAGGCTATGATAGCAGGAACTGGCAATTTGGCACCAAAATTAATAGGTGAAACAGAGACATACACATGAAAAATATCTGTGAAAATCTTTGGACTCATTTAAGGTTTGGTGGAAATAGGACATCAGACAAAAACAGACTAATGACCTGATCCATCAAACCCATGCTTCTTCTATCTCATTTAAAGGTGAGAAAACTGCATGATTAAAGATGGCAGACCTTCACATGGCTCAGTCATCTAAACATTTAGCCAGTGTGCTGCTCAAGCCATTTGGCAGATTTCCCTGCCAAAGCATTTTTACTAAATGTTAGGGAAGGAAAATATTTCAATATTAAGGCAAGCAATGGAGCTGATCCCAGAGCAGTTTGTATAATGTAAATTGTAAGGAAGATGTCTTTGGCTTTAAGCAAGCTAGCTGCAACTTAGGGTTGCTCCTCTCTTGAAGCCAAACTCCAAGAAAATTGTACAATGCGGCCCTCATAACCGATTGCCATTCAAATGTCATAGCCCTGTTTTTCAAATGTTCCTTTATAAGGTAAGATAACTGCTTTTATCCATACATATTAACATCTTATTAGTTGTGCAATAAGGATAAAGTGAAGACAGCAGATGTTGTAGCCCTGTGCTGGTTCTATCCACCAGGACAGTGTCATCTGCGTATTGGAGGAATGATGCTATGGATACTCCAAATTTTGGATGACTTGTACAAGCATCGGTTAGAGCTTTTCCCAAGCAAGCCACATAGAGGTTAAAAAGCAGCAGTGGAAACACAAAGAACCCTTCTTCAATACCTTACAGGTATACATTTGGGGGAGAGCATTGTAGTTTCACGTATTTAAATCTTTACCCATGCTCTAAAAATGTCACAGATAACTCTCAGCAGCATTCAACCAAGTTCCCATAATTTCAGCGCAGTCCTTAGCACTGCCCTGAAAATGCAGTCAAAGACCATTTTCAAGTCAATAAATCTGTCATATTGTAACTGACCACATTGTACTCTCTTCACATTTCATGCTCTTATTGATTACCATTAATAATGCAATCATGATATTTACAGTACTGCCTTTAGCCCAAAAGCCTGTTTGTTAATCGGACAAAAGTTAATTTTCCAACACCCATCTGCTCAAGTTTCCAATAGCAGCTTATCACAGTCCTTTCTGTCAATGTCTAAAAGAGCTATTATACTGTAGTTGCTGGGATTATTAGTATAACCTTTCTTGTTTAAAGGATGTAAAATCAAATCTTTACAGGAGTTTGGTATTAAACCATTTTGAAAGCCACTTTAAAAAAAAAAAGAAAATAGGTATTCCAATCATTCAAGTCTTGCTTAAGTAAAGCTGTTGAGAGGAGATTAGAGTGCAGGGCTCCATCAGGTCTATACGTGTTTATCTCCTTAATTATGGTGCCTAACTTAATAAGGGGATTAGCTTCAAGACGGAAGCCTTTATGGATGCTAAAGGACCAGTTAACTAGCCACCTAGCCGCCTAAAGGAAATTAATCTAATATAATCAGTCTTTAAGATTCACTGAGCATTCTTTACTAAAGATTTTAAGGGAATGAAGTCATTGATGAAATCACACAACTCCTTATATTCACTGGCTTTACATATTTCAAACTTTTTTAGTCATGGGGATTTAAGATAATCTCTTTTAGCCTTCCAAATAGAGCGCTTGCAAGCTTTTCGTAATGCTCTAACATCATTGGCAAAAAGATATTTTGATGATTACATGCCGGTCCACAAGCTCTTTTCAGTTCTCTTTTCTTTATCGTTAACCCTGTGGAATACCGGATCACCCTTAGGTCTGTGAACACCTCTAATGAACTTACCAGTGACAGCAAAAATAAAGTCTCCAATCTACCTCCCCCTCTTTCTCCTGCACGTGCCTCCTACAGCCCAAACATTCAAAGACTGCCACATTCCACCCACCCTTTATCTCCAACCACCCTGCACCCTTTGAGACTTGGACGCCAATGTGTCTTATTTCACCCCCCACGCATATGCTCCCCCCTTACCTACCTACCTCCCCACCCCCATCCCCCTCACTCTTTCCTTCTCCCACTCTCCCCTGCAACCGCCCCTCCCCCGTATATCCGGCCCTTCCCTCCCCCCTATACCCTATTCCCCCTGGCACGTACAACACCCTATCCCCCATTTCCCTACCCCCCGGTACTGCCTATGCAACTTTAGAGCAGGGTGACTCCCCTCCCTCATGCTACAAGCCGACACATAGCAGAGGTGCCCCCCTCCGTCACCTGCCATAACCCCTAAAGGCTTGCACACCCCACACACAGCCCCCCTACACCTAGGGACTGGCATGGCCCGAGCATGAAGTAGGAAACCAAAATCCGCAGGGTTCCTTATGCTACCATTGATCTTTCAAGCCTCCCCCGCCCTTCTTACCCATGCCTGGACAAAATACGATCACCAGCTGAAACGCTGAAATAGACATGTCTCCCATGACGCAGCCCTCTCCCCCCTCCACTATTCCCCTCCCCACCCTCTTACCCTTTGGATATTTCTTTCAGCTTCCAAGAGGCACACACCATGCAAGTTCTCGTTGCACCATCTAATCTGGCAATTGTATTCGTGTGGCCGATGCTGTTGTCTTCAAGATGTTCTCTTTTAAAAATTGCTAATAATGAATTGCAACACAAAAAAAAGTAAAGTCTCCAGTAATTGGCCCCAGATCATTTCCCAGACATCTCTTACTGAAATATCAACTTCCTGCGATGGACTGGTAAGCATTATACTACGCACTGCAGATCTCTACCATTCAATTAAACTTTTCCTGGTATTCAGCAAAACCAAGCAGGCTTTAGCTGATGGAAGCTGCAAAATTGCCATTTTGGTACACTGGTGTTTTTTTTTTCCCCAAGCTTTAGAATGAACAAATCAGGGAAAATGATCACTCTCAATCCTGTTTGAAATAGTAAAATCCTCAATGAAAGAAAAACGTTTTAGGAAAACAAGGAATTCATCTAAAACTTTCGCACTTGAGATTGAAATTCAAGTGAGTTGATGGGGTCACCCGCAATCCTCCCATTTGTATTTGTTTATTTATTTATTTGATGAGTTTATTATAGCGCTGGCTAGACCCGAAGGTATCAGAGCGCTTTACATAAGGAAACAGCGTGTTACAAGTTACTATAGTTTCACATTAATTACAGCAAGATAGCATATTCAAGACAGGAGTTAATAAAGGACACGAAAATCAGGACCCAAAAAGACCAAGGAGAACTAGAGTCCACATGAAGGAGACAAGAGCGGAGAAAACGATGAGACAAATGTCCGAAGTCCGGCTGGGTAGGTGACGGCCATAGCGGTGTGCCAGTGCCAATATCCCCTATAGCTGTCGGTGTAGCACCACCGGGAATCGGCTAAGTGGATTCGGGCTCCGCCGGATTAGAGTGAAGATCAGGAAGTGACCGAATGGTTTAGAGTCCATAGACGGGCGAGAGGAGATGGCGAGGAAGGCAGGATCGGCAAGGGAATGTATCTTGGCTGCCATCTTATAGTCAGGCAAGTTGAGTCTGTTAAACTCCATGACTCTGCAGCTGGTCTTGCCTCAAGTTCAGTGGTTAGATAACTCAGCTATACCAATTATCCTGGTAGAGCATCGGGACCCCCATTATCTGATGGAACAACATCCCTCACCGGTGGGAGTACCTTGGGGGGCGCCAATTTTGGGCCAGGCTCAGAGTTCCGATTTAATAAGTAGTTGCCGAGTTAATATAGGGGGTTAAATTAGGCGCCATAAGGTTCACAGAGCCACAATGGCATTGTATGTGGCATTTTTTTTTTCACTTCCCCACTCAAATCGGCAAAGAGGCAACCAGGAGGAAAGCGGCGGGCAGTGTGGTGGCGAGGCCAGGCCAATATCGGAAGAACCGGCAGCAGCTAAAAATGGGGGGGGGGAGCCCCACACAGCCAGACAGGGGGGCCAGGGATTCGCCATTTTAGGCCCACTCAGCGACGCCATTTGGGAAGGGGACGAAGCGAGGTGCGCTTACCCCTGGGAGGATCCGTTCATCAGGAGATCGGCATGTCAAGTGGTGCAGGCAGCACCGAGCCATCGGAGTCGGATGAGGCACTGCACGACCAAGCACACTCGGAACGCTCGATCCTGGAGGTGGTCGGCGCGGGATGTGCGGAGAGGCACATCGAACTTCCGGCGATCATCGAGCAAGTGAACAAAGCGTAGACTCGTCTGCGGCGGCAGAGATGTTGCACGCCCTGCACACCTCGAGTGCACGGTTCGGGAGACGAGCGGCGAGGAGCGGAGGCAGAATAGGCGAAGGCACGCCTGGACTCCTAAAGATCGATTCCAGTGGGTGAGTTATGCTAAAATTGGCGATCCAGTATAGTAGGGTATGTGATGCCAGTTGGTAGAGAGGCGGATGGTAGGGCCAGCAGAGGGATTTCAGCCGCGAAGGCAATCCCCAGCCCGGGAGGTCCGGGAGCTCCGGCAAAGAGCTCCTACTTGGCGGACATCTTGCATCTTGCATTTTTAGTTACTAAGCTTAAAATATGAAGGATGTTTGGCACATTTTCGTCTTTGCAGTGGGATGATGAACCAGAGGAAACTTTCAAAGACACCTTTTTCTATGATTCTTAATGCCATATAAATGAGTAAATATCAAAGTATGATTAGAGTCACTTGTCAATGTAAATGGGATGTTTTCGTAACCAATTTTTTATTGAGTGAGCACATTCTTAATTTCTTGGAGGCACTATGATTTAAGACTATGCAAAGTTTTAATATAAGTTTTCACTAATCAAAAGAAAAATACTTTGATTCATGCTTTCCATGTAATCATAATTGCCAAAATAATTGAGCAAGTAATCATAGCTAGCTCAACAGACAGACAGTACGTTTTTGTACATAGATTGATATTCCTCCAGAGGCTCTGTCTCTACTAGCTCTGGCTGATGAAGGGTGACATACCCTGAAACCGGTCCCAGGATGCTTGTTTCCGGTCCAGGGAGGACCTGGCTTGGCAGTTCGGTCTGGACTGTTCCCATGAGGCACAGGGTCAAGACTGATTTGCATATGGCTGGGTCCAAACTGGGGTGGCGTAGTGGGCAAAAGAACAATGGATTTAACCCAGATCTTTTGACTGGGGGTGTCATAAGGTTTCTGCACATACACAGAGCTATGCACAGGAAAATGGGACCCCGGTATATAGTGGTTTGCCACCATATACCGTAGCACCCAAAAACCCCAACCCAACTAGCTTAGCATCCCATTAGCACCCAAGTACTAATGTTTGGACAACCCAGAACACGGTATCTTTATCTCAGGACTCGCAGAAGCAAGAACACTCTTTCGTCACTCACTCGTACTTGTCCACAAGGTGCGTAGGAAGAGACACTGGATAGGTTAAAATGTTTATTCCAACTTACGTGCTCTAATGTACAGTACACGTGTCAGCACTAATAGCATAATGCATATGACTAATATAAGCAGCATGGTTACAATTCCATAGAATACAAACGGGAAAGCATCTCATAACTCAGTGGATAAATGTCTAAATAACATTACCACCCTCCCCTTGCAGTAAGATAGTTTATTATAATAATAGAAGACCTCTGGGCTTTGACTAGCGAACCCCCATACCTCAGTCTCTAGATGCAGAATTACATCAGCAGGACATCATAGCTCTTCTCACTGAAAGGGATTTCTCCAAAATGTGTTAAGCGCTAGGAAAACGCAGTATTAAAAGCACACAAAATTCCTCATGGCAATTGCACCTAATGTTATGTCTGGGTGCGCGAGACTGACCATATCAGGAAGAACCAAAATACAGTGTTATGCGACCTTGTACATGTTTGTGCAGACTGAGCCCAAAAAGGTGAACAACAGAAAATGCAGACAGTGCAAAAGAACTTGGCACGAGCAAAGGGCGAGGGGGGCCCGGCTCAGTGTAACGTGCGCAAAGAAAAGCAGCATGGCAGCCAGGCCTAGGCCAACATAACAAGGCAGGTAACAATCCACAAGACACCCTCCCCTGGTCAGTCCAGCGGCCAGGACAGAGGCCCATCAGAGGAAAAACACAGCCGTTGGAGCACAGGGAGCGCCCAAACGGCGAAGGGCAGGTCAATCCATGAAAGTGTAAGTGCAGAGAAAAGCCATACCCTCCAGGAGTTCATCATTGGAATCGTCAAAAAACATAGCAGCCATCCAATCCATGAGATCAAAAGAGCAGGAATGCTCCTCAACTAAGGGAGCATCCAGAAGCAATGCGGGACAGCTTGCGTGATAATTGAAACAGCTTCGTTGTAGGAGATCCTGGGCAGCCGCCCAGATATCCCATTGCGCCAAAATCCCCAGTGCAGCCGCACGCACCATACAGCCAGCAACGGAACAGTCCTGCTCATGGGCCTCTAAGGGACCCATCAACTGAACAAAATCCGGAACAGACAATGACGAATTGGAGAGGCAATAATCCAGAGTCCAGGTGAAAGGACAGCGGACACGAGTCATCACAGGTTGCACGCAAGTGAAATACGCAAAGCGAAATGAAAGAGTATATGACACACTCAGTGTCGCCAATGGCAAGACACCAAAACCAGCCAAAAGGCGCTCACGAAGCAGCTGGAGGCGTTCTGGATCGAGCAGGTCCCATCGGGGAGCAGCCATTGCGCAGAAAGCAAATTAAGAGCAAAACACCAGCCGCTAAAGCGAGGATCAATGGGAAACCGCCAAAGACACTGGAAAAAATAGAATGTATGAAAGCCGGGATGGCACCAAAAATAGTTTGGAAGGAGGACACCAAGCCCGACCCAACGACCTTAAAAAAGTGTACTAGGCCTTCAGTGTTAGATGCGTTAAAAATACGATGTATTAACTCCCCAAAATGTTGGGGGAGATTAGTGTTTAAAAGGGCCTGTATTTCACTGTGGGTACTCGCCACCTGGAGAATGAATGTCTCCCGGGCGGACGTGAGCATAACTTCCTCGTTTAATAATAGTGCCTTTATTCTGCTCAGTCTATTGAAATCTGCTTCCATGGTAGGGATGGAAGGCCAAATAGAGATATCAACCTTGCCATGAGGGGGAGGATAAAGCACATTTTTGCAGCAGACAACCCTGTGCGAAACTGTTACAATGTAAGGAATGCCAGCCTGCAGGCCACAACAGTTTTCGTTATTTAAAAGTAAATAACTACCATTGGAAAGGAGAGTGAAAGTAGGAGAAATAACAGGAGCAGGAATACCTTTCAGCACACAAGCAAGATTAGGAGCGGAAACGCTACATGAGCCATGCAATTTAATGTGTTTACAAATAAGCGAATGACCCATAGTCGAGTCGCAGTACTCCCCGTGAGAAAGACTTCCTTGCCGTCCCGAAGGCATTTATACATGAAAGGCAAGGACCAGAGTTCATGCAGGAAAGCACTGCCCAAGGGCCGGTAACGGCCCACAGGATAATGTTTCATGCACGAGTCAAATTCAAACAAGGAAAAAGGTAAAGCTATAACCCCATGGACTAGCCATACAGCAGAATCGAGTTCTGCAACAGAGAACGGCAAAGGATCCATCTTTTCGATATGTAATAGAGTGTAAGTTGCATCTTTCATGGACATAAATTGCTGTTTGTCAGTTAAGTTAAAAGGTAGAAACAAGGCAGAGGTGTTCAAAAATGCCAAGGAACTTTACCTAACTTGAGCGTTTGTAAAGTCCATGCAAACTGCATAACCGAACGCAATTGATTCTGACCATGATATAACACAAAAACATCATCTTGTACAATATCAACAACAGAGGACACAATATTCTCCAAAGTATAAATGCGAGAAGACAGGGTATTAATACTATTGTCAACAACAGCAAGCACCTTTTCCAAATTTGCTTGATCTATTTCCCGAAGACGGGAAGCAGCTTCCATTTGTGATAGCTTCCAGAGTTCATTATATGTTTCATAAATGAATCTTTTAGGTCGGGGACCACGAGGTCCCAAAACAAAGTCGGACAGATCAATATTGCCTGAAAGGAGGGACAAAATGTTGTTTAACAGAATCAAGGGACGAATGTTGCAGCCATTGTTTGCATAATTTACCAACAGAATATGTAGTGACAGTACGGGAATCAGTAAATCTCGGATCAGGCCTATCCTGTGTGTAATTAGCTCCTGAGTCGTGAAAACGCATTTGACATGCATTTGATGATGTAGGCCATACCAACCAGGGTGACTGAACTAGCTCAGAAACATTATACGAATTATTTTGTAACAGAGCCTGCAGGGACACGAGGGACATATTGAATCGTGAGCTTTCATTGGGAAAACTCGACAGGGATGGTATTGATGGAGTATTCAATTGTTTAGTGGTTGCTAAGCCCCAACATGTAGTCTGATAGATGGAGACATTGAGGAACATAATTTGTGTAGGGATGAGGCAAGCACGGTGTAATGCCTCGGTTCCCTGTACCTGCCATGGCTTGGAGCCCCAAATAGATTTTAAATCCACTGTATTATCCCAGTACTCATAACCACCCACAGCTAGGGCACTTAGAAAGGAACCTGAATAAAGCAATTTGGTGTGTGTTAACATAATTTTCTGAGTTGATGTGTTATTTAGTCTAAAATAATAGGATGCAGGGTTCGACCGATTAAAATCAGTAAAATAATTAAACTTATTTCGAAGAGTTTGAGAGCTACCTGGCAAGGGGTTTGGACAATGTTCCCATTGGGTATAGTTAACAGAACTACGCAGGGCACTGGGCTTATGGAGAAAATGATTACCCCAATGTTGGTAACAATACAAATCGGCATAATTAGCAGAATTCATATATAGATCTTCAGCATTAAAAGATGCATAATATTTTAAATCGGCAAACAATGCTTCAACGGCATGCACATCCCAATCATCAGAATGAATATTATTTTGTACTACATCACCCATTGAAACACGAAGGACATTAGGTACATTAATAATTTCCGTCGGACCATGGATTTGATAGTTCACTGCATCCCATACGATGCCATCAGCAACTGGGAAAGCTGAAATGTTCACAAATGTGTGGTCACGCTTCATGATGTGAGACGAGGAATGAGGAGCCAAAGTTCCAGAAACATAGTCTACAGCAGAGCGTTCAGGTAAATAGTGACCATTAATTAGTAGAAAAACACTGTGACAAAGCCAATGGACATGAACAAAAATATCAAGAAAAGTACCAACCAGATGTATGTCCAGGGTGGAATCAAAAATTGTCTCTAAACCAGGATATAAAAATACTGAACTTGGATGGAACTTTTGAAGATGTGGAATCCGAATCAAAGGAATAACGAGTCGGGCCAAGTGGCGTTGTTGGTTGATGTGCCACCGATTCTGATGCAGGATAAGTATACTCGTCCTCGTCGATGTTGGTGGAGAGTTGGGGATCAATTATAGTTTCAGGCAAAGTAGAGGATTCAGGCAAATCAACCATCTCAATTACAGCATCAGCGATCGTTCGTGCAGATGGACTATGAACATATGTCCGATAAATGGCAGGACAAGAGACCGCTGGTGTGACACTATTCAGGATCGGCCAGGCGCTGTAGCTTGACATTTTCCACTGAGATGTATCTGTTCTCTTTGCGACCAGGAAGCGGTGGTAAAATGACTGTACGTGTTCCCTTCAAGCCCAGAACTGGAACCGGTGCACGAAAAGAGGGGCCGAATTCTTTTTTGTTTTCAACCTTTTCTCGAACCAGTTCTCCAACCTTTGGAAGCCAGCCGGCTACCGGAATCTGCAACGCAGGATCTGTGGCTGAAGGCAAATGTGTAGTTGCAAGTTTGTCTCGGGCTTCTTGTAAGTCCTGTAACATAGCAGAATGGTTATCTACATCAAACTTGGCGGATTGCGCCGCGATGTCTGGACCCTCAAGGTCAGGCACAAACATTCTTATGCCAAAGAGCATTTCGTATGGGGTCCGCCCACCCAGAGGTCTTCTAGGGAGATTATTAAGTGCACGCTGAACGGTATACAAATGGGCCAGCCAGTTCCTGCCAGTACCTATAACCCTAGCTGTTAAGGATTGCTTTAAGTCACGGTTCATTCGTTCAACGATAGAGTTGCCCTCAGGCCTATACGGAGACGAAAATTTCACCCGCACCCCAAGCGAAGCCATTGCATCCTTGTAAGCCCTAGAGGCAAACGCTGGACCTTGGTCCGAATGGAAGGTGCCGCATGCGAAAATTCCCACAAAGACACGCAAATCTCTGATTACATTTCGGGCGTCAGCACTCCGTTGTGGCCAGACCCAGAGAAACCGTGTGCACGAGTCCACTGCCACTAAGATGTATTTATAGGCAGTGTCTGATGAGAATGGACCGCAGTGATCCAAGAAAACACACCCAAAGGGTCTGTTAGCAATGCAGAGCGGGGTTTGTGGTGGACGTGTTACCGTGGAAGGCTTAATCTGTTGACAAACATCGCAAGAAAGCACAAAAGCACGGGTGTCTTTATACAATCCACGCCACCAATAACGCTGCTGCAAGATGGAAACTGTAGCTGACACACCTGCATGAGCCGAAGCCATGCCTTCGTGTGCAGCTGATATCAAGGCACTCCTGCGGTCCGCGTTGGGGATCAGCCGATCTCCAACGTCAGGTATAGTTACATAAGGAACCTGATCGGGACTTAATGTGTAAGAATACTTGGAAGGGAAACCTGTAGGGTAATTATTACCTTCCTTGGTTGCAGCAATAGCTGCTAATATAACAGGGTCTATTTTAGACATGGACCTGGTAACCGCTGCTACTGAACACGTGACTACTGCTGAACGGGCAGCTTCATCTGCCAGATCGTTACCAATAGCGTGTGCGCCCACCCGCTGATGGCCTAAGGTGTGAACCACCTGTGTGAGGGGCAGACGTTGTTGCAATTCTGCCACTCGAACCCAAAGCATTTTATGCTTAATTGTGCTCCCTTTTGCGTCCTTGTAGTCGTTTTTCGACCAGAAAAACAGATTGTCATTGTAAGATTGTACACAGTAAAAAGAATCACATACAATAAGAGTGGTCTCATCCTGAGAAGCGAACTCAAGTGCAAGTAGCAATGCATGCAGTTCGGCCAATTGTGCGGTACTATCTCCAAGTGTGCGAGTATGCACTGCAGAGGATTTGAACTTTCCATCTACAAAGGAACCCGCAACAATAGCACATGCAGCTGAATAAGCGTGCTTGGACCCAGTGGCCGGTTGCGCCGAACCATTGGTGTAGATCACACATTTGTAATCCTCAAGCGGTAATAAAAACAAAGGAGGAGGATGAACGAATTCATACTGCAAAACTCCTGAGTCTGCAGAGAAGAATCAAAACAAAAGTGACGTCCGAAGACGTCAAGGATGTAGCCCATTGTATCCAACGGGGATGCATTGCTTTTGAGTTCGGTACACTTGCCTTTGTTACTGCCTCTAGGGCAGGACAGGGTGTTACCACTAGAATCCGCTTTCCTGTGCCAGTGCGCGTTCTTTTAGAATCGCCATTTGCACTGCAGTTAGAACTTTTTCGACAGAGGTAAAGCGCAATTCAGCGGAAGAGTACAGATGTGACTTGTATGCGATGGGTACTGTATCACCTTCATTAAAGGTTAAGTATGTGAATCCCACCGCCCCGGAATTATTCTAATCACCAGGTTTGTGTGGTTATCACGAGTCAAAAGATATTTAGACTCCAAAAGGTCTGTCTGCAAAGACTGCAGAATTGAGGTATGCTCAGGCAGCCAGCAAGACCTTGAATAAGTAGGTTGTATCAAAGCATACACAGGCTTGATACGCTGGGCATATTCGGGAATGTAAGTACGCCCAAAATTCAGGAAACCCAGCAAAGACTGAAGTTTCTTCAGAGTATTTGGGGGCACAAATGTGCACATTTTTCCAAGAAATGGGGGCTAAGCCCTTACCTTCGTTGTTGAGCTCATAGCCCAAGAACAGAACTGTAAATTCAGCAATGTGTGATTTAGCAAAGTTAAATTTGTAACCCTGCTCCGCAAATTCAAGAATAATGCGGTCCACACGGGACAAATGCTGAAATAATTCGTCGTCCGTCAGATAGATGTCATCTACGTACGAACATGCGTCCTGATCAATGTCATTTAACAAAGAAACAACACGGGCGGCGAATATACCCGGACTATTTTGTAGCCCATGGGTAAACGCCGGAACTGGAATAATTTACCACCGGAAGTGAATGCGGTCCATTGACCACTCTCCGGGGCTAGGTTGTGCGTGTAGAAACCGTTTGAAAGGTCAAGTGTCGTTTTGTATTTTTTACGAACAAGACTGTCTACAAGCGCAGAACTGTGTGTATTTTGCACCGCAAAGTTCCGACAATGAGTATTTAAATGCCGGTAATCCAAAACTAAGCGGTACGTTCCATCGGGTTTAGAAACCACGAAAAGGGGATTGTTCATAGGTGATACGCATGGTTCAATTACTCCCTGATATTCCAACTGTGTCAGAATTTCGGAGACGGGGCCTTTTGCCTGCCGTTTGATGGGATATTGGGGTTGTGGCTGCGGTAGTGACCGCAAAGGTATTGCATGAGGAGGTGATTCTTCATCCCATCCCACATGGTTGCGGTATAACGCTGGTGCCAGGTACACAGCCCACTCAGCTGCAAGTGCTTCAGCTTTGTTTTTTGGGACATGCCGTGAGAAGCTTGGAAGGATTACCTCCTCTCCTTTATGTGCAGCTAAAACGAATGGGGTGGCCAATCCACCTCTGCTAACAAAATGTCATATGAAGAAGTTAGATTTTCCCAAAAATCCCTTTTATTTCACGCGGTATGTCACCTTCAATTTGTATGACTATATTATATAGTCTGTCAGGGGTGCCACTCTCGTGTCAGCTGTCTCTACAGTAACGAATGTTTCAGTTGCTGTCGCCTCCATATGAGGACGTAGCGCCTCCCGCACTATGGTAACTTCCGCGGCGCTGTCTAGGAGGGTCACTGCCCACGTCCAATTCTGGAGTCTCGTTCTCACGGTCTGAGGCATATTTCGCTGTGACAGCGGCAACTTTTTTCTTCTGAAATTGCGGTCGAGGAAGATGAAAGTCTTCTGCTTTCCCTCTGACTTGTTGTCGAGGTTGGTCTCGCTCCTGGGGAGCCTCTCGGCCCCTTCCTCTATCTTGCCGTCCTCCTCCACCAGCCTGTGACGACGTCTGGGCCTGTGAAGAACGAGGAGAACGCGTATCAGAGCTCTGAAACCTTTCTGGTGATTTAATCCTTGACCTATCACGTAAATCATAAGTACGTTCAGAAGAAACCGAAACTGGGGAAGCGCCTCTCGACCCCGGCTTCTTTTGTTGCTTACCCTGTTTTTTCTGTCTCCAACTCTTTTTAGTGAAGACCGGTTTATCATCTTTCTCAGATGCACTTTTTGTTTGTGTAACTTGTGTTTGCGATTGAGTTTGCATTCTTACAAAAGGCTTGTTGCCCAGGCTATTTCTTCCAATTGTTTTATAAGCCCGGGCTATAATTTTCGGTAATTCGCGGGGCCTGTCCAACTCTGGGACTAAAGCCAAAGCATTCGCTACTTGAAAGTTCATAGCATCGCCCTTGACATTTCCAAGGATCAGTTCAGCTACTACATCAAACACTCCCACTAGTCTCATCCCTAATTCCACAGCCGCTTCAGGGCCATGTTCATCCTGTACTTTTTAATTACAGAGGGTAGAACCGTCATGGAAGGAGTTCCAAAACATTTTGAATAGACTGCTGCGAATACCTTACCCCAGTTTTCACATGATGTCAAATCGGGGATTATGTCTTTTGGCAAACTTATCGTGAGGATGCGGTGTTTATCTACTGGGGATGTATGGGGAAACACTGCTTCTATCTGATCGAACTTTTCTGCAAGCCAGTAAGGATAATCGTCCTTATTTTGTGGACGTTTGCCCATCACAGAATTTACCATGACAGGACTTATGGTCACTCCAGCTGCAACAGCTGGTTGGCCTGCGACTACAGGAGCAGCTCCATGTAGGCTACCTGTAACGTATGTCACTAGGGCTCGATGCACTCGTACCAATTCGGTATGCATAGTGCGCAGATCCGCAATCGGTAATGCCAGATAATTTGGATGCGGGGTATACCCGGCCAATACAGGCCAAGTATCCCCCTGAATTGATAAGGGGCCTAAGCGAACTGCAGTAGTTGGTTGTGGGAGGGCGCCATTAAACCAAACACGGTGCTGCCAAGCCGTGAGAGGTACTTCAAGAGTGGTATAGGGTCGATATGCAGCAGGAATAACGGTGGGTTTATATTCATGAAACAGATTATCATCTGCCTCCACCGCTTCAAAAGTGATCCAAGTGTAAAACACCTCAAAGTGGTAAGCCGGATCGGCTTGAACCACAAAGACCAAATCGATCCCTGTATCAGGCACTCCATACACCCGTAAGTGGTCTCGGAGTGCTCCTCGACTATGTGCAGCAATCGCCACACCAGCCATGACTAAACAGTTATATTCGACAACCTAACAGGGAGCACTAAAATGGGTCTGTTAACTAACCTTTTTAATAACATCAAGCTTGAAAGAACCTATAAAACATTCAATATAGGAGGTATCACCGTCACATACGCCTCCGGAAGCGTACGCGAGGGGTTTGTGGACAAGCACAAGTACTACTCAAGCGTCTCGCAGATAAGCTGCCCCACGGTGGTCGCGCCATGTCATAAGGTTTCTGCACATACACAGAGATATGCACAGGAAAATGGGACCCCGGTATATAGTGGTTTGCCACCATATACCGTAGCACCCAAAAACCCCAACCCAACTAGCTTAGCATCCCATTAGCACCCAAGTACTAATGTTTGGACAACCCAGAACACGGTATCTTTATCTCAGGACTCGCAGAAGCAAGAACACTCTTTCGTCACTCACTCGTACTTGTCCACAAGGTGCGTAGGAAGAGACACTGGATAGGTTAAAATGTTTATTCCAACTTACGTGCTCTAATGTACAGTACACGTGTCAGCACTAATAGCATAATGCATATGACTAATATAAGCAGCATGGTTACAATTCCATAGAATACAAACGGGGAAAGCATCTCATAACTCAGTGGATAAATGTCTAAATAACATTACCACCCTCCCCTTGCAGTAAGATAGTTTATTATAATAATAGAAGACCTCTGGGCTTTGACTAGCGAACCCCCATACCTCAGTCTCTAGATGCAGAATTACATCAGCAGGACATCATAGCTCTTCTCACTGAAAGGGATTTCTCCAAAATGTGTTAAGCGCTAGGAAAACGCAGTATTAAAAGCACACAAAATTCCTCATGGCAATTGCACCTAATGTTATGTCTGGGTGCGCGAGACTGGCCATATCAGGAAGAACCAAAATACAGTGTTATGCGACCTTGTACATGTTTGTGCAGACTGAGCCCAAAAAGGTGAACAACAGAAAATGCAGACAGTGCAAAAGAACTTGGCACGAGCAAAGGGCGAGGGGGGCCCGGCTCAGTGTAACGTGCGCAAAGAAAAGCAGCATGGCAGCCAGGCCTAGGCCAACATAACAAGGCAGGTAACAATCCACAAGACAGGGGAGAATGTTTGAATCATTCAGCATTCCGTCTATCATTTGCTGCAGTTACACTTTTCGCCCTAAGTGGGACGGGTATGCCCAGACTTGGGTCCCTTGCTCACTGTGCGACTGGATCCAAGCTAGCCTGGCTGATGAAGGGTGACATACCCTGAAACTGGTCCCAGGATGCTTGTTTCCGGTCCAGGGAGGACCTGGCTTGGCAGTTCGGTCTGGACTGTTCCCATGAGGCACAGGGTCAAGACTGATTTGCATATGGCTGGGTCCAAACTGGGGTGGCGTAGTGAGCAAAAGAACAATGGATTTAACCCTGGTCTTTTGACTGGGGGAGAATGTTTGAATCATTCAGCATTCCATCCATCATTTGTTGCAGTTACACTTTTTGCCCTAAGTGGGACGGGTATGCCCAGACGTGGGTCCCTTGCTCACTGTGCCACTGGATTCAAGCTAGCCTGACTGATGAAGGGTGACATACCCTGAAACCGGTCCCAGGATGCTTGTTTCCGGTCCAGGGAGGACCTGGCTTGGCAGTTCGGTCTGGACTGTTCCCATGAGTCACAGGGTCAAGACTGATTTGCATATGGCTGGGTCCAAACTGGGGTGGTGTAGTGGGAAAAAGAAAAATGGATTTAACCCAGATCTTTTGACTGGGGGAGAATGTTTGAATCATTCAGCATTCTGTCCCTCATTTGTTGCAGTTACACTTTTCGCCCTAAGTGGGACGGGTATGCCCAGACGTGGGTCCCTTGCTCACTGTGCCCTGGATTCAAGCTAGCCTGGCTGATGAAGGGTGACATACCCTGAAACCGGTCCCAGGATGCTTGTTTCCGGTCCAGGGAGGACCTGGCTTGGCAGTTCGGTCTGGACTGTTCCCATGAGGCACAGGGTCAAGACTGATTTGCGTATGACTGGGTCCAAACTGGGGTGGCGTAGTGGGCAAAAGAACGATGGATTTAACCCAGATCTTTTGACTGGGGGAGAATGTTTGAATCATTCAGCATTCCATCCATCATTTGTTGCAGTTCTACTAGCTCTTTACACAACCTTAAAATGAAAAACCTAGATAGCCAGGAATATGGATATCTTCTAACACCAATGTTTCTTGGAAACTAAATAGATCACGCAATGTAATAATTCCCAAACTAAACTGCTCACATTGGAAGAGCAAAAAAATAAAATTGCTTCTATAAGAAATTTCCTTTGCAAGACCCAGGAGCAGCAAAGTGTGGTCCTCTCTAGTAGCAAGCTGGGTGATTGGTGATCAAATATTCGGTAGAATTTAAACAAAGGGCAGTCACTTGCTATCCTCTGCATGCTTGTTTGTGTGCAGCTAGCAGATCTTCAATCTTGTGGGTTCTCTGGTAGCTGGCATTAAGTACAAATGTCAATGAAAGTTGGCCACTATTAGCACTGTTAATCTGTTCTTTTGTGTCCATAATGTTAAAGTAGATGAATGAGCTAGAGCCTTAGAAGGAAAAATGTTGTCACTGGCTGTAACACAGTGTGATAGCATTCAGGAACTGTTCTAAATACTTGGATACGCTGTTCTTCTAATTGTTTGCTCTACTACCTGATTACATTCATGGCAGCTGGAGTTGCAACTATTATTGACCCATATCTTTCATTTCAAAAGGGTGACCCAAATCCATTGCTCTTAATGGTTGAAGAGGCTATATTTTGTAGCACAGGATTGGTTTTAACAGGCACAGTATATGAAAAAGGTTTAAAATATCATGAGTTCCCCTAACAGAGAATTGAGGGCAAAATGCAAATTTAAGCTTTTCATACAGATGCACTAAAGCAATTGATCTTGAGGTTTTTGTTTCTAAAGCAGAGAATGATTGCTATTTAGCCCATTTGCCAATGACCCATGGGAGTCAAAATATGCCCTATTCTGCATTTGCAGCTTCATGGCTAGATGGAGCCGACAACTCTAAGTCACTAAAAATTTGAAGAATCTCTAACATTTAAACTGGTACCACAACCTTAGGATTCTGGCTTCTTTCATTGATTGAATGCTTGGATGTTGCTTATTCATTGAAGTAGTGACTTGTGGATGCTGGTTAAAAGGAGTTGATTTGGAGTCTACAGAAGGTGCGATCTTGATGCCTTTGATTCATAACTCTCGGAAGACACATCGTTCTTAGCTGTTATAGTTGTTTGTTAGAAATAAGCCTTAAATGAGTTGATGGTTAGTTATTAGTCATTTTCTCCACCGTACCTAAATATTCTTCCCGAATAGTTGTCCTTTCCACAACAGCATTATATTTAAATATGTAATACAACTATTTAGGGACTTATTTATGGGAGCCCTGTGTCACTTTTGCATCAGGTAAAGTGGTAAATGCATGACTCAGGGCTTTTATTTAGATTTATGAAGCCACGCAAAGCCACCCTGCATGGCTTTGAGAGGCCTCATAAATCATGAGTAGGGCGATGCAGCACAAATCGCTGTGTCACCTTACTCTGCACCCAAGAGGCATTCCATAGGCATTGTGGTGGGTTTTCCCATGCAACACCCTTGGAATTTGACACTGTTAGACCTGACATATTTTGTCTTGTTTCCCCTGTCATCTTGCTTTCTGACCTCCCTGTTTTGACTCTGTTTTTGCTGGTTTAATGTCTCTGTTTATTTTCTCACTGCTGTTCAGTGTTAAAGTGCAAGTGCTCCTGTTGTAAATTGTGTTATGGATTGGTGTTTCCATGATTGGCATATTTGATTTACTAGTAAGTCCCTAGTAAAGTGCACTGAGGGTGCGAGGGCCTGTAAATCAAATGCTGCTAATGGGCCCGCAGCACTGGATTGTGCCACCCACACAAACAGCCCTGAAAAGGGTTCTCAGACCTACCACTGCAGTATCTGTGCGCAGTTTGTAACTGCCATGTGGACCTGGCAAGTGCACCCACTTGCCAGGCTCTAATCTTCCCTTTTCTTACATGTAAGTCCCCCTTCTGGTAGGCCCAAGGTACCCCTGTGGAAAGAGTGCTGTGTATGTTATAGGTAGGACATGTGCTGGTGTGTGTGACATGTCCTGGTAGTGAATTACAGTACATCTCATTTTTCACTATGGAAAGGTTCTCTGCCCCATGGAAAGAATGGGAGTTTACTTATAACATCTTATAAACATAACTTCCCAATGGGACAAGATAGGGAAATGGAGTTTAATATGCCTGGACTCAGAATGTAAAAACGCATCTTTTAGTAAAGATGATTTTTATGTTCTGTGCTTGAAAATACCTCTTTTAGAAAGTAGGTATTTTCTTGCTTAGCCATCCTGTGTGTCTCTGCTGGTTTGTGGATTCACTGTCTGGCTTTGGAGTGACATGGGCTGGGGATGTGCATTCACTGTAGACAGCCACTGGGGGTATTGAGGTGTGACCTGCCTTTCCTGGATGAGTCAGGGCTGGGCTGAATAGACCTAGGCTGCATTTAGAGTAGTGAGAGGAGATTTCCTTGCACCTGAATGGGCCTGGTCTGCCTTACACAATGCTGTCTCCACCTCCGGCTCGGAAGCAGGGCCAGAGAGGACAGAACTGGTTTGGACTGAGCACAGAGCTTCTCTGTCTGAGAGAACAAAGAAAAACTGAGTATAAATATTGGGGCCCAAACCCCAGAACTTTAAAACTCGCTGGAATTAAGGAACCTGCCAAGAAGAAGAGCTGGAAGAACTGCCAGGATGAGTACTGCCCCTTTGCTGTGTTGTTACTTTGCTGGGTTGGCCTACAGTCGCTGCTTCTGCCTTGGTTAGTGAAAGGACTGGGCTGAACTTTCTTTACTTGTGCTGAGTATCTCCTAGGGCTTGAAACCAAGCTTGCCTCCTGTTCTGAAGTCTCAGGGACCACAAACACTTCACCAACCTCTGGGCACCGCTTCTGGAACCGTGGTTTCAGTTGCCACAGAGGTGAGAAAGCAGCCGACTCCGTCACCAAGTCCGTGTCCTGAAGGCATTGCAGAGGGCACCATCTGCATCTCGCACCGCAACCCTGGTCTCACCGGTGACGACCGGCGCTGCCGCCACCGAGCCGCTGCTTGCACCGTGACCTGTGGGTGCCGCACTCAGCACCGCCATGCTTCACTCTGCCACCCTGGTCTCACCAACGCCATCGCTGCACACTGACTGCTACTTCCGTGACCATATCGTGGCCTGGGCACCGCTCGTAAGTCTCACGACGAACCGCCCCATCCCGTCCCACACCGCAGTCCAGACCGACTGACACCAGTTCCCCGCAACCAGCTCTGTCGCCTGCACCGTGATCTGTCAGCACCGCAACGAGCACCGCCTTCACTCCGCACCGCAGCCTTGATCTCACTGACACTGCTGGACGACCGTCACCGAACCACTGCCTTCACCGCGACTTGAGGGCGCTGCATGCCGCACCGCTCTGCTTCACACCGCAACTGCGATGGTTGCCATGACTGGCCCACACCAATGTGATCAGTCGCAACACAAAAGGTACTGTTTACGAGTCTGCTGACAACCCAGACCGACGCGGTCAGACGGAACTGTTGGATTCTGTTGTTTTCAGTTCCGTGGTAGCACCAGACATAGCTACTGACTTGAAGGAACTGTATTTTTAAAGTATTCTTGAAAGTGCATATTTTTAAGTACTGGATGTTGGATATTTATCGTTTTGGTCTTGTTTTGGATATATAAAAATATTGGATGTTTTTCTAAACTGGTGTGGTGTCCTTTTGTAGTGTTTTCACTGTATTACTTTTGGTTATGTGCAAATGCTTTACACACTGCCTCTGAGAAAAGCCTGACTGCTCATGCCAAGCTACCAAGGGGTGAGCAGGGGTTATTTTAGGAGTGTAACTCCCTTACTCTGACTAGAAAGAAGGGTCCCTACTTGGACAAAGGTACCTATTGCTGCCAACTAGAGACCCCCATTTCTAACTGACACTGACCCAGATTTGCAAAGTGATGCAAACCTGGAAAAGCACCAAATCCGTACGCCTCCTGAGGTGCTGTGTAAAGGGAAGAAATAAGTTTGTTTCTCCTTGCTTTTTCCTCTTTCTATGTGTGCTGCATTCTGCACTGTGTGCGAATTGTTTAAACATGTGTGATGAGCACAAAGGTGTGGTTATTATGTTATGGGACGTAGCACTTAGCATTGTGATGAATGATGAAGTGTGAGAGAGAGGCATGAAGTTAATGGTTTTCAGTAAGCTTTCATCTTTGAGCGGCTCTTCAGGTCCCTTTATGGTATTTCGTGGGTTCATAGTACACTTAGCTGTTTACTGCACTGGGTTGTCCATTCAGGGATATTTAGTTGAAAGTTTATGGTCCTGAGAAGGTATAGGTTAAAGGGAGAAATAATTGAGAGATGTACTAGGATGGACATTGCTACATTGTTAATATCATTCTATCTCAGATTGTTACTGTGAGATGTCATGAAGCGGTCATAGTATGTGCCTAGTTGGGGCCTCCAGTGGTGGACTAAATTAAAGTCCTCTGAGAGAAAGCAATTAGAGTGGGAGGGAAAGTAGAGTGATTGCGCAAGTAGATGAAGGGAGCAGGGATGGTTTGAGCATTTTTACAAGAGCTACTTTTGGTTTCCCAGTCCAGGCCTGCATTTTTTTAGCACTGTCAGTGAAAATGTATTCGCCGAAGTGGCAAAAAATTCAGAATATGGCAAGTGGATGGCCATCAGGGCAAAGTGACAAAGAAAAAACATGGCTATAGGTTTGATGTAGCAGTCAATAAATTAAGCAATCTGGGTGACATGAATGCCTTTCCGACCAATTGCATCACATTTTATCAAATATGTATATCAGATACAATCGTTTATGCATTTTCTGTCACAGACCCTGAATTGTAGATCATTATCATGTAGATCAAGTCAAAACATTTCATACAGCTCTTTTCTTGAGAGGTAATTCTTAGGGCATCCACTCTCTACATAACTGCAAGTGGGGTTCATCAAGGTAGTGTAAAGGGATGCTTTACACCAGTCTTTATTTGAACTGGCATCATATTAGCAACAGCTCACGTCAGGGAGGATTTCTGCACCATCTTTAATAATCTGTCTGATTGACTGTGGTGCTAGTGGCTGATTTCCTGGTACTCTCAAGTTTCTTCTTAATCACAAGCCCGCTTTATCAAAGGTATATTTATACTAGCTTCAGCAGGAAAGGTCAAGCTGCAGACAGCTTCTCTTCCCATTCGTCCATTGGAGATGCAGAGTTATAAACTGGACTCACGTGACCATGCTGTCTGACCAGGCTGACAAAGAGTCTCCCCGAAGACATGCGACTAGTCGACAGCTGTGGAAAGGCCTCAGTGGAAGAGCTCCGTTAGGTATTCCAAATATGATGGAAGAACAGGAAGTGTAGTGCTGACTGCTAATATTGCAAGTCCTTTGAAATATAGGTTTGCAGACAGCCCGACCTGCAGTGTTAGGCTGTCCGGTTGTCAGAGATAGAGAAAACCTGCTCTCGCCCCACCCCAGGATTCACATAAAGTATTTTTGTGCCATCAGTTCACTTTTCGAGACTAGGCCTACTGTGGGGAAAAGAGGAAACCCCAGCCCCCAGTCAAAAAAACTAAAATAAAACACACGAGTCCTTTCTACATATATTAAGAAAAGGGTCCCAATATAATCAATGCTAATGGTACATAGAACATATATTTGTTTACATGTAAACCACTATGAATGTGATTAATTCATTATTTTTTATGTAATTATTTGTTGTGAAGGAATTTTATAAAGCGCTGAGAGTCGCCTTTCAGATTCTTGATATCGCTTCGAATATTACTGTTGTTTTTGCCATTACCTTCAGACAAATTAAACAATAAAACCGTCCCCCAGCCATGACCCAGTCTTGTCATTTATTTTTCATGCAAGTGAAGGCCGTGTACATTTGATCTTCGTCTCATTACACCCTGCCATCCAAACGTATCACGAGTGGCCTCAAGTCTTCAAACTCATGCAAAATTTAGACAGAATTCCAGCGGCATCAAATCCTTCGTTATGCACAAACCTTGTGTTTGAGTTGCGGACATTTCTTCTCAGTCTGCACTCATGGTAATTCATTATCATATGATATAGATTTCCAAGTATCATCTCTGTATTGATTTTCATAACTTTAATAACCACTCCAAGGAAGATGGCTCCACTTGGCGTCATTGATCGCATCAAAAATTCAATGCTTACAGAAATACTGAAGGGCTAATTGGATGCAGAACATTTCAGTTTTAATCTTAATGCAGTCCTAATTTTCTGGCAAGACCTATCTGCAGGTTTGATGAGAGTAAAAAAACGTTAGTGTGCATTTCAGGAGCATCTGGTATGCACTTACAAGTAGCCTGCAACAAACATGGCTCCAAACGTATCGACTTCTCAAAGTGAGGTCTAGCGCGCTGCGCTCGCCGCCATTTTACATGTTCAGAGCTTTATCCGCCTGAATCAATCATGATTTTTCTAAAGTGAAGGACATCGGCGAAGCCAGATGCGAAGTCCTTCTCTAAAAACGTATTATCATGCAAGTTATGTAGGTAAGAAACAAGTAATGGCTTTAAAAATCTTAAGCACCTAAGGTTCTCTCAAACTAACCTCTACAGATAATGATCGAAGTTATTTGCTCCATTATAACCCGGACCACTGGAATTATTCAGGGATGGAGGACGAAAATGTACAGCAGGATTGACTAAACTAATCTACAGGAGACGTCAAAGGACGTAGCCTAAGGCAACACATTCTGTGGCAGTATTCGTCATTTTAGTCATTTTTATACACACTTTTACGTTTGAATAGTGTCCGAGCAAATGTTTCACTTCATCAGTACCAAATTAACCCTTGAATGCAGCAATAACCTAAAGGTCAAGTCAATTTTTGTAGTGTCTGCCACTGTGCGCCCCAATGTGGCTTTCTCTTTGGTAACTTGTTATCCGTTTGAGCTAGAAGCAATAGTTCTTGTTGAAATCTGCAGGTTATGGAGGAAGTGGTGGTTAATATGGCAAGTTGTGTAAACTATTATTATAAATAAATGCTGCAACCACAATATCGCCTATTTCCAGATTTCTGGTTATAACTTTGTGCATGTGTAGTTGAGCACTTACTCTCTCTCCCTGTATGCAGTCAGACAAATCGTTTAGCCCTTTTACTGGCACAAAGGAAATCTTTCTCTACAGGAGCTCTTCCAACACTGTGGTGTTTGACATTGCTGATTACACACTCAACATTTAGGGCAGCAGTGAATGCTCTGCAGGTGATACGAAAAGTCAGGGAGTGCGCGTAGACCATCTAGTGCTGTGCCTTCATTTGGGAGATGATGGCCATGGCAGCTTCTATCAACAGTTCTAAGACCACTCACCTGCAAATCGCCGTGGCTTAAGCTGGACTTACTGTAAATGGCAGGAGGGGGGCCCAACTCTCTTCAGTGGAGCAGTTGCCATGCCACTTACACAGTTTAATTGCTGCCATTAGGGCCCATGGAAAGCTTACTACACCACTGTGCTAGGATCCACCATCACATTTATCTTTGTAGCCATTTTTATTATAATTCTATAATGTTACCCCCTTAAGCCTGTCCAAAGTAGAAACACATGTAACGTTTCACTTCTGATAATATGAGGATATTAAAATGTACCCATTTGTCTATTAGAAGTGATTGAACCCCCATGTTATTTGACAACTGCACAGACAATAGCACCATTCTTGATCAAACCTTTTTCCTGTCCATGCTTTACAAATAAGCAAAAGAATCATTGTCACCTGCAGTAGCTCTTGAACCCACTAGATTGCCATTAATAACTAGTTTCCGCAGCAAAACTTGCATCCACAGGTATATGTATTACACTACACCAATTCCCACACCCACTCATAACTACACAGATACCTACACTCATTGGCACCTACCATAGCATCCACGTTAGCCCTTACACTTGCACTCACCCTGACATTGGTACTACCATCACGCCCTGAGTAACACATAAGCTAACACCAAGTTAAGGAGACTTCAAGACACGCTTACATAGCGATGGGTAGACAAGCACACTAGTTTAGGAATTGGTCCATCCAGCAGACTGAACACCTTTACATATGTCAGATAATCGTAGTGACTCTACCACCCAGTAGACACAGATTTCAATCACATGTTTGCATTTCCGTGTCCACATGGCTTCTGACAGAGGTGTCAGCTAGCAAAAAAGAGCTGCCATGTTTTCACTCCACCTGATAACACAGGTGCAAAGTATTGCAGCGAGTATCATCCTAGAAAAACAACACACAGCAACCAAAAGCAAGCAGTGAGCATGAAAGAAAGGCAGTCACTGTTCACTTTAAAAGGATAACTACCATTTCACTTGTTGCCTCATTGCTCCACAAGGCTTTTAGCAGATGTTCCTTTGTATGTTACTCTCCATTGCACTGAAAAACTCTACCCTGGATATGTCCTTTGGATTTTCCCTCTGTAATGACAACATTACTTTGGGTTGCAAACAGTGTTTATGGTTTTTGGTTTCAACCAACAAGGACTGGTAAACAACCACTGGTTCAACAAACCACTTCTATATCTCTGCCGTCACAGTGCAGAGGGATTGAAGGCAGTAAAAAGCAAGAAAACATTAACGAATCCATTTAAACACCGTCCAGCTTCCCTTCCAGGGCTGCATGTGCCCTTGTTATGCACAATATCACTGGTAAGAAATGGTTACAGGAGGGGTCACTGTCGCTTTGCCTGCCTGACAAACCCCCAAAAAAGGAGGACTGGATGTCTGAAGTACCAGATAGCCAAGATCACTGAAGAAAAATAACACTAGGTGGCTTCCTCTTGTGTGACAGATTGCCCCAGTTCCCATCCTCTTCATGCCTTTTTCCTGTGCCACCTACCATCATCTATCCCACATATAATGCCTGAACCTCATGGGACCTGTCAAGCATCTATCAAGTTTTGGAGTGAAGGGCAGGGTAACCACCCTCCGCAAAAAATGCCACTCCGTCATTCAAACTATAGGTAATGCCTTACAGGATCAGGGGTATGGACAATTTTTAAGAGTGATCAGGTCTTAGTATCCTCCAGCCAACCCTCCTTTAAGGCATAGTTGGCTTCTGGACTTGACAAGCTCTTTCAGTAGGGGAGAATGTGCCATATCTATAACATATAGTTCACTTCTGCTCCCTCCTTGCACTGATGCACTGTGTGCTGCCTAGCACCAACAGAGGCAGCCTTGTGCCATGGTACAAGGGTGTCTACCTTACAGGCAGGATTGTTTTTGTGCAGGAAGGTACAATTTCCTAGGAGGCAATTTCCTCTTCCTATGTGTGATCCAGAATGCATTACGCTTACGCATCGAAAGAGGAAGTAATAGGAGAAATAAAAATTGTCACAAGAGAAATCAAAATTGTCAAAATCCCAGGTTCACTGATTTTAGTAAATCTGGGATTTCATTAAATTCCATGAGTGGGTGTACGGGAATGCCCATGCTCATCTCATGGAACTCATACCACTACAAATTGTAATACAATACAGCAGAAGCAACTGGGTTGCGTTGAGTATCTTTACAAAGTCATGCAAGGCGGCACAAATCACCCCTTGTGTGGCTTAGTAAATATCCTTTAAACACTTGTGTCGACTTGCAAGACGTAAGGTCAATGGAAGTCCTTAGTAAATCTGGGCCTGGAGGTTTTTCCAGCTGCATGATATCCAGCCCATGAAGGGTTGGGTATCCTGTAACAAAATATGCTCTGGAGAGCTACAACAGATGACAAGAATGGGGAAAGGAAGTGTTTGAGCTCTGTGGAAGGTGCAGGGATGCTCACAGAAAGCATCAGTTCCTTTGCTGTGGGCTCATGAAGTAAGTAACAATGCAATGGTAAAGCCGGTGACACACAATGGATTGAGGGTCTGACTGGGAACAGCAGCCAAGTTGCCTGTGTGCAAGTATATCCTTTGGTGGTGCTCTGTTTTATAAAAAAAAAGTTTGAAAGCTTTACACTATGCCAATATTCAGAAATTTTAAAGAAATGCAAAATAGTCCAGAACTTCTCTTTTTCTATTAGGTCAGATGTATGCCGCGCAACAGATCAGAAGCAGTGGGAACTGGGTAAAAGGATGGAAGAATTAAATAAGCTTGGTGCTAAAGCCCAACTGAAATTCCCAGCGATGCTGCGCGTTATGTGGATCAACCAGATGCGCAACTTACGAACAACAGAGGAATCTGATAGCCTAATAGATTGTATAAAAAAGGGTGGACAACCTTGAGGGGAAATTCTAAATAAGAAGAAATTGAGGAAATCTGTCCAAATAACCATAGGTACCAGAGAATGGTGGTGTGGTGGGGTGGGGGGAGGGGAATGGATGGGAGGGCACTGTCACCTGTTTTAGTTTCGTGATTTTTTCTCCCTCTTCTCGGCGGCCCAACAGGCACAATGCCTGATAGTCAAGGGAGGGTTCCCATGAGGGGGAGAAGGGGGGCAAGGGAAGAGGGTAGGGCACTGGGTGGGGAGCAGTGTGAAAAAATAAATAAATAATAAGTCCTCAGTTTTTATATGGTTTAGGTCCATTAGGGAAATTATTTATCAAAAACCTCCAGGGGATATAAAATCTGCCCAACTCAATGCACCTTTAGGAGACACAAAGTTCGTCCAACTAAAAATAGATGGGCGGGGACGATAATAAACTACAAATTTCAACCTGGAATGTAAATGGCCTTAGATCTAAAAATAGACTGAGGCTGTTGATGAAATATCTAGACGATTCCAAATTACAGGTTGTCATTTTACAAGAAACCCATCTAACAGCAAGTGAAAGCAGGGCAGCTTTTGCAAAATATAGTTGGGTAGAAAGTTATGCTGTATCAGACCAACCAGAATACTGTAAGGGGGCCGCGATAATCATAAGGAGGGGATCAGGTGTGGAGCTGATTTCTTCTAAAACGGACAGCTCTGGCAGGTGGGTCTTGGCAACACTCAAATGTTTTGGCACTGAGTTCGTCTGTGTTGGTTTTTATGGTCCTAACGTTGATGACCCCAACACATTGTGTACCTACAATTGACCGTGGCTGGGTTTACTACCCCCATAATTATAGGGGGCGATTATAATACTCTATTGGACCCTACGCTGGATAGGCCCACTAGCAGGAGGGAATCTCAAGCCCAATCGTCTAAGACAAGACACGCCCTTAAACATATGCTACACGACATGGGGTTGGTAGATACAGGGAGATATTTAATGGGGCAAAAGCGAGGGTACACCTTTCATAGTAAAAAATATAACCATTTCTCAAGACTGGATTACTTGTTAGTGGACAAAGCCTGGGCTGGGGAATTAAAAGAGGTCCTCATATCTCCAGGACATATCTCCGATCATGCTGTAGTTAGTGTTTCATTAACAGGAATCAGAGTGGGGTATAACGGGAGATGGACATTGAAAAGATCTATTTTATTAGACCCAGACGTCTCTGTCCTTATGAAAAAGATAACTCAGGAGTTCTTCCTGGATAATGCTCACTCGGCCTCCATGGGTGTCATTTGGGATACCTTTAACGCGTTCGTGCAAGGCATACTACAGAGCCAGGTCGCCTATAAGAATAAGATAGATAGGGCTGAGTTGAGAACTTTGGAGGAAAGAATTGGGAAATTAGAAGCTAAGCTGCAGCAAATGACAGGAAACATACAGAATAGAGAGGAGGACACAAAACCGTTGGTGGAAGCTAGAGCAAACTATAGGGCTAACCTAGAGATCAAATGTAGAGAGAGGTGGGCAACGGGATGCTCGCAACAATTTGAGTATGGGGAGAGAGCCGGCGCCTTGTTAGCATGGAAGTCGAGGGCTGAGAGGGTACGAAACGACATTGGGGAGTTGGTTATCTACGCCCAAGGGGATACCACGAACAAGGATGAGGAAATCCAGGCCACCTTGGTTTCACTCTTCTCTGATTTGTATGCAGAAGAAGTGCGGCCTGATGAGGAGAGTTTAAATCAATGGCTAAATAGGGTCGGTCTCCCCAGTCTTACAATAGAGGGCAGGAAGAGCATGGATACCCCAATTACTGAAGGGGAAATCAGAGAACAGCTTGCGCATATAAGGAATGGAAAGGCAGCAGGCCCAGGCGCATTACCGATTGAGGTATACAAACTAATAATAGATGAAATAGTCCCGGAAATGATGTCACTTTTTAACTCAGTCTATTAGGGGGAAGAACAGATCCCGAGCTCATGGAGGGAGGCAGTTATTGTCTTGATAGTAAAACCCGCAATGGACCCGAGGAAGGCAGA
The DNA here is from genome assembly GCA_963921515.1 of Calotriton arnoldi. Taxonomy (NCBI): domain Eukaryota; kingdom Metazoa; phylum Chordata; class Amphibia; order Caudata; family Salamandridae; genus Calotriton; species Calotriton arnoldi. The sequence goes on along the minus strand of CAWUFW010007954.1, from coordinate 170,695 downwards.
TTCATATCGGCAAATCTCCTTAGAGAATGCAGACTATAAAATCTACACTGGCATTTTAGCAGGGAGATTGGCGAAGGTGGCACCCCAACTGATACATATTGATCAGAAGGGCTTTGTCCTCAAGAGACAAATCCAAGAACTTACATTGTCATTAACTGGGACCATAGACCTAGCAGTTGAGCGTTCGATTCCCTTGGCAGTGATCACTATTGACGCTGCCAAGGCATTCGATCGGGTGAGTTGGGTATTTCTCTGGGCAGTTTTGAGATCAATGGGCTTTAGCGCAGGCTTTGTCAAGGCACTACAAAGGTTATACGAGTGCCCAACAGCCAAAATCCTCCTAAACGGCTCCCTGGCGAAGGACTTTAATATCTGTAGAGGGACGAGGCAAGGTTGCCCCATGTCGCCTCACCTGTTCGATATATGTATCGAACCTTTGGCGCATATATTGAGGAAAGACGAACAGATAGCTCCTATAGACCTACTCCCTTCCCGCAGTAAAATTGCTCTATATGCAGATGATTTGATTATCTATATTTCTGACCCAGCACGTACATTACCGAGGGTGGAACAGCTGACAAAAGATTATGGGGCAGTATCCGGTTACTTAGTGAACACCAGTAAGACAGAGGTAATGTGTTGGAACGTGGAGGATTGGGGCGGTAGAGAGTGTGAGGAGATAAAATATTTAGGAATCGTGATAGTCAACAAAACAGATGAGATCCCAGTACGCAATTTGAAGAGGGTGGCCAGGGAGGTCGACAGGTCATTGCCAGGTAAAAGAACTTATCATTGACGATTTATGGGAGAGTTAATCTAGTGAAAATGTCCATACTCCCGAAGTTGACATACTTATTCAACTGTATCCCACTTAGAGTCCCAAAGGATGGAATAAAAAAATACAGGGGAAAATAACTAGTTTTATCTGGGCTTCCCGTGGGGTACGGCTTTCTTGGAAAATGTTAAGATGTCAACTTAAGAAAGGGGGGTTGGCCCTGCCGGATCTTAGCCTCCAATTTAAAAATCTCCGTATGCTTATCGGGGAGCTCGACCTTTCTACCTGGGGCTCATTGCTGAGGGAAATGACCAAAGAGCTTGGACCAGTCGCTTTTCTATACAAATTTGGTGCCCAAAAATTCTTCAAAAAAGTAAGACTAAAAGTTTTAAAAACCGCTCCGTATCTGTGGTGTGGAATAAGGAAGATGCTAAACATTGGGTACTATTCAGAATTCGCACAGATCTGGTATTCCCCTGGGACACCAGAATGCCTGAGGGACAGACTAAGTCTCCCTTTAAAACAAGCCGAGATATTCAAGTGGGGAGATTTGATATCCAAGAAAGGCATGTTACCATGGGAGGTGTTGAGCACAAAGACGGGCAACAGACTGTCTAGATTTAAATACATGCAGCTTACATCATGGTTTGCAACAGCCTCTAGGGACACACGGGGACTATGGGATTTAGAGAGTCTTCTTCAAGATGTCAGCCCAAAAAGTAAAGAAGTGGCTAAGTGGTATGGGTTTTTTCTGGATGCAGAGGAAGAAAAACTGGAGGTCCCTTATGTGATCTGGTCCAATGTACTTCAGGAAGAAAAAATACAATTTCTTTGGACGCAATCTCTAAAACTATTATACTCAACAGTCACGCCTGCGAATCTTAAACGTCACCACTTCTTTGTAATTAATAGGCTGTATTGGACCCCTCAAAAAGTGGCTAAGTTCGTGACACAGCCAGTGCCCGGTTGCAAGAGATGTAACCTCCCAAGAGCGAATGACGTACATATATTCTTCTCATGCCCTAAGATTCAAGAATATTGGAAAACGGTGGAAACCACTATGGGGGATTTTTTGGGGGCACATGTAGTTCTGACAGAGACTTTGGTACTCTTTGGGGTGGACAACGAAATGCTCAATACTCTGAGTAGTAAGCAAATAGGCCTAGTATTTTACCTTTTACTTCTGGCTAGGCGGGAAATTTGTAAACATTGGTTAGATCCAGCTCCCCCACATCCAACGGAGTGGTTAAAGGTGGTCAAGTGGACTAGTAATATGGACATTAAATGCAAATCACCAAGGTCGGGGGAAATATGGGAGGTTTTTATAAAATGGGCAGGCTAGCAGTCATAGCGATAAGTAGGGCTGCCGGAAAAACATCCAAATATAGTCCTATGATTACACCAGGCCATGGACCCGGAGGCAGATTTTTGCCCTCCCCGATAAGACCAGAGCCTAAGTGGCCCTGCGGCAAGTGAATGCAATGGACCGCGAGACGGACCGAGGGCGCCAAATGGTCCAAGAGTTGCAGACGCCATGGTGAAATGAGGACTTTAAAAAAAAAAAAAAAGAGAAATGCAAAATAGTTGTGAGTTGGCCGGCTTCATTGTACATTACTAACATTCAGAGTTGGGCATGTTAGGCTTTAAATACCTCATTTTCTAAGTGTATGAGTTATGCCTACTGGCCAGGAGGGTGTAGGGTGAGGAGCAGACAGACAACTTACACTGGAATTCAAGTGATGAGTTTCTAAGCCCATTGTTGACCCTTATTGTTAACCTTGGCAATTCGCTCGATTTCAGCAGTCATGCAAGCAATGGGTTAAGTGTAACCTAAGAGAAAACTGCCAAGACCTCATACTGCCAGATCTGAGTAACCTGAAGAAGAGCTCTGCTGTCTGATCTGGTCTGAGTATGAGGCCTCTTTTGTAGCCCTGTATTACACCTCTGTTATATAGAGCCAGAATATGTAAATTCTATGTAGCCCAAGAGATGGTTCTGTTCACATTTGCATGATATAAGTAACCGAGGTATAGCTATGCAGTCCGAAGCAAGCCTTTTTTGTTCTATATCACTTGATCACACATTCTCTCTCAAAAATGAACTAATTTATCCCTATTACCATTGATGAACTGGAGCAGGCCATTAATAATATGACGGTCGGTAAGGCGGCGGGTACAGATAAACTTCCCTCAGGAGTCTATCGGACCTTTTTTCATGATCTCAAAATGGATCTACTGGCCACTTTTCAAGCAGCTCAAAGCGGTGGTGCACCGCAATCATGGAATGAGGCCAACATTGTGGTATTTAAGAAGAAGGACAAACCATCAGACCTTCCAGGGTATTATCGCCCGATCTCACTTATTAATTGCGATGGTAAGATATACGCTAAAATTCTTGCTAATCGACTGGCTAAGGTTATCACCCCTTTGGTTTCCCTAAGACAACACAGGTTTATACCCGGTAGGGGGACCGTGAATCATATTGCCAGAGTAGTTACTCTGCTTGATATTGCTGAGGCTGAATCCAGGGATTTAGGTCTTATTTTGCTCGATGCCGAAAAGGCGTTCGAATGTGTGGCGTGGGACTTCCTTTGGGGGATCCTACAGCAGATGGGATTTGGTCAGGGGTATATTCAGGCTTTTCAGGTTCTATATCGATCTCCCGTGGCTAGGATCTGTTCAATGGGATTGTCATCTGAACCCGTGCAGATCTCTAGAGGTACACGGCAGGGCTGTCCTTGCTCCCCTCTGCTGTTTGCGCTGTACATCAACCCTTTTCTGGATATATTAGAGAGGAGCGCTAAGAGAAAGCCGTTTTATGTACAGCAGGATCAGTTCTGTGTCTTCGCATATGCAGATGATATAGCTATTATAACATCTGACCCTGTAACGGCTTCACCTGAAATCGAACATCTGGCATATGAATTCGGAAGGATGTCAGGCTATAAGCTTAATAGGGCTAAAACGCAGATTCTTTGTACTAAACAAATCTTATTTCATGATTCTCGAATCATTAATGAAGTCACATATTTGGGCATTAAGATACGGGTGTATTTGAAAGAGCTGGTGGAGGTAAATTGGGGGGCTATTACTGGTAATATTAAACAAGCACTCGAGAGATGGGAATGTTTACATCTTTCCCTGGTAGGCAGAGCTAATGTTCTTAAAATGAATATTCTATCAAAAGTGCTATACTTTTTTAGAGCGGTGCCGTTGGAACTATCTCATGTGCAACTCCAACAGCTACAATCACTCTGTTCTAGATTCCTGTGGGCCCCGGGGAAACCATGAAGGGCTGCACATTTTATGACTCTTCCCAGGGATAGAGGTGGGCGGGCAGTTCCCGACTTCGCATTATATTATTATGCTTGTATTCTTTTGAATATACGGGTATTACTGACTGGAGAAGAAGGGGACAATCTCGCCAAGGCTCCATCTATCTATCAGATGGTTTTGGGGACTGAGGTAAAAAATTGTTTATTTAAAAGAATCGATGGAAGTTATTATAAAAAAACTCGTTTTAAAATTTTAAGTGCCGTCTATAAGGTTTGGAACACCGTGCGGAAAAGTCAGCAGATCGAAAAAATATCATTCTATACACCTACTTCTACAGTGGGGTTTCTTCCATCGATATTTCAGGATTATGTGGCAGGGAAATGGAGACTTCTGGGTATCACGCAAATAGGTCACTTTTATGAGGCTGGGGGGATATGTTCTTCCTTCTCAACCTTGGCGGATAAGTATCACTTACCTAGGAGCCAATTTTTTAAGTTTTTGCAAATTCGGAACTTCCTAGGCAAACAGGTAATTACGATAACACAGTATAAGATAGTAGAAGCTATTAGACGCCGGGTAAAAATCGGTGCTCTCTATAAAGTGTTGCAAGCCTCTAAAGTGGACGATTTGGAGAAACACAATCTTAAATGGGCAAATTCTTTGGGAGAACAGGCTGCGTCATTAAAAAATTCGATTGATGTAGCTGAAAAGATTCTTTTAGCTGCTAATTTAAAAGCACAGTATTATAAAACAATATTTAATCTGTACCACACCCCAGCAAAGATGAAGAAATGGGGGGGGGGATGAACGATGGGAAGTGCTTTCGATGTGGTGCAGATAATGCTGATATTCTTCATGTGTTTTATTCATGTACTAAGTTGGCTGTATTTATAGGACATATTGAAAGGTTTCTATCAGAGGTAACAGGAGTTGCTATTAAAATCTCAGCCTCTATAATGTTACTTGGGACTGGGGAAGACTTACGGCAAGGGATGCCGATGTATAAATCTAGGTATCTCATTTTTGTCGCTATGGCAGTCGCACGGTTGTGTTTAGCGTCCGCATGGTTACATCCCGATGCACCATCTTTTGAAATGTGGCGTGCTAGGCTTTACTGTACGTATAATTTAGAGTTTAGCCTGCATTCGGTTATAGGGCCCAGAAAGCAAAAGCTTGGTTTACTTATATGGGGGGCTATGATTGATCACTTGACTTGTTGAAATTCAAATGGTAAACTTTGGAGAAGAATGAATTGCTATTGTATGTTGATTTATGAGTTATATGTATTAAGGTATTGTCAATACTGTGCATTTTAATAAAAAAATTAAAAATGAGAAGTGTGGAAAAAAAAAAAACTAATTTGCAGGCCATAGTTAAATGTTGCATATTATGCAAAATACATATGTAAACGTAGACCATGAATTGAGAGAAACAATTCCAACCCCTTTATTAGTGTTCTCTACTAGCTTCCTTCTTGTACTTGTTCATGTCTGTGTCTGCTGCTTAGCTAAACTATTTTTCACTTCAGTACATTTCTTTGTATAGAGCAAACTGCACACTCAATTACATCCATGCACTCTTAGTGTGGGAGCAGCAACTATTTCTTGTAAATAAGCCCCTATATGCTAAAGTGTCAAAGACGGGATTGACTCAGATCGCCTAAAGTTTAATTGAGCCACTAAAACACAACTTCTCGATGTCCCACTAACCTCACTTTCCTGCTCAAGTTAGTGCAAACGATTTACAACTGTATGAAAGAGAGAAACGGGATTTTTTTGTCAACATTCTTCCCTAATGAGCAATTCCAGTTTGAAAAGTAATGTACTGAGCAAGGTCTATGACTATGACTTTGCCTGAATGGAAAACTCTGAAATGTGAGAAAAATGTAAGTTCGAAGCTTGCAAGTATATGCAAGAAGTCTATTTTTACAATTCACTAAATGGACTCTAAAAACTCAATGACCGTTAGCATTAATAGATGAATGGGCCAAGCATGAGAAAACGAGGGTGGAAGACCTGAATGAAAGAAAATTCTTCAGTTGAAATTCTTGCAGTGACTGCACTTCTAGGAACCTGAAAGGCAGCAAGTTAAATAGCAAAACATGTTTCATTATGACCAACTTAAAGTTTAAGAGCTACCTATGTTTCTTGTTAAATTTGATAACTTTTATTAAAGATTCAAACTGCCCAATATGCTAAATACAGGTTCATAAGGAAGGAAAATGAAGAAGCATGGAAGAAACATAAAGTACTGTATAGTTACAATTAGCATATAAAAATAAGTATGAATCTGTTTTACTAAAAAATAAAACACTAGGCATATGTATACGTTTCAGATAAGGCAGAGAGAGATGAGGAAAAGAAAGGGAAAAGAAGAAATAAGCAAAAGATGAAAGAAGGTAAGGGAGATTGATCAATATCCTTGTAAGGTAGATGCATCATAATATATATATATATATATATATATATATATATATATATATATATATTCACTGAAAAACCATAGGTTTCAGACACGTTATAGTTAGAAATTAGAATTTAAAAAACCTTTGAAATTCACTGAAAAAACCATAGGTTTTAGGGACAGTTATAGTTAGTTGGACATTTCACTCGTACAAAACCATAGAAATTCCCCCGTTATAGTTAGTTCAGCTAACTATAACTCGCGCCCGCAATGCACTGCTGATGACGTCACATATTACATCACTCATGACATGGTCAGTGACATCACTGATGACATCTCAAATGACATCACTGATGACATCATCCAGTGACTGTGTGTATCTGTAAAGTTTATATATGTTTAATATATATAGGGAAAGGCGTATTGAAGAATGAGTGGGTGTATAAGTGTCTGAATGGATTATTTAGTACATGAGTGACTGACTCTACAAGTGAGTGATTAAATGTATCTTACTGAATGCAAGGGTTAGTGACTAAACTGTGTGAATGTCTGTATCCGTCTGTCTGTTGGTTTGTAAGCGGCTGCATGGCTTTCTGAATAGCTACATGAGTGTCTACATGGGTTATTGATTGATTGTCTGAGTATCTGTATGGGTGCCTGAGTGTTTGTGTGGGTGGGGTGTGTGTGACTCTGTGCATAGATGTGTGAGTTGGTGATTCACTGGGTGCATGGTTTCAAGAGTGCATCTGTGATGGACTGTATGGGTGGGTGAGTGTGTGTATGGGTGTGTTAGTGATTGAATGTATATCTCAGTGGTACATGTGTGAGTAACTACATATGTGAAAGGCAGTATATATGTGTGTTGGAGTATATAAATGGCTATAAGTGAGAGTGTGTGATTGTGAGAGTGGCTGTATGGATGAGTGTGTACTTGTATCAGTGATTGTATAAGAGTGTAAGAATGTGCTAGTATTTGTATGAGTAAGTGAGCTGGTGTGTGTATAACTGTATAGGTGAGTAAATGGGTGGGTGATTAAGTTTTTTGCATGACTGACTAGGTGTGTGAGTACCTCTATGGATGAGTGGCGGTGTGTGAGTGTTTATATAGGTGTATGAGTGCATATGATAGTCCTGTACTGAGTGACTAAGTATGAGTGACTGCACGGGTGAGTGAGTGGATGTGTGTGTAGACCTAAGAATCAGTGAGTGGGTATGTAGTTTTTGGTGTTGGAGTGTCTATGGTTTTGAGAATGGCAGTCTGTAATTTAGAGTGGGTGTATCAAAAGTTATAATAGGGTGTGAGAAGATGCATGAAATTATCACATGGATGATGTCATCAGTAATGTCATTTGAGATGTCATCAGTGATGTCATCAGTGATGTCACTGACCATGTCATGAGTGATGTAATATGTGACGTCATCAGCAGTGCATTGCGGGGGCGCGAGTTATAGTTAGAACGGGGGAATTTCTATGGTTTTGTACGAGTGAAATGTCCAACTAACTATAACTGTCCCTAAAACCTATGGTTTTTTCAGTGAATTTCAAAGGTTTTTTAAATGCTAATTTCTAACTATAACGTGTCTGAAACCTATGGTTTTTTCAGTGAATTTCAAAGGTTTTTTAAATGCTAATTTCTAACTATAACGTGCCTGAAACCTATGATTTTTTAAGTGAATTTCAAAGGTTTTTTAAATGCTAGTTTATAACTATGCCTACAGAGGTAGGACATGTGAAGAAAGAAGTAAAAACGCACAGAAAGAAGCAAAAGATGTGCAGAAAGAACCAACAGAGGAGTAGAAAGAGGCCTTGTTGCAAAATCATCCTGTGCCCACAACTTTTTCAGACGGGTACTGGTGGTAACTGACTCTGACTAACCAGAGCCAGTGCTATGCTAAAAGACACTTAGAATACAGTGAAAACACCTACATACACTAGGGAACACTATGCGTTGGGGTACCCCTGTGATTAGCATGACCTCCTCTGCAAGTCCCTAGTACATAATAGGGCAGGGGGATTAAAACTACCTCTTAAAACGCGCTACAGGGCGCGTTTGCACAGTGGTGAAGGGAGGGGGCCTGAGGTGACATGTGTGCAAACGCACCCCGTGGTGCGTTTTAAGTTGCGGGATTAAGTCCCCTTGAATTCTGAGGGTCCCTGGGGCCCAACTAGCCCCCCAGGTACCTACAGTTAGGACCATAGAGCTGAGTTGCAGATAGGCGTTTCGAGGCCACGCACCTTTTTTCACCTCTCTGCAACGCAACTCTGTTGTGCTTACTGAAGGTACGGGTGGGCTAGTTGGCCCCCAGGGTCCCTCAGGATTCAAAGGGAATTAATTCCCCAACTTAAAACGCACCACAGGGCGTGTTTGCGCACATGTCACCTGAGGCCCCGCACCCTCCCTTCACCACTGTGCAAACGCGCCCCGTGGTGCGTTTTAAGTTGTGGGATTAGGTCACCTTGAATCCTGAGGGTCCCTGGGGCCCAACTAGCCCACTAGGTACATCCAGTAAGCACCACAGGCCTGCGTTGCAACGCCTGTAACAAATTGTGCAGTTGTGTTTAGGTAGTGAAGAGGGTCGTGCTGGGGGTAGTGTTTTAGGGTTTAGAGTAGTGCAGTGGTGTTTGTGTAGTGTAGGGGGTCATGCTGGGGGTAGATTTAGGGTTTAGGGTAGTGCAGTGGTGTTTGGGTAGTGTAGGGAGTCGTGCTGGGGGAGTGTTTTAGGGTTTAGGGTAGTGCAGTGGTGTTTGGGTAGTGTAGGGGGTCGTGCTGGGGGTAGTGTTTTAGGGTTTAGGGTAGTGCAGTGGTGTTTGGGTAGTGTAGGGGGTCGTGCTGAAGGTAGTGATTTAGGGTAGTGCAGTGGTGTTTGGGTAGTGTAGGGGGTACTGCTGGGGGTAGTGTTTTAGGGTTTAGGTTAGTGCAGTGGTGTTTGGGTAGTGTAGGGGTACTGCTGGGGGTAGTGTTTTAGGGTTTAGGGTAGTGCAGTGGTGTTTGTGTAGTGTAGGGGGTAGTGTTTTAGGGTTTAGGGTAGTGCAGTGGTGTTTGTGTAGTGTAGGAGGTCGTGTTTTAGGGTTTAGGGTAGTGCAGTGGTCTTTGGGTAGTGTAGGGAGTCATGCGGGGGTAGTGTTTTAGGGTTTAGGGTAGTGTAGGGGGTCATGCGGGGGTTAGTGTTTTAGGGATTAGGTTAGTGCATTGGTGTTTGGGTAGTGTAGGGGGTCATGCGGGGGGTAGTGTTTTAGGGTTTAGGGCAGTGCAGTGGTGTTTGGGTAGTGTAGGGGGTCGTGCTGGGGGAGTGTTTTAGGGTTTAGGGCAGTGCAGTGGTGTTCGGGTAGTGTAGGGGGTCGTGCTGGGGGAGTGTTTGAGGGTTTAGGGCAGTGCAGTCGTGTTCGGGTAGTGTAGGGGGTTGTGCTCGGGGTAGTATTTTAGGGTTTAGGGTAGTGCAGTGGTGTTCGGGTAGTGTAGGGGGTCGTGCTGGGGGTAGTGTTCTAGGGTTTAGGGCAGTACAGTGGTGTTTGGGCAGTGTAGGGGGTAATGCTGGGGGTGGTGTTTTAGGGTTTAGGGCAGTGCAGTGGTGTTCGGGCACTGTAGGGGGTCATGCTGGGGGTGGTGTTTCAGGGTTTAGGGCAGTGCAGTGGTGTTCGGGCAGTGTAGGGGGTGGTGTTTCAGGGTTTAGGGCAGTGCAGTGGTGTTCGGGCAGTGTAGGGGGTCGTGCAGGGGGTGGTGTTTCAGGGTTTAGGGCAGTGGTGTTCGGGCAGTGTAGGGGGTCGTGCTGGGGGTGGTGTTTCAGGGTTTGGGGCAGTACAGTGGTGTTTGAGCAGTAAAGGGGGTCGTGCTGGGGGTGGTGTTTCAGGGTTTAGGGCAGTGCAGTGGTGTTCGGGCAGTGTAGGGGCGGTGCAGGGGGTGGTGTTTCAGGGTTTAGGGCAGTGCAGTGGTGTTCGGGCAGTGTAGGTGTTCATGCAGGGGGTGGTGTTTCAGGGTTTAGGGCAGTGCAGTGGTGTTCGGGCAGTGTAGGGGGTCGTGCTGGGGCTGGTGTTTCAGGGTTTAGGGCAGTACAGTGGTGTTCGGGCAGTGTAGGGGGTCGTGCTGGGGCTGGTGTTTCATGGTTTAGGGCAGTGCAGTGGTGTTCGGGCAGTGTAGGGGGTTGTGCTGTGGCTGGTGTTTCAGGGTTTAGGGGAGTGCAGTGGTGTTCGGGCAGTGTAGGTGGTCGTGCTGGGGCTGGTGTTTCAGGGTTTAGGGCAGTGCAGTGGTGTTCGGGCAGTGTAGGGGGTCATGCTGGGGCTGGTGTTTCAGGGTTTAGGGCAGTGCAGTGGTGTTCGGGCAGTGTAGGGGGTCTTGCTGGGGCTGGTGTTTCAGAGTCTAGGGCAGTGCAGTGGTGTTCGGGCAGTGTAGGGGGTCTTGCTGGGGCTGGTGTTTCAGGGTTTAGGGCAGTGCAGTGGTGTTCGGGCAGTGTAGGGGGTCGTGCTGGGGGTGGTGTTTCAGGGTTTAGGGCAGTGCAGTGGTGTTTGGGCAGTGTAGGGGGTCATGCTGGGGCTAGTGTTTCAGGATTTAGGGCAGAGCAATGGTGTTCAGGCAGTGTAGGGGTTTTGCTGGAGGTGGTGTTTCAGGGTTTAGGGCAGTGCAGTGGTGTTCGTGCAGTGTAGGGGGTGGTGTTTCAGGGTTTAGGGCAGTGGTGTTCAGGCAGTGTAGGGGTCTTGCTGGGGTTGATGTTTCAGGGTTTAGGGCAGTGCAGTGGTGTTCGGGCAGTGTGGGGGTCGTGCTGGGGGTGGTGTTTCAGGGTTTAGGGCAGTGGTGTTCCGGCAGTGTAGGAGGTCGTGCAGGGGGTGGTGTTTCAGGGTTTAGGGCAGTGCAGTGGTGTTCGGGCAGCGTAGGGGGTCGTGCTGGGGGTGGTGTTTCAGGGTTTAGGGCAGTGCAGTGGTGTTCGGGCAGTGTAGGGTGTCGTGCTGAGGGGTGGTGTTTCAGGGTTTAGGGCAGTGCAGTGGTGTTCGGGCAGTGTAGGGGGTCGTGCAGGGGGTGGTGTTTCAGGGTTTAGGGCAGTGCAGTGGTGTTTGGGCAGTGTAGGGGGTCGTGCAGGGGGTGGTGTTTCAGGGTTTAGGGCAGTGCAGTGGTGTTCGGCCAGTGTAGGTGGTCTTGCTGGGGGTGGTGTTTCAGGCTTTAGTGCAGTGGTGTTCGGGCAGTGTAGGGGGTCTTGCTGGGGGTGGTGTTTCAGGGTTTAGGGCAGTGCAGTGGTGTTCGGGCAGTGTAGGGGGTCTTGCTGGGGGTAGTGTTTCAGGGTTTAGGGCAGTGCAGTGGTGTTCGTGCAGTGTAGGGGGTCGTGCTGGGGATGGTGTTTCAGGGTTTAGGGCAGTGCAGTAGTGTTCGGGCAGTGTAGGGGGTCGTGCAGGGGGTGGTGTTTCAGGGTTTAGGGCAGTGCAGTGGTGTTCGGGCAGTGTAGGGGTTGTGCTGGGGGTGGTGTTTCAGGGTTTAGGGCAGTGCAGTGGTGTTCGGGCAGTGTAGGGGGTAGTGCTGGGGGTGGTGTTTCAGGGTTTAGGGCAGTGGTGTTCGGGCAGTGTAGGGGGTCTTGCTGGGGGTGATGTTTCAGGGTTTAGGGCAGTGCAGTGGTGTTCGGGCAGTGTAGGAGGTCTTGCTGGGGGTAGTGTTTCAGGGTTTAGGGCAGTGCAGTGGTGTTCGGGCAGTGTAGGGGTCATGCTGGGGGTGGTGTTTCAGGGTTTAGGGCAGTGCAGTGGTGTTCGGGCAGTGTAGGGGGTCGTGAAGGGGGTGGTGTTCAGGGTTTAGGGCAGTGCAGTGGTGTTCGGGCAGTGTAGGGGGTCGTGCTAGGGTATGTGTTTCAGGGTTTAGGGCAGTGCAGTGGTGTTCGGGCAGTGTAGGGGGTCGTGCTGGGGGTAGTGTTTTAGGGTTTAAGGTAGTGCAGTGGTGTTTGTGTAGTGTAGGGGGTCGTGCTGGGGGCAGTGTTTTAGGGTTTAGGGTAGTGCAGTGGTGCTTGTGTAGTGTAGGGGGTCGTGCTGGGGGTAGTGTTTTAGGGTTTAGGGTAGTGCAGTGGTGTTTGTGTAGTGTAGGGGGTCATGTGTAGTGGAGAAGTGTGGCTCAATGGTTAGAGCGGCAGACCCTGATGCAGAGATCTGGCCCGGGACCAGGGTTCAATTCCCGCCTCGGCGGGTCTTGGGCTCAATTTCCTCGGATGATAATTCTCGCCTAGGTGCCTATTCTAATCATGGGTCCCACTCTGCAACTCTGGGCAATAGCTTGCTTAATCTCCACAACGGCCCCAACAGCGCTGGGATGCCTGGCTTCACCCTGGGGGTGCCCAGGAGTGGACATTTCACAGGGAAAAGACAGGAAGGGTTCCACAGCGGTATGCGTACAGCGCCAGGACACCTCTTTGGGGGTATAAGTGCGCTTTACAAGTACAAATTTCATTTCATTTCATTTCATTTCATTTCATTTCATGTTTTAGGGTAGTGCAGTGGTGTTTGGGTAGTGTAGGGGGTCGTGCTGGGGGTAGTGTTTTAGGATTTAGGTTAGTGCAGTGGTGTTGGGGTAGTGTTTTAGGGTTTAGGGTAGTGCAGTGGTGTTTGTGTAGTGTAGGGGGTCATGCTGGGTGTAGTGTTTTAGGGTTTAGGATAGTGCAGTGGTGCTTGTGTAGTGTAGGGGGTCGTGCTGGGGTAGTGCTTTAGGGTTTAGGGTAGTGCAGTGGTGTTTTTGTAGTGTAGGGGGGTCATGTTTTAAGATGCAACGCTCCAATACCTGACCAGTCTGCACTACATAAAACTGCAAAAAATGTTTTGCACACTTTTGTCATTGGGCTATATGTGGGCTACATCTGGGTAATATTTGTGCTACATTTGGGCTCTTTTTTCACTGGTGGCCATCTTGGAAGACTTCTTTGTTATGAAGTTTCCTAATTTCCTTATTTACTGCAGTCTCCTCAGTAGGAAATGCTTTCAGTTTTTACTTTGATTCCATCAAGAAGGCATTCAGATGTGTCACACATTTGCCATAAATTCAGAATGTTATTACTCTAGTTGTTCATTAGATCACTGTAGTAAAGCTACTGCTCACCAAGGAGTTAACTGGAAGTCTACTGCTGGTATTGAAAGTGATTGTTTCAGTCTGCATGTCAGAATTTTCTAATGAAATAGAAGAGGATTTGAGATCTCACTTAAAACATGCACTAAATTTTCTTTTGCAGCACTAACCATAATTTCTATGGCAAAATGAACCCCCTCATTTTGTTCCTTTTTAAATTAAATGTTTTAAGTGTTACCAGTTTATTCCAATCAAGATGGCTTCAGGTGTGCCATACTTTTGTCATAAGTAAGGCTGTTAGCACTCTAGTTGTTCTTTAGAACACTCTGGGAAGCTGCAGTAGAACACAAAGGCATCAACTGACAGGCTGCTCCTGTTGAAATATAACAGGAAGATATTTGAGATCTCACTTAAAACATGTCCTAATTTTTCTTTCTACAGCACTAACCATAATTTCTATGGCAAAATGAACCCCCTCATTTTGTTCCTTTTTAAATTAAATGTTTTAAGTGTTACCAGTTTATTCCAATCAAGATGGCTTCAGGTGTGCCATACTTTTGTCATAAGTAAGACTGTTAGCGCTCTAGATGTTCTTTAGAACACTCTGGGAAGCTGCAGTAGAACACAAAGGCATCAACTGACAGGCTGCTCCTGTTGAAATATAACAGGAAGATATTTGAGATCACACTTGAAACATGTTCTAATTTTTCTTTCTACAGCACTAACCATAATTTCTATGACACAATGAACCCCATCATTTTGTTCCTTTTTAAATTAAATGTTTTAAGTGTTACCAGTTTATTCCAATCAAGATGGCTTCAGGTGTGCCATACTTTTGTCATAAGTAAGACAGTTAGCGCTCTAGTTGTTCTTTAGAACACTCTGGGAAGCTGCAGTAGAACACAAAGGCATCAACTGACAGGCTGCTCCTGTTGAAATATAACAGGAAGATATTTGAGATCACACTTGAAACATGTCCTAATTTTTCTTTCCAGAGCACTAACCATAATTTATATGACAAGATGAACCCCATAATTTTGTTCCTTTTTAAATTAAATGTTTTAAGTGTTACCAGTTTATTCCAATCAAGATGGCTTCAGGTGTGCCATACTTTTGTCATAAGTAAGGCTGTTAGCACTCTAGTTGTTCTTTAGAACACTCTGGGAAGCTGCAGTAGAACACAAAGGAATCAACTGACAGTCTCTGCCCTTGTTGGATGTACATGTTTTACTGAGAATGTCAGACTTCATTCTCACATGACTGAGAAAGATAATGTGAATTTACAGAAAATATGCTCTCATTTTAGCTTCTGGGGCACCTTCCAAAACTGTATGGGACAAGCATGTGGAAATAGTTTTCTCTCAAACATGATTCATGATATCCCAGCAGAAGGTTTTTCACAGGGTAAAATCACCTTAGAACACACCACAATTCCTGAAATTAGTATGGTACCATCAACAAATGAATTCTAATGTAACTAAAGTCTGTTATCACCCTTTATAGTTCTCCTTTTGGTAACCCTCAAAATCTTCGATTCACTACAATGCATTTCAATGGGGTACTATCATTTATATTGGTCCCAAGATGGCTGCCAGCAATTCCAGGATGAAGTGCTGACAGCCAATCAGATCTCACGATGACATGTGTGGTTAGGCTCCGCCCAGATATATATGTGTTTTTACTTTTGATTTTCTCAGCAACTACTGAACGTATTTACACCATTTAACAAAAGGGTTCTTTTTGAACCAAGAACTACCTCTTTGCCAAATTTGGTGTAATTCCGTTCAGCAGTTCGAGCTGTAGCCTTGCATAAAGTTTCCTATGGGAAATTGATTTTTGACTCTTATTTTTTAATTTCTCCGCAACTACTGAACGGATTTACACCATTTAACAAAAGGGTTCTTTCTGAACCAAGAACTACCTCTTTGCCAAATTTGGTGTAATTCCGTTCAGCAGTTCAGGCTGTAGCCGTGTCTAAAGTTTCCTATGGGAAAATGAATGGGGAAAACATGTTTTGGGACCCCCCTTTTTCTCGGCCCCCGCTTGACGAATCACCCTGAGACTTTCAGGGTAGGAGCGGACCGGAGCGGGCCATAAAGTTTGAAAATTTCGTGAAGATTCGTCAACCGACGCAAGAGTTATTTCAAATAGAATGTCGCGGATTTCCTATGGAAAATAGGTCCTAACTATAACTATCTACTGGCGACCGCCAGTAGATAATATATATATATATATATATATATATATTGTTGAGAAAATCATGGTTATTTTATGCAGAATGATGAACTGTATTTTAAAAAAATTATGGGGCAAAATATCACACATTAGGTGGAGTTGCTTAAAAGCTATGAAAATTTTGCATTTATGCAGACATTGTCAATAAGGATACAAACGAAGTAATGGAAATGTTTTTTCTATGTCTATCACTATGACCATTGCACACTGTCACTTTAAATTGGTATCCCACAAGCTGTAGCGCTGTCATGTGATCAAGGCAGGGATCTGCCGAAACGCGTCATGGCGGACAGTCTCTTTGGTGTAATAAATTAAATCTGCACAGAATTTGGGTCTGCTCTCGTTTATATCCCCACGGAGAGGATTTGTAAAACAACGAGCAACTTACATATATATATATGATCGATTGTTATTGGTATTCGACCCAGCATAAAATACAACTGATGTAAAATTATACTGCGACCTAACGTTGATCAACAATCAAATGTAAATGATTACTTTAATCAGTAAATCATTTTAGGTTGGATGATTTTAAACATTGTGTTTGTAAGGAAGTATATGTCTTTCAACATTTGGACATAGGTAATGATATCTTCTTTTTTCATGTCTATGATTCTGACATCATGTGATGTATCGTAATTAAGCACTGTCACTTTAAATATTTCTCACTCTGCACTCACCACTGTCATGTGATCAAGGCTCGGACGAGCCAAAACGCGTAATGGCGACAAGAGAGGAACAATAAAGACTGTTTGCACTGATCCTGGGTCTGTGTCCGTTGTTGGATGGATGTATCCTGTTGGAAGCAGAGGATAACACTGAATATTCTTGACCGGTTTGTTTCACGCGGTCATCCACGGACCCCCTCTGCGCGAAAGGTTGACGCTGCTTGTGAGACGCCACTTCCTGGTGATCCAGGAAGTAATCTTTGATCCGAGGAGGATATCTAGCGTCGGACCCCCTGCAATCCCGATAAGCTGTAAAGCCTGCGATATCCTGCGGACGCCGAGTCGGAGGACTCGGGGAAAACGGAGTGAAGCAGGTAGGATCAAGAGGGAAATACAGGGTGCGGAGGTGTGCTTTATGTTACACAGCGATCCAGAACTAATCGTGACGCGGTGTGTAACGTCTATACGATCAAAATGTCCTCATGTCGGCTGACGTGGTAAGGGCATGGGAGGAGGCGGCCGTTGAGATGTTTTCAGACACCACTTCGGCAACTAGTGGAGCTAAAGTACAAAATAAAGAAAGCCCACATGCAAATAACACAGTTAAAGACCTATTAAAAAAATTGGAGAAAAAAATGAGAAGCGAACAAAACAAATGGTGGGAATCCCGATCATTACAACGTTACATAGATGTCGAGAGAATTCCCAGGGGGTTGAGAATATTAACGGCCCCAAGCTATGATGAACCTAATCCAGAGTTGATGAGAGAATGGGCTGAGTGTAACTTAGAATCATCAAAAAGGCTTACTCTCATTTTAATAAAATATGCTGACATTGACAGGGCAAGATTACTTAAGGAAATCGATGATATCAATGAGGAATTGGAAACATTAAACCAAAAGGATGTACAAATTAAATTACGAAATGAAATGATGGCCCGGCTCAAAAAAGAAGAAGATAAAATCAAAGAAAGAAAAACGTTTAAATTCCAGAGAGATAAAAAAGACTATGAGCTGGGCCAGATCTTCACGTTCGCCAAACGTTACGATGCAATAAGAAAATCAAAATTTCGGCATATAGAAGGTACATCAGCATCAGCAACTATACACTCAGGTGAAATGCCCAATGTCTCCCAATCGGATGTAAGTTCAATAGAAGGAAGTGAATCGGAATCAGAAATGCGCAATACAAGACAACAACCAAAACCATCACCAGGAGAGGAACTGAATTTTTTATGTCAAGAAAGGCGCCAAACCCTGCGCCCAAGACCACCAAGACAAATGGAAGAACAAACATCAACTATAAGCGGCAGCAGAGGCGCAGGGCAAAGGCAAGGCGAGTCAAATACCAACAGAAAGAGAGGCCGGGACTATTGGAAAAACAAATAGACATTGATAATAAAATCAACAATACTATTGTAAATATAGCAAAAACCAAATTGACTAAACATGAAGAAAATATATTGAATCTGGGCCTATCGTATGCTCCACAAACGGACTTTGATTATGCTGGTACTAGAATAGATATGTATAAAGGAGTAAGAAAGTTAAAACTGAAAAAATATTTTCTAATCAACAAAGTGCAAAAGGAGGGAACATATTCTACGGCTATGATGGAAGATCCCAATCCAGGGCTTTCACAGTCAGATTTGCCCCTGTTACAAGTATTGCAGGATTTGCAAGAAGAAAATTCGAGCTCTTTGAACTACATGACAGACGCAAACAACACTCAAGGCATCACAACGACTAAAAGGCCACCAAATCAATTCAAACCAAAATCATCATTTAATCCCATAGTGGTCCGTGATGCAATTGACATCTTCCACGAGACTGTTACATCGCAAATCAAAACTTTGAATAAAACTGTACAAGCTAAAGCAAAAACCTATAATAAGAAAAATCAACAGTACAGAAATTTGATTTCCAAATTACAGAAAGATAAGAATGTAATCATTTGTAATAGTGACAAAGGTGGAAATATTGTAATCTGGCCACAAGAACAGTACAAAAAGAAGCCGTTAGCCAGTTAAATGACCGTACCTGCTACAACCGTACTAATGTAAGTAATTTGAAAGCCACATATAATGATTTCTACAATAAACTTTCAAAATGGAAGAATGCGAACTTAATCAGCATGGATGAGTACAAGTATCTAAAAATGAGAATCCAACGACACCAACTATGTACTTCATCCCAAAGATACACAAGGATGCTGTCAACCCTCCAGGGCGCCCAATTATCTCAGCCAGAGAGGGTCTTTTAGAACACACCGCCAAATACGTTGATTATTTTCTACAATGTCATGTGCAAAACCTGGTGTCGTATGTTAAGGACACAAGTAACTTTTTGAGAAAGATTTCAAAATTTACTTGGCAGGATGACTTTGTACTTATAGCCTTGGATGTAACTACATTATATACCAGTATAGAGCATATTGACGGTATTGCAGCCATTGAATATTACTTAGCACGTAGATCTGAACAATATAGAGATCACATCATCATGTTGATTGAAATGATTCACTTTTGCTTATTCAACAATATCTTTATGTTTAGTAGCCAACTATATCAGCAAACTAAAGGAGTAGCCATGGGGGCCAGCTTCTCGCCCAGTTATGCCTGTTTACATATGGGCATGTGGGAGAAGCTGGTCCTCATGCAAAAGCATAGTGAATATATGAGTAAAAATGTCAAATTGTGGTTGCGCTATATCGATGACCTGTTTGTTGTATGGCAAGGAACAATAGAAGAAGCTGAGAAATTTGTAGAAGAAATCAATTCCAACACCATTAATCTACACTTCACTGCATCTTTTAGTCAAACAAGTGTTGAGTTTTTAGATACTCAAATATATATCAAGAACAATAAAATGGAAACCCGTCTGTATAGAAAGAAAACAGCAGGTAACTCCACTCTCCATGCGAGCAGCTCCCACCCAAAACACCTCATCAATAGCATTCCCTACGGTGAAATGCTGCGTCTACGATGCATATGTAGCAATAATGAAGACCTTCGGAAAGCTCAACAGGAAAGTAGAGCAAGATTTGAACAAAGAGGTTACCATAGAAGTGTAATTGATAAAGCCATAACCAAATCCATGTTATTAACGAGAGACGAGGCACTAACAGATAAATTAAGTAACATTGAAACTTTAACAAATAAAAATATTGATGATGAAGACAGTGGTAGTGAGGATTACAGATTAATAATGAGATACAGCAAACAACACAAAGCACTGAATAAGATCATTCAGCAGAACTGGCCTCTGGTATTGAGTGACCCGGTGATTGGACCCCTGCTACCGCAGAGGGTGTCCATCACATTGCAAAGCTTGTTCCCATGGGATCAATAAAAGTACATATAATACACCTTTTAGTGACAGAGTTTGTAAAATTTCTAAATTGTTAACCTGCAAAACTGATTTTGCTGTCTATGTGTTGTTGTGTCCTTGTGGCCTACAATACATAGGCAGCACAAAATTGCAGGTTCATAAAAGAGTGTTGCAACATCTACGTGTCATCACCAATCAGGACAACACTTACCCGGTGGCACGACACTTCAGGGAGAAACATGGATCTAATAATATCAACCTGAAGTTTTTTGTAATTGATGCAGTCCCTCCGAGTAGGAGAGGAGGTGATCGGGATTTTTTTTTAAGAAAGTTGGAAACAAGATACATCTTACAGTTAGACACAAAATTTCCGGAGGGACTGAATGCCACTGAGGATTTGCACACTTTTTTGACTTGATCAGATATAATTCATTAACTAGGAGGTTAACACACTGTAACAATTGGAATTTTATGCAATAATGTCAATAATTTTAAGAATCATAATTACAAAACTTAATACCTATGTGTGTTGGCTGATTCCACGTATCTATATTTGTAATTGCAAATATTTGTTTATTAGATCAACATTGAAAAAAAAAAATTTCCATCAATTTTAGGAGTGACAAAATGATTCATATATTTATATATTTATATTTATATTAACCCATAATTTTATGTGGTTTTATGTTTTTATTTATTTATATAAGCATGATTTTGCACATTATTCCTATTTTGGATATCTTCTTGTTGACAACATCCAATTAAAATATAGGTGGATGGCTTCGAATCGCACACATCGGTTGTTAAATGAAACACAATTCTGCATAATGATAAATTAACGGTTGTGCTCAGTTTATTTTTGGACATGTATCAGTCCAACATCAACATCAAGTACTTATTTGATCTTATTTCGAACAAAATCATAATAAATCAATGGGAGTTGAAATCCATATATAAAAAACATAAAAATTAATTGGTTAACAAACACCATAAAACAATATATAATACACAATATTTAATATATTAAATAAGGTCTGATAACTGTAAAGAATGTTTTTTTAAGTTTTATCAATACATGTTTACACTTTTTTGCACTAGCACTTTATTATCTTAGCATTGCATTTATACAATTTTAGCATGTCAAAGTCAAACCAAAGGACAGCAGTATTTTTAAGGATTTAACCCAGAAATTTCATTAATCAATTATTTTTATGCATGGTATAGGAATCTGGTATATGGGTATTTGACACAACCACAGAAAGAGAGGTAAGAGGAAATAGTCCCAAATCGCCCTCCTACAAAGCATTAATTCACACAACAAAGAAAAGGGACTCTATTAAAAAACTAATGAAGTGGGTAAACAGAGGAGAGGTGTAAAGCAGGGCACACACTGTGTATGTAAAACTGCCCTCACACACAGCAAGCTGTGTCATGCTTCATCATAGGTATTATTACGTGCCGGCTGAAACACTCCACCTCCAGCGTTGGCTAGCGCGGAGGTGTGTTAGCAGGCCCTATGATGAAGCATGACACAGCTTGCTGTGTGTGAGGGCAGTTTCAATACACAGTGTGTGCCCTGCTTACACCTCCTCTGTTTACCCACTTCATTAGTTTTTAATAGAGTCCCTTTTCTTTGTTGTGTGAATTTATATGGGTATTTGACCCTGATCGATTGTTATTGGTATTCGACCCAGCATAAAATACAACTGATGTAAAATTATACTGCGACCTAACGTTGATCAACAATCAAATGTAAATGATTACTTTAATCAGTATATCATTTTAGGTTGGATGATTTTAAACATTGTGTTTGTAAGGAAGTATATGTCTTTCAACATTTGGACATAGGTAATGATATCTTCTTTTTTTCATGTCTATGATTCTGACATCATGTGATGTATCGTAATTAAGCACTGTCACTTTAAATATTTCTCACTCTGCACTCACCACTGTCATGTGATCAAGGCTCGGACGAGCCGAAACGCGTAATGGCGACAAGAGAGGAACAATAAAGACTGTTTGCACTGATCCTGGGTCTGTGTCCGTTGTTGGATGGATTTATCCTGTTGGAAGCGGAGGATAACACTGAATATATATATATATATATATATATATATTGCATGCTCACAAGTTTGCCCTTCGGCGAGAAGCACTCAGCAGCCAGCAGCAATTTCAAGCTTTTTATTGGTAAAAACATCCTCCTGTGTGTCGATATTCAAAGCAGCTTGTTGGTCCTCGATGCCTGACGCGTTTCAGAGTTATGAAACTCCTTCTTCAGAGGCTCGGACGAATCAAGTATGTGCCTGTTCTGGTCCAGCCCACTCTTTATATCAAGAATGCCACGCCCTGAATGGGACTGCTCAGATGAGTACTGTGCAAAGGATTGTGAATTCGGTAGTCCCAGAACGGTTCTTTCGTCGATAATGGCACTGTTAACACTGCTGATAAAATTGTAAGCCCCTGGATGGGCCTCGACACACAGAGTAGGTTATTAATCCAGCGTGGCCTCCCACATAGAGGATTCGGCAAATTCCAAACCCAGTGGCCCCAGGAATAATAGGGTGGTGCACTCTCAGCGGCGGAGCCACCGCCAAATATTGCATGCTCATAAGTTTGCCCTTCGGCGAGAAGCACTCAGCAGCCAGCAGCAATTTCAAGCTTTTTATTGGTAAAAACGTCCTCCTGTGTGTCGATATTCAAAGCAGCTTGTTGGTCCTCGATGCCTGACGCGTTTCAGAGTTATGGAACTCCTTCTTCAGAGACTCGGACGAATCAAGTATGTGCCTGTTCTGGTCCGGCCCACTCTTTATATCAAGAATGCCACGCCCTGAATGGGACTGCTCAGATGAGTACTGTGCAAAGGATTGTGGATTCGGTAGTCCCAGAACGGGTCTTTTGTCGATAATGGCACTGTTAACACTGCTGATAAAATTGTAAGCCTCTGGATGGGCCTCGACACACAGAGTAGGTTATTAATCCAGCGTGGCCTCCCACATAGAGATTTCGGCAAATTCCAAACCCAGTGGCCCCCAAGAATAACGGGGTGGTGCACTCTCGGCGGCGGAGCCACCGCCAAATATTGTATGCTCACAAGTTTGCCCTTCGGCGAGAAGCACTCAGCAGCCAGCAGCAATTTCAAGCTTTTTATTGGTAAAAACGTCCTCCTGTGTGTCGATATTCAAAGCAGCTTGTTGGTCCTCGATGCCTGACGCGTTTCAGAGTTATGAAACTCCTTCTTCAGAGGCTCGGACGAATCAAGTATGTGCCTGTTCTGGTCCGGCCCACTCTTTATATCAAGAATGCCACGCTCTGAATGGGACTGCTCAGATGAGCACTGTGCAAAGGATTGTGGATTCGGTAGTCCCAGAACGGTTCTTTCGTCGATAATGGCACTGTTAACACTGCTGATAAAATTGTAAGCCCCTGGATGGGCCTCGACACACAGAGTAGGTTATTAATCCAGCGTGGCCTCCCACATAGAGGATTCAGCAAATTCCAAACCCAGTGGCCCCCAGGAATAACGGGGTGGTGCACTCTCGGCCGCGGAGCCACCGCCAAATATTGCATGCTCACAAGTTTGCCCTTCGGCGAGAAGCACTCAGCAGCCAGCAGCAATTTCAAGCATTTTATTGGTAAAAACGTCCTCCTGTGTGTCGATATTCAAAGCAGCTTGTTGGTCCTCGATGCCTGACGCGTTTCAGAGTTATGAAACTCCTTCTTCAGAGGCTCGGACGAATCAAGTATGTGCCTGTTCTGGTCCGGCCCACTCTTTATATCAAGAATGCCACTCCCTGAATGGGACTGCTCAGATGAGTACTGTGCAAAGGATTGTGGATTTGGTAGTCCCAGAACGGGTCTTTTGTCGATAATGGCACTGTTAACACTGCTGATAAAATTGTAAGCCTCTGGATGGGCCTCGACACACAGAGTAGGTTATTAATCCAGCGTGGCCTCCCACATAGAGGATTCGGTGAATTCCAAACCCAGTGGCCCCCAGGAATAACGGGGTGGTGCACTCTCGGCGGCGGAGCCACCGCCAAATATTGCATGCTCACAAGTTTGCCCTTCAGCAAGAAGCACTCAGCAGCCAGCAGCAATTTCAAGCTTTTTATTGGTAAAAACGTCCTCCTGTGTGTCGATATTCAAAGCAGCTTGTTGGTCCTCGATGCCTGACGCGTTTCAGAGTTATGGAACTCCTTCTTCAGAGACTCGGACGAATCAAGTATGTGCCTGTTCTGGTCCGGCCCACTCTTTATATCAAGAATGCCACGCCCTGAATGGGACTGCTCAGATGAGTACTGTGCAAAGGATTGTGGATTCGGTAGTCCCAGAACGGGTCTTTTGTCGATAATGGCACTGTTAACACTGCTGATAAAATTGTAAGCCTCTGGATGGGCCTCGACACACAGAGTAGGTTATTAATCCAGCGTGGCCTCCCACATAGAGGATTCGGTGAATTCCAAACCCAGTGGCCCCCAGGAATAACAGGGTGGTGCACTCTCGGCGGCGGAGCCACCGCCAAATATTGCATGCTCACAAGTTTGCCCTTCAGCAAGAAGCACTCAGCAGCCAGCAGCAATTTCAAGCTTTTTATTGGTAAAAACGTCCTCCTGTGTGTCGATATTCAAAGCAGCTTGTTGGTCCTCGATGCCTGACGCGTTTCAGAGTTATGGAACTCCTTCTTCAGAGACTCGGACGAATCAAGTATGTGCCTGTTCTGGTCCGGCCCACTCTCTTTATCAAGAATGCCACGCCCTGAATGGGACTGCTCAGATGAGTACTTTGCAAAGGATTGTGGATTCGGTAGTCCCAGAACGGTTCTTTCATCGATAATGGCACTGTTAACACTGCTGATAAAATTGTAAGCCCCTGGATGGGCCTCGACACACAGAGTACGTTATTAATCCAGCGTGTCCTCCCACATAGAGGATTCGGCAAATTCCAAACCCAGTGGTCCCCAGAAATAACGGGGTGGTGCACTCTCGGCGGCAGAGCCACTGCCAAATATTGCATGCTCACAAGTTTGCCCTTCGGCGAGAAGCACTCAGCAGCCAGCAGCAATTTCAAGCTTTTTATTTGTAAAAACGCCCTCTTGTGTGTCGATATTCAAAGCAGCTTATTGGTCCTCGATGGTTCACCGGCAACGGGACCATAGGGCTCAAGAGTGAGTATCTATTGGCAACACGCAGAGCCTCAAACTTTTCATCAACCCACTGGGGGAATACTGTGAGACATTTTAAAAGACAGCAGCATCCACTTGGTTGTTATTTTTAAATGGAAACACTGCAATAGCCAGAATGACTTGCTCATGGGAGCAGTAAGACATGCCCACTGCGGCGAGGAATAAATAAAGCTGAATGGTGCTCCACATTTCTGCTGCTGTGTTTTATTAGTGCAAGGCTCGGGATAAAGGACGAAAGTTTGAAACGCATTGGGCCGCTGAAGCATTGACTGAAGGCAAGAGGCTGTGTTGTGCGGCTTTCAGTTACATTAGAGAGTAACCCTGGGGGAGGACATCCTCACAAGTGGCAAACTTTGTTGGATTGATTTAAGCGGCTTTTATCGGGTCACGAGGACGGACCGCTGCTGGAAAGCGGATCCTCGATGCGCTAATGTTGGGGCAACGGGACCATAGGGCTCAAGAGTAAGTGAGTATCTATTGGCAACACGCAGAGCCTCAAACGTTTCATCAACCCACTGGGGGAATACTGTGAGACATTTTAAAAGACAGCAGCATCCACTTGGTTGTTATTTTTAAATGGGAACACTGCAATAACCAGAATGCCTTGCTCATCGGAGCAGTAAGACACGCCCACTGCGGCGAGGAATAAATAAAGCTGAATGGTGCTCCACATTACTGCTGCTGTGTTTTATTAGTGCAAGGCTCGTAATAAAGGACGAAAGTTTGAAACGCGTTGGGCCGCTGAAGCATTGATTGAAGGCAAAAGGCTGTGTTGTGCGGCTTTCACTTACCTTAGAGAGTAACCCTGGGGGAGGATGTCCTCACAAGTGGCAAACTTTGTTGGATTGATTTAAGCGGCCTTTGCCGGGTCGCGAGGACGAACCGCTGCTTGAAAGCGGATCCTCGGTGCGCTAATGTTGGAGCACCGGCAACGGGACCATAGGGCTCAAGAGTGAGTGAGTATTTATTGGCAACACGCAGAGCCTCCAACTTTTCATCAATCCACTGGGGGAATACTGTGAGACATTTTAAAAGACAGCAGCATCCACTTGGTTGTTATTTTTAAATGGGAACACTGCAATAACCAGAATGCCTTGCTCATCGGAGCAGTAAGACACGCCCACTGCGGCTGTGTTGTGCGGCTTTCACTTACCTTAGAGAGTAACCCTGAGGGAGGACGTCCTCACAAGTGGCAAACTTTCTTGGATTGATATAAATATATATATATATATATATTACCTACTGGCGGTCGCCAGTAGGTTGTTATAGTTAGGACCTTGTTTCTATTCAAAAAGCGTTTTTTTTGTTGCCAATATCTTTGGCGCCGTTTGACAAATCTTTGCGAAATTTTCAAAACTAATGGTTCACTCAGGTCAGCTCCTGTCTTGAAAGTTTCGGGGTGATTCGTCAAGCGGGGGCCGAGAAGAAAGCGGGTCCCAAAACGCGTTTTCCCCATGTTATTTTCCATAGGAATTTTGGAACAGGCTACAGCCTGAACTACTGAACAGAATTACACCAAATTTGACAAAAAAGGTAGCTCTTGGTTCAGAAAGCGCCCTTTTTTTAAATGGTATGAATCCGTTCAGTAGTTCCTGAGAAATTCAAAAAATAAAAATGTATATATCTGAGCTCCCGAGCATGAGCTTCATTCTGATTGGCTGCCAACACTACAAACCTGGAAGTGTTGGCAGCCATCTTGTGACTCGGTAACCGAGTCACAAGAAAACAGTCAAAAAAAGATGAAAATCAAGAAAAGGAGGCAGGGTAGAAACACCCTGACCCCCTAGGCCTGCCTAGGGGGTCCCACAAGGACCCCCAGGGTCAAAAAAAGCATTTATTTTTTTTTAAACGGCCGATTTCGCGCTGGGTGCACGAACCCGACCAAAACCCCCCCCCAAAAAAACCCAACAAAGCACGGGCTCCTGTGCTTCGTTTTCTATAAGCCCCCGGGTGGGCCAGGTCCCGGGGGCAATGTGTAATTATGTAGCGGGGACCGCCACCTCCCCGGAGCTATGCTAATTTTATGCGGGGGCACGCGGACCCCCCGCAGCCCCGGGGACCGCCACCACCCTGGGGCTTTATTATAATTAAAAGGCGTGTGAGGGCTTATGCCTCCCCCCAAGCAGCCACGGGGGCTGCCACCTCCCTGGGGCTTTAATAATTAAACGCGAGGCCATGTGGCCCCCCGCAGCCCCGGGGACCGCCACCTCCCCGGGGTTCTGATCTTTTAAAAAAAATGTGTGGGGGGATCGAGCCCCTCCAAATGGCCCCAGGGACAACCACCTCCCCGGGCACACTTCATTTACATATGGGGGTCCGTTTTGGACCCCCGGGGACCACCACCACCCCGGGGCTGTGCAAATGATGGGAAGGGAGCCACGTGGCCCCCCTCCTAGAGCCCTCAATGGCCCTGGGGACCACCACCCCCCAGGGCAGGCTCCTGCAATGTCCCGGGGCTCCCGCCCTACCATAGCAAATACTGCTTTGCTTCTTGGAAGCGAGAGCAGGAAACCTGCTCTTGCTTCCAAAAAGCAAAGCAGAATTGTTTTGGCAAGGGGAGCTGCATGTCAGCAGCTCCCCTTCCCCAAAAGCAATGGCGGCTCACGCAGGAGGCGGGGAGCTGGCAGGGACCATGAGGGCATTGGGGCTCCCCCCATGGTCCCCAACGCTGAGGTGTTCCCAGGGCCAGGCAAGGGAGGCCACGCAGCCCCCCTCCCTAATTATTTTTTTTTTAAAAGATCGAGGGACAGCCCCGGGGATGGGGTCCCTGGGGCCAATTATGGCTCAGGAGGGGGCTGCGCAGCCCCCCTCCTTAAAAATAATAAATAAAAAAAGATTAAATATGTGGCCATGCCCCGGGTGATAGGGTCTCCGGGGCCAAAATCGGCCATGGGAGGAGGGCCACGCGGCCCCCCTCCCGTTTAATTTTTTTTAAAAAAAATGCGCAGGCCCTGGGGGATGGGGTTCCCTGGGCCCAAAATTAATAAAGGGAAGGGGGGCCACACAGCCCCCCCTTCCAAAAACCAAATGTAAAAAAAGCCGGCATATCACCGGAGGCCCCGCCCCCTCCCTCCACCACTCTGCAAACATGCCCCCTGGCACGTTCTAAGTTGGGGGATTAAGTCCCCTTCATTCCTGAGGGTCCCTGGGGGCCAACTAGCCCACAAGGTACCTCCAGTAAGCCCCACAGACTGGGATTGCTGAGAGGTGGTCCGAGACCACGCCCCAATTTACACCACTCTGCAAACCCACCTCTTGGCGCACTGCTGGTGGGGCGATGAGGTCCTCTTGTGTCCTGCATGCCCCCCTTCTGTACAAATAATAAAAAAATAAATGAGGCCATGCCCCGGGAATGGGGTCCCCGGGGCAGAAATTGGCCTAGGGAGGGGGGCCGCGCGGCCCCCTTCCTGTTTTTTCTTAAGTAAAAAAAAATGGTTCAGGCCCTGAGGAATGGGGTCCCCAGAGCCCAAAAAATACTAAAAGAAGGGGGGCCACACAGCCCCCCTTCTAAAAATACAAAGAGAAAAGAAAAGCTGCATTTCGCCGGAGGCCCCTCCCCCTCCTTGCACCACTCTTGCACCACCCTTACACCACCCTTGAATGCTAAGGGTCCTTAGGGGCCAACTATCCCACCAGGTACCTCCCGTAAGCACCACACAGTGGGTTTGCTGAGAGGTGGTCCGAGGCTACGCCCCTTTTTACACCACTCTGCAAACGCGCCTCTTGGCGCACTGCTGGTGGAGTGATGAGGTCCTCTTGTGTCCTGAGGACCTCAGGACTGAAGTGGACTTCATCCCATGAGCAGCAGTGCGCCAGGCGGCGCGTTTGCAGAGTGGTGTAAAAAGGGGGCGTGGCCTCAGACCACTCTCAGCAATCCAGCTGTGTGGGGCTTACTGGAGGTAACAGGAGGGATAGTTGGCCCCCAGGGACCCTCAGGAGGCAAGGGGACTTCATCCCCCAACCAAGAGTGCACCAGGAGGCACGTTTGCAGAGTGGTGGAGAAAGGGAGCATGGCCTGTGTCCACCTCTCAGCAATCCCACTGTGTGGGGCTTACTGGAGGTAACAGGTAGGCTAGTTAGCCCCTATGGACCTCCAGCAGCGAAGTGGACTTTAATCCCCATCCAAGAGCATGCCAGAGGGTGCATTTGCAGAGTGGTGGGGAAAGAGGGCATGGCCTGCTATGAGAACTTAGCAATGCTGCTGCGTGGGACTTACTGGAGGTAATAGGAGGGGTAGTTGGCCCCTGAGGTTGTCCTTGGGGGCCAACTACCCCTCCTGTTACCTCCTCTAAGTCCCACTCAGTGGGATTGCTAAGAGGTCTTCAGAGGCCACGCCCTCCTTTCTCCACCATTCTGCAAACGCGCCTCCTGGCACAGTACTGGTTGGGGGATGAAGTTCACTTTACTCCTGAGGGACTTTGGGGGCCAAGAAGCCCTCCTGGTACCTCCTATAAGTCCTACGCAGCAGAATTCCTGAGCGCTGGTTGGAGGCCCACCCCCCTTTCTCTACCACTCTGCAAACGCGACTACCAGTTAAAGAAGCATTTGTAATGTAATAGGTCTCGCATTTGCAAGAGTTAGAGCTATTGGCATTGTAAATGTAAAAGTTTTTTACTAATGTTTTTTGGAGTGGAGTGGATGTACGTGGTGTGTAGTGGAATTATGTGGTATGTTGTGCAGTGAAATGATGTGGATAAAAAGTATGTGGTATTTAGTGTATAAGAATTATGTAGAGTGGGATTATGTGTTATGGAGAGTAATTATGTGTATGGTAGTCTGTGTTGTGGAGTGGTAACTTCAGGTTTAGTCTTCCTCGTTTCCATAGAAGCTAAACTATGAACTCAATGAGACAAAAAAGAAGGAATCACTGAGGAGCACTTCTGGACCTAGTCAGAGGTATGAGCAGGGCCACTGGAACTATGCGCCTGTTTGACTGCACCGACTTTCACACAATTATACATTTTCCGCATTAGCCACATAATCCATCATCTGCTGCCTAATCTCCAGATTTGAACAAAAAAAGCCTTGTTTCTAGCTCAAACGGCTCAAATGTTACCAAAAATGCAGCGACAAGTGTTACAGCATGGTGGAAGGTCCTTTGCAAACGTAGAATGGTCACCTGTTACTTATTTCTAAATGTGGGTGTTAAATTAGTACTAAAGGTGGGCAAGCCACTCTTGCTTCTTTCTGCACCTCTCTTGCCTCTTTCTGCATTACTGTTGCTTCTTTCTGCACCTTTCTTTCTTTTTCAGCACTTATCCTGCCTCTTTCTGCAAATCTCTTCTACTTTCTGCACCTCTTTTGCCTCTTTCTGCACCTCACTTGCTTCTTTGTGCACCCCTCTTGCCTCTTTCTGCACTTCTCTTGCCTCTTTCTGCACCCCTCTTCCCTCTTTCTGCACCTCTGTTCCTTCTTTCTGCACTTCTTTTGTTTCTTTCTGCACCCCTCTTGCCACTTTCTCCACCCCTGTTCCCCCTTTTTGCATCTCTGTTGCACTTTCTGCATTACTATTGCCTGTTTCTCCACCCCTCATCCCTCTTTCTGCACCTCTGTTGCTTCTTTCTGCACTTCTCTTGCTTCTTTCTGCACCTCTGTCCCTTCTTTCTGCAACCATTGTGCCTCTTTCTGCACCCCTCTTCCCTCTTTCTGCAACCCTCTTGCCTCTTTCTGCACCTCTGTTCCTTCTTTCTGCACTTCTTTTGTTTCTTTCTGCAACTCTCTTGCTTCTTTCTGCATGCCTCTTGCTTCTTTCTGCACCCCTTGTGCCTCTTTCACATCTCTCTTCCCTCTTTCTGCAGCCCTCTTGCCTCATTCTGCACCTCTGTTCCTTCTTTCTGCACTTCTTTTGTTTCTTTCTGCACCTCTCTTGTTTCTTTCTGTATCCCTCTTGCCTCTTTCACCACCCCACTTCCCCCTTTCTGCATCTCTGTTGCTTCTTTCTGCATTTCTCTTGCTTCTTTCTGCATCTCTCTTGCTTCTTTCTGTACCCCTCGTGCCTCTTTTTTCACCCCTCATCCCTCTTTCTGCATTCCGTTTGCCTCTTTCTGCACCTGTCTTTCCTCTTTCTGCACCCCTCCTGACTCTTTCTGCCCCTCTGTTACTTCTTTCTGCACTCCTTTTGTTTCTTTCTGCACCTCTCTTGCTTCATTCTGTACCCCTCTTGCCTCTTTCTCCACCCCTCTTCCCACTTTCTGCATCTGTCTTGCTTCTTTCTGCACTTCTCTTGTCTCTTTCTCCACCCAACTTCCCTCTTTCTGCACCTCTGTTGCTTCTTTCTGCACCTCTCTTGCTCCTTTCTGTACCCCTCTTGCCTCTTTCTCCACCCCTCTTCCCCCTTTCTGCATCTGTGTTGCTTCTTTCTGCACTTCTCTTGTCTCTTTCTCCACCCTCTTCCCTCTTTCTGCACCTCTGTTGCTTCTTTCTGCACCCCTCGTGCCTCTTTCACACCCCTCTTCCCGCACCCCTCTTGACTCTTTCTGCACTCCTTTTGCCTCTTTGTGCATCCCTCTTCCCTCTTTCTGCACCCGTCCTACCTCTTTCTGCAACTCTGTTCCTTCTTTCTGCACTTCTTTTGTTCCTTTCTGCACCTCTCTTGCTTCTTTCTGCACCCCTCTTGCCTCTTTCTCCACCCCTCTTCCCCCTTTCTGCATCTCTGTTGATTCTTTCTGCACTTCTCTTGTCTCTTTCTCCACCCCTCTTCCCTCTTTCTGCACCTCTGTTCCTTCTTTCTGCACTTCTTTTGTTTCTCTTGCTTCTATAACACCCCTTGTGCCTCTTTCACACCCCTCTTCCTGCACCCCTCTTGCCTCTTTCTGCACCTCTGTTCCTTCTTTCTGCACTTTTTTTGTTTCTTTCTGCACCTCTCACTTCTTTCTGCACCCCTTTTGCCTCTTTCTGCACCCCTCTTTCATCTTTCTGCACCACTCTTGCCTCTTTCTGCACCTCTGTTCCTTCTTTCTGCACTTCTTCTGTTTCTTTCTGCAGCTCTCTTGCTTCTTTCTGCACCCCCTTGACTCTTTCTCCACCCATCCACCCTCTTTCTGCACCAGTGTTGCCTCTTTCTGCACCTCTGTTCTTTCTTTCTGCACTTATTTTGTTTC
The DNA here is from genome assembly GCA_963921515.1 of Calotriton arnoldi. NCBI lineage: Eukaryota > Metazoa > Chordata > Amphibia > Caudata > Salamandridae > Calotriton > Calotriton arnoldi. The sequence goes on along the minus strand of CAWUFW010007954.1, from coordinate 138,706 downwards.
TTTCGGCACATCTCTTGCTTCTTTCTGCACACCACGTGCCTCTTTCTGCACCCCTCTTCCCTTTTTTTGCACCCCTCCTGCCTCTTTCAGCATCCCTCTTCCCTCTTTTTGAACCCCTCTTGCTTCTTTCTGCACCTCTGTTGCTTCTTTCTGTACTACTCTTGCTTATTTCTGCACCTCTCTTGCTTCTTTCTGCACCACTCGTGCTTCTTTCTGCACCCCTCTTCCCTCTTTCTACACCCCTCATGTCTCTTTCTGCACCTCTTGCTTCTTTCTGCATCCTTCTTGACACTTTCTCCACCCCTGTTCCCCCTTTTTGCATCTCTGTTGCTTTTTCTGCAGTTCTCTTGCCTCTTTTTCCACTCCTCATCCCTCTTTATGCACCTCTGATGCTTCTTTATGCACTTCTCTTGCTTCTTTCTGCACCTGTCCCTTCTTTCTGCAACCCTTGTGCATCTTTCTGCACCCCTCTTCGTCTTTCTGCAGCCCTCTTGCCTCTTTCTGCACCTCTGTTCCTTCTTTCTGCACTTCTTTTGTTTCTTTCTGCAACTCTCTTGCTTCTTTCTGCACGCCTCTTGCTTCTTTCTGCACCTCTGTTCCGTCTTTCTGCACTTCTTTTGTTTCTTTCTGCACCTCTCTTGGTTCTTTCTGTATCCCTCTTGCCTCTTTCTTCACCCTACTTCCCCCTTTCTGCATCTCTGTTGCTTCTTTCTGCACTCCTCTGGCTTCTTTCTGCACCTCTCTTGCTTCTTTCTGCAACACTCGTGCTTCTTTCTGTACCCCTCTTCCCTATTTCTGCATCCCTCTTGGCTCTTTCTGCACCTCTGTTCCTTCTTTCTGCTCTTCTTTTGTTTCTTTCTGCACCACTCTTACTTCTTTCTGTGCCCCACTTGCCACTTTCTCCACCCCTGTTCCCTGTTTTTGCATCTCTGCTGCTTCTTTCTGAACTTCTCTTGCCTCTTTCTCCACCCCTCATTCCTCTCTCTGCATCTCTGTTGCTTCTTTCTGTACATCTCTTGCTTCTTTGTGCACCTCTGTGCCTTGTTCCTGCAACCCTTGTGCCTTTTCTGCACCCCTTTTCCCTCTTTCTTCTCCCCTCTTGACTCTTTCTGCACCTCTGTCCCTTCTTTCTGCACTTCTTTTGTTTCTTTCTGCAACTCTCTTGCTTCTTTCTGTATCCCTCTTGCCTCTTTCTCCTCTCCACTTCCCCCTTTCTGAATCTCTGTTACTTATTTATGCACTTCTCTTGCTTCTTTCTGCACCTCTCTTTCTTCTTTCTGCACCCCTCTTCCCTCTTTTTGCACCCCTCCTGCCTCTTTCAGCATCCCTCTTCCCTCTTTTTGAACCCCTCTTGCTTCTTTCTGCACCTCTGTTGCTTCTTTCTGTACTACTCTTGCTTATTTCTGCACCTCTCTTGCTTCTTTCTGCACCACTCGTGCTTCTTTCTGCACCCCTCTTCCCTCTTTCTACACCCCTCATGTCTCTTTCTGCACCTCTTGCTTCTTTCTGCATCCTTCTTGACACTTTCTCCACCCCTGTTCCCCCTTTTTGCATCTCTGTTGCTTTTTCTGCAGTTCTCTTGCCTCTTTTTCCACTCCTCATTCCTCTTTCTGTACCTCTGAAGCTTCTTTATGCACTTCTCTTGCTTCTTTCTGCACCTGTCCCTTCTTTCTGCAACCCTTGTGCATCTTTCTGCACCCCTCTTCCTCTTTCTGCACCTCTGTTCCTTCTTTCTGCACATCTTTTGTTTCTTTCTGCACCTCTTTTGCTTCTTTCTGCACCCCTCGTGCCTCTTTCTGCACCCTTCTTCCCTCTTTCTGCAACCCTCGTGCCTCTTTCTCCACCCTCTTCCCCCTTTTTTCATCTCTGTTGCTTCTTTCTCCACTTTGCTTGCCTCTTTCTCTGCCCCTCATCCGTCTTTCTGCACCTCTGTTGCTTCTTTCTGCACTTCTCTTGCTGATTTCTGCACCTCTCTTGCTACTTTCTGCACCCCTCGTGCCTCTTTCTGCACCCCTCTTACCTCTTTCTGCACCCCTCTTGCCTCTTTCTGCACCTCTGTTCCTTCTTTCTGAACTTCTTTTGTTTCTTTCTGCACATCTCTTTCTTTTTTCTGCATCCCTCGTGCCTTTTTCTGCACCCCTCTTCCCTCTTTTTGCACCACTCCTTTCTCTTTCTGCACCTCTGTTGCTTCTTTCTGCACTCCTCTGGCTTCTTTCTGCACCTCTCTTGCTTCTTTCTGCAACACTCGTGCTTCTTTCTGTACCCCTCTTCCCTATTTCTGCACCCCTCTTGGCTCTTTCTGAACCTCTGTCCCTTCTTTCTGCACTTCTTTTGTTTCTTAATGCAACTCTCTTACTTCTTTTTGTATCCCTCTTGCCTCTTTCTCCATCCCACTTCACCCTTTCTGCATCTCTGTTGCTTCTTTATGCACTTCTCTTGCTTCTCTCTGCACCTCTTTTGCTTCTTTCTGCACCCCTCGTGCCTCTTTCTGCACCCTTCTTCCCTCTTTCTGCAACCCTCGTGCCTCTTTCTCCACCCTCTTCCCCCTTTTTTCATCTCTGTTGCTTCTTTCTCCACTTTGCTTGCCTCTTTCTCCGCCCCTCATCCGTCTTTCTGCACCTCTGTTTCTTCTTTCTGCACTTCTCTTGCTGATTTCTGCACCTCTCTTGCTACTTTCTGCACCCCTCGTGCCTCTTTCTGCACCCCTCTTCCCTCTTTCTGCACCCCTCTTGCCTCTTTCTGCACCTCTGTTCCTTCTTTCTGAACTTCTTTTGTTTCTTTCTGCACATCTCTTTCTTTTTTCTGCATCCCTCGTGCCTCTTTCTGCACCCCTCTTCCCTCTTTTTGCACCACTCTTTTCTCTTTCTGCACCTCTGTTGCTTCTTTCTGCACTCCTCTGGCTTCTTTCTGCACCTCTCTTGCTTCTTTCTGCAACACTCGTGCCTCTTTCTGTACCCCTCTTCCCTATTTCTGCACCCCTCTTGGCTCTTTCTGCACCTCTGTTCCTTCTTTCTGCTCTTCTTTTCTTTCTTTCTGCACCACTCTTACTTCTTTCTGTGCCCCACTTGCCACTTTCTCCACCCCTGTTCCCTGTTTTTGCATCTCTGCTGCTTCTTTCTGCACTTCTCTTGCCTCTTTCTCCACCCCTCATCCCTCTCTCTGCATCTCTGTTGCTTCTTTCTGTACTTCTCTTGCTTCTTTGTGCACCTCTGTGCCTTGTTCCTGCAACCCTTGTGCCTCTTTCTGCACCCCTTTTCCCTCTTTCTTCTCCCCTCTTGACTCTTTCTGCACCTCTGTCCCTTCTTTATGCACTTCTTTTGTTTCTTTCTGCAACTCTCTTGCTTCTTTCTGTATCCCTCTTGCCTCTTTCTCCTCTCCACGTCCCCCTTTCTGCATCTCTGTTGCTTCTTTATGCACTTCTCTTGCTTCTTCCTGCACCTCTCTGTCTTCTTTCTGCACCCCTCTTGCCTCTTTCTGCACCTGTGTTCCTTCTTTCTGCACTTCTTTTCTTTCTTTCTGCACCTCTCGCTTCTTTCTGCACCCTTTTTTGCCTCTTTCTCCACCCCTCTTGCCTCTTTCTGCACCCCTCTTGCCTCTTTCTGCACCTCTGTTACTTCTTTCTGCACTTCTTCTGTTTCTTTCTGCAGCTCTCTTGCTTCTTTCTGCACCCCTCGTGCCTCTTTCTGCACCCCTCTTCCCTCTTTTTGCACCCCTCCTGCCTCTTTCAGCATCCCTCTTCCCTCTTTTTGAACCCCTCTTGCTTCTTTCTGCACCTCTGTTGCTTCTTTCTGTACTACTCTTGCTTATTTCTGCACCTCTCTTGCTTCTTTCTGCACCACTCGTGCTTCTTTCTGCACCCCTCTTCCCTCTTTCTACACCCCTCATGTCTCTTTCTGCACCTCTTGCTTCTTTCTGCATCCTTCTTGACACTTTCTCCACCCCTGTTCCCCCTTTTTGCATCTCTGTTGCTTTTTCTGCAGTTCTCTTGCCTCTTTTTCTACTCCTCATCCCTCTTTCTTCACCTCTGATGCTTCTTTCTGCACTTCTCTTGCTTCTTTCTGCACCTGTCCCTTCTTTCTGCAACCCTTGTGCATCTTTCTGCACCCCTCTTCCTCTTTCTGCAGCCCTCTTGCCTCTTTCTGCACCTCTGTTCCTTCTTTCTGCACTTCTTTTGCTTCTTTCTGCACCTCTGTTCCTTCTTTCTGCACTTCTTTTGTTTCTTTCTGCCCCTCTCTTGGTTCTTTCTGTATCCCTCTTGCCTCTTTCTTCACCCTACTTCCCCCTTTCTGCATCTCTGTTGCTTCTTTCTGCATTTCTCTTGCTTCTTTATGCATCTCTCTTGCTTCTTTCGGTACCCCTCGTGCCTCTTTTTGCACCCCTCATCCCTCTTTCTGCACTCCTTTTGCCTCTTTCTGCACCCCTATTTCCTCTTTCTGCACCCCTCCTGACTCTTTCTGCACCTCTGTTACTTCTTTCTACACTCCTTTTGTTTCTTTCTGCACCTCTCTTGCTTCTTTCTGTACCCCTCTTGCCTCATTTTCCACCCCTCTTCCCCCTTTCTGCATCTGTGTTGCTTCTTTCTGCACTTCTCTTGTCTCTTTCTCCACCCTCTTCCTTCTTTCTGCACCTCTGTTGCTTCTTTCTGCACCTCTCTTGCTTCTTTCTGCACCCCTCGTGCCTCTTTCACACCCCTCTTCCCGCACCCCTCTTGACTCTTTCTGTACTCCTTTTGCCTCTTTCTGCAACTCTGTTCCTTCTTTCTGCACTTCTTTTGTTTCTTTCTGCACCTCTCTTGCTTCTTTCTGCACCCCTGTTGTCTCTTTCTCCACCCCTCTTCCCCCTTTCTGTATCTCTGTTGCTTCTTTCTGCACTTCTCTTGTCTCTTTCTCAACCCCTCTTCCCTCTTTCTGTACCTCTGTTCCATCTTTCGGCACATCTTTTGTTTCTTTCTGTACCTCTCACTTCTTTCTGCATGCTTTTTGCCTCTTTCTGCATGCTTTTTGCCTCTTTCTGCACCCCTTTTGCCTCGTTCTGCACTTCTGTTCCTTCTTTCTCCACTCCTCTTGCTTCTTTCTACACTTCTCGTACCTCTTTCACACCCCTCTTCCCTCTTTGTGCACCCCTCTTGCCTCTTTCTGCACCTCTGTTCCTTTTTTCTGCTCTTCTTTGCTTTCTTTCTGCACCTCTCGCTTCTTTCTGCACCCTTTTTTGCCTCTTTCTGCACCCCTCTTGCCTCTTTCTGCACCCCTCTTGCCTCTTTCTGCACCTCTGTTACTTCTTTCTGCACTTCCTCTGTTTCTTTCTGCAGCTCTCTTGCTTCTTTCTGCACCACTCGTGCCTCTTTCTGCACCCCTCTTCCCTCTTTTTGCTCCCCTCTTGCCTCTTTCTGCACCTCTGTTGCTTCTTTCTGCACTACTCTTGCTTCTTTCTGCACCTCTCTTGCTTTTTTCTGCACCACTTGTGCTTCTTTCTGCTCCCCTCTTCCCTCTTTCTGCACCCCTCTTGCCTCTTTCTGCACCTCTGTTCCTTCTTTCTGCTTTTCTTTTGTTTCTTTCTGCACCACTCTTGCTTCTTTCTGCACCCCTCTTGCTTTTTTCTCCACCCCTGTTCCCCATTTTTGCATCTCTGTTGCTTCTTTCTGCACTTCTCTTGCCTCTTTCTCCGACCCTCATCCCTCTCTCCGCACCTCTGTTGCTTCTTTGTGCATTTCTCTTGCTTCTTTGTGCACCTCTGACCCTTGTTTCTGCAACCCTTGTGCCTCTTTCTGCGCCCCTTTTACCTCTTTTTGCTCCCCTCTTGACTCTTTCTGCACGTCTGTCCTTTCTTTCTGCAGTTCTTTTGTTTCTTTCTGCAACTCTCTTGCTTCTTTCTGTATCCCTCTTGCCTCTTTCTCCACCCCACTTCCCCTTTTCTGCATCTCTGTTGCTTCTTTATGCACCTCTCTTGCTTTTTTCTGCACCTCTCTTGCTTCTTTCTGCACCCCTCGTGCCTCTTTCTGCACCCTTCTTCCCCCTTTCTGTACCCCTCTTGCCTCTTTCTCCACCCCTCTTCCCCCTTTTTTTTATCTCTGTTGCTTCTTTCTCCACTTTGCTTGCCTCTTTCTCCGCCCCTCATCCATCTTTGTACACCTCTGTTGCTTCTTTCTGCACTTCTCTTCCTGATTTCTGCACCTCTCTTGCTTCTTTCTACACCCCTCGTGCCTCTTTCTGCATACCTCTTCCCTCTTTCTTCACCCCACTTGCCTCTTTCTGCACCTCTGTTCCTTCTTTCTGTACTTATTTTGTTTCTTTCTGCACATTTCTTGCTTCTTTATGCACCCCTCATGCCGCTTTCTGTACCACTTTTCCCTTTTTTTCACCCCTCTTGCCTCTTTCTGCACCTCTTTTGCTTCTTTCTGCACTACTGTTGCTTCTTTCTGTACCTCTCTTGCTTCTTTCTGCACCACTCGTGCTTCTTTCTGCACCACTCTTCCCTCTTTCTGCACCCCTCTTGGCTCTTTCTGCACCTCTGTTCCTTCTTTCTGCTCTTCTTTTGTTTTTTCTGCACCACTCTTGCTTCTTTCTGCGCCCCACTTGCCACTTTCTCCACCCCTGTTTTTGCATCTCTGTTGCTTTTTTCTGCACTTCTCTTACCTCTTTCTCCACCCCTCATCCCTCTCTCTGCACCTCTGCTGCTTCTTTCTGTACTTCTCTTGCTTTTTTGTGCACCTCTTAGTAGGAGAGTAGGATCTGCTTCACATGGGTACCCCCACTGAACAAACGTCTTCTTTGGGTGGCTCTAATATTGAAGCGGTTTCACATGATATGGTGGATAGGTCAGGTGGGAAGCTGGAGAGTGGTGAACTTATTATACTGCGACCCTTGGATGACTATACTAGATCTCAGGGTATGATAGAGCCTAGTATTGATATTCATATAGCTGATGAGTCCAATAACTCCCAGAATTTAAATTTAAATCTATTGTCTTGGAATATTGCAGGTATTGGCCAGAAACTATGTGATCATGACTGGCTAAGATATATAGAGAGGTATGATGTTTGTCTATTGCAGGAAACTTGGGCTATAGAGAAAACTTATATAGATGGATATGCATCCTTCAGTGTAGACGCCAAGCCAGCCCTTCATTTTGGTAGAGCTAGTGGTGGACTTTTAACTTTGATCAAGAATGGTCGCTTTAGCTCTGTCACTACTATTGAAATAGACTGTCTAGATTTAATGGGAACTTTAGTCACCTTATCGTCTGGTCTTTCTTTGGCAATTTTTAATATTTATGTAAGGCCAACTCGATCTATTGATACGTCTACGACTTTAGCATTATTGGACACTATATTGGATAAACTATCCCCAGATACAAGAATTATAGTGGCGGGAGATTTTAACACCGGCTTTGAACCCTGCTCCTTCTTATCTGAGACTACTGTGGAGGAAGACGAGCAATGGGGAATTCCTACATTGCAGGTGCCCCTGAGGAAAAATTTCACATCATGTGCTTTACAGATAGTTTCACTGGTCATTGGTAGAGGTCTTAGAGCCCTAAATGGTCGTACTACCTCTGATCCCCTGTGTGCACCAACATTTAAGAGAGGTATGTGTGCCAGTATAATTGATTATGTATTGATTGATGTGAGATTGTGGCCCCTATTAGCTGATATGAAAGTCAACGTTAGGTCTGATAGTGATCATAACTCTCTTGAAGTGGTACTTGCGGGAGAGCTTTTGGTTTCTGGGTGTGCTGCTATTTTTACAAACGTTCCTGTAGCATTGGCTACCAATAATCGACGTGCTGTTAGATGGCCGGAAGTTATGGCTAACCCGGATGTTTATTCAAAAGTTTATAAACAGTTTATTACCTCTTTTGACCCTTACGAGGGGATAGATCCAGCAGGAATACCTATTTTATCAGTCCATATGCAGTTGTTCGATGGTCTTCAAAAGATATTCTATAGAGAGGTGACTACTACGAAGTCGGTACACTTTAAGTATCACGACTGGTTTAATCCTGCTTGTAAAGTAGCGAAGAATTTATTAAAAATAGCTATTGATGAGGGTGACAGAGGTAAAATTTGCACCGCTAGAGGTTTTTATAAAACACAGCTTAGAAAGGCTAGAAGAGATTGGGAAGATGAGTTTTGGCAGGATCTACTTGCAGCTACAAAAACCAAGGACAGTAGATCGTTTTGGAAATTGGTCGCCCAGAGACACTCCGAAGGAGTAAAATACCCAAGTTTTAATATACCACCTGACAACTGGGTAGCTCATTTTTCATCATTGTATTCGCTAAGGAAGCTGGATGATATTGACAGTGGTACTAATATAGTGGAGGACGCTATTTTGCCATGCATAGTGCAAGAACATTATAGTAACCCTGTCAAATTCAGTCTTGAAGAGACAATCTGTGCAATTCAGTCTCTTAAAATGGCCAAAGCGCCGGGACCTGACAAAATCCCGGGTGATCTTTTTAAGTCAGAGCCGTTAATCTGGTCAAGCTATTTTAATCTTCTATCGAATGCTATCTCCGCCGGGGAGCGATCCCTGATTCATGGAGGGGGCTGAGATAATAACTATTTTCAAAAAGGGTGATGCTAATAACCCAGCTAATTATAGGCCAATTAGTTTGCTAGATAACGCACAAAAAGTTTTTAGTCGCCAAATCCTGAACAAATTAATTGAATGGATGGAAGAAAAGAAATACTTTCCCCCTTCCAAGCAGGTTTTAGAAGTAAAATTAGTACTGTTGATCAGATTTTTAGATTTACATTATTGTACTGGAAGACTGTGCTTTTACGTAAGGGTGTGCTGTATGTGGCTTTTATTGATCTTAGAGCTGCCTTTGATCTTATTCCTCGATCGAATTTGTGGCAGGTTCTTATTAATATGGGTGCTCCCAGCAATCTTGTATATTTATTGAGTAAATTACATGATAACAACTATGCTCAAGTACGCTGGGGACCAAATGGAGAACTAACCGATTGTATTCCTATTGAGCGGGGTGTTAGGCAAGGCTGTGTCCTTGCCCCCACTTTATTTTCCCTTTATCTAAATGATGTGGTTAATGTCTTGGAAAACTGTGTAAATGATTCTCCTATGTTAAACGGTAGGAAGATACCAATATTGCTTTTTGCGGATGACTCCCTACTTATTTCAAAGTCCCCTATGGGTCTCCAGATCCTGGTTAATACATTTTTAGGGTTCTGCAATGAGAGGGGACTTGAGCTTAATGTTAATAAAACAAAATTTATGATTCTAGGCAAGGGGGTCAAGAAAGGTAATCTGACTATTCGGGTTGGAAAAGACGTCCTTGAGAGGGTTGAAAACTTTGATTATTTGGGAGTACGATTTATGGATAATTTTAAGTGGTTAGATCAGATCATGAAAAGTAAATTTCTTATTGAGCATAGGTCAAATGCCATTTTGAGAACACAAAAGAGAACGGTATCTCATGTGGTAGCCCCGGTTATGGAGATTTACCGCGCAAAGGCGCAAGGGGCTGCTCTTTATGGAGCTGAAGTGTGGGGCTATGTTGATGCTAAGCCTCTTGCACTGGTAGAAAACAGTTTTGTTAGGAAAATGCTATGTCTACCCCAGAGCACACCTCTTATTCCATTGTATTTAGATCTAGGATTGAAAAGAATATCAGATTTAGTGGCTTTGAAAGTCTTGATCTACTGGGTTCGTCTTTGGTGTACACCGGAGCTAGTTGATTATAGAGAATCCCTGACTGATGTCTTAAATATACCAGGTGCTCGATCGCTCCCATGGTTTAAACACGTGTTTTCGTGGGTGAGTAGATTAGGTCTCCGTAGATTTTGGGATGACCCTACTAAACTTAAGAAAGTCGATCAGCATCTTCTTAAAACTACTTATTGGAATTTTATCAATGAATGTGTACTAAGGAAAAATTATGTAGGATCTCTGACCAATAGTTTTTTTGATTTTAAATCTACTCCATTATTGGAAGATTATATGGATTTTATACCTTTTGCTTTCCCTAAAAGCCTTTTTATACGGTTTCGCTTGGGGATCTTGCCTATAAGATCATTCACACATAAATGGAATCCTGCACAGTCAGAATTGACTTGCCCAATGTGTAAACAATGTGATGAAAATGAATCGCATTTGCTATTTTTTTGTCCAGAGTATATGTCCCCTCGTAGGAGGTGGATTATTCCGCTTTGCCGGGAATTGGGACTTGTACATTACCAAATTGCATTACGGATTCTAAAAACTAATCTCTCCCCTAGAATAGTTGTAGCTGTTAGCAAATTTTTAGAGGCTATCTGGTATAAGCGCAATGCAATTTTAAAGATTAGATCAGTGTAAGGATTAAGGATGTATTTTATTGCTTTTATTGATTGATGAATTGTTTTATTCTGTATTGTTCTGTTAGGTGTAACTTTTAGGTATTGTCTGTTGTTGGATCATATGTATAGTGCTAATGAAATTATTGTCTTTTAACAATTATGATATTATTGCTACTGTTATTCTACCCAACTATGAAGCACTATGCACTTTATTTATGGACCTATTGCTGCTATTATATTTTTTACAATTGAAACGTAATTTGAGGCACTATGCACTTTAAATATGGACATACTGATGTTATTATTGCTGTTATTGTACATATATTTGTTGCGTCATTGGTCATTTGATGTATAGGATGCTGGTTGATATTATTGCTGCTGTTATTGTACCAATCTATGAAGCACTATGCACTTTAACTATGGACCTATTGCTGCTATTATATTTTTTACAATTGAAACGTAATTTGAGGCACTATGCACTTTAAATATGGACATACTGATGTTATTATTGCTGTTATTGTATATATATTTGTTGTGTCATTGGTCATTTGATGTATAGGATGCTGGTTGATATTATTGCTGCTGTTATTGTACCAAACTATGAAGCACTATGCACTTTAACTATGGACCTATTGCTGCTATTATTTTATTTACAATTGTAACGTAATTTGAGGCACTATGCACTTTAAATATGGACATACTGCTGCTATTATTGTTGTTATTGTACATATATTTGTTGTGTCATTGGTCATTTGATGTATAGGATGTTGGTTGATACTTTGATGGTTGCAATAACCGAATAAAGTTATATACTACTACTACCCCCACTTTTTGCTGATGCTTCACTGTTTTTCGACCTTAGTCTGGCTGGGGCCCTGCTAATCAGAACCCCAGCCTAGCTGCTTCCTCTCTAAAATGGTTTCCATGTGCCTTAGGCACATCTCTGATTGGAATCTGGAGTGCCCCTATAAGTCCCTAGTATATGGTATACTATGTATCCAGGGCATAGGTACCTCAGAGGCCTACCAGGGGCTGCAGCATGTATTGTGCCACCCCTGGAAGGCCATCCAAACTGACACCACAGGTCTGCTACTGCAGCCTGGGTAAGGTGGTGCCTGCACCCCTTACTGTGATATAGGCTACCTATATCACTATATACATACACACATATAAACCTATAAGTCACTCCTATGGCAGGCCTTATCAATCCTGAAGGCAGAGTGCGTGGTTCCTATGTGAGAGGGTGCCCCTGCATGAGCAGGGCCCCTCTGCAGCATTCGGAGACCCTTCTCTGATGCTGTTTGTAGTGCAGCCGGACCATATACTCTTAAGCGCTTTATAACCTTGCGTTAAATGCTAACTTTGGGATGGCTGCACGGAAACATGTCGTGTTTGGTGTCAAACATCTTGGAATACTAGCCCCCCGCCAGTTCTGGTGGCGGGGATAGCATTCCACCCTTCTAGAGGGAAAGACATGTACACACCGGTATGCCCGGTACTGACTTTCCAAGCCCTGGCATCACAAAATGGATGCCGCTGCCACAGACACGAGTCTGGCCTCCTGCTGCTGACCGAAACTCCGGCAGGGGAGTCCTGGACAATAGGTTTCCTGTCCCACGGAGGTGTGACCACCTCCCCAGACAGGATAGTGTGTATTGGGGCTGGGCGGGAGCACTCTCTGGTGCTTTGAAGTCCTGCACTGGGGGCACACTTGGTGTCCCTGTGCATACCCCAATTCAAACCGGCTCAGGGGCTTCCAGCCCCTGCTCTGGCGTGAAACTGGACAAAGGGAAAGGGGTGTAACCACCCCTCTGCCCTGACCCTCCCATAGGTGGGGTCACAGAGTATGTCCAACCCCCTACCTTAGTATAAGTAAGGGAACCCAGTCCTTAGGACTTTAGATATACCTGGATGAAACTCTGATACAGAATCCTGGACCTTCGACGCTCTACTTTAAGATTAGAGGACTGAAGAATCTCCCTTGGGGTCAAGGAGTGACTCCCCTGCTTGGCAGGCACCAAAGAAGCAATTGTCCGGTCTGCATTGCTGAAGCTCCCGTCGGACACCGAAGTCTTTGCATCACCAGAGGTGGATTTCCAGACTTCACCAAGGCTGCCCTGAGTCCCCAGCAAAGCTGAGGCCCGTAGCTGTCGTGGGTAACGTGGAACCGTGACCCCTGGACACCAAATGCATTTGCAAGTGCATCCTCTTCTGGGTCTCCCATGAAGTCGTGCTTTGGGCTCCAAATAGCCCCAGCCTCCAGCACCAACTGCACCGAAGATCACTGGCCTCCACTCCATGAGTGTCCTGTGAGCCAGCTCCATGTGCACTGTCTCGAGGCTCCTTCACAGTCGCTAGTCCGTTGGCTAGTAGGCCCTCCTGAAGGCCAATCTTTTTCTGCTTGGGCTCACTAGTTGCTCCAGGTGTGCCCTGACTTATCCTTGCTGGGTGAGTCCCCCAGACCTTGCTGGTCTGCAACATCGTCCTTCTTCGCTTTCCACGAGACTTGCCGTTGCCAAGGCTTGTTGGGTCCAATCCGGTCGCCGACACCCCTGCAATCGACAGACGTCATGGGACAGCTCGAATCCAGCTCCTGGTTGTCGTCAACACCTCCTGGACCTCATGGCTGAAGAGTCAAGACAACCATCAACCTACCTGAAGCACTCAACATCGGTGGGCATCTGCTCATCGCCTTCCTGGTCACTGGCTAGTGACCCAGACTCTGTCCCCTCTGCTTTCAGGTTCTTCAGATCTTCGATCCACCTTTGGATCCACCCGAACACTTTCGACTTGGTCGCCAGCAGCACTTTGCAGCAGATCGCCATAGAAAGCGACGACGAAACCCGACCCCGAAAGACACCTATGCACCCGGCTTCCCTGGGTGAGGTAACTCAAGTATTCCGGTGCTCCCGTGGGTATAGACACTAGAACAGCCTAGTTCTCAAAGGGTTTGCTGCAAGTCCTCCTCTAAGTGTCCCTTTTCTTTTAAATTCTAATCGCGACTTTCCCCATAGAAGTTAACGGTGGTTCGCGGTTGTGTTCATACAACTGCATGCGTCCCCCGTGGGTCCCCTGTGTCACTGCCTTGGGTGGTTCCTTGTGGTACAAGCACTTCTACAGGCTCTAGGCCTTGTGTCTAGCTCAGTCGTGGTTCTTATACCACTTTATAGGTATATGGTTTGGTACGCCCCTGGGGCTCAAACGTGTATTTGTGCTATTACTGTAGATAACTAACTCGTAACGTATGTACTTCGAACTCTAGCCTCATAAAGAGACTAGAGGGGTGTGTTTAGTAATAAATACATATATTTTGAATATATACCTGGTGTGGTCCTCTTTCATTTGGTCACTCAAGAGATTATAGACTGGTAAAACAAGCCGCTTTACATTCCTTCAAGACTTAGCCTGAAGGCTGCTCTCCATAGCTACCACTAGGATAGCTTTCAATAAAGGTTGTCTTTAACCTATCTCCAATAAGGGGTTGTTTGGACTGGTGCAAGGTGCCCACTAGAATTAGTGGACAGCATATGCCAGGCCAACTTCTCACATTGGTGGCAGCGGTGGGATTCCAGCTTGCTATTGTTTTACCAGATGATCTCAATTGAATTGATCAACTGAAAACCACTAAGGGTACCTAAGGTACATATAATCAAGCTTAGTAATACAGTAAGTTCTACTGAACTTAGAGTTGTGTGTTAAGGGACAGCACACCCTTTCTACAACTCAAGAGAGTTTAGTAGGCCACACTAGAGTAGGTAGTGCATACACCACACCTCACTAGTGATGTCTTCAAAGCCAGGACCCAGTGAGTCCTTGCCAGAAGCCAGTGGGCTTCTTCCCTCCAAGTATGATAAACTCCCATTCTTGGAATTGAGAGCCTTATGCACTACTAGGAAGTTGAAGACAGGCAAAAGTGCCAGCACCCAGCACCTCAGGGAGGTGTTACTAGCTGATGATCTCAGCAGGCCCCTAGGGTCTGAAGGGGTAAGCAAGGAGGGTGGGGCAGAAGATGAGGGAGGGGCCATGGGTGAAGAAACCCAGGACCCCCCCTCTGAAACTGGCCAGGAAGGTGAAAATGACCTTGTCCTGGAGAATCCAATTCCTCCTGTGGAGGAGGAGGAGGGAGAGGATCAGACTGACCTCCCCTTTGTCCCCCCAGGAAGAGTTCTGAGTGTGCCCAGAAGGTCTAGGTCTCCTTCTCAGGAGTCTAACCACTCTGACACCTCAATAGGGTCCTCTGTCTCCTCTCATAGGAGGGAATCCTCTCATGAGAGAAGAAAGAGACTGATTCAATATGAGCAAACTCAGCTTGAACTCAGGAAACAGCAATTGGCTATAGACAGGGAGTCCCTAGATCTCTATAGAGAGAGACAAAAGTTGGGACTAGAGTCCCATGGTGGCAGCAGTTTCCCCAAAGATAGGGAAAGGTCTTATGACCATAGAAACCTGAGCAAGATTGTCCCTCCCTACCAGAGTGGGGATGATATCCACAAATGGATAACTGCTCTAGAGAGGGCCTGTAAAGTACAGAGGGTCCCTCAGGAGCAGTGGGCAGCAATCTTGTGGCTCTCCTTTGCAGACAAAGGTAGAGACAAGCTCCTCACTGTTAGAGAGGAGGATGCTGATAATTACAAAGTCTTGAAGAGTGCTCTAATTGATGGGTTTGGCCTAACCACTGAACAATACAGGTTAAAGTTCAGGGATACCCAAAAAGCACAGACTCAAGACTGGGTGGACTTTGTTGATTGTTCTGCCAAGGCTCTGGAAGGTTGGTTATTGGGCAGTAAGGTATGTGACTTCACAGGATTGTACAATCTGATAATGAGGGAGCAGATTCTTAATAACTGTCAAAATCAGCTGTTGCATCAGCACCTGGTAGACTCTGATCTGACCTCTCCCCAAGAATTGGGAAAGAAGGCAGACAAATGGGTCAGAACCAGGGTGAAGCAGAAGGTACAGAACCAAGGTGGTGACCCTAAGAAGCAAGATTCGAAAACCTCTGATAAGGGTGGGGAGAAGGGTAAAGATCAAAAGTCTTCACAAGGCCCCCAAAAATCTTCTTCGGGTGGGGATTCACAGTCTACCAAAGGGAAAGGCCAAAGAAAACCATGGTGCAAGGTCAGTAAGCAAAATACCCACTGGACCAGTGATTGCACCAAGTCCAAAGACTCCACTCCAGCCCCCACCAATGCCCCTAAGGCACCTGCTCCCCCTAGTGCAGCTACAGTTGGTGGTGGGACTACACAAGCCAAGGGTTTAGTAGGGTTGACCCTGGGTAAAGAGATGAGCTCTGACCTAGTCAGAGAACTCACTCAGGCTGTCCTAGTCTGTGATGGAGGCATGGATATGACCTCCTCTGTGAGTCCCAGTAATCTGGGCAAGTACAGACAACAGCCTTTAATCAATGGAAGAGAGGCTTTGGCATTTAGGGACACAGGGGCAAGTGTCACCATGGTGACACAAGACCTTGTGAATCCTGGGCAGATTATACTTGGTGAAATGTACCAAGTGACCAATGCTAGCAACGTCAGAACAGACCATACTCTGGCAGTTGTTAACTTCTCCTGGGGAGGGGTAACTGGCCTTAAGAAGGTTGTGGTAAATGCAGACCTACCCGTTGAATGCTTGCTTGGCAATGACTTAGAAACTTCAGCTTGGGCAGAAGTGGAGCTCAGGACCCATGCAGAAATGCTGGGGATTCCTGCAGATGTGTTTGCTGTGACCAGGTCACAAGCCAAAATGTCTAGCACTGAACAGGCCTTGGATTCTGGAATAATGGACCAAGTGCCTTCCAAGAAGAGGAGTAGTAAGGTAAAGGCAGTGCCTTCCCCCTTGGCTCAGAAGGAAGATCAGTCCCTTGAGGGGGATGATCTCAGTCCTGAGGAAGGAACTGTCCCAGAGGAGCTTGAACCTGAACAGGTTGAGTTCTTGGGGACAGGGGGACCTTCCAGGGCAGATCTGAGCCAGGAGCAGCAGAGCTGCCCCTCTCTTGAACCCCTCAGACAGCAAGCTGCTGCTGAGGCTGCTGGGAAAGCTAGTGGTCCCCATACTGTGTATTGGGATGATGGACTCTTGTACTCAGAGTGTAGAGACCCCAAGCCTGGTGCTACCAGGAGGTTGGTTATACCTTTGAAGTTCAGGGGCTTCCTATTGACCCTAGCCCATGATATTCCCTTAGCAGGTCACCTGGGCCAGAACAAGACTTGGGACAGAATTGTCCCTCACTTTCACTGGCCCCACATGTCTGAAGACACCAAGGAGTTTTGTCGCTCCTGTGTAACCTGCCAGGCCAGTGGCAAGGCAGGTGGCACTACAAAGGCCCCCTGATACCACTACCTGTGGTGGGGGTTCCCTTTGAAAGGGTGGGGATTGACATTGTTGGTCCCATGGATCCCCAAACAGCATCTGGGCACAGGTTTATCCTGGTGGTAGTGGATCATGCCACCAGGTACCCAGAGGCTATTCCCCTTAGGACCACTACAGCGCCTGTGGTGGCAAGGGCCCTCCTGGGAATTTTCTCAAGAGTGGGCTTCCCTAAGGAGGTTCTATCAGACAGGGTTGCAAACTTTATGTCTGGATACTTAAAAGCAATCTGGAAGGAGTGTGGAGTGACTTACAAGTTCACCACACCCTATCACCCACAATGCAATGGTTTAGTTGAGAGATTCAACAAAACCTTGAAGGGCATGATTAAAGGGCTCCCAGAAAAGCTTAGGCGAAGATGGGACATACTCTTGCCCTGCCTTTTATTTGCGTACAGGGAGGTGCCTCAAAAGGGGTTGGCTACAGCCCTTTTGAACTTTTGTTTGGTCACCCTGTCAGGGGTCCACTGTGCTTGGTGAAGGAAGGATGGGAGTTACCTCTCAAGCCCCCAAAGCAAGACATAGTGGACTACGTACTTGGTCTCCGCTCCCGGATGGCTGAGTATATGAAAAAGGCAACTAAAAACCTTGAGGCTAGCCAGGAACTTCAAAAGGCCTGGCATGACCAAAGGCTGTACTGACTGTTTACCAGCCAGGACAGAAGGTGTGGGTGTTGGAGCCAGTGGCCCCAGGAGCTCTCCAAGACAAATGGAGTGGACCCCATACCATTGTTGAACAGAAGGGTGAGGTTACCTACTTAGTAGACCTAGGAACACCCAGGAGTCCCCACAGGGTTCTCCATGTCAACAGGTTAAAACCATATGTGGACAGGGCAGACATGGGCTTGCTCATGGCTACTGATGAGGGACAGGAGGAAGAGAGTGACCCACTCCCTGACCTGCTCTCACAGAGCCCTGATGATGGGTCAGTGGATGGTGTAGCCTTGGCAGGCAGCCTCACTACCCAGCAGCAGACTGATTGCAGACAAGTGCTCAATCAGTTCAGACACATATTCTCACTGACACCCAGTCAGACTACCTGGTGCACTCATGAAGTGGACACTGGGGACAGTCTGCCTATTAAAAATAAGATTTATAGGCAACCTGACCATGTCAGGGACTGTATCAGGACAGAAGTCCAGAAGATGTTGGATTTGGGAGTTATTGAACCCTCAGATAGCCCTTGGGCTAGTCCAGTGGTCCTTGTGCCAAAACCTCACACCAGTGGTGGGAAAAGAGAGATGAGGTTTTGTGTGGACTTCAGGGGTCTCAATGCAGTCACTAGGACTGATGCCCATCCAATACCAAGGGCAGATGAGCTAATAGACACTTTGGCCTCAGCCAAGTATCTAAGCACATTTGACCTGACAGCTGGCTACTGGCAGATCAGACTAGCTGATGATGCAAAGCCAAAGACAGCATTCTCAACCCCTAGTGGGCATTATCAATTTGTGGTAATGCCCTTTGGTCTGAAGAATGCACCTGCCACTTTTCAGAGGTTGGTGAATACAGTCCTTACAGGTCTGGAAGCCTATAGTGCAGCATATCTAGATGATATTGCTGTCTTTAGCTCCACCTGGGAGGATCACCTGGTCCACCTCAGAAATGTTTTACAGGCCCTGCAGAAAGCAGGCCTGACTATCAAGGCCACCAAGTGCCAGATAGGGCAGAGTCAGGTTGTGTACCTGGGCCACCTTGTGGGTGGAGGCCAGGTTCAACCACTGCAGAGCAAGATCCAGACCATCATGGACTGGACTGCTCCAACTACCCAGACTCAGGTGAGAGCCTTCTTAGGCCTGACTGGGTACTATAGGAGATTTGTCAAGGGGTATGGATCAATAGTGACACCCCTGAATGACTTAACTTCCAAGAAAATGCCCAAAAAGGTTCAGTGGACAGTTAGCTGTCAAAAGGCATTTGATGACCTGAAGCAGGCCATGTGCACTGCTCCCATTCTACAGAGTCCTGATTACTCCAAGAAGTTCATTGTTCAAACTGATGCATCTGAATTGGGGGTTGGGGCTGTACTGTCACAATTGAATGAAGAAGGTCAGGATCAGCCAGTAGCTTTCATTAGCAGAAGGCTGACCCCTAGAGAGAAACGTTGGTCAGCCATTGAGAGGGAGGCCTTTGCTGTGGTCTGGGCTCTGAAGAAGTTGAGGCCATACTTGTTTGGTACTCACTTCCTTGTTCAAACAGATCATAAGCCCCTCTTATGGCTAAAACAAATGAAGGGTGAAAACCCCAAACTGCTTAGGTGGTCCATTTCCGTACAGGGGACGGACATCACAGTGGAACATAGACCTGGGAGTAACCATGCCAATGCAGATGGACTCTCTAGGTACTTCCACTTAGAACATGAAGACTTAACTGGGCAAGGTTAGTTTAATGTCCCTACGTTTGGGGGGGTTGTGTAGGAGAGTAGGATCTGCTTCACATGGGTACCCCAACTTTTTTGCTGATGCTTCACTGTTTTTCGACCTTAGTCTGGCTGGGGCCCTGCTAATCAGAACCCCAGCCTAGCTGCTTCCTCTCTAAAATGGTTTCCATGTGCCTTAGGCACATCTCTGATTGGAATCTGAAGTGCCCCTATAAGTCCCTAGTATATGGTATACTATGTACCCAGGGCATAGGTACCTCAGAGGCCTAACAGGGGCTGCAGCATGTATTGTGCCACCCCTGGAAGGCCATCCAAACTGACACCACAGGTCTGCTACTGCAGCCTGGGTAAGGTGGTGCCTGCACCCCTTACTGTGATATAGGCTACCTGTATCACTATATACATACACACATATAAACCTATAAGTCACTCCTATGGCAGGCCTTATCAATCCTGAAGGCAGAGTGCGTGGTTCCTATGTGAGAGGGTGCCCCTGCATGAGCAGGTCCCCTCTGCAGCATTCGGAGACCCTTCTCTGATGCTGTTTGTAGTGCAGCCGGACCATATACTCTTAAGCGCATTATAACCTCGCGTTAAATGCTAACTTTGGGATGGCTGCACGGAAACATGTCGTGTTTGGTGTCAAACATCTTGGAATACTACCCCCCCACCAGTTCTGGCGGCGGGGGTAGCATTCCACCCTTCTAGAGGGAAAGACATGTACACACCGGTATGCCCGGTACTGACTTTCCAAGCCCTGGCATCACAAAATGGATGCCGCTGCCACAGACACGAGTCTGGCCTCATGCTGCTGACCGAAACTCTGGCAGGGGAGGCCTGGACAATAGGTTTCCTGTCCCAGGGAGGTGTGACCACCTCCCCAGACAGGATAGTGTGTATTGGGGCTGGGCGGGAGCACTCTCTGGTGCTTTGAAGTCCTGCACTGGGGGCACACTTGGTGTCCCTGTGCATACCCCAGTTCAAACCGGCTCAGGGGCTTCCAGCCCCTGCTCTGGCGCGAAACTGGACAAAGGGAAAGGGGTGTAACCACCCCTCTGCCCTGACCCTCCCATAGGTGGGGTCACAGAGTATGTCCAACCCCCTACCTTAGTATAAGTAAGGGAACCCAGTCCTTAGGACTTTAGATTTACCTGGACGAAACTCTGATACAGAATCCTGGACCTTCGACGCTCTACTTTAAGATTAGAGGACTGAAGAATCTCCCTTGGGGTCAAGGAGTGACTCCCCTGCTTGGCAGGCACCAAAGAAGCAATTGTCCGGTCTGCATCGCTGAAGCTCCCGTTGGATACCGAAGTCTTTGCATCACCAGAGGTGGATTTCCAGACTTCCCCGAGGCTGCCCTGAGTCCCCAGCAAAGCTGAGGCCCGTAGCTGTCGTGGGTAACGTGGAACTGTGACCCCTGGACACCGAACGCATTTGCAAGTGCATCCTCTTCTGGGTCTCCCACGAAGTCGTGCTTTGGGCTCCAAATAGCCCCAGCCTCCAGCACCAACTGCACCAAAGATCACTGGCCTCCACTCCACGAGTGTCCTGTGAGCCAGCTCCATGTGCACCGTCTTGAGGCTCCTTCGCGGTCGCTAGTCCGTTGGCTAGTAGGCCCTCCCGAAGGCTAATCTTTCTCTGCTTGGGCTCCGTGGTTGCTCCAGGTGTGCCCTGACTTATCCTTGCTGAGTGAGTCCCTCAGACCTTGCTGGTCTGCAACATCGTCCTTCTTCGCTTTCCACGAGACTTGCTGTTGGCAAGGCTTGTTGGGTCCAATCCGGTCGCCGACACCCCTGCAATCGACAGACGTCGTATGGCAGCTCGAATCCAGCTCCTGGTTGTTGTCGACGCCTCCTGGACCTCGTGGCTGAAGAGTCAAGACAACCATCAACCTACCTGAAGCACTCGACATCGGTGGGCATCTGCTCATTGCCTTCCTGGTCACTGGCTAGTGACCCAGACTCTGTCCCCTCTGCTTTCAGGTTCTTCAGATCTTCGATCCACCTTTGGATCCACCCGAACACTTTCGACTTGGTCGCCAGCAGCACTTTGCAGCAGATCGCCATAGAAAGCGACGACGAAACCCGACCCCGAAAGACACCTATGCACCCGGCTTCCCTGGGTGAGGTAACTCGAGTATTCCGGTGCTCCCGTGGGTATAGACACTAGAACAGCCTAGTTCTCAAAGGGTTTGCTCCAAGTCCTCCTCTAAGTGTCCCTTTTCTTTTAAATTCTAATCGTGACTTTCCCCATAGAAGTTAACGGTGGTTCGCGGTTGTGTTCATACACTGCACGCGTCCCCCGTGGGTCCCCTGTGTCACTGCCTTGGTGGTTCCTTGTGGTCCAAGCACTTCTACAGGCTCTAGGCCTTGTGTCTAGCTCAGTCGTGGTTCTTATACCACTTTATTGGTATATGGTTTGGTACGCCCCTGGGGCTCAAACGTGTATTTGTGCTATTACTGTAGATAACTAACTCGTAACGTATGTACTTCGAACTCTAGCCTCATAAAGAGACTAGAGGGGTGTGTTTAGTAATAAATACATATATTTTGAATATATACCTGGTGTGGTCCTCTTTCATTTGGTCACTCAAGAGATTATAGACTGGTAAAACAAGCTGCTTTACATTCCTTCAAGACTTAGCCTGAAGGCTGCTCTCCATAGCTACCACTAGGATAGCTTTCAACAAAGGTTGTCTTTAACCTATCTCCAATAAGGGGTTGTTTGGACTGGTGCAAGGTGCCCACTAGAATTAGTGGACAGCATATGCCAGGCCAACTTGTTTCTGCAACCCTTGTGCCTCTTTCTGCACCCCTTTTCCCTCTTTCTTCTCCCCTCTTGACTCTTTCTGCACCTCTCTCCCTTCTTTCTGCACTTCTTTTGTTTCTTTCTGCAACTCTCTTGCTTCTTTCTGTATCCCTCTTGCCTCTTTCTCCACCCGACCTCCCCCTTTCTGCATCTCTGTTGCTTCTTTATGCACTTCTCTTGCTTCTTTCTGCACCTCTTTTGCTTCTTTCTGCATCCCTCGTGCCTCTTTCTGCACCCTTCTTCCCTCTTTCTGCCCCCCTCTTGCCGCTTTCTCCACCCCTCTTCCCCCTTTTTTCATCGCTGTTGCTTCTTTCTCCACTTCGCATGCCTATTTCTCTGCCCCTCATCCGTCTTTCTGCACCTCTGTTGCTTTTTTCTGCACTTCTCTTGCTGATTTCTGCACTCTCTTGCTTCTTTCTACACCCCTCGTGCCTCTTTCTGTACCCCTCTTCCGTCTTTCTTCACCCCACTTGCCTCTTTCTGCACCTCTGTTCCTTCTTTCTGTACTTATTTTGTTTCTTTCTGCACATCTCGTGCTTCTTTCTGCACCCCTCGTGCCTCTTTCTGCACCCCTTTTCCATTTTTTTGCACCCCATTTGCCTCTTTCTGCACCTCTGTTGCTTCTTTCTACACTACTCTTGCTTTTTTCTGCACCTCTCTTGCTTCTTTCTGCACCACTCTTCCCTCTTTCTACACCCCTCTTGGCTCTTTCTGCACCTCTGTTCCTTCTTTCTGCTCTTCTTTTGTTTCTTTCTGCACCATTCTTGCTTCTTTCTGCACCCCACTTGCCACTTTCTCCACCCCTGTTCACTGCTTTTGCATCTCTGTTGCTTCTTTCTGCACTTCTCTTGCCTCTTTCTCCACCCCTCAGCCCTCTCTCTGCACCTCTGTTGCTTCTTTCTGTACTTCTCTTGCTTCTTTGTGCACCTCTGTCCCTTGTTTCTGCAACCATTGTGCCTCTTTCTGCACCCCTTTTCCCTCTTTCTTCTCCCCTCTTGACTCTTTCTGCACCTCTGTCCCTTCTTTCTGCACTTCTTTTGTTTCTTTATGCAACTCTCTTGCTTCTTTCTGTATCCCTCTTGCCTCTTTCTCCATCCCACTTCCCCCTTTCTGCATCTCTGTTGCTTCTTTATGCACTTCTCTTGCTTCTTTCTGCACCTATTTTGCTTCTTTCTGCACCCCTCGTGCCTCTTTCTGCACCCTTCTTCCCTCTTTCTGCAAACCTCGTGCCTCTTTCTCCTCCCTCTTCCCCCTTTTTTCATCTCTGTTGCTTCTTTCTCCACTTTGCTTGCCTCTTTCTCCGCCCCTCATCCGTCTTTCTGCACCTCTGTTTCTTCTTTCTGCACTTCTCTTGCTGATTTCTGCACCTCTCTTGCTACTTTCTGCACCCCTCGTGCCTCTTTCTGCACCCCTCTTCCCTCTTTCTGCACCCCTCTTGCCTCTTTCTGCACCTCTGTTCCTTCTTTCTGAACTTCTTTTGTTTCTTTCTGCACGTCTCTTTCTTTTTTCTGCATCCCTCGTGCCTCTTTCTGCACCCCTCTTCCCTCTTTTTGCACCACTCTTTTCTCTTTCTGTACCTCTGTTGCTTCTTTCTGCACTCCTCTGGCTTCTTTCTGCACCTCTCTTGCTTCTTTCTGCAACACTCGTGCTTCTTTCTGTACCCCTCTTCCCTATTTCTGCACCCCTCTTGGCTCTTTTTGCACCTCTGTTCCTTCTTTCTGCTCTTCTTTTGTTTCTTTCTGCACCACTCTTACTTCTTTCTGTGCCCCACTTGCCACTTTCTCCACCCCTGTTCCCTGTTTTTGCATCTCTGCTGCTTCTTTCTGCACTTCTCTTGCCTCTTTCTCCACCCCTCATCCCTCTCTCTGCATCTCTGTTGCTTCTTTCTGTACTTCTCATGCTTCTTTGTGCACCTCTGTGCTTTGTTCCTGCAACCCTTGTGCCTCTTTCTGCACCCCTTTTCCCTCTTTCTTCTCCCCTCTTGACTCTTTCTGCACCTCTGTCCCTTCTTTCTGCACTTCTTTTGTTTCTTTCTGCAACTCTCTTGCTTCTTTCTGTATCCCTCTTGCCTTTCTCCTCTCCACTTCCCCCTTTCTGCATCTCTGTTGCTTCTTTATGTACTTCTCTTGCTTCTTTCTGCACCTCTCTTTCTTCTTTCTGCACCCCTCTTGCCTCTTTCTGCACCTGTGTTCCTTCTTTCTGCACTTCTTTTCTTTCTTTCTGCACCTCTCGCTTCTTTCTGCACCCTTTTTTGCCTCTTTCTGCACTTCTCTTGCCTCTTTCTGCACCCCTCTTGCCTCTTTCTGCACCTCTGTTACTTCTTTCTGCACTTCTTCTGTTTCTTTCTGCAGCTCTCTTGCTTCTTTCTGCCCCCCTCGTGCCTCTTTCTGCACCCTCTTCCCTCTTTTTGCACCCCTCTTGCCTCTTTCTGCACCTCTGTTGCTTCTTACTGCACTACTCTTGCTTCTTTCTGCACCTCTCTTGCTTCTTTCTGCACCACTTGTGCTTCTTTCTGCTCCCCTCTTCCCTCTTTCTGCACCCCTCTTGCCTCTTTCTGCACCTCTGTTCCTTCTGTCTGCTTTTATTTTGTTTCTTTCTGCACCACTCTTGCTTCTTTCTGCGCCCCTCTTGCTTTTTTCTCCATCCCTGTTCCCCATTTTTGCATCTCTGTTGCTTCTTTCTGCACTTCTCTTGCCTCTTTCTCTGCCCCTCATCCCTCTCTCTGCACCTCTGTTGCTTCTTTCTGCATTTCTCTTGCTTCTTTGTGCACCTCTGACCCTTGTTTCTGCAACCCTTGTGCCTCTTTCTGCGCCCCTTTTACCTCTTTTTGCTCCCCTCTTGACTCTTTCTGCATGTCTGTCCTTTCTTTCTGCAGTTCTTTTGTTTCTTTCTGCAACTCTCTTGCTTCTTTCTGTATCCCTCTTGCCTCTTTCTCCACCCCACTTCCCCTTTTCTGCATCTCTGTTGCTTCTTTATGCACTTCTCTTGCTTTTTTCTGTACCTCTATTGCTTCTTTCTGCACCCCTCGTGCCTCTTTATGCACCCTTCTTCCCTCTTTCTGCACCCCTCTTGCCTCTTTCTCCACCCCTTTTCCCCTTTTTTTATCTCTGTTGCTTCTTTCTCCACTTTGCTTGCCTCTTTCTCCGCCCCTCATCCTTCTTTCTGCACCTCTGTTGCTTCTTTCTGCACTTCTCTTGCAGATTTCGGCACCACTCTTGCTTCTTTCTACACCCCTCGTTCCTCTTTCTGCACCCCTCTTCCCTCTTTCTTCACCCCACTTGCCTCTTTCTGCACCTCTGTTCCTTCTTTCTGTACTTATTTTGTTTCTTTCTGCACATTTCTTGCTTCTTTCTGCACCCCTTGTGCCTCTTCCTGCACCCCTTTTCCCTTTTTTTGCACCCCTCTTGCCTCTTTCTGCACCTCTGTTGCTTTCTGCACTACTCTTGCTTCTTTCTGCACCTCTCTTGCTTCTTTCTGCACCACTCGTGCTTTTTTCTGCACCCCTCTTCCCTCTTTCTGCACCCCTCTTGGCTCTTTCTGCACCTCTGTTCCTTCTTTCTGCTCTTCTTTTGTTTCTTTCTGCACCACTCTTGCTTCTTTCTGCGCCCCACTTGCCACTTTCTCCACCCCTGTTCCCTGTTTTTGCATCTCTGGTGCTTCTTTCTGCACTTCTCTTGCCTCTTTCTCCACCCCTCATCCCTCTCTCTGCACCTCTGCTGCTTCTTTCTGTACTTCTCTTGCTTCTTTGTGCACCTCTGTCCCTTGTTTCTGCAACCCTTGTGGATCTTTCTGCACCCCTATTCCCTCTTTCTTCTCCCCTCTTGACTCTTTCTGCACCTCTGTCCCTTCTTTCTGCACTTCTTTTGTTTCTTTCTGCAACTTTCTTGCTTCTTTCTGTATCCCTCTTGCCTCTTTCTCCACCCCACTTCCCCCTCTCTGCATCTCTGTTGCTTCTTTATGCACTTCTCTTGCTTCTTTCTGCACCTCTTTTGCTTCTTTCTGCATCCCTCGTGCCTCTTTCTGTACCCTTCTTCCCTCTTTCTGCCCCCCTCTTGCCTCTTTCTCCACCCCTCTTCCCCCTTTTTTCATCTCTGTTGCTTCTTTCTCCACTTCGCATGCCTCTTTCTCTGCCCCTCATCCATCTTTCTGCACCTCTGTTGCTTTTTTCTGCACTTCTCTTGCTGATTTCAGCACCTCTCTTGCTTCTTCCTACACCCCTTGTACCTCTTTCTGCACCCCTCTTCCCTCTTTCTTCACCCCACTTGCCTCTTTTTGCACCTCTGTTCCTTCTTTCTGTACTTATTTTGTTTCTTTCTGCACATCTCTTGCTTCTTTCTGCACCCCTCGTGCCTCTTTCTGCACCCCTTTTCCCTTTTTTTGCACCCCTCTTGCCTCTTTCTGCACCTCTCTTGCTTCTTTCTGCACCACTCGTGCTTCTTTCTGCACCCCTCTTCCCTCTTTCTGCACCCCTGTTGGATCTTTCTGCACCTCTGTTCCTTCTTTCTGCTCTTCTTTTGTTTCTTTCTGCACCACTCTTGCTTCTTTCTGTGCCCCACTTGCCACTTTCTCCACCCCTGTTCCCTATTTTTGCATCTCTGTTGCTTCTTTCTGCACTTCTCTTGCTTCTTTCTCCACCCCTCATCCCTCTCTCTCTGCACCTCTGCTGCTTCTTTCTGTACTTCTCTTGCTTCTTTGTGCACCTCTGTCCCTTGTTTCTGCAACCCTTGTGCCTCTTTCTGCACCCCTTTTCCCTCTTTCGTCTCCCCTCTTGACTCTTTCCGCACCTCTGTCCCTTCTTTCTGCACTTCTTTTGTTTCTTTTTGCAACTCTCTTGCTTCTTTCTGTATCCCTCTTGCCTCTTTCTCTACCCCACTTCCCCCTTTCTGCATCTCTGTTGCTTCTTTATGCACTTCTCTTGCTTCTTTCTGCACCTCTTTTTCTTCTTTCTGCACCCCTTGTGCCTCTTTCTGCACCCTTCTTCCCTCTTTCTGCACTCCTCTTACCTCTTTCTCCACCCCTCTTCCCCCTTTCTTCATCTCTGTTGCTTCTTTCTCCACTTCGCTTGCCTCTTTCTCCGCCCCTCATCCGTCTTTCTGCACCTCTGTTGCTTCTTTCTGCACTTCTCTTGCTGATTTCTTCACCTCTCTTGCTACTTTCTGCACCGCTCGTACCTCTTTCTGCACCCCTCTTCCCTCTTTCTGCACCCCTCTTGCCTCTTTCTGCACCTCTGTTCCTTCTTTCTGTACTTCTTTTGTTTCTTTCTGCACATTTCTTGCTTTTTTGCTGCATCCTTCATGCCTCTTTCTGCACCCCTCTTCCCTTTTTTTGCACCACTTTTTTCTCTTTCTGCACCTCTGTTGCTTCTTTCTGAACTCCTCTTGCTTTGTTCTACACCTCTCTTGCTTCTTTCTGCACCCCTCTTCCCTATTTCTGCACCCCTCTTGCCTCTTTCTGCACCTCTCTTGCCTCTTTATGCACCCCTCTTCCCTCTTTCTGTACCTCTGTTCCTTCTTTCTGCACTTCTTTTTTTTCTTTCTGCACCTCTATTGCTTCTTTCTGCACCCCTCTTGCCACTTTCTCCACCCCTGTTCCCCCTTATTGCATCTCTGTTGCTTCTTTCTGCACTTCTCTTGCCTCTTTCTCCACCCCTCATCCCTCTTTCTGCACCTATGTTGCTTCTTTCTGCACTTCTCTTGCTTCTTTCTGCACCTCTGTCCCTTCTTTCTGCAACCCTTGTGCCTCTTTCTGCACCCCTCTTCCCTCTTTTTGCACCACTCTTTTCTCTTTCTGCACCTCTGTTGCTTCTTTCTGCACTCCTCTTGCTTTGTTCTACACCTCTCTTGCTTCTTTCTGCACCCCTCTTCCCTATTTCTGCACCCCTATTGCCTCTTTCTGCACCTCTCTTGCCTCTTTATGCACCCCTCTTCCCTCTTTCTGCACCTCTGTTCCTACTTTCTGCACTTCTTTGTTTCTTTCTGTACCTCCCTTGCTTCTTTCTGCACCCCTCGTGCCTCTTTCTGCACCCCTTTTCCCTTTCTTTGCACCCCTCTTGCCTTTTTCTGCACCTCTGTTGCTTCTTTCTGCACTACTCTTGCTTCTTTCTGCACCTCTCTTGCTTCTTTCTGCACCACTCGTGCTTCTTTCTGTACCCCTCTTCCCTCTTTCTGCACCCCTCTTGGCTCTTTCTGCACCTCTGTTCCTTCTTTCTGCTCTTCTTTTGTTTCTTTCTGCACCACTCTTGCTTCTTTCTGCGCCCCACTTGCCACTTTCTCCACCCCTGTTCCCTGTTTTTGCATCTCTGTTGCTTCTTTCTGCACTTCTCTTGCTTCTTTCTCCACCCCTCATCCCTCTCTCTCTGCACCTCTGTTGCTTCTTTCTGTACTTCTCTTGCTTCTTTGTGCACCTCTGTCCCTTGTTTCTGCAACCCTTGTGCCTCTTTCTGCACCCCTTTTCCCTCTTTCTTCTCCCCTCTTGACTCTTTCTGCACCTCTGTCCCTTCTTTCTGCACTTCTTTTGTTTCTTTTTGCAACTCTATTGCTTCTTTCTGTATCCCTCTTGCCTCTTTCTCTACCCCACTTCCCCCTTTCTGCATCTCTGTTGCTTCTTTATGCACTTCTCTTGCTTCTTTCTGCACCTCTTTTGCTTCTTTCTGCACCCCTTGTGCCTCTTTCTGCACCCTTCTTCCCTCTTTCTGCACCCCTCTTGCCTCTTTCTCCACCCCTCTTCCCCCTTTTTTCATCTCTGTTGCTTCTTTCTCCACTTCGCTTGCCTCTTTCTCCGCCCCTCATCTGTCTTTTTGCACCTCTGTTTCTTCTTTCTGCACTTCTCTTGCTTATTTCTCACCTCTCTTGCTTCTTTTTGCACCCCTCATGCCTCTTTCTGCACCCCTCTTGCCTCTTTATGCACCTCTGTTCCTTCTTTCTGCACTTTTTTTTTTTTCTTTATGCATATCTCCTGCTTCTTTCTGTACTTCTCACGCCTCTTTCTGTACTCAAATGGGAAGTGCAAGCTGTCAAGTTTAAAGGTCTGCGTGCTCTTGTGACTGAGGTATATGTCTACTTGTATATGAATTCTCACATGTTTTATGCATCTGAAGATGGTAGCTTATAAAGTGGGTAGCTTCTTCTATAGGTGGTTAAATGTTCTCAGTTCTGCTCTGTCATTCAATTGCACAGGCAGACATGTCTTATGTATATAGGTGTTATAGAGCCCCTCAAATATACTATTGAATACCCATGTGCCCTGTATTATGAGCAGAAAGAAATACATACACCTTTTTGTACACATATTTACAGAGTCTGCTGTTTGAAACACAGTTATTCAAGTATTTCTATGTTTATTTTTATGTAACATGTCACTCGGTAAAAGCAGAGACACGCATGCATACCTTCACAAACTTGGTCAGGCTTACAACAGTGATATGCTTAGGATTGCTGTTTTATATTTGGTAGGTAGGCCTAACATTCTGAGCAGTCGATTAATAGTGAACCTTCAAGAGAAAAGTGAGGTTTAAGACATCTTGGGAGAAGGATTAGCGATTAGGCTACTTTGTATGAGTCTGTTGTAAGGTACAATCAAAGTAGGCCCCTTTCTGCACCTCAGTTGGTTCTTTCTGCACTCCTCTTCCTTCTTTCTGCACCTTTCTTCCTCTTTCTGTACTTCTATTGCCTCTTTCTGCACTTCTCATGCTTCTTTCTGCACCTCTCTTCATCTTTCTGCACATGTCCTACCTATGTAGGCATATTTAGAAATGAGCATTTAAAAACCTTAGAAACTCACTGAAAAAACCAGAGGTTTCAGGGATGTTATAGTTAGGAATTAGCATTTAAAAAACCTTAGAAATTCACTGAAAAAAACACAGGTTTCAGGGACGTTATAGTTAGTTGGACATTTCACACGTACAAAACCAGAGAAATTCAGCTGTTATAGTTAGTTGAGCTAACTATAACTCGCACCCCCGCAATGCACTGCTGATGACGTCACATATTTCATCACTCATGACATGGTCAGTGACATCACTGATGACATCACTGATGACATCTCATATGACATCACTCATGACATCACTGATGACAACATCCAGTGACTGTGTGTTTCTGTAAAGTTTACATATGTTTTATGTATATATAAGCCAAGGTGTATTGAAGAATGAGTGGGTGTCTGAGTGTCTGAATGGATGATTTAGTAGGTGCGTGACTGACTGTATAAGTGAGTGATTAAACGTGTCTTACTGAAAGCATGGGTTAGTGACTAAACTGTGTGAATGTCTGTATCAGTCTGTCAGTTGGTGTGTAAGCCCCTGCGAGGCTCAGCGTGCCCCGTGCAAATCTGCGATGGATTTGTGAATCTTGACACACTTTGGGAAAAAAAACATTTTCAGACCCACTCATACACAAACACAGGTACTCTCACACCCAATTACAGACCCACCCAGGCAGTCAGGTAGTCAGGTACCCGCTCACAGACCCGCCTAGAAAGTCACACACTCACTTACAGACCTGCACAGGCATTCAAACACCCACTCACAGAGCCATGCAAGCACTCTCAGACCCACTCACACACCCACATAGGCATTCACCCACCCACTCACAGACCTACACAGAGAGTGACACACCCACTCACAGACCCATGCAGGCACTCACAGATACACTCATTTACCCATGTAGGCACTCTCACACACACTCACAGATCCAATCAGGCACTTACATACTCAGTCACAGACCCACTCAGACATTCACACACCCACTCACTGACCTACACAAACACTCATACACTCACTCACAGACCCACACAAGCACTCATACACCCACTCACAGACCCATTCAGATACTCACACACCCACTTACAGACCCACATAGACACCCACACACCCACTCACAGACCCACATAGGCACTCACATTGTCGTGTAGCTCCTATAAAAAGTATACAGGGTCTGCGCGTTCGGACAACATATACTATAGGACTGGTGTCAGACTGACTCTGAACCCCCCCACCGGGTATGTTGGCCTTTTGTACCAACTAGCTCACAGTGCCACTAGAATCTCCTCTTATCAAGGAGAGAATAGTTCCTGGCAACCATCGAACATGACAATCCTGATCCCTCAGGACCGTGGAAACAATATACTACCTTTTGCTCAGTCACTCGTGCTTACTTAGCCTGTCTCAGAGAGATACACCGAATAAACAGGCTGGGCATTTTCAATAAGCATTTATTGAACAGTTGTTATTCTGGTGTAGAATAGATGAGCTGCAACAACCGTTAGACAGTATAAGATATAAATGATTAGCAGTACTATAAAGGTAAATGGATGGTATAGTTCTACCATCTTACAATAGTCATGAATACATACGAGCATATAAAACACATGATAAAAGATGCATACTCCTTCGATGCTTCCCTAACTAGATGTACCTAAGTGTATCTTGCGTATGTGTAGGTGTTAAGCCAAGAATCCCTCTAGGATCTAGTCAACCCCATTATCTGAATTGAGAGACTGTGGGACCCCGTCCTGGTCTCGAGTTGGACACCCCGCGAGGGATGTTAGACCACTGCAAGCTGGAGTATCTACATGCAGGAATCTCAGCGTCTCTGGTCAGTGTGTCAGCCGGTAAGTCTCGGTATCCTCTATCTATCTTAGCGAGATGTGATGTATATATACCCATAGGTCTCTCCAGGGGTTCTACCTCACTGTATTATTGTGTCAGCCTAAGGATGACGTCGGGCATGAACTTTGTACATAGATATTATACAGGAGATGGTAGTCCTGCTGTGCTTCCAAGAATCCTCATGCATAATGTATGAGATTTCGAACTAGGCAAAACCCGCGTTCTGAATGCAGTGTCGTATCTAGGTAAAAGGTTAGTCCCTGTAGACCGTGACAAGTGTAATGTAGGGAAGAATATAGGTGAAGGGTAATGAAGTTACCGGGGCCTATATTATGGTACCTATATGGAATATAACACCCAGTCCTCTTCCGAATGGATGACATAGTTAAATACTAAACGTACTACTAGGCTGATTAGATGCTGGTACGCAAATTGTTAAAAACATTAGTTTCTTGTTATGTTAAAAACAATGGGGCATATTATCAAGAAATCTTTTGCCACTTTAGCGGCACATATCGCCGAAAAAGCGGCGATTTTTTTATCGCACTATCAACAAGAACACGCTAACATGCTTTAGCGCTTGTTTTCTTGAGATAGCTGCCGGTTTTTGCTTTGCATGTCAGCGATATTTATCGCTAATGACATGCAAAGTAGGCGTCCTCACCAATACTACATGAAAACAGTCGCAAACACAACTTCGCACTATTAACAATGCGGCACCGGACCCGCGAAGCTGATTAAAAGCTGCGCTAACCGCGGTTATCGCAGGAATTTAACACCAGTTTAAAAGTTGACTTAACCATCTTTTGTATTGGAGGTGGATTGTGTGGTTAACTTCACACTTGCCTATTAGCAAGCTTTTCATTAGAGCTTACTAATTATTGCTTGGTTTCTCACACTCTTGCTGCTTATCGCCGTCTATCGCTGGATTTGACTTCGCCTCTGATCAAAGCTGCTACATATCGCCGCTAACACGGCGATGTCAACCAGCGATAGACGGCGATAAAAGAAAACGCGCTTAAGAGAGATTTGCGATAATTATCGCATTCTGTTGATAATATGCCCCAATGTTTTAAAAGGTCTACATTTTTTTTTTTTTTTTTAAAAGTTCTTAAAAAAGGAAATTGTTACTCAAGCCATAGCCCTAATGTGACCGTAGATATAGGTCGAACTACTATAAGCATTCGAATGCCATGCATGCTCAAAAAGAATGTCTTTTTGTTATGGAGTTCCAAATTATATTTTGCTTTTCCAAAAGGTCGAATTTTTCCCAGCACATGACGGGCCAAATGAGTCAAATGTTTATGTGTCCTGGCTGGTAGACGCAACATTTTCGTTGCCTGCCTCCGCAGACGACGTTCCCTGTAACACCTCGCAGATTATGTCAATTGAGCACAGATGATCTTTTTTATTGTCCACAACAGATGCTGGGGCAGTCTGTGCACCATCCAAGGCCTGGGTGTCAGAGGAGGAGCCGATGTCCATACCAACAGGAGCTGATACTACGTAGGGTGGCTCTAGGAATGCCGCCATCAACAAAGGGATACGCTGGGGATACTGCAGAACATGGGCCGTTATCGGTTCCAGTAAAGCATCAACGTCTGGTTGCACACATGATGGGAGTGTCAGACAAAGATCTAACACGCATTCTTCTCCACAAAACAGGCATCGGAGGACAGGTAAGATGCAGTCCATCCAGACTGGTCTAAATGACAAGAACCAAGATGCGCTTAGTTCTCTTAGGCGAGACGTGCCCAGATGTTGTATCATGCGATCACGGTATTTTCGCTCCAGGAGTACTGTTTCCATCTCCTTGGTGACTGGGACATCCATTGAGTAGCAGAAAAATTACGATCAGGATACCTGCTATTAGAAACAGGATCTGCGGCAGTCCTCCAAAAATGCTTCCAAATACGAAGTGTATAAAGTTCGGTATAACTCCGAGGACCGTCTGAAAGGTGCTTAATAGTCCAGAACCTATGGTCCTAAATAGGTGGACGATGCCTGTCGTATCATAACCCTGGGCGTAGTACTACGCTACGCTCACGGAGCATGCGTAGTTTGCGCTACTACGCACTATGCAAATTGCACGTAGCACAGTGCAAAAACTGTGCTAAAACACATAGCGTAGCAGCAAAATCATCAACACCTACAAATGCTTTGATAAAACAATTTTACATGCTAAAAAACATATAACCAATTCACAAAAGTGAACTTTGAGAATGAAAATATTAGGCAATGAGAGAGGTGATGATTTTGGGTCCCCCTAACCTAGGAGGAGGACTCAAGCAGATGCCTTGAACACAAAGAGCATATCATGCTGAACGCATTCAGTGGTGGTCCTTCCTCCTAGGACCACCCTCAAGCACAGTTATGGGCAAAATACAATCCCAACCAAAGGCCCTGCAAAGCATTATGGGACGAGATTAGCAGTGGGCAGTGAATATTATAGTGTCCAATATCAAAATAATTCTACAAAGAGCTGCAGTTCAACTAGTCGTTACTAGATGTCCCTCACGAGTCAAATGCAAAAGCATTGAAATTATTATTACATCAAGCTGCAGTTCCACTAGTCGTTACTATATGTCCCTCACGAGTCAAAGGCAAAAGCATTGAAACCCTTTCATGAAGCTTTTGCATTTGACTCGTGAGGGACATCTAGTAATGACTAGTGGAAGTGCAGCTTGATGTAATAATAATTTCAATGCTTTTGCATTTGACTCGTGAGGGACATCTAGTAACGACTAGTTGAACTGCAGCTCTTTGTAGAATTATTTTGATATTGGATACTATAATATTCACTGCCCACTGCTAATCTCGTCCCATAATGCTTTGCAGGGCCTTTGGTTGGGATTGTATTTTTGCCAATAACTGTGCTTGGGGTGGTCCTAGGAGGATGGGACCACCACCGAATCGTTCAACAAGATGTTCTTTTTGTTTTCAAGGCATCTGCTTGGTTCTCTCCCTAGGTTAGGGAGGATCCCAAAATCATCACCTCTCTCACTGCTTGTTAATTTATCGTTTTCACTTTTGTGAAATGACTATATGCATTTTAGCATACAAAGACAGAGATACTTATTCTATCATAATTTGCACTGTGCAAGATGCCGTTTGCAATTATTGCACAGTGCAGACAAGCACACAGCTACGCACTACGCAATTTGCGTAGCTGAGCGTAGTTCAAAGTGTACTTCGCGTAGCTACGCGTAGTGCTACTACGCAAACTACGCCCAGAGTTAGTATCGGGCATGTTAAAGATACGATATACCATTTCTGTGAAATGGAAAGGGCAGTTTGTACGTATGAGTGCCTGTATCTCTGCCGAAGACCTTGCGATCTGGAGATCAAAAGTTTCTCGAGCGGAGGTTAAGGGCACGGATTTCTGTAAAAGCATGGCTTTCATTCTGCTCAAAGCATCAAACTGTATTAATGAAACATTTAGCGGAGGCCAAAACGGCGCCTCCCTGACTGTATGTGTTGGTGGAAACAATACTTGCATACAGAAAGTAACCCTGGAGCTCACAGTTACCAGATATGCGATGCCCGGAAGCAACCCACAGCAACCTTGATCGTTCATTATCAAGTAACTCCCATTCGAAAGTAGCCTGAACACTGGAGTGATCACGACAGCTGGGGCACCCCTTAATTGACAGGATAAGTTTGCTACCGAACCGTTACAGGCCCCATGAAGCATTATATCCTGGCATATGAGTGATCCACTTAAAGTATTCTCGCAGTTTGTACCGCTCAAAAACACTTGTCTTTCCCCACTCCGGCATCGAAATCTGTACGGTAATTCCCAAGATTCCTTGATGAATTCCTACCCATTTCGTCATATCTACCTGCCTGCTTTTGTTCAAGGCAATATTGGAATTGAAAAGTAGTGACCGGAAGAGTTATGTGGCCATGGATTAACCATTCTGTGGACGGTGACTGCCACTGCAAAGGTTAATCTGTCCAGTTTTTCAATACGAAGTATTGTATACTTTGCTCCCCTTTGTGCCATCTCTATCTGTTTTTCCGTTAGATTGTATGAAGAAAACAGAGACGTGCTGTTTATGAAACGCCAAAGCACATAGCCTGTGCGCAAAGATTGCAGCGTCCAGCTTAATAACATAATAGAACGCAATTGTGATTGCCCATGCTGTAATATGGACAAATCCTGTTCTAATACATCAACAACAGAAGATACAGTGTTGCCCAGTGAATATATCCTGGAGGTTAGTGTAGTTAACCCATTGTCAACCACTGCTAGAGCTTTTTCTAGGTTTATATGATCTATTTCTCGTAATCTTTCTGCGGCCTCTTGTTGTGAAATTTTCCAAATCTCATTATAGACAGCATAATAGAAACATTTGTGACGTGGCCTCCTAGGACCTAATAAAAAATCCCATAGGTCCACATCCTCTCTAAGTAAGGATAAGTGTTGTTTCACCTGAGTAAGTGTTGAGGTCTTTAGCAAATAGAGGCATAACTTCCCAACACTGTATGATGTCACTACCCCTGGGTGTTCTCTCTGTACATAGCGTGGATCTGGCCTGTTGATACTAAACCTTTGGTTTTATCCATGAATCTTTCCTGACAGCTATTGGTGTCTGTGTGCCAAATCAACGATCCCTTCCCATCGGGGTCTGATCTATTGTATTGCATGATCATATCTAGCGTAATCCCTTCTTGTGATGTTATGTTACCCTCAGTGTGTGATGGTGTGGGCATCCGAGGTGTATTCACATCTTTGTTCTTGGCTAGTCCAAGACAGGTCGTTTGTTGCACCGTTTCATTCAAAAACATGATTTGTTGAGGAATAAGGCATGCTCTAAATAGTGCCTCTGTCCCCTGGACCTGCCAGTCTCTAGTACCCCAGACAGATTTTAAGTCTATGGTGTCTTTCCACAAGTCGAAACCTTGTTCAGACATGGTATGTGAAAACATTTCTGAGGTTAGCAGATTTATGCAGAAAGTGATGACCATAATGTTGATAGCAATCCGTTGTTTCAAAGTCTGATGTGTCTTCCAACATTTCATTATTAGAGAAAGCTGCAGATTTTTCTAAATCAGACGACATATTATTTACAGTTTCATAATCCCAATCATTGGAAAATGTACTCGAAGCTAATGATATCACTCAATTAAATTTAAATAAATGTGGTATTTTTAAAAGTTTGGTTGGGCCAAATATATCGTAATCAACCTTGTCCCACACTATACCGTCAGGTATAGGAACTGCTGAAATGTTCACTGATGATAGGTCTCTTTTTCACGATGTGATGATAGATGTGGTTTCAGAATCACATTCACTTTTTGTGCTGCAGAGCTTTCTTGAAGATAAGTTCCATATATAAGCATACTAAAGACAGTCACTAAGCCTATCCAGAAAAAGAAAGAAAAGTATCCCGGTGATTACCCAGAGTTGCACCCTGGTAAGTCTTTTTAAGAAAGTACAGAAAATCTTTAATTTGCTGCTGGTGAGTTTTTTGGGCTGGCTTCGTTTCAAGTTCACTTGGATCCAATGAAAAAGTATCAAAGTCAATGAAATAGCCAGATGCAGTTCGATCAATTTTCGGTATTTCCGCAGGTCTTGTGGAAACTGTAGCTTGCTCTTGTTGAGGCATGTTGATGTAGATATCTGTGTTTGGTCAAATTGAAATTTGTCTTTCATTCTGATTTTGAATATAAATTTCATTTTCAAGAGGAACGAGTTCCATGGCATTGTTGCATAGTCCGTCATTCCGTGCTGGTGACTCTTCAAATGTGATGAGTCTTTCTGTTTGAACTTCTTGTATAGTTGCGGGAGGAGGGTGACTGTTACTCCGGAGTCCACATGGCCTACTACTCAGTATCGGCCACATAGTGTAGTTTGATTAGGTCTATTGAGACAAATCTTTTCTCCTTTTTACCGGCAAAGGGTGGCAGAAGTACTGTTCTTGTTCATTCAACTGCCAGGACGGGTACAGGTTTTTTGTATGATGGCCCAAACTCTTTTTTGTCCGCTATTTTTTCTCTGACCAGGTCCCCGACTTTAGGGATCCAGACACGTCTTGCCGTGACAAACTTGACTTCCCCAGTGGCGGTCCTTTTCACCTGGACATTACCTTGTAGTGCCCTGGATTCATTTAGGTCCTGTAAAACAGCCAAACGTTTATGGATGTCAAAAGGTTTTTCATCCACCACTGTGCCTTCACAATCAAGATCAGGTACCCACATTCTCATCCCAAATAGGACCTCATAAGGAGTGACACCCCCTAGCGAGCTTCTTGGCTGGTTATTCAATGCCCTTTGAACTCCATACAGATGTTTTACCCAACTTCCACCCGAGCCTAATACTCTAGCTGTTAAATACTGCTTTAAGTCCCGGTTTTTCCTCTCCACAACCAAATTTCCCTCAGGATGGTACAGAGAGGAGTACCGCAATGCTACACCCAAACTTCCCATGGCTTACTTGTAAGCCCTAGAGCTAAACGCGGGGCCATGGTCAGAATGTAATGTGCCAATTGCATATGTCCCTATAAAGACTCGCAAATCTTTTATAACAGCTCTAGCGTCAGCTGAGCGCTGGGGCCACACCCATAGGAATCTAGAGCAGGAATCCATTGCAACCATGATATACTTGTAAGCCCCATCTGATTGTAGGGGGCTGCAGTGGTCCAGATAGACACAAGTGAGCGGTCTGTCTGATATCAGTAATGGTGTTTGTGCTGGACGTGTTATGGTGGAGTCTTTCATCTGCTGACAGATGTCGTATTTCAAGACATAGTCCTTAGTTTGCTTTGTTAATCCTGGCCACCAGTAGCGTTGTTTTAGTAGAGAAACAGTCGCTGTAACTCCTGCGTGTGCAGAACCTATACCCTCGTGTGCTGCTAGAATTAATCCTAACCTACGATCCATATTCAGTATTATTCTATCCCCCACTCCAGGAATCTAAGCAAATGGAATGTTGTTTGCATCTAACTTGTAGGAGTACTTGAGTGGAAATCTTTTCGGTACTGCTGATTTATTGCGTGTAGCAATAATTGCAACCATAATCTCACCGTCTATTCTCGTTTTTGAACGAGTGATTGCAGCTACGGAAGCCGTGCATACAGCCCCCTTTGCGGCTTCATCAGCCAATGAATTCCCTTCAACGTGAACGCCATCATGCTGATGACTCAGTGTGTGTATCACGTGAGTCCTTGGTAGCTCGTTTTTCAACTCCACTACCTGTTCCCATAGCGTTTTGTGCTTAATTGTGCCACCTTTTGCATCTTTAAACCCATTTTGTCCCCAGTGGTGTAAATATTCATTGTATGACTGCACACAGTAAAAGGAATCACACACGATTAGTCTGGGGAATTCTCGATCCGTATTTACCAGTGGCAGTAATAGTGCTTTTAATTCTGCCAGCTGCGCCGTGCAGTCTCCTAGAGACTGGGTTTTTGTACAACTGGGATGAAATTTTCCATCC
Source organism: Calotriton arnoldi (assembly GCA_963921515.1). Lineage (NCBI taxonomy): Eukaryota > Metazoa > Chordata > Amphibia > Caudata > Salamandridae > Calotriton > Calotriton arnoldi. The sequence goes on along the minus strand of CAWUFW010007954.1, from coordinate 99,806 downwards.
TGCATGCGTCCTTTAATGATAGCACACGTGGCGCTGTATTTCTGCTTACTCCCTGTGGCCGGCTGAGCAAAACCGTCAGTGTAAATTATATATTCATACTGATCCACAGGCAATATTTCATTTGGCAGAGTATATTCTTGTTCGTATTGCAGAAATGCTTGTATTTTTAGATTTGGTTCATACCTGTATTCTACATCTGTTGCAGTAAGAGAATTAGCCCATTGTATCCATCTTGGATGTAAGGCTTTAGCGTTGGGAACGCTTGCCTTTGTTGCCGCCTTTAAGTTAAGGCTGGAACTGGGGTAACGACAATTATACGCTTCCCTTGAGCCAGTGCTCTTTCTCTTACTACAGCAGCCTGTACTGCTGTTAACATTTTCTCTGTTAATGCAAAGCGCATCTAACCATTTGTGTACAAATGTGATTTGTACGCTATTGGTACGGTTTCACCTTCATTATATTTTAGATTTATACGAACAGCAGTGTGGGCAATAGGGGCTGCACCAGTATATTAAATTATCATAAGTATATAGTGAGAATGCTCAACTTTCCGTGACCCCACCACTAAGCAGTCACATATATAAGAGAAATAAACTTTCTCTACAAATAATCAAATTCTGAAAAGGAGCATACAGTTATAACTTGATTCCTTCATCAATTATACTCAAGCATGTAATTAAACATCATTTCATTTGCAAATATTATAAGATCAACAAAATCAGAAGATACAGAGCAAGGAGTCTTGAGATTTCTTTTTTTCAATTATTCTTTATTTGAAGTCAAATGCATCAGCCCAGCCAACGCGTTTCGTCCAACATGGACTTCATCAGGGCTGAAAAAACAATACAATTTGTATCACTTAAATTTCTCATATACACCACAGGGTTAATAAAACCTAGGTGCAAAAGAAAAACACAGATAGACATGAAGATTGCAAAAACAGCCAAAGTAATTACACCATTGATTACGCAAACATCAAAAATACAGAAAATTGTTACAGCTCATCAAGACTCCCTGCCTATATACAATCTCAATACAATATTGCAAGTAACAATAGATCATTCGATCATTCGATCGGTTGATGAAACATAGCAGCATTAGTAAATAATACATCCAGAACTCCATTGCTATTTCTAGAAATTTCATGTTGCAAATGGTTTAATAGTAAGCAAAATAATGAAATAAGATGTTAATCTAATAAGTAGAGATATTGGAAAAATTATCCTATCAGGATCTAAAGATCCTTTTCACTAAAGCCAAGAAATGGAGGGTTTTATTAGTACGTTGGGTATATCCGCTACTAACAATAAGGCCACATAGCTGTACCAAAATCAATAATTGAAAGATAAACTCACTTGGAATTGTCTTTTATAGAGCCTCAACCAAGGTGCTATTTCTATAATCAGATGTGTTATGGATATACAGGCAATCACCGTAGTATCAGTTTGGTACGTTCATGACAAATTTAATGTCTTTAATCCATACTGGAAAGAAACACGAAACCATTTACTATTAACATTAAGAAATAAGTCTTATAGAGAAGAGGCAAAATATTATTCTAAAATATGGCCATAAATATTATTGTCCCATTACAATCTAAAGAATCTTTTCATTAATACCAGAAAAGAATTTTAGATTTGATTTCTGGTCAAATATCCACGGGCCAAAGGAATATGATAACAGTATTCAAATCAATCCCTTAGAATTGACTCACTTGTAATTGTCTTATTACAGAACACCAAGTAGCTTATTCTTTATTAAGAGATGCAATGTCAGTACACTGGTAACCACCGCCGCATCCGTTCGGTTAAAATCTTGAAAGGATTATTGCCTTTGATAAATACTAAATAAGAGAAACCAGAGAATAGTATATACTATTTAAGAGTAATGTCACTCTTTCAGCGATTAAGTAAAAAATGTATAATAAAGAAATCTATATATAATTCCCAAGTGAGACCACAGGTTAATCAGCCCCCGAGGTTTCTGTTCTCTTGGCATCACAAAAATTCTATTCAATTTAGGAAGACGTACCTTCACTATATCCATACAAGATGTCAAAGGATTGTATCTTAATCCAAAATTAATTCAGATACAAATATATGCGTCAACAAGTAAAAAACAAACATTAGGTTTGACACTTCCATATCTGTCAAGGCACTAAAGATCCAACCACACTATATCAGTGACTTCCATCTGGAAGACTCACCTAACGTGTAGTCCCGTTGGGTATGCAAGGCAGTCTGTCTATCCGATAAAAGTTCGGATGGTTAACCTGTCGTTTGAGTAACTAGCATTGGCCAATAGGCAAACGTGTTGCTGTGCGTGTAAGGGGAAACCGTTTTCTGCTTAAAATTAACCAATGAGTACATAACATATAAATCGTGTTACAAAAAACACCGCAACCACTTCCTTTAATAACAAACACGCGCTGAAAATCCCACTTGGAGATGAAAAAGGGTTCCCTCTCTGGTCCGAGTTCAATTCAGCCAATCAGCTCGTGCCTGCTTAAACTAATACAGACATAATATATGAATCGTGTTTCAAGAAGCACCATGACCGCTTCCTTTAATGATCGGAACTCAAGCTAAAAGTTTCTTATAAAGGTGAAGAAAAGTTCCCTATCTGGTCCGAATTTGATTCAACCAATCAACCCGTGCCTGCTTAATCCTGCATGAACAGTACAGCGACCACTTTCTTGGCTAACAGAAATTTCCGTTCAGGTCCCCGTAGCTACTTGCTAAGTTCACATGAACTCCCGTTCAGTCCATAGTGAACCAGAATACTCCATCTACAAAAAAGGTCCCTCTCTGGGTGGTGCTAGCAGCAGCCAATCAGCACGCACCGCTCGAAGTCCCATTCAGGTACGTTAAGAAAGAGATTACTCAGTCTAGAGAAAATGTTTTCCCTCTTAGGTCCCAGCTGGTAACACCCAATCAGTACCTTCCATTCGGATCCAGACAAAAGGAGGTCATATCTATTCTCCGTTCACTATGAAGTCTTGCTCCCTCTCTAGTCCGCTTGTAATGTGGCCAAATCACATCTTACGTATAGATTAGGTTAAACATATATATCTTAGTATGACTGGCCATTTGTAAAATGAAAAGAGAGGAACAACAGTAAATTTGGATAATAGAATACTTGATGCGCACAAATTTTATCTTAGATGTATCACATATAAATTTATCAAATCACCCATAATATCCTTTTCATTATAGAATCGTCGCACATTCTAAAAAAAAAACCATTTGATCTAATTCAATTAAGAAGGATGTTCACTAGTGATACAAATACCTGTTTATAAAAAGAAATGTAATTCATTTTCCAAATTCAGGCCCATTTGCACCGTTCTAAGTTTACTGATCCATTTAGTCTCATTTTGTCTTAATCATAGCTCTTTATCTCCACCTCTCAGATCTTTCTCTAATCTCTAAATCCCATGGAATTTAAATTTCATCATGTTTGCAGCATATGTTGGACTAGTGGTGACTTGTCATCCCTATTGATCACTGCTCTCCTATGTTCTTGTATCCTCATCTTGAGAGCTCTGACAGTGTTCCCAATATAAATGTTGCCGCAGCTACAGATTATAACATAGATCACAAACGGACTATTGCAATTAATAAACTGGTCAATTCGATATTTCTTTTGAGTGTTGTATTGAAATTCTTTAAGTTTGCAACCATTTACACAAACTATACAGCCCCACATGTAAAGAAACCTTTAGGTTGGGTTAAACAATTTGAACTTCCTTCATCATTACTTTTAGGTTTAAGATAGTTTCTCATTATCTTATTTCTGATCGTGGGGCCTCTCCTATATGTAACCAAGGGTTTATTAGTAATTACATTAGTTAATCCAGGCACACCTTTCAATAGGTCCCAATTCTTTTGCAAGATTTTATAAATCTGATGATGGTGTTTGTTATAATCAATGCTATACGGTCAAAGGAATTTTTCTTAGTTTTGGTTTCTAAGTATCTGCTTGATTAATTTTCAAAATTCTTTTTTCTGCCTTGTTCAAGAGAGTCTCTTGGTATGCTCGATCACGTAATCTTTGTTTTAAATCCCCCAGGGTTCGACAAAGTCCTGCTCCATACTACAATTCCTTCTTAGTCTTATCATCTCGCCGTATGGGATACCTGAGATGACAGATCGGGGATGTGCACTATCAGCTCTAAGCAAACTATTAGTGGAGGTCTCTTTCCTGTATAGTTTACTCTGTTTTTTGTTCTTTTCAATGTACAGCCGTAGATCCAAATAGTCAATTTGATGCTTATTGTGACAGCTGGTGAAACTCACATTCATGCTGTTGTCATTTAAGTACTTCATGTAACTTGTCAAACTCTCTTCATCACCTCTCCAAATTATTAAGATGTCGTCAATAAAGCGACCCCGAAAGATTATGTTGTCTATCAAAGTGGCGGCTCTGGGTGACCAGGCATGCTCCCTCTCAAACCAACCCATAAAAAGGTTGGAGTAAGAGGGAGCAAACCTCGCCTCCATGGCCGTCCCCCTCACTTGTTGGTACCAATCTTCTCCGAATAAAAAATAGTTATTCTGTAATATTAGGTCACACATCTCAATAATCATATTGGAGTGTTCCATCAAGCTAGCACTTCTCTTGGATAGATAGCATTGCAAAGCCATTCGGCCCAATCTGTTCTCTATACAGGTATACAGTCCTACCACATCCAGAGTAGAGAACATGAGGGAAGAGTCCCATTTCACATCTTGCAGTTTGTTAAGTACATCTGTGGTGTCTCTGATATACGAGGGGAGATTCACCACCAGGGGTTTTAAAAATTGGTCTACAAATTCCGACAGATGTTCTGTAATACTCCCTATCCCAGAGATAATGGGTCTCCCGGGTGGCTTTTCCTTTTACTTATGAACCTTAGGTAAGATGTATATAAAGGGACATCTGGGATGTTGTACATTGAGATATCTCAATTCATTATCATCAATGAGTCCCATTTCTTTCCAAGAGTAGAGTTTGACAGATAATAGTTTAGTAGCTTCCCCCATGGGATTTCTAGTTAGTCTCTTATAACTACATGTGTCCTCTAGCTGTCTCATGACTTCCTGATCATAATCATCTCTACCTAATATCACGATAGTCCCGCCCTTATCGGCTTCTCTGATTACAATCGATTCATCTGAGCCCAAATCAGTGAGAGCTTTTAGTTCTTGCACAGATAGGCTAGATTGTTTCGAATAATAGGAATATTGTGAATATTTTTTATCCTGTAATTTGTAGAGTTCACAAATAGTTTTTTTGACAAACATATCAATAGCAGCATATGGATTCCCCTGTGGAATAGATTTCGACGAGGGAGCCAAACCACTAGTACAGCTGTAATCCATATCAACATTTAACATGGCAGGTAGTTCTTCTATATCAACATCATTTTCATTTGACAAAGATAACTACAAATTAATATTTTGTACATCAGAAATTGTTAAATCAGATTTCTTTATTTTTTGTCTGTGATCCATGATACTTTTTTTTATCATATTCAGAGAAAAAACGTTTTAATTTCAGTCTTATTGAAAATTGAAACAAATCAATTTCTAGATTAACCAAATCACGTTCCCCATCCGGGCAAAATGACAAGCCGCGTTGCAAAACATTTAATTCTATTTCGCTAATAGGTCTATCTGAAAGATTTATTACTAGTAGAGCTTTGTTACTATCAGAGCTAGCAGGATCCATAACTAGAATAGGATCTATGATTTCTTTTTGTCCTGACTTCTGGTCCCCATCCTTATATTTTCTATTTTTTCTCCGCCCCCTCCTTGTTTTGCTGTAGTTTTACTTTTTCCAAGTTTCATGCGCTGAAATTCCTCGGAAAAAGAAGAACATTCAGCCAACTTAGGTCCAATTCTGCTGTTTCACACAGCTTCGTTAATCATCGATAATGGAAACAAGCTTATCCTGTATGCTGATTAATATGAATTCAATATCTATATCAGATATGGAATTCATATTAATCATGAAGAGAGAGAAGAAAGAGAACAAAAGGAAAGGAAAGGAAAGGGAAATTGGGCATATGGAAACAAGCTTATCCTGTATGCTGATTAATATGAATTCCATATCTATATCAGATATGGAATTCATATTAATCAGCATACAGGACAAGCTTGTTTCCATTTGCCCAACTTCCCTTCCCTTTCTTTTCCTTTCCTTTTCTTCTCTTTCTTCTCTGTCTTCTTTCTCTTTCTCCACATTTTTCCTTTTTCCTTAAAATTCCATTTATTTTCCTCTCCTTCTCATATTAATTGCACAAGAGATTGATGAATTTACAATATCCTCCTCATTGTAGGAAATATGAAATGTAATCTATTATTGCATAACTCCTTGTGTTGACATTACAATTAAGAAAATGTTATAAGTTGCAAATGTCATTAATGTTTGCCATCCGAGCCCATCCAGGGCATAATTCTCAAACGTCTTCAATTGTAGAACTTTGAGTGGTTCCATGTACTGTTACGAAAAACAATGCCGATTCAGGGCGAAATTGACAGCATGGCATTATACATATGCATAATAACAATATTAATTGATAATCTTTGTATAAGGCAAACAAAATTAGTTGTTTGACATTGGCATTATATCACACCAAGATGGCGTTATCTTTTGCTGTATATAACAAGGAGGTTTTGCATGAAGTCCGTTTTTGATTTCAATGAATTTGCATGTATAATTTTGAACCGTTTCTGGCGCGCCTGATGACACCGAAGAAGGTGATTGCCGAAAGGCGTTTGTTTTGCACGAGTGATTAAAACCTTTCAAAACTCACCCCACAAGTGCCTCTTATTCAGGGAATGATTTCACCTGATTTTGCGCAGCTAGAATATATATATATATATATATATATATTAAAAAATGGTGCTCCTTCCAGAGCAAAAAGACCCATGGAAAGTGGTGCGTGCATCGGTGGAGCATGCCAACAATAATGTTTCTGTACTCAAAGATTCGGTATGATGCACTCTCAGAACAAGGAAAAGCTTATTTTCAGGAAACCGTTTATTTACACATTAAGGGGTCGATTACGATCCCGTCAGGAAGGCCTTCCCAGAGCCATCGAGAGCTGGACCCTCCGACCGACTCGTACTGGAAGCCGCGTCTTCCAAGCGACGAAGTACGATGCTCAAAGTCCCTTACTTACCAAACAACACGGTCACTTCGAATCCGTCTTCTTTTTTCCAATGAGAAGCCTCCATAAACGCTGAATGGAGTTGTACGGAGGCATATTCCCAGCCCGATTACGACCTGCCAAGTATGATGTGTACTTCCCATGCGCCGAATCCGTCGCCACTACCCACACGTCAGAGCATCCGGAAGGGGAGTATTTCAGCTCCGATTCACGCCACAACACGATTCCCTCAAATGAGACGGTGCAGCCATGTATCCTATCTCCCACGTCATACCCATACTCTACGCCTACGGCCAATACTACAACCCCAACTGATGCGGTCTTCGCAAACGGTAAGTGAGACACCTATCACACACAAAAACACCACTACCCCACGAAAGGCAACATTACACACAGCTTGTGAGAAACCACAGTCACTATGGCGGTGTGGGGAATACTTGCAGCATTGTCTACCCTATAGGAGGGTGGATGGCTAACACTACCAGCATTGTCTACCCTATAGGAGGGTGGATGGCTAACACTACCAGCATTGTCTGCCCATGGGGGGTGGATGGCTAACACTCTCAGCATTGTCTACCCTCAAGGGGGGTGGATGGCTAACACTTCCAGCAATGTAATGCCCATGGGGGGTGGATGGCTAACACTACCAGCAATCTAATGCCCATAGGGGGTGGATGGCTAACACTCCCAGCATTGTCTACCCTACAGGGGGGAGGATGGCTAACACCACCAGCATTGTCTACCCTATGGGGAGGTGGATGGCTAACACTCCCAGCAATGTCTGCCCATAAGGGGGTGCATGGCTAACACTACCAGCATTGTCTACCCTATAGGGGGTGGATGTCTACCACTTCCAGCATTGTCTACCCTATAGGGGGGTGGATGGCTAACACTCCCAGCATTATCTACCCAATAGGGAGTGGATGGCTAACACTCCCAGCAATCTAATGCCCATAGGGGGATGGATGGCTAACACTCCCAGCATTGTCTGCCAATAGGGGGGTGTATGGCTCACACTACCATCATTGTCTACCCTATAGGGGGGTGGATGGCTAACACTCCCAGCATTGTCTACCCTATAGGGGGCTGGATGGCTAACACTCCCAGCAATATATTGCCCATAGGGAGTGGGTGGCTAATACCACCAGCATTGCCTACCCTATAGGAAGGTGGATGGCTAACACTCCCAGCAATCTAATGCCCATAGGGGGGTGGATGGCTAACACCCCCAGCATTGTCTACCCTATAGGGGGGTGGATGGCTAACACTACGAGCACTGTCTACCCTATAGGGGTGGATGGCTAACACTCCCAGCATTATCTACCCTATAGGGGGGTGGATGGCTAACACACCCAGCATTGTCTACCCTATAGGGGGGTGGATGGCTAACACTACCAGCAATCTAATGCCCATAGGGGGGTGGATGGCTAACACCACCAGCACTGTCTACCCTATAGGGGGGTGAATGGTTAACACTCCCAGCAATCTAAGGCCCATAGGGGGTGGATGGCTAACACCATCAGTATTGCCTACCCTATAAGGGGGTGGATGGCTAACACTCCCAGCAATGTAATGCCCATAGGGGGGTGGATGGCTAACACTACCAGCAATCTAATGCCCATAGGGGGGTGGATGGCTAACACTACCAGCATTGTCTACCTATAGGGGGGTGGATGGCTAACACTCCCAGCAATCTAATGCCCATAGGGTGGTGGATGGCTAACACTACCAGCATTGTAATGCCCATAGGGGGGTGGATGGCTAACACTACCAGCAATTTAATGCCCATAGGGGGTGAATGGCTAACACTACCAGCATTGCCTACCCTATGGGGGGGTGGATGGCTAACACTCCCAGCAATCTAATGCCCATAGGGTGGTGGATGGCTAACACTCCCAGCAATGTAATGCCCATAGGGGGGTGGATGGCTAACACTCCCAGCATTGTCTACCCTATGGGGGTGGATGGCTAACACTCCCAGCATTGTCTACCCTATAGGGGGGTGGATGGCTAACAGTCCCAGCATTGTCTACGCTATAGGGGGTGGATGGCTAACACTCCCAGCAATGTAATGCCCATCGGCAGGTGGATGGCTAACACTACCAGCATCATCTACCCTATAGAGGGGTGGATGGCTAACACTTCCAGCAATCTAATGCCCATAAGGGGGTGGATGGCTAACACCACCAGCATTGTCTACCCTGTAGGGGGGTGGATGGCTAGCTCTCCCAGCAATGTAATGCCCATAGGGGGGTGGATGGCTAACACTCCCAGCATTGTCTACCCTATAGGGGGGGGATGGCTAACAGTCCCAGCATTGTCTACGCTATAGGGGGTGGATGGCTAACACTCCCAGCAATGTAATGCCCATCGGCAGGTGGATGGCTAACACTACCAGCATTGTCTACCCTATAGGGGGGTGGATGGCAAACACTTCCAGCAATCTAATGCCCATAAGGGGGTGGATGGCTAACACCATCAGTATTGCCTACCCTATAAGGGGGTGGATGGCTAACACTCCCAGCAATGTAATGCCCATAGGGGGTGGATGGCTGACACTACCAGCAATCTAATGCCCATAGGGGGGTGGATGGCTAACACTCCCAGCAATCTAATGCCCATAGGGTGGTGGATGGCTAACACTCCTAGCAATGTAATGCCCATAGGGGGGTGGATGGCTAACACTCCCAGCATTGTCTACCCTATGGGGGTGGATGGCTAACACTCCCAGCATTGTCTACCCTATAGGGGGGTGGATGGCTAACACTCCCAGCAATGTAATGCCCATCGGCAGGTGGATGGCTAACACTACCAGCATTGTCTACCCTATAGAGGGGTGGATGGCTAACACTTCCAGCAATCTAATGCCCATAAGGGGGTGGATGGCTAACACCACCATCATTGTCTACCCTGTAGGGGGGTGGATGGCTAGCTCTCCCAGCAATGTAATGCCCATATGGGGGTGGATGGCTAACACTACCAGCATTGCCTACCCTATAGGGGGGTGGATGGCTAACACTCCCAGCAATCTAATGCCCATAGGGTGGTGGATGGCTAACACTCCCAGCAATGTAATGCCCATAGGGGGGTAGTTGGCTAACACTCCCAGCATTGTCTACCCTATGGGGGGTGGATGGCTAACACTCCCAGCATTGTCTACCCTATAGGGGGTTGGTTGGCTAACAGTCCCAGCACTGTCTACGCTATAGGGGGTGGATGGCTAACACTACCAGCATTGTCTACCCTATAGGGGGGTGGATGGCTAACACTTCCAGCAATTTAATGCCCATAAGGGGGTGGATGGCTAACACCACCAGCATTGTCTACCCTATAGGGGGTTGGATGGCTAACACTCCCAGCAATGTAATGCCCATAGGGGGTGGATGGCTAACACTACCAGCAATCTAATGCCCATAGGTGGGTGAAGGGCTAACACTACCAGCATTGTCTACCCTACAGGGGGGTGGATGGCTAACACTCCCAGCATTTTCTACCCTATAGGGGGTGGATGGCTAACACTACCAGCATTGTCTACCCTATAGGGAGATGGATGGCTAACACTCTCAGCATTGTCTACTCCATAGGGGGGTGGATGACTATCACTCCCAGCATTGTCTACCCTATAGGTGGGTGGATGGCTATCACTCCCAGCATTGTCTACCCTATAGGGGAGGATGGCTAACACTCCCAGCAATCTAATGCCCATAGAGGGGTGGATGGCTAACACTCCCAGCAATGTGGAGGCAATATGGGGTTTGGGGGGCTAACCCCCAACAATGGGGAGACAATATGGGGTTTGGGTAACTAACCCCCCAGCATTGTGGAGACAATATGGGGTTTGGGGGGCTAACCCCCCTGCAATGTACAGGCAAATATGGGAGTTGTGGGGGTCAAACCCCCCCCACCTTGTCATACTCATAAGGGTTTTTTGGGGCAAACCCCCACCCGCCATTTAGAGATAATTTGGGTGTTGGGGCCAAATACCCACAGCAACGTACAGGCAAGCATTGTTTGGGGGGGTTACTTACACACATCTATGTGTAGCGAATCTGGTGATTGGGGGGCTAACACTCACAGCAATGTGTAATTGGACAATGTAACATTTTAACATCCAAAATGCATCAATACACACATTTGCATTTGGAGTACAAGCTGCTGCAAATACAAAATAATCTAAGCCAATTCTCACTTTAATAATGAAAAGCAGTCCCACACTGTGGCATTAACGTTGACTGGCAAGCTTAAGGAATAGCCAGAGTGGAGATGTTGGAGGCCCAGGGCCAGGAGAGAAAAACAAAGAGCAACATCCACTCAATGCCCCTCAAATACAGGTGAAATACACGGTTGCTGATGCACAAAAACAACAGGCCAGCCACACACATCAGATAAATTTCAACATGTGTGTGTGGAAGCTGTGTCAGCCTTGCTTGACACTTACAACGGGGTGCTGAACTCCACTGAGCCATATGTGTGTTGAGTCCAATCAGGAAGTGGCCTGGATAGGACTTGGGTTGGCAATGTGGGAAATCAGGCATTTGTCGATGAGCGGGTGCACCAGGGTTACCTGCGGCCCAAGCTGTGGGTTGCCTCCAACAACCACAACAAGAGACTGACTCACTTCCCCAGTCCCCACCAGGACACAGCACTGTGGTGCCAGTATCGGGTCCGCTGAGCTGCTGTGCTGCAAATTGATGATGTTGGCCAGACTTCAGAGCAGACACTCTGTTGCACCCTGTGTCACATGCCTTGCAAGTCGCAGTGTCTTCTCACACACCCAACCATGACTTACAGGGCATGGCAGTTGCAGTGAGGCGGTATTGGAGGTGGGGCCTTGCAGGTAGCAAAGCCACTATTGGACAGTCTAGCCCCCCCTTGATCAGCAGCATTGTGCCTCATTGAAACCACCATTGACAGGTGACATTGCAGAGGCCACCATGACAGCGAAGATCAGGGAATGTATGGCAAGAACTCCATGAGTGCCCAGGCATCATTGTGATTCAAATCTGACCATGGGTCCATAGCATGTTGGGTATGACCAATGAGGGAATGTCAGCATCAGGTAGGTATACCCAGCCCACTACATACTAGGAGAAACCCACATTTGACAGTGGAACAGGAAGTGCCAGACCAATACATATGTATGTGACACATAGTCCAAGCATCCGTCTACCACAACATACACTCAAACCTCGCAGGGCAACAGGAGTGCACATACTCACAGAAGGATGACATTGTGATGAGTCTGTGTACACTGAAGCACAGAGGATACCAGACCCAACAGCACACAAGTATACAAACAATCAAAAATAAATTTATGAGCCTCCCACTACAACAAACCGGAGTGTTTGTGTCACAGTTGTCAGAGCCACATCTGTAGACTACATTCCTACTTGCAATGGAGAAAATCATGGACCAACAACAATGTTGGAGACAGTCACCATGTGCGGCCTGGTGGTGCTGCACACGACTCTAATTCAGAACATGTACTCTGTCAACTTTGTTGCATGTCATTCACAGCAAGTCTGCACAAAACTACAAAAGCTGAAGTATGTGCATCTAATGACTAATGCCGTTTTGCTTATGCAGATTGTGTACTGCAGAAAAGTTGGATGACACATGAGTCTCTGGACAGAGGATACACCAAAAGGCTTTGGGGGCTCCAATGCACAGCCAAATGTGTAAGAGAATCTGACAGCCCTGGTGACGAAGCCGGGGGGCTCAATCTGTGGCTCACAAACACAATCCACATAGCTATCCGCAAGATAGTGCAAATGGCTACATCTTGTGAGGATGGTGGACATGTGCAGAATGAATCTGCCTTGGACCTTTTGTACTTTAACACTGTTTCTAAATCCATGAATCTGTAAAGGAGACCCACAACAAAGACATATGTGCCTCAAGCTCCAGGGCAGGGTGCAAAGTTCTGATTTGGAGCCCTCGTGTACACCTACAAGTCCCACCCTTGCCATACCAGATGATAGCTACCAAGAAATTGATAATGGCAACACCTATGGAAATGTGTGAACTGTTCCAGTGTCACATGTGAATTTTCTCACAGTGCAGAGTGTTGTCCTCAGAACAACCAGAGGTGTCATCACAATGAGTCCACTCCCCTGGTGCCCCCACATCTTGGCCATTCAAAGTGAGAATGCCATGAATATCCATGAGTGTGTAGTCTACTGGGAAGTGTGGGGATGCGTGTCTGGACTAGTCTGTGCACAGATGGCATAACAACACACATCCCAGCCCATTCACTTGAGGTGCCAATAACCATCTAAGCAATGGAATGCCACACAATGTTCCAGCATCATGACTTAACATCAGAAGCAATCACCACCTCCATCCCAGGACATCATCCAAGGGCATTGTTGACCAATCAGTGACCACTATTGACTACAAAGGGTAACTTGCCACTCATGCCCACACACGACTCACACAAGCCAAGGCAAGGTGGAGGCTACTCCTCCTGTGATGCCAATAGGTTTAGCACACACAAGTGTCCTTAAAGTGACCATCACAACAATCATCCACGTACATACATTGGCAAATAGCAAGCTTCAGCAAACACATAACACATGTACAGATTCACTCTGGCTACTGTTTCTGCACACTCACATACACATAATCAACACATATGTACATGTCAACTTCAACACAAGGCCTGCATCTACTCAACATACGCAGGTATCACCCCTCCAACATCCAGGTCACAGTACATGCTCAACTCTCATTACTAACAGGCACACAAGCACGTCATGAGCCCCCTCTGTTTAATCTAGAGGTAAAAGTATGTCTGCCTTACGAGCTCCGGCCCACTAGACAAACCATTACAACCTGAGTCATCCTAACTGACATGTGCACTGCCCTCATCTCATCCACACATACACAGGCAGCACCACTCTCCATCAGCATGTGCACAACACCTCTCACATGCATGACATGCATACAATCTACAGTACAAATCCCCTCCTTCAGCAGACGTCAAACATAACATGCCAGATGGACCACTCCCATCACCAGTCACACACTCAGTGATGCCTTGGACTGCACTCATGCCACAACGTGCAGCATCACTGCACACCCTGACATGCACACTCCACACATCACCACATCTCACAACAAGCCACATACAAGTTCAATGGATGTGTACTCAGTCATTTGCATATAACCATATACCCACTCATATCTGCACACTTGTCACTCGAGAAAAAGATCCATCTGCAGATTCAAACACAACATACTGCAACTCTACAACACCTCACATTTCACCATCCAGCACCCATAATCACACTACTGGTGTACATACCTTCACATACACTTGTCCACTCTTTCACATATGACTAGTTAAACCTTGTCTCAATGTGGCCCAGTCACATCCACATCAGACTTCTATGAGCAAGAACACCATGGACTCATGCACAGTATCAACAAACCTCACTCATAAAAAATGCACTGTCACTACCCAATTGCACAATAGTGCCACAGACCACAGCTCTCAGCACCTGCAAAAATCCAACCTTGTCCAGCTGGATATTTCCCTTTCACATCTACACATTCCTACCATACCTTGCGCAGTATGGAAGCAGGAAATCAAGCTTGCATACTCTGAATCACACCCCTGTATGTCAAGCACTCACGTAGGGACAATGTCACCAACACAAGAACTGCCAATGTACTTTAGTCACTACCCACACCCTCTGACATTCTCCTGAATTGTACTTTCGCCATCATATAGGAGTCTACACTATACGAAAACTAACGTTACACCAGTCTCCATCACCTTGTGTTTGCCAGCTCATCACATGCAATATCAACCTTGCTAAACACACCTGCAGTTAGGTTCCGCAAACACATTTCAACATACTCCCCTGTGTGACTTTGAAGAGCATAGATGTGATACAGGCTCCAGTGGCATCTGCATGGCAGACGGACACACTACCCTTCTGGGCATACACAGTCCACTTGTCTTAACACATGGAGCACAGGGCCAAACAACATACATCACAGCACCACTAGGCCAGATCAGTGTGACCAGGCACAGCATTAAGCATAGCACAAAAGGGCAACATTAGTGGTCTAGCACAAATTACAACCTACACACAAATCTCATGCTCAAATACAAATGGTTTGTGGGTGAATGCATGATGTTAATGCTTGCACAGACAAAAAACAACATCAACATGATGTAGCCAGACAAAAGCAGGATGGCACGACACATTTGGATGAGAAAGCACTGGACAAGTAAGACCACGGAAACCTTGTCAAACAAGAACATCTTCATAAACTTGAGTATTTGAAGGCAACATGGTCTGAAGACTGTCAGATTCCTGCTCACCTCACACACACCATGGGCTCAGGATATGTCACAGGTGGTCACACTGCCATGATGGAAATTCCCTACAGTGGAAGGCCACCTGTGGTAAGCTTGTCATTGGCAGGGGTCTACCAGATCAAAAGGAAACACAGATATGGCTCCAACATTATCAAGTCACATGATAGCTTTTGGACCAATATCTTGTGTACATGGTTGTGTCCAAAGTCATCACCGCGAATAAAAAACCCATATGTACCCAGATATACTGATGAGACAGGTGACTTGCTGCACATCACAAACATATTCTGCATGCCCCTCATAAACTGTTGCACTTTGCAAAACTTGCACTATGGTAACATATGGCAGGATGACTTATGTGCAAAGGTGAAATGACAACATGGACGCTTGGCAGATTCATGTCACTTTCATGGCCCAAAATGATATGGATGATGATAGTCAAAGGGGGTAGGAGCACACTGTCATCACGTCTCAGCGTCATTACCTCTAGGCATCTTGGTCGATGTAGTACATTGTTTTTCGCTCAGTACAAAGTTCGAAACGATAATTGGCTAATGCCATATTTTTAGTAGCGTATCCCTAGACACGTGTTTCTGGATTCCTCCGTCATCAGTAGGGATAGGAGCACACTGCCAACACGTGTCTAGGGATACGCTACTAAAAATATGGCATTAGCCAATTATCATTTCGAACTTTGTACTGAGCAAAAAACAATGTACTGCATCGACCAAGATGCCTAGTTTTGTATGTGAAACAAAAATCATACATTTGAAGTGTAGCCTTGTTTTCAACAGTGACCACCTGTGTCTGTCAAAGATTGTCACGTGTAGTCACTGTAACAGAGTCTGACAAATGGATTCTCTCATTTTAATGGGGAAAATGGCATAACACATACAAACATATGATAGGCCAGTGTCACAGTTGCTCTGAGTTGGCATACCTCTACTTGGCCCATTGGATACATGTGATTACGCTGAGCACTACAGCTGGGACAGAAATTTGGCACAATGAGCAAGATGAACTCAACAAGGCATCCACATTAGTATCACCTGCAGCCATTATGTATAGCATTGGCATCACACACCTGTGTGCTCCACTTACAACATACTGCACATATATATTTGAACCACACTGAGTACAGGTCATACATTAGTCACTGTGCTGACACATGTCAGACAATTGCTTCACTCCTGAAGGTCATCTCCATGCACATGTTCTTGTAGATTGTGCTGATCACATGAGCATGGGACTACAGTCACTACCCTGGACATAAGTGACCCACATGTCACAGATGGAAAGGGACACAACCAGGAATTTACTAGTCATGGTGCATATGCATCTTTTGAGACAGAACTGTGTGTTTGGTTGACTTACGAACTGTAAGAGGGGCAGCAGGCTGAGAGACTGCAGCATGCATGTTAAACATAGGTGTGTGACATGGCACATACTCTCCCCCTCCTTGCTGCTGCCTGGCCTTCAACTGCCTATCCATGTCAGGAAAGACTACCGCCAGAATCTGGAGCATGTGGGGGTCAGGATCCGGCGTTCGCCCTTTTGCATGGAGGTGACATGTTGAGTTTGACCCGCGCAATCCTCCGCATCCAGCCCTGAAGGTCCTGCCACCTCTACTGGCAGTGGCGGACGCGTTGGTTGGTGACCCCCACTGAACGAACTGTCCGGGCGATGGTCTGCCACATCTTGGCCTTCTGATGGGAGTTGACCTGTGAGGATGACATGGTGACAGTCCCTTAATTCACATGCTACATGTTTCAAAGTCACACAATTTTACACATTGTTCAGGATCAGAATGCCAACAATGTCTAAGGGGTGAACAAGTGGCATTATGGGCATTTGTCCTGTGTGCAGTGATCCCTCCATCCCATGTGAACAGTGCTGAGAAGTCAACACCACCCAGTACACACACTTCTACAGCAGTGTACCTGTACAGAACACAATTCTACACACAGCAAAACTTACAGGAACTCTGTTTGCATACTTGCCCTTCAGATTTCCAATGCTAGCAGTGCACGGTTTTGCACATGTCCAATGAAAAGGCAGTGGAATCATCACTCACCTGCTCCTCTGGTGTGCCGTACCGCTGCCTGTACAGTGGAAGGAGGCTGTGCAGCAGGGCCTGGTTTTCCTCTTCTGTGAATTCTGGGGCCCTGTCCACTGTATGTGCCATGGTATCTCCCAGAGGATGTGGAGACAGCAGCAGAGAGATGGGGATATGCAGGTAATGTGCAGGTAGTGCAGGCAAGTGAGGTCTATAGGGAACAGACAGACTTTTATCTGTACAGCACAGGCGTTCTCAATTCCATGCGGACAAAGCGATAGGTCCGACTCGGTTGCATTATGCAAATCTGTCCAATCCATAACATTGCTAGTATCCAACACGCCTACTGCTACGTTCAAAATAGCCGCATCGGCCTGCTATTGACTTAGATACATTGGTGATGGAAGGTTACTGATTCATTTTGCATGCGATTAGGACACAAAACAAAACGTGCATCTGTCACCATGCCGACAAACAGCCAATGGGTGAGACAGACTCGGTTCGGAAGCGGCTCCCGCGTCCTTTGACTACTCACCCTCGTCGTTCACCATGAAAACCAACAGCCAATGGGTGCGACAGACTCGGTTCGGAAGTGGCTCCTGCATCCTTTGACTACTCACCCGCGTCGTTCACCATGACGATCAACAGCCAATGGGTGCGACAGACTCAGTTGGGATGCGGCTACAGTGTCCTTCCACTAATCGGTCGGCAGGGCAGACACTAGTGCAATTGAAGATGTTCTGGTGCATTACATGTGTGGGGACAGTGTTTTCATGATATATTGTACATTTGAATTGGTAGCTCACACTCCAATGAGGAGCTAACCTTGAGGGGCACACAACACACTGTTTGTGAGTCCCATTACAACATTGAAAGTACACTTCTCAGATTACCCTCCTAGGCTTGGTCACAGTCCCAGGGGATAATTTGTGAAAACATGTTTTGGCTACACATATTCACTGCTTTGGTGGACTGTGTGACCCACTGTGCATTGGGGGAAGTTTCTGACTGTGAATCTGCTGTGTCTGAGTCATGTACAACGCAGTCAATTGTGAATTTTTGTACCGTGACATTTAACAGTCACATCAGCTTGTGTATGTTTGTGAGTTGCTGTTGTGTCTTTGTGTCCCAGGCTTACGTAGATGATTGCAAACTAAATGCGACCCCTACATTGTAGATGTTCAGTGTATGTGATTGTACATGTTTGTCAGACATGACATCATGACAGTGTCCAACCTGTAACAGTGGTGTGCAGGTTTCTCATGGTGACCCACTGTATGTATGATGTGTACCAAATATCTGGCATTACATGATCCTATTGTGTGTACCTTTCAACCATGTGATGGCTGTCACAAACCCATTTCTTGGCTAATGTGTTTGGGGGTTGTTGAGTATGTGATGGTTGCTCACATGTACGGTGACAGACACTAGTGACTATTTACAGTTCAGCACTCACACTGCTGCATAACCATAGCTTGTTGACATGTCTGGAAAAGGAACTAATGCTGTGTTTTGTATATAGGCTCAACATTTATCCTATCAAGGTTCATTTCCAATGTCCTGTGACTTCATTTTGTCCAGATATCATGTTCTGTGTGTTTCAATGCATGTAGCTTCATACATTGTAAACTGACATCAACTGTGTTTACACACTGCACATAGGTATCGCAGAAGACCTCCAGTCTACAGGTCCTTCCCCAACCTCCAGACCATGGAAGAACGGGATTGCATCCGAAGATACCGCTTTACCAGGCCACTTATTGTGGATTTGGCTGACCAGTTGGCACAGCATTTGCAGCCTTGACGCCCATATCCCACTGCGCTGACCCCCAAGGTAAAGGTGATGGCGGCCCTACATTTCTTCGCCACTTGTTCATTCCAGCGTACTGTGGCAACATCAGGTGGCATGTCCAAGACCATGTTCAGCCATGTGCTTCGTGATGTTTTGGAGGCATTGCTACATTTCCTGGACCAATACATAAAGTTCCCAACACCTAGACTGTTGACAGACATCAAGGGGGAGTTCTATGCATTGGGGCGCATGCCACATGTCATTGGCTCAATTGATGGGACACATGTAGCTTAAATTCCACCACAAGCCAATGAGCAGACCTACAGGAATCGCAAACATTACCACTCAATCAATGTCCTGGTGGTATGTCCCGTATTTTTTTTAAAAAGAATTATGAGTTTTGTTTGTAAACATAGAGGTAACGCCCCAGGGGATGGGGTCCCCGGGGCAAATCCTGAATGATGGAAGTGGGGCATTTTTTTTCCCTTCTATTTTGGAGTTGCGACCCCAACGCAGCTCTCAGGGCGGCCCCCTGTGTAACGTCGCATCGGACTTGCAAATTCACCTCAAATAAATGATTTAGTAGTATATAATTTTGCAGGTAGTGTTGTATTAGTGAAGTTGTTTTAAAGAGGTAGTGTGATTGAAGTTAATGATTAGATTAAAATTGATAGAGTTGTTAAAAATATATAAAATTAAAAATTAAAACTTAAACCTGAAAAGTGTATTGTGTTGTAGTACATTGAATTCATGCTTTTGCAGATTCACGTCGGGTGCGCAAATCCACAAAAAATGTAAAAAAATATGTATGTGTAAAATTTTTTTTAGATTCACTGTTGTGTTATAGGGTGGCTTGAAAAAGAGACTTTGTTTTCATTATGAGTTTGTTATAGCTACATGTAAGTGCGGATGCACAGCTTTAGGCTTTTGAGAAAGATTGTGTTTCCTTGATCTGTGAAGTGTACTCCATCACTTCTGAAGATGTCATCCATATCAAAACGTAGATTGTTGTTATAGATGGAGCCCATCCTATGGTCTCTGAGGTAAGCAGAAACAGCTTTATTGACATTCTTTTCTAGCTTTCTCAATCTGTGGACAGAATTGATTTGACCACTTCCATTTCTGTCTTTGGCATATATTAGAGTATACAAAGACAGTTTGAGGAAAAAGAAACATCAATTGTGCAAAGGTGTCCTTCATTAGCATTTACAGACCTACCCCAGTCAATGTGCATAGGTCATTGCCACCACAGTGCACAATCATGAGGTCAGGGGGTTGGAGATACAAAAAGGTTTTAACCAAAGGCATCAATTGGTGCCACTTTAATCCTCTCTGTGCAATCCATTTAATATTCACATTTTGCAAAGCTAGGTCTTTGTCAATATCTCTGAGTTCAGCATACCTTTTGCACCAGAAAACATAGCTGTGTCCAACAATCCATACTATAAGCATCTTGAAGGGATGTCTGGAAGTGATGAAAAGATATCTGAAGCTGAGGTAGTCAGTTGGTAGAATGAGAGGTATCTAAAATGGTGGACAAGATGCTGTTTTTTAAAAAGTAGAGAATTGATTGGCTGTTTAAGAACATTGTACATTCAAAAATAGGGTGCATGTTACTTTCTTTAAAAAGCATGTTTCTTATTGGTTAGTAAAAAATGTTTGAAAGGTACAGTAGATAGGATAAGGTCATATTTTGCAAAAGTCAACCACACCTGCTGTTTGCATTTGTAATCTTGTGTGCTGAACTTGAAAATATGGTGAACTTGTGACCTGTCAGTTCAGTTGAATGTTCCATGAACTGTTACTATGGATACTGGCATTAAGCAGAATGAGGGAAGGGTTGAAAGTTATCTGTGGTTTTAAAATATGGAATTGTAATTTATATATAATTGATATGTTATTAAAATAAGATTTCCCAAGTCAGTACTATCTTTAGAAGTGGTGTGTTCTTAAAAAATAGTGGTATTTTTATTTGTAATATATTTTTGAACTCCCGTATGGATTTGCGGCTCCATCGCGTTGGTGCGCGGTGGAGTCAGGACTCCAAAAAGTTCCAGAACCAGTTTGGGCACTTTTAGAAGTCAGTTGGTAAGGGTTAATATGTCTAACCAATAGAAATGTGTTTTACAATTTGAAATTATGTAGGAAGCAATGTGATTTGTTACTTACATTTATTTGTGTGGAGAAAGAGAGGGAAAGTTTGCCATTACTGGTTTTACCTTGTTTAGAGTGGTGCATTACATTGATTGTGTGCATCAGAAAATCTTTGATGAGTTTCTGATATTTCATATTCTACAAATCAATTTGGAAGGTGAGTTATAAATTTGTAAGGTGTGTGATGTATTAGCTTTATTTTTAAACTTTAAAAATTATTCAAGAACTGTGATGTTTGAAATATATTATTAAATGTAGAGATGTGTATTGTAGTTTGTTTTATTGTACTTAAATGTTGTTTGAAATAGATTCTGTATAGTAATATGTGTATATTGGAAGATGGATTAGTGATTATGGTAGTTTGTTTTAGTGTGTGGATATGTACATTTGTAGTATACCGCATAATTTTAGGTGTCACTTTCAAATTGGAAGTGCAGTCTGTCAAGTTTTAAGGTGTGCATGGACTTGTGTCTGAAGTATATGTATATGTATTTTCATATGTCTTATACATTTGAAGGTGCATGATGTATAACAAAGAGGTGTTGTTGCTTTTTATGTGGTAGGCTGAAGACTGTGAATAGTAGTAGAATGGTGATGATGCAGCACAAACGTGTGGTTTAAAAGATGTTGACATAAGGTATTAGTGATTAGGCTACTTTTTATAAGTCTCTAGAGAGGTACAGTTGAAATATGACACATAATTTTTGGTGTTTACTTGCAATTGGAAGTTTGTTCTGTGATTTTTTGAGGTGTGCATAGTGTTGTGGTACAGACATATGCATGCATGCTTTCAGGAATATGGTGAGACTTATAGCAGAGACATGTCAAGGGTTCCTGCTTTGTATTTGGCTAGGTGTAACATTATAAGTAGTTGTAGAATGGTAAAGCAGCAGCACAAAAATGAGGTTTGAGATATGTTTATAGAGATATTATTTATTAGAGTAATTTGTATGAGTGTGTGGAAAGCTACATTTTAAATATACCACATAATTTTCAGTGTCTGTTTGAAATTTGAAGTGTAGTCTGTGAAGTTTCAAGCTGTGGATGGTGTTGTGACTGAGGTATGTCTCTACTTGCACATGTATTATGGTACGTGTTATGCGTCTGAAGATGATAGATGTATAAAACACAGGTATACATCTATCTGTATATAACTTTTATATATGATGCTGCTAGCAAAAGGTGCAGACATATGCATGCATGCTTTTAGGAATATGGTGAGATTTATAGCAGATACTTGTGTAGGTCCTATAGCATAAGTAGTTGCAGAATGGTGAAGCTGCAGCTCAAAACTGTGGTTTAAAACATGTTGGCAGAGGAATTAGTGAATAGGGTATTTTGTATGAGTCTGTTGAAAGGTATGGTTGAAATATATCACATTATTTTAGGTGTCTATTTGAAATGAGAAGTGCAGTTTCTTAAGTTTTAAGATCTGCATGGTTTTGGGACTGTGGTATGTCTGTACTTGCAGATGTATTTTCATATGTGTTATGCATCTGAAAATGCTAGATTTATAAAATACAGGTATAGATCTATTTGTATGTTTCTTTTATATATGATGATACTAGGAAAAGGTACAGATATATGCATACATGCTTTTAGAAATATGGAGAGACTTTTAACAAAGATAAGTGAAGGGTTGCTTTGCTGTTAGCTATGCTCAATACATGATTAGTAGTAGAATAGTGAAGCAGCAGTAGTAGAAACGCGATGTTTAAGATATTTTGGGAGAGGAATTATTGATTATGGTACTTTATAAGAGTCTGTGTAAAAGTTCACTTGAAATATGCCGCATAAATCTAGGTGTGTGTTTGAAATGTTAAGTGTACTCTGTCTCACCCAGGCACTACCTATGCAGTCCTCCAATCACCCAGGTACTATCCCTGCACTCATGCAATCACCCAGGCATTAGCCATGCACTCCTTCAATCACTCAGGCAGTACTCATGCACTTATAAAATCACCCAGGCTCTACCTATGCACTCCTCTAATCACCCAGGCACTACCCCTGCACTCATGCAA
Source organism: Calotriton arnoldi (assembly GCA_963921515.1). Lineage (NCBI taxonomy): Eukaryota > Metazoa > Chordata > Amphibia > Caudata > Salamandridae > Calotriton > Calotriton arnoldi. The sequence continues at coordinate 76,295 of CAWUFW010007954.1, read as the reverse complement.
TCACCCAGGCATTACTCATGCACGCCTCCGATCACCCATCCAGTACCCATATATTTATAAAATCACCCAGATACTACCTATGCACTCATGGAATCACCCAAGCACTACCTCTACACTCATGCAATCACCCAGACACTATCTATTCACTCATGCAATAATCCAGGCACTACCCATGCACTCCTCTAATCACCCAAACACTACTCATACAGTCATGCAATCACTCAGGCACTACCCGTGCACTTTTCCAATCACCCAGGCACTACCCCTGCACTCAGACAATCACTCAGGTATTATCCATGTACTTTTTCAATCACTCAGGTAGTACCCATCCACTTCTTCATTCACCCTGACATTACCCCTGCACTAGTGCAGTCACCCAGGCATTAGCCGTACGCTCCTTCAATCAACTGTAGATAGGTATGCTTGAATTACACCATATGATTTTAGGTCTCTACTTGAAATGAGAAGTGCTTAAAATACACCATATGATTTTAGGTCTCTACTTGAAATGAAAAGTTCAGCTTCTTAAGTTTTAAGGTGTGCATCATCTTGTGACTGAGGTATGTCTGTACTTGCAGATGTATTTTTATATGTGTTATGTATCTAAAGATGCTAGATGTATAAAATACAGGTATATATCTATTTGTATGTTTCTTTTATATATGATGGCACTAGGGGAAGGTACAGACTCATGCATCCATGCTTTTTGAAATATGGGGAGACTTACAACAGAGATATGTGAAGGGTTGTTGCTTTGTATTTTGGTAGGCTGTACATCTGAGAAGTAGTAGAATGGTAAAGCAGCAGGAGAAGTAAAGTGATGTTTTAGATATGTTGGGTAAGGAATTACTGATTATGGTGCTTTAAAAGAGTCTATGTAAAACTTTACTTGAAGTATGCCACATAAATCTAGGTGTCTGTTTGAAATGTTAAGTATAGACTGTCAAGTTTTAAGGCCTGCATGGTCGTGTGATTGATGTATTTTCTAGTTGCATATGTATTCTCATATGTGTTATGCATCTGAAGAGGCTATATGTATAAAAGAGAGATATATCTCTATTTGTATGTTTCACTTGTATATGGTAGTACTAGTAAAAGGTACAGACACATGCACAAATGCTTTCAGGAATATGGTGAGATTTATAACAGAGCTATGTGCAGGTTTGATGCTTTATATTTGAGTAGGCTTTATACCCTGAGCAGTTAGAGAATGGTGAAGCTGTACTAGAAAAGAGTACACCATGTCATAAACTTCACTTTTGTGTTGCAATTTCCCTATTCTTCTACTACTCAGGATGTTGGGTGTAGTCAAATATAAAGCAACAACCTCAACACATGTCTCAGCTGTAAGTCTTCAATGACCCAGGCACTACCCATGCACTCATCCATGCACTAAGCCACTATATATACAGTCCTTCAAATAGTCAGGCACTACCCCTGCACCTATGCAATCACTCAGGCACTACCTATGCACTCTTTCAATAACGCAGGCACTACCCCTATACTCATGCAATCACCCATGTACTATCTATGCACTCCTACAATCACCCAGGCGCTACCTGTGCACTTATAAAATCACCCAGGCACTACCTATGCACTTCTCTAATCACTCAGGCACTATCTCTGTACTCCTCCAATCACCCAGGCAGTACAGATGCACTGATGCAATCACTGAGGCACTACTGATGCACTCATACATGCACTCAGCCACTTCCCCTGCACTCATACAATCACCCAAGCACTACCCATGCAGTTCTCCAATCAATCAATCAATCAATCAATCAGGGGTTTGTTAAAGCGCGACTACTCACCCGTAAGGGTCTCAAGACGCTAGGGATGGGGGGGGGGTGCAGGTTCCATCCATCAAGGAGGGGGTCTGTCGAAGAGCCAGGTTTTGAGGATTCTTGCAAAGATGGGGAGCGATGTTGTCTGTCTGAGGTGGAGCGGAAGGGCGTTCCATGCTTTGGCCGCGAGGAAGGAGAAGGAGCGGCCTCCCGATCTGGTCTTTCTGGTGCGGGGGACCACGGCGTAGGAGAGCTGGGCTGATCATAGGGTCCTTTGGGGTGCGTGGAATTTGAGTCGGCTGTTCAGGTATGCTGGTCCGGTGCCGTGGAGGGCCTTGTGTGCGTGGGTGAGCATCTTGAAGGCGATTCTCGCCTCGACAGGGAGCCAGTGGAGTGTGCGCAGGTGCTGGGAGATGTGGCAGTGTTTTGGCACAACCCTTGAACTCATGCAATCACACAGGTAGTACCTATGCATTGTTCCAATCAGTCAGGCATTACCCTTGCACTCATGCAATCACTCAGGCATTACCTATGCACTTCCTCAATCACTCAGACAGTACCCATGCGCTCCTCCAATCACCCAGGCACTAGCCATGCACTCATGCAATCACTGAGGCATTACCTATGCACTTCTTCAATCACTCAGGTAGTACTCATGCAGTCCTCTAATTTCATAGGCACTACCCCTGCACTTATGTAATCACTCAGGCACTATCCATGCAGTTATCCATGCTCTCAGTCATGACTTGTGCACTCATTCAATTTACCGATGCACTCATCAAATCACTCAGGCAGTACTTATGCACTCATGTAATCAGCCAGTTACTATTTAACCTCTTCCCCAATTACCCAGCTAGTATTCTTGCACTCATGCAAACACCTAGACACTACTGTTGCACTCATTCATGTAGGCACTACTTATACACTCATCTATGCATTCAGGGACTATTCATGCACTTATCCATGCACACAATCTCCACGTCTGCACTTATGCAACCAGTCAATTAGTATCCAATCTCTCCTCAAATTATACAGACATTACCCATGCACTTATACAATCACCTAGGCACTACCCATGGAGTCATTCAATCACTGAGACACACCCATCATATTTCTTAGCTGTAAGACTTAACATATTGCGGAAACCATTTATACATATTTCTGTACCTTTTGGTAGCAATATCATATATTAAAGTAATATACAAATAGATGCATACCTGTGTTTTATATGTGTAGCATCTTCACATGCATAATATGTATCAGACTACATGTGCAAGTAGAGGTATACCTTAGTTACAACACCATGCAGACCTTAAAACTTGACAGATTGCTCTTCACATTTGAAGCAGGTAATGAAAATTATGTGGTATACTTGAAGTGTAGCTTTCCACAGACTCATACAAAGTAGTGTTATAACTGATTCTTCTCTTAATATGCCTTAAACCTCACTTTTGTGCTGCTGCTTCATCATTCTATGACTACATAGGGTGTTGGGCCTAGTCAAATATATAGCAGCAATCTTTCATATGTCTCTGGTGTAAGTCTCACCATCTTCTTAAAAGTGTGCATGCATATGTCTGTAACTTTTATTAGTAGCATCATATATCAAAGAAACATACAAATAGATGTATACCTGTGTTTTATATATGTGTAGTATGTTCAGATGTATAAGACATATCACAATATATGTACAAGTTCATACATATCTCAAACAGAAGACCATGAAGACCGTAAAACTTGAGAGAGTGCACTTCATATTTCAAAGAGACACTTAGATTTATTTAGTGCACTTCAAGTGACCTTTTCCAGAGAGTCTTACAAAGTATCATAATCACTAATTTGTCACCCAACATATGTTAAACATTACTTTTCTGGTGCTGCTGCTTTACCATTTTACTAGTAGTTAGGTATTGAACATAGTCAAAATAAATAAGTAAGAAGCAAGAGAAGTGCAGACAGAAGCAACAGAGGTGCAGAAGGAGGCAAGAGAAGTGCACAAACAGGTAAAAGAAGTGCAGAAGGAGCCAAGAGAGGTATATAAATTTGCAATAGAGGTGTAGAAAGAAGCAACAGAGGTGCAGAAGGAGACAATACAACTGCAGAAAGAGGCAAGACAGTTGCAGAAAAAGGCAAGAGAGGTGCAGAAAAAGGGAACAGGGGTGCAGAAAAAGGCAAGAGAAGTGCAGAAAGAGGGAAGAAGGATGCACAAAGAGGCAAGAGGGATGCAGAAGGAGTAACAGAAGTGCAGAAAGAAGCAAGAGTAGTGGAGAAAGAAGTAAGAAAGGTACAGAAAGAGGCAAGTGTGGTACAGAAAGAGGCTAGAAAAGTGCAGAAGGAAGCTACAGAGGTGTTGAAAGAGGCAAGTGGGGAACATAAAGAGGCAAGAGAAGTGCTGAAAGATGCAACAGAGGTGCAAAAAGAGTCAAGAGGGATGCAGAAAGAGGCAAGAGAGTTGCAGAAGCAGGCAAAATAGGTGCATAAAGAAGGAAGAACAGTACAGAATGAACCAACAGAGGTGTAGAAGTAGATAAGAGGGGTGCAGAAATTTACATGAGATGTGCAGAAGGAAGCAAGAGCATTGCAGAAAGAAACAACAGAAATGCAGAAAGAGGCAAGAAGGCTGTAGGAGGAGGCAAGAGTAGTGCAGAAAGAAGCAAAAGAAGGGCAGAAAGAGGCAAGAGGGGTCCAGAAATAGGCAACAGAGGTGCACAAAGAGGGAAGAAGGGTTTAGAAAGAGGCAACAGGGGTATAGAAAGAAGCAAGTGAGGTGCAGAAAGAAGCAAGAAAAGTGTACAAACAAGCAACAGAGGTGCAGAAAGAGGCAAGAGGGTTGCAGAAAGAGGCAAGAGAGGTTCAGAAAGAGGGAATAAGGATGTAAAAAGAGGCAAGAGGGGTGCAGAAGGAGTAACAGAAGTGTAGAATGAAGCAAGAGAAGTGCAGAAAGAAGGAAGAGAGGTGCAGAAAGAGGCAAGTGAGGTAGAGAAAGAGGCACGAGAAGTGCAGAAAGAAGCAACAGAGGTGCAGAAAGAGACAAGAGAGGTACAGCAAGAGGGAAGAGGGGTGCAGAAAGAAGCAAGAGGGGTGTAAAAAGAAGCAAGAGTAGTGTAGAAAGAACCAACAGAGGTGCAGAAGGGGGAAAGAGATATGCTGAAAGAAGCAAGAGGAGTGACAAAATTTATAAGAGAGGTGCAAAAAGAAGCAAGACTAGTGCAGAATGAATCAACAGAGGTGCACAAACAGACAAGAGGGGTGCAGAAAAAGGAAACAGGAGTGCAGAAAGAGACAAGTGAGGTGGAGAAACAGGCAGGAGAAGTGCAGAAAGAAGCAACAGTGGTGCAGAAAGAGGCAAGAGGGGTGCAGAAAGAGGGAAGAGAGGTAAAGAAAGAGGCAAAAGGGGTATATAAAGAAGCAATAGTAGTGCAGAAAGAACCAACAGAGGTGCAGAAGGGAGAAAGAAGTATGCTGAAAGAAGGAAGAGGAGTGCCAAAATTTGTAAGAGAGGTGCAAAAAGAAGCAAGAATAGTGCAGAAAGAATCAACATAGGTGCAGAAACAGACAAGAAGGGTGCACAAACAGGCAAGAGAAGTGCAAAAAGAAGCAACAGAGGTGCAGAAAGAGGCAAAAGGGGTGCATAAATGTGCAAGAGATGTGCAGAAAGAAGCAACAGAGGTGCTAAAGGAGGGAAGAAAACTACAGAAAGAGGCAAGAGAGTTGCAGAAACAGGCAAGAGAGGTGCAGAAAAAGGGAACCTGGGTGCAGAAAGAGGCAAGAGAGGTGCAGAAAGAGAGAAGAAGGGTGCAGAAAGAGGCAAGAGGGGTGCAAAAAGAAGCAAGAGAGGTGCAGAAAGAAGGAAGAGAAGTACAAAAAGAAGCAATAAAGGTGCAGAAAGAGGCAAGAGGGATGCAGAAACAGGCAACGGAGTTGCAGAAACAGGCAAAAGAGGTGCATAAAGAAGAAAGAGCAGTACAGAAAGAACCAAAAGAGGTGTAGAAGTAGGCAAGAGGGGTGCAGAAATGTACACGAGATGTGCAGAAAGAGGCAAGAGCATTGCAGAAAGAAACAACAGAAATGCAGAAAGAGGCATGAAGGCTGTAGGAGGAGGCAAGAGTAGTGCAGAAAGAAACTAAAGAAGTGCAGAAAGAGGCAAGAGGGGTACAGAAAGAGGCAACAGAGGTGCACAAAGAGGGTAGAAGGGTATAGAAAGAAGCAACAGGGGTACAGAAAGAAGCAAGAGAGGTGCTGAAAGAAGCAAGAGAAGTGCACAAACAAGCAACAGAGGTGCAGAAAGAGGCAAGAGGGTTGCAGAAAGAGGCAAGAGAGGTTTAGAAAGAGGGAAGAAGGATGTAAAAAGAGGCAAGAGGGGTGCAGAAAGAAGCAACAGAGGTGTAGAAAGAGAGAAGAGAGGTACAGAAAGAGGGAAGAGGGGTGCAGAAAGAAGCAAGTGGGGTGTATAAAGAAGCAAGAGTTGTGTGGAAAGAACCAACAGAGGTACAGAAGGGAGAAAGGGGTATGCTGAAAGAAGCAAGAGGAATGTCAAAATGTGTAAGAAAGGTGCAAAAAGAGGCAAGACTAGTGCAGAAAGAATCAACAGAGGTGCACAAACAGACTAGAGGGGTGAAGAAAAAGGGAACAGGGGTGCATAAAGAGACAAGAGAGGTGCAGAAACAGGCAAGAGAAGTGCAGAAAGAAGCAACAGAGGTACAGAAAGAGGCAAGAGGGGTGCAGAAAGAGGGAAGAGAGGTGCAGAAAGAGGCAAGAGGGTGTATAAAGAAGCAAGAGTAGTGCAGAAAGAACCAACAGAGGTGCAGAAGGGAGAAAGAGGTATGCTGAAAGAAGGAAGAGGAGTGCCAAAATTTGTAAAAGAGGTGCAAAAAGAAGCAAGACTAGTGCAGAAAGAATCAACAGAGTTGCAGAAACAGACAAGAGGGGTGCACATAGAGGCAAGATAAGTGCAAAAAGAAGCAACAGACGTGCAGAAAGAGGCAAGAGGGGTGCAGAAAGAGGGAAGAGAGGTGCAGAAAGAGGGAAGAAGGTTATAGAAAGGGTCAATAGTTAGGTATTGAGTATAGGCAAAAACAAAGCAGCAACCCTTCACATGTTTCTGCTGTAAGTTTCACCATCTTTCTGAAACCATGCATGCATGAGTCTGTACTTTTTGCTAGTATACTATATATAAAAGAAGCATACAAATATATGTATACTTCTGTTTTATATGTAAAGTATCTTCAAATGTATGACGCATATGAGAATACATGTGCAAGTAGAGACATACCTCAATCACAACACCATGCAGGCCTTAAAACTTGACAGACTGCACTTTACATTTGATTTGGGTAGCAGTAGAGAAATCCTTTAGTTGTGCTCTGTGATTCTGTTATAGAGGTTGTGATGTCTTCTAATTGTAGGAATTGTGCAGTGTCTGACATAGCTTTGCAATGAAATTAAAAATATTTGTTTATTTATAGATGAGAATATTTGTATATAATTATTTTAATAATATAAAATTATTTAACAAAACTATTTAAACTTTTCTTTGTATTCAGATATTCACCATTATTAGTAATAAAGATTGAGTATGGCAAGAAAAGATCAAAAGAAAAGAAAAGAAAAAAACAGTACTGTTTAAAGGAAAGAGAAAAGCAGAAATTAGATGAAGTACAACATGTGACATTGAAGAAAAAGACTTCTGTAAGAGAACTAAAGAATTTGTTAAAAGACTTTTAAAGAACATAATGAATTTTCAAAACGGGGAAAAGAGAAAGAAAAGTACTACAACCAATCAGAAGGAAACGAAAAAAGGACAAATTAATGGAAAATCAGGTCATGGGAAAACAATCTATGTTGAAAGAAGGATGAAAGAATATAAAGACATTAGGAAGAGAATGTATAAAAGTAGAGCACTACAAAATGTATTGAAAGATTGCAAAAAATATAAAAGAAGATCAGCATCTTACAAGAAAAAACAACAGATTGAAAGTGTAGTCGAAAAGGCTTTTGAATTGAAAAGAAGATTGTTTATATTAGTATTGAAGAGAATGAACACATTGAATAAAATAATGCACTTTATGAAGGAGAAAAGTAAAAGAAAAAAACTGTTTAATATAACTAACTTTTGCAAAATTTTTACGGGTGAATGGAAGCACTCTTCTAGTACTGAACCTTTTTTTAATGAAGAAAGCTATTTTCAACAAAATACATTAGTTTATGCAGTTGATACCAGTGGTCGTTGTTATGAGTTAAAAGATGGTTGTCCAATTGAAAAAGAAAAGATGGTTCCTAGAAATGTGGAAGAAGTAATAGCTGAAGAAGTTCAAGAGAGACGTACACAAACTCCAGTGTATAAGTGGGATTGTAGTAGTATTTGTAGTATACGACAGGAATCTATTGATATATTACGAAATTTCTTACGAGATTATGGCAAAAAAAGTGTTAAACAGAAGATTAAGCTGGTGCAACCCATCCTTGTAAAGTGAGAAAATATACTAACTTGCAGGGTCATTCTCTGGCTTGTCTTTCTAGAAAAGTGTGTTAAAGTACTTTTCATCATTTAAGAATGTTAGCAGTACATCACTCAGAATTGCGGAAGTTAGTAAGAAGATTTTACTATGTAAAAAGTCCTGCATTATCTTTAAGTGAAATAAACACAGCTCTTTTGCATGGTTCAGTATTGGATGTAAAAAAAGTTTCTGATGATATACAGTTTCGTTTCTTTGGTCCTCAAGAGGAGTGTAGAGAAAGTGAGAGTTTGAAGAAGAGGTGGAAGATAGTACTACTGAGAAGTTTGTAGAAGAAATTTCAAAGTTTAAGGTACTTTCTTGTAAAAAACCAAACTATGGGGCTCATTAGGATGGCGTGTGGACTTCAGTCCGCCCGCCATCCTAGCGGTAACGGGACCGCCTGCCTGCCATGCGGCGGTCCCGCACCCCTGATAATTATGCGACCGCCACTGCGGCGGTCGCATCTGGCAATTCAACATTGCGGCGGGTGCTGCTGGCTGCAGTACCCACCGCAATGTCCAATGGCCATGTTGTGCATTTCCTTGCACAACGTGGCAGGCACCGTGCGGTGCCTGCCATCTTGTGCATGGAAATGAAGGGGGGTACCATAGGTACCTCCCAAGTGCACCCCTCACCCCCCTGGGTGCCCGCAACGGGCCCCCAAATCAAATCCCCGCCAGCCTTTCCATGGCGGCATCGCCGCCATGGGAAGGCCTTTCAGGACACGCATCCTAATATGGCTGGCGGTGCCTGCTAGGCACTGCCACCATATTAGTGGACCAAGTCCGCCCGGCCGGCAATCGTAATGATTGCCAACCGGCGGAAATGCGGCGGACGCACTTTGCGTATGCCGCAATACCCCCGCCATCATAATATGGCGGGGGTATTTCACTGTAGGATGGCGTAATGATCGCCACCGCCGGCCCGGCGGTAGCGATCGTTACGCCATCCTAATGACCCCTAAGTTTGTATTTGTTGTCGATGTACTCACTATAGAAGTCCAACTAGGAATGTTGATGTGTATTTAAAAAGTGAAAAGGAAAACGATGATAAGTGGGAGCAATTTGCTGCTTATTTGTTGGTGGAAGGTCGTTTTGAGTTGGGTAGTGATCAACGTATTTGTAAATATTGTTACAACAAATTAGAAGAGAACAAAATGCCAGCAAGAGCTGTACATAACAACCTAGAGTTGGTAGCTATTCCTCCGGAACTGGTAGATTTAAATACATATGAGTCCATTCTTATTCAATCTGTGCACCGGTTTCAGGCTATAGTTCGTATGGAGCCTAAAACAGGTAAGCTGCCTCCAACAGATTTACAAAGAGGTTTAAAAAGAAGAGTTGTGTATTTACCTTTAGATTTTAAGAAAAATATTGGAACTGTTGGTGTAGAGAGAGAGGAAAGTGAACCTGTAATTATTCTAGTTTTATGGGGTACCAACAAAGAGTCAGAAAATATGGCATGAGTTAGTAGATGTCACCAAACTTCAAAAGGCTACATTATATCTTGTACAAAACAATATTTATTATAAAAATATATATGTGGAAGAACAAGAAATATCGTTAGAAAATGAAAGAGAAATTTCAACTGGCCAAATAGAAAAGGTGGACAACTCCAGGAGCGAAGAAATTTATGAACATTACAGTATACATCCTCTACATTCAAAAGAAGTGATAGGAAACACTATTGAATTATTCCAAAAGAATAAAGTGAAGGGAACTCCCATGAGTGTATGGGAAAAAAGTTTAGAAGCTCGTTGTTTTCCACAGCTCTTCCCCACTGGAAAAGGTGGACGATATGATGAACGACCAGTACAGATTCCAGCTTCAGAATATCGTATAACAAGATTGTACTCAGAAGATCCAAGATTTCAACAGTGTATTCCATATTTATTTCATCTTCTGTTTGAAAGTGACTTGTCTGGACTTTCATATGCAGTGAACCACATATTAAAAACACGAGTTCATCTTACACATGTTTCTGCAAAGGAATTTTTAGACAAAGTTCAACAAAGAGATGATCATTTAGAATCTCAGTTAATTAATTTGATGGCGTGTCAGCATGGTACTAATGAGTATTGGTATCGTCGTCATGGAGAACTTAAATGTATGTTAAGAAACTTAGGAACCCCTACGTGGTTTGTTACGCTTAGCTGTGCTGAATACGCATGGGACAATTTACTTGAATTTCTACGACAAGCAAATTCAAATGTAAAAAACATTGTATTGAAGACAGCTGGAGAACTGTGGGGCATATTAGCAAGACCCACGTTAAAATTATCGCAGGAAACTGCCGCTAAAACGGCGATAATGGGCTTGCTAATATGCGTTATAGAATTCCAATAGAAGCACAGGTTAGATGTCCTGCACATCTAACCTGGGCTTCTATTGGAATTCTATAACGCATATTAGCAAGCCCATTATCGCCGCTTTAGCGGCAGCTTCCTGCCGCTAAAACGGCGATAATTTTAACGTGGGTCTTGCTAATATGCCCCTGTGTTCCTTGGATCCTGTAAATGTGTGCAGATATTTTAATCATAGGTTTCAAGCTATGATATCTTTTATCTGCAATAAAAATAATCCACCTCTTGGAGAAGTTATTGATTTCTTTTGGAGAACGGAGTACCAAGCCAGAGGTGCTCCTCATATACACATACTATTATGGATCAAGAATGCACCTAAATTTGGAACTGATTCTGATGAAACTGTTTTGTTTTTCATTGAAGACTATGTTACCTGTGCCATTCCAAAAATAAGAGGAGAAAACAGCTTAACACAACAAGTTTTACGGTTTCAAAGTCATCGATGTGGAAAATATTGTCGACGAAAATACACGTCAAAGGGAAAATTTTATACAAAGTGTTGTTTTGGATTCCCACGTCTAGAAATTTCAAAAGGAAGAGTCAATAGTTTCATGTCAGCAGTAAGGCATAGTATAACTCGAAAATCTCTGAAGAATACTTACAACATAAAAAGAACTGAAGATTCAAAGTATATTAATGAATACAATCCAGTGATTTTGACAATGTGGAATCCAAACATGGATATCCAATATGTTGCAGATAATTCGATTGCTGTTGCTCGCTATGTTACATCATATATAACCAAATCTGAAAAGACGGAGCTGAAAGAAATGTGGGAAGAAATTTCACAATAGTAGACTCTTAGTAACAAATTGTACAGCTTTAGTTTGAAGATGCTTTCCCATTGAGAGATAGGATCCTACGAATGTTCGGATCGGTTGACCTCAGCAAGTTTATATTCAAAGTCAAGAGGAATCATTTGGGTAAGTCTAGGTCTTGCTGCAACACGAAATCGAGTATTGAAATCTCTACAAGAAATTGAATACTTAGCATTGAATGAACAAGAAAGTACAGATATTGTTAAAACTAATATGTTGGATACGTACTATCCCAAAAGGAGTCCACATCTGGAAAACATATGTCTCTATGAAGTACTGCAACATTACAGTTTTAAGAGAAATGTTACAGAAAATATAAATGAAGAAAAATATGCAGAAATTGAATGTGATGGATGTTTGGCAAAACATGCCAAAGGAAATCTTATTAACCACAGGAAAGTCAGTTGTGAAACCAGATAAAAGGGAATTTTTCTATTTAGCACTTCTGCAACTCTTCAAGCCTTGGCGTAGTGAAATGGAATTACTTGGAGATTTTGACTGGTATGAAGATTCTTTTAATGCATGTAAAGATAGCATTCAATGCACAATTTTTCCAACTTATCTACAAATGTTAAATGAAGAGATTGAACAAAAAACTACTATTGCAGCTGAAATAGCTAGAGACAGTTCTCAAGATAGTCAAAAATCTGCTCCACTAAGTCAAGATCCACTAGGACAACCAATTCTTGAAAATGAATCAGCAATAGCCATGAATGAAGTAGAAACCGCAATGCAACAAGCACAACAGGATATTATTGAGTTGGGAAACTTAGAAGAAAAACTAAAAATTGAACAAAAAGAAATATATCAGCAAGTGACACAACAGATACAGCATGGTTTACTACATGAAAAAAAAGAATGCCAAAGTACATCATTTAAACCTATTCGAATGTACATCAGTGGACAAGCTGGAACAGGAAAACGTTTCATAATTAAAGTTTTGACCAGTTATCTACACAAAACCACTGAATCACATTTATCTTGTGTTGTAACTGCTCCAACTGGGTTAGCAGCACACAACATTAAAGGGATTACATTACATTGATTACTCATGCTACCAATTGAACATGAAAATAAGTAGGAATATCACAAGCTATCTGGAGAAGCTTGTTATGAAGTTTCAAGCGTACTCAAGAAAATGAAACTTCTAATCATTGATGAGGTGAGCATGGTGTCAAACTTAATGCTTGCCTTTGTACATTTAAGAATGCAACAGATCTTAAAAACAGATTATGATGTTCTATTTGGAGGAAAACATGTAATTCTATTCGGTGACCTACTACAACTTACTCCTGTAAAAGGACAACCTGTTTATAAAACACTTCTCCACTAAGAAATCTTTGGGAAGTATTGGAAATGTCAACATTTGGTCTTATTTTGAATATAAAGAACTTATTAGGAATATGCAACAAGCAAGTGATGAACATTATGGAAACATTCTTCAAGATATAAGAATTGGTGTTTTAACAAAACATGGAAAGAAGCTTTACAAAGTCGGCTTTTAATGAACTTGTTTCCAAATGAAAACATACCACCTGAAATAATATACAAAAAAATTAGAGAAAAGAAGTCTGTAGTTCGCCTAATGCCTACACTGCAAGAGAGTTCTACATTCAATCAAGAACTTTTGAAATTGGACAACCAAAAAACAACCAACACTGAAAATGAAAGCTATCGATACAATGGAACACAAAGGAGTTACTATTCTTCTCTCAGAGAAATTACAGTCAAAATTGGATTCTTTGGAAAATTCGGTGTCTAAGACTGCAGGTTTAGAAAATACTTTATTTGTATGTGTGAACTGTCAGGTAATTTTACGGCGTAATTTGAATGTAGAATAAGGTTTAGTAAACGGAGCAATGGGAAAAGTTGCTGATTTTGTAAATTTTCAGAACAGAGATGAAATGGAATTTTTGAAGATTAAATTTGATCAGATTGAAGAGGTAAAACAGATTGGACGTTGTAGTGTTCGTTTTTTGCTTGTAAAAGACTTGTATGTTCGTAGAAAACAGTTTCCTCTTTCTTTAGCATATGCTGTAACCATTCATAAATCTCAAGGTTTAAGTGTAGACAGTGCTTTGGTAAATATTGGAAGTACAGTGTTTAAAGAAGGCATGGCATAAGTTGCATTGTCTCGAGTAAGAACATTATATGGTTTGTATTTGATTGATTATGATGAGAAAAAGATTAGTGCTGATGTAAATTGTGTAAGAGAGTACAATCGGTTAAGAAGACTTTATGCTCCTAACTTAGGTGAATATCCTGTATATGAGAAATGTGTAGTATGTCCAAAACGGAAATATGACAAATATTCCACTGAGATTCAAAAAAAGAAAACAATTCAAGAGAATGATGAAACTGCAAAGAAAATGAAAATGGACACAGTTGATGATATTGTAGGATACCAGTTAGAAAATAGTTCAGGTATCAACATCTATGCTAATGTAATTGTGAATGTTGTGTTTTATCTAGAGGATCGTCATCATGAAATTATGGAAAATCGAGAAAAAAGATTCTGTTCTTTACTACATTATATTTATCAAAAGTTGGTAACTGATAGAACTAAAATCTATACTGCTTCTGGCATTCGGGATCTTTTGGATATATGTACTGGATCATTGAAATTTACATTGAATGTACAACAAGATGCACAAGAATTTCTTATGTTTATGCTTGCAGTATTGGAAGATGAAGGAATAGAAATTGAAAATTTGTTTGGACTAAGTTACAGATGGGATCATAAATGTGAAGTCTGTTCATTTTCTTCTACCACTGAAATAGACACTGAACGATTCATATATTTGACAATACCAGATTGCAAATCAGTGTCTTTTAACAAATTAGTAAAAACAGCTAATCAAGATATGAAATGTTTTCATTGTAAATCAGAAATGTTGTCAACATTATTTATAGAAAGATTCGGACAATATGTCATTTTAATGCTACAACGTTGTAGAGCAGATGGAAGAAAATTGGAAACCAAAATTAAAAATGTTGTGGCAAGTCAAGTATCAATTTCAGGAAGAACTTTTAAAGCAGTGGCTATTATTTTCCATGATGGACCTACTACAACATCTGGACACTATACTGTGTATTTAAAGTGCAATAAAGGATGGACATATTGCAATGATGCCCATTTGGAATTCAAATGTAGGTTGCCTTACGAATTACCAAATTCAAATCTGATATTTTTGATGCCAAAGTTTTGAAAACATCATTTGGCCTATTGGGAAGATGTGAACACGAATTAACAAGTTTATTTTGGATATTTTCAATGCAAATGGATTTGGAAACATTGGGCCCGATTCACAAATCAATCTGAGACAAAATCTTAACTTTATGACTTTCGGTATTCACAAAAGGTATTTTGTCTTAAGTTTGTCTTAGGTTTTGGTCTTAAATTAAACTTAAGTTAAACTTAAGTTAGGATTTTGTCTTAAGACCAAAACTTAAGACAAACTTAAGACAAAATACTAACTTTACTACTCCTAAATGCCTTTTGTGAATACCAAAAGTCGTAAAGTTAGGATTTTGTCTCAGATTACTTTTGTGAATCGGGCCCCTAATTTGGCCTATTGGGAAGATGTGAACAATTACTGTTTGGATTATTGTTTGTGCTAATTCTTATTGCATTTGCAAAATTGTGTTTGAAAGAAGTAGTTTATA
This sequence comes from Calotriton arnoldi, assembly GCA_963921515.1. Classification (NCBI taxonomy): domain Eukaryota; kingdom Metazoa; phylum Chordata; class Amphibia; order Caudata; family Salamandridae; genus Calotriton; species Calotriton arnoldi. The sequence continues at coordinate 61,168 of CAWUFW010007954.1, read as the reverse complement.
TATTTGATCTTTATATTATACGCGATGTAAATGAGAGTGTATATTTTACAAAATGTACTTGGGAGAAATAAAAGATTTAATGTAGTTGAAGAATGTAATTTAGAAACTGTAGATAGGTAAACAGATAGTTACACTTGTTGTAAATATTTTCAACGCAGATTTGGTTTTTTTGTACAATCTCATTAATTGTTTTTTCCCCCGCTGTTGTATGATGATCTACATTGAAATCACTGTGTATGGTGAAATTCAGTAGAATCTGCGAACAACAAAATAGGGAAAATGAATATGTTATGTAATTCTAAAATTATGTTGTGTTCTTAAAGCTATAATATTATATGCAATAACAGTTTTTGTTCTTCTTTTTTACAGAAGGTAATGGTAAAGTTTGAAAAGATTTTAAATTCAGTTTACAACAAAACTACTGTAAAATAGTTCCACTGGGTTTTGTATCTTCTTTAATAAAAAAGGTAAGATGAAATAATGTAATAAGCATGATAATGTGAACTAATGTTTACAGTCGCTTTTACTGCACTCATCCATTTTTTCAAACACTACCCATGCACTCATCTATACAGTTAGGCACTATTCCCACACTCCTCCAATCACCCAGGTACTATCCATGCACTTCTCCAATCACCTAGCCAGTACCCATACACTTATAATATCACCCAGACACTACCTATGTACTCCTCCAATCACCCAGGCACTACCTGTACACTCATGCAATCATCTAGACATTACCCGTACACTCTTGCAATCACCCAGGTATTACCTATAAACGTCTCTAATCCCCCAAACATTACCCCTGCACTCATGCAATCAACCAGATACTACCCTTCCACTCTTTCAATCACCCAGGAAGTATCTATGCACTCCTCTAATCACTCAGCCAGTACCATGCACATATAAAATCACACAGACACTACTTATGCACTACTCCAATCATCCAGCAACTACCACTACACTCTTACAACCACCTGGACATTACCCCTCCACTCATGCAATCACCCAGACATTACTCATGCACTCCTCCAATTACCCAGACATTACCCCTTCACTCATGCAATCACCTAGTCATTAAACATGCACTCCTTTAATCACTCAGGCAGTAAACATGCACTTATAAAATCACCCAGGCACTACCTATGCACTCCTCTGATCACCCAGGCACTACCCCTGTACTCCTCCAATCACCCAGCCAGAAACTTTCACTTATAAAATCACGCAGGAACTATCTATGCACTCCTCCAATCACCCAGGCACTACCCCTACACGGATGCAATCAGAAAGACATTACCCCTACACTTATGCAATTACCCAGGCATTACCTATGCATTCCTCTAATCTCCAGACATTACCCTTGCACTCATGCAATCACTCAGACATTACCCCTGCAGTCATGCAATCACCCAGACATTACTCATTCGCTCCTCCAAACACTGACACATTATCCCTGCACTCATGCAATCACCCAGGCATTACCCAAGCACTCCTTCAATCAACCAGGCACTACCCTTGCACTTTTCCAATCATCCAGGCACTACCCCTGTACTAATGCAACTACCCAGCCAGTACCTATGCACCTATAAAATCACCAAGGCACAACCCCTACACTCATGCAATTAGCTAGACATTACCCCTACACTCATGCAATTACCCAGGCATTACCTATGCAGTCCTCTAATCCCCCAGACATTACCCCTGCACTCATGCAATCAGCCAGACATTACTCATGCACTCCTCCAATTACCTACACATTACCCCTACACTCATGTAATCACTTAGGAATTACCCATGCACTCCTCCAATGACTCAGGCAGTACCCATGCACTTATAAAATCATCCAGGCACTACCATTGCACTCATGCAATCACACAGGCACTACTGATGCACTCTTCGATGCACCTAGGCATTACCCATGCACTCCTCCAATCAACCATGCACTATCCACGTACTCCTTCAATCACCTAGGCACTACCCTTGCACTCCTCCAATAACCCAGGCACTGCCCTGTACTCATACAATTACCAAGGCAATACCCATGCACTTATAAAATCACCCAGGCACTACCTCTACACTCATGCAATCAGCTAGATATTACCCCTACACTCAAGCAATTACCCAGGCATTACCTATGTACTCCTCTAATCCCCCAGACATTACCCCTGGACTCATGGAATCACCAATGCATTAGCTATGCACTGCTCCAATCACCCAGGCACTACCCTTGCACTCCTCCAATCACCCAGGCACTACTTATGCACTCCTGCAATCACCCAGGAACTACCACTACACTCATGCAACCACCCAGACATTACTCTTGCACTCATGCAATCGCCCCGGCACTAGCTATGCACTCATAGAATATCCCAGGCACTACTCTTGCACTGCTGCAATTATCCAGGCACTATCCATGCACTCCTCCAATCATCCATCCAGTACACATGCACTTAATAAAATCACCCTGGCACTACTTATGCACTTTTCCAATCACCCAGGCACTACCACTACAGTCAGGCAACCACCCAGACATTACTCCTGCACTCATGCAATCAGCCAGACATTACTCATGCACTCTACAATTACCTACACATTACCCCTGCACTCATGCAATCACTTAAGGATTACCCATGCACTCCTCCAATGACCCAGATATTACCCCTGCATTCATGCAATCACCTAGGTATTACCCATACAGTCCTTCAATCACTCAGGCAGTACCCATGCACTTATAAAAACATCCAGGCACTACCTATGCTCTCAGGCAATCACACAGGGACTACTGATGCACTCCTAGATGTACCTAGGCATTACCCATGCACTCCTCCAATCAGCCTTGCACTATCCATGTACTCCTTCAATCACCCAGGCACTACCCTTGCACTCCTCCAATAAACCAGGCACTACCCCTGTACTCATACAATTACCCAGGCAATACCCAAGCACTTATAAAACCACCCAGGCACTACCTCTACACTCATGTAATCAGCTAGAGATTACCCCTACACTCATGCAATTACCCAGGCATTACCTATGTACTCCTCTAATCCGCCAGACATTACCCCTGCACTCATGGAATCACAAATGCATTAGCTATGCATTGCTCCAATCACCAAGGCACTACCCTTGCACTCCTGCAATCACCCAGGCACTACTTATGCACTCCTGCAATCACCCAGGAACTACTACTACACTCATGCAACTATCCAGACATTACTCTTTCACTCATGCAATCACCCAGGCACTAGCTATGCACTCATAGAATAAACCAAGCAGTATTCTTGCACTGCTGCAATCATCCAAGCACTATCCATGCACTCCTCCAATCATCCAGCCAGTACCCATACACTTAAAAAATCACCCTGACACTACTTATGCACTCTTCCAATCACCTAGGTACTACCACTACAGTCATGCAACCACCCAGACATTACTCATGCACTCCTCCAATTACCTACACATTAGCCCTGCACTCATGTAATCACTTAGGCATTACCCATGCACTCCTCCAATGACCCAGACATTTCCCCTGCACTCAGGCAATCACCTATGGATTACCCATGCAGTCCTTCAATCACTCAGGCAGTACCCATGCACTTATAAAATCATCCAGGCACTACCTATGCAAACATGCATTCATACTGGCACTACTGATGCACTCCTTGATGCACCTAGGCATTACCCATGCACTCCTCCAATCAGCCGCCCTATCCATGTACTCCTTCAATCACCCAGGCACTGCCCTTACACTTGTCCAATCAGCCAGGCACTACCCCTGTACTCATACAATTACCCAGGCAATACCCATGCACTTACAAAATCACCCAGGCACTACCTCTACACTCATGCAATCAGCTAGACATTACCGCTACACTCATGCAATTACCCAGACATTACCTATGCACTCCTCTAATCCCCCAGACATTACCCCTGCACTCATGGAACCACCAATGCATTAGCTATGCACTGCTCCAATCATCCAGGCACTATCCTTGCACTCCTCCAATCATCCAGGCACTACTTATGCAATCCTGCAATCACCAAGGAACTACCACTACACTCATGCAACTACCCAGACATTACTCTTGCACTCATGCAATCACCCTGGCACTAGCTATGCACTCATAGAATAACCCAGGCACTACTCTTGCACTGCTGCAATCATTCAAGCACTATCCATGCACTCCTCCAGCCAGTACCCATGCACTTGAAAAATCACCCAGGCACTACCTATGCACTTTTCCAATCACCCAGGCACTACCACTACAGTCATGCAACCATGCAGACATTACTCCTACACTCATGTAATCAGCCAGACATTACTCATGCACTTCTCCAATTACCCACACATTACCCCTGCACTCATGCAATCACTTAGGCATTACCCATGTACGTCTGAAATTAGCCAGACATTAACCCTGCACTCATGCAATCACCTAGGTATTACCCATGCAGTCTTTCAATCACTCAGGCAGTACCCATGCACTTATAAAAACATCCAGGCACTACCTATGCTCTCAGGCAATCACACAGGCACTACTGATGCACTCCTAGATGTACCTAGGCATTACCCATGCACTCCTCCAATCAGCCTTGCACTATCCATGTACTCCTTCAATCACCCAGGCACTACCCTTGCACTCCTCCAATAACCCAGGCACTACCCCTGTACTCATACAATTACCCAGGCAATACCCATGCACTTATAAAACCACCCAGGCACTACCTCTACACTCATGTAATCAGCTAGAGATTACCCCTACACTCATGCAATTTCCCAGGCATTACCTATGTACTCCTCTAATCCACCAGACATTACCCCTGCACTCATGGAATCACAAATGCATTAGCTATGCATTGCTCCAATCACCCAGGCACTACCCTTGCACTCCTCCAATCACCCAGGCACTACTTATGCACTCCTGCAATCACCCAGGAACTACCACTACACTCATGCAACTACCCAGACATTACTCTTGCACTCATGCAATCACCCCAGCACTAGCTATGCACTCATAGAATATCCCAGGCACTACTCTTGCACTGCTGCAATTATCCAGGCACTATCCATGCACTCCTCCAATCATCCATCCAGTACACATGCACTTAAAAAATCACCCTGGCACTACTTATGCACTTTTCCAATCACCCAGGCACTACCACTACAGTCATGCAACCACCCAGACATTACTCCTGCACTCAGGCAATCAGCCAGACATTACTCATGCACTCTACAATTACCTACACATTACCCCTGCACTCATGCAATCACTTAAGGATTACCCATGCACTCCTCCAATGACCCAGATATTACCCCTGCATTCATGCAATCACCTAGGTATTACCTATACAGTCCTTCAATCACTCAGGCAGTACCCATGCACTTATAAAAATATCCAGGCACTACCAATGCTCTCAGGCAATCACACAGGCACTACTGATGCACTCCTAGATGTACCTAGGCATTACCCATGCACTCCTCCAATCAGCCTTGCACTATCCATGTACTCCTTCAATCACCCAGGCACTACCCTTGCACTCCTCCAATAACCCAGGCACTACCCATGTACTCATACAATTACCCAGGCAATACCCATGCACTTATAAAACCACCCAGGCACTACCTCTACACTGATGTAATCAGCTAGAGATTACCCCTACACTCATGCAATTACCCAGGTATTACCTATGTACTCCTCTAATCCACCAGACATTACCCCTGCACTCATGGAATCACAAATGCATTAGCTATGCATTGCTCCAATCACCCAGGCACTACCCTTGCACTCCTGCAATCACCCAGGCACTACTTATGCACTCCTGCAATCACCCAGGAACTACTACTACACTCATGCTACTATCCAGACATTACTCTTTCACTCATGCAATCACCCAGGCACTAGCTATGCACTCATAGAATAAACCAAGCAGTATTCTTGCACTGCTGCAATCATCCAAGCACTATCCATGCACTCCTCCAATCATCCAGCCAGTTCCCATACACTTAAAAAATCACCCTGGCACTACTTATGCACTCTTCCAATCACCTAGGTACTACCACTACAGTCATGCAACCACCCAGACATTACTCCTGCACTCATGCAATCAGCCAGACATTACTCATGCACTCCTCCAATTACCTACACATTACCCCTGCGCTCATGTAATCACTTAGGCATTACCCATGCACTCCTCCAATGACCCAGACATTACCCCTACACTCATGCATTCACCTATGGATTACCCATGCAGTCCTTCAATCACTCAGGCAGTACCCATGCACTTATAAAATCATCCAGGCACTACCTATGCAAACATGCATTCATACTGGCACTACTGATGCACTCCTTGATGCACCTAGGCATTACCCATGCACTCCTCCAATCAGCCGCACTATCCATGTACTCCTTTAATCACCCAGGCACTGCCCTTACACTTGTACAATCAGCCAGGCACTACCCCTGTACTCATACAATTACCCAGGCAATACCCATGCACTTACAAAATCACCCAGGCCCTACCTCGACACTCATGCAATCAGCTAGACATTACCGCTACACTCATGCAATTACCCAGACATTACCTATGCACTCCTCTAATCCCCCAGACATTACCCCTGCACTCCTGGAACCACCAATGCATTAGCTATGCACTGCTCCAATCATCCAGGCACTATCCTTGCACTCCTCCAATCATCCAGGCACTACTTATGCAATCCTGCAATCACCAAGGAACTACCACTACACTCATGCAACTACCCAGACATTACTCTTGCACTCATGCAATCACCCCGGCACTAGCTATGCACTCATAGAATAACCCAGGCACTACTCTTGCACTGCTGCAATCATCCAAGCACTATCCATGCACTCCTCCAATCCTCCAGCCAGTACCCATGCACTTGAAAAATCACCCAGGCACTACCTATGCACTTTTCCAATCCCCCAGGCACTACCACTACAGTCATGCAACCATGCAGACATTACTCCTACACTCATGTAATCAGCCAGACATTACTCATGCACTTCTGCAATTACCCACACATTACCCCTGCACTCATGCAATCACTTAGGCATTACACATGCACTTCTCCAATTAGCCAGACATTACCCCTGTACTCATGCAATCACCTAGGTATTACCCATGCAGTCTTTCAATCACTCAGGCAGTACCCATGCACTTATAAAAACATCCAGGCACTACCTATACTCTCAGGCAATCACACAGGCACTACTGATGCACTCCTAGATGTACCTAGGCATTACCCATGCACTCCTCCAATCAGCCTTGCACTATCCATGTACTCCTTCAATCACCCAGGCACTACCCTTGCACTCCTCCAATAACCCAGGCACTACCCCTGTACTCATAGAATTACCCAGGCAATACCCATGCACTTATAAAACCACCCAGGCACTACCTCTACACTCATGTAATCAGCTAGAGATTACCCCTACATCATGCAATTACCCAGGCATTACCTATGTACTCCTCTAATCCACCAGACATTACCCCTGCACTCATGCAATCACCTCGGTATTACCCATGCAGTCCTTCAATCACTCAGGCAGTACCCATGCACTTATAAAATCATCCAGACACTACCCTTGCACTCCTCCAATCACCCAGGCACTACTTATGCAATCCCGCAATCACCCAGGAACTACCACTACACTCATGCAACCACCCAGACATTACTCTTGCACTTATGCAATGACCCAGGCACTAGCTATGCACTCATGGAATAACCCAGGCACTACTCTTGCACTGCTGCAATCATCCATACACTATGCATGCACTCCTCCAATCATCCAGCCAGTACCCATGCACTTACAAATCACCCAGGCACTACTTAAGCACTATTCCAATCACCCAGGCACTACCACTACAATCATGCAACCATGCAGTCATTACTCCTACACTCATGCAATCAGCCAGAAATTACTCATGCACTTCTCCAATTACCCACACATTACCCCTGCACTCATGCAATCACTTAGGCATTACCCATGCACTTCTCCAATTTGCCAGACATTACCCCTGCACTCATGCAATCACCTAGGTATTACCCATGCAGTCTTTCAATCACTCAGGCAGTACCCATGCACTTATAAAATCATCCAGGCACTACCTATGCACTCATGCAATCACACAGACACTACTGATGCCCTCCTCGATGCACTTAGGCATTACCAATGCACTCCTCCAATCAGCCATGCACTATCCATGCACTCATTCAATCACCCAGTCACTACCCTTGCACTCGTCCAATCACCCAGGCACTAGCCATACATTCCGTCAATCACCCAGGCACTACTCTTGCACTCCTCCAATCACCCAAGCACCATTCTTTCACTCCTCCAATCACCCAGGCACTACTTATGCACTTCTGCAATCACCCAGGAACTACCACTACACTCATACAACCACCAAGACATTACTCTTCCACTCATGCAATCACCTAGTCATTACACATGCAATCCTTCAGTCACTCAGGCAGTACACATGCACTTATAAAATCACCCAGGAACTACTTATGCACTCCTCCAAACACCTAGGCACTACCACTACACTCATGCAACCACCCAGACATTATCCCTGTACTCATGCAATCAGCCAAACATTACTCTTGCACTCATGCAATCACCTAAACATTACCCATGCACTCCTTCAATCTCTCAGGCACTTACCATACACTTATAAAATTACCAAGGCACTACATATGCAGTCCTCTAATCACCCAGGCTCTACTTCTGTACTCATGCAATCACCCAGGTATTACCTATGGATTCATCCAATCACCAAGGCACTACCCCTACACTCATGCAATCAGCTAGACATTACCCCTACACTCATGCAATCACCAAAGTGTTAGCTATGCACTGCTCTAATCACCCATGCACTACCCTTGTACTCCTTCAATCACCCAGGCAGTATCTATGTACTCCTTCAATCTCTCAGTCAGTACCCATGCACTTATAAAGTCACTCAGGCACTACCTATGCACTTATGCAATCACCCAGACACTACCCCTGCACTCATGCAATCACCCAGGCTCTACCTGTGTACTCATGCAATAAACCAAGCACTACCCTTACACTCATGCAATCACCCAGGCACTAGCTATGCACTCATAGTATAACCCAGGCACTACTCTTGCACTGCTGCAATCACCCGGGCACTATCCATGCACTCCTCCAATCATTCAGCTAGTAACCATGCACTTATAAAATCACCCAGGCACTACTTATGCACTCTTCCAATCACCCAGGCACTACCACTACAGTCATGCAACCACCCAGACATTACTCCTGCACTCATGCAATCAGCCAGACATTACTCATGCACTCCTCCAATTACCCACACATTACCCCTGCACTCATGCAATCACTTAAGCATTCCCCATGCACTCCCCCAATGACACAGACATTACCCCTGAACTCATGCAATTACCCAGGGATTACCCATGCAGTCCTTCAATCACCCAGGCACTACCTATGCACTCCTCTAATCACCCAGGCACTACCCCTGCACTTGTATAATCAACCAGGCACTACCCCTGCACTTATATAATCAAGCAGACACTACCCTTGCACTGCTCCAATCACACAGGCATTACCGTTGTACTCATGCAATCACTCAGGCACTACCGTTGTACTCATACAATCACTCAGGCACTACCTAAGCAGTTATGCAATAACCCAGGCAGTACCCTTGCACTCCTCCAATCACCCAAGCATTATCCATGCAGTCTTCCAATCACCCAGGCAGTACATATTCACTTATAAAATCACCCAGGCATTACTTATACACTCTTCCAATCACACAGGCACTACTGATGCACTCCTCCATGCACCTAGGCATTACCCATATACTACTTCAATCACTCAGGCAGTACCCATGCACTTATAAAATCACCCAGGCACTATGCGTGCACTCCTCTAATCACCCAGGCACTACCCGTGCACTCATGCAATTGCCCAGGCATCACCTATGCATTCCTGTAATCACCCAGTCAGTACATATACACTTATAAAATCATCCAGGCACTACCTATGCACTCATGCAATCACCCAGGCAGTACCCCTACACTCATGCAATCACACATGCACTACCTATGTAATTATGTAATAACCCAAGCACTACTCTTGCACTCCTCCAATCACCCAAGCACTATCTATGCACTCCTCCTATCACCTAGACTTTACCCTTGCACTCATCCTATCATCCATGCATTAGCTATTCACTCCTCCAATCACCCACACACTATCCTTGCACGTCTGCAATCACCCAGGTAGTATCCATGCAGTCCTCCAATCTTTCAGGCAGTACCCATGCACCCATGTACTTATAAATTATCCAGGCACTATCTATGCACTCATGCAATCACACAGGCTCTACTGATGCACTCCTCAATGCACCTAGGCATTACCCATGCACTCCTCCAAACACCCATGCACTATCTATGCATTCCTTTAATCACCCAGGCACTACTCTTGCACTCATCCAATCAGCCAGGCACTATCCATACATTCCTTCAACCACCCAGGCACTACTCTTGCACTCCTCCAATCACCCAAGCGCTGTCCATGCACTCCTCCAATCACCCATCCTAACTTTACTGCTACTAAACTGAGACAAAATCCTAACTTTACGACTTTCGGCATTCACAAAAGGCATTTAGTAGTAGTAAAGTTAGGAGTCCTAACTTTACTACTATTAAATGCCTTCTGTGAATACTAAAAGTAGTAAGTTTAGGACTTTATCTCAGATTAGTTCTGTGAATCGGCCCCTCAGGCACTATCTATGCACTCCTCTAATAACGCAGGCACTACCCCTGCACTCATGCAATCATCCAGCCACTACCCATGCACTCTTACAATCACCCAGGCATTACCCATGTACTCATGCAATCACTCAGGTAGTACACAGGCACTTCTCCAATCACCCAGGCATACACATGCACTCATGCAATCACACATGCACTACCCATACACTTCTCCATATATTACACTTGCAACAATTCATACAACACTTACAAATTTGTCTATTTTTAACCAAATAGGCAGTTCTAAAAAGAACCATTTTTTTCTTTTATATTTTTTTGTGTTTTTTTCAACTCTTTTGGTATTTTTTGGTGTTTTTTAAATAAAAATGAAAATATTAACAGAACCAACGGTGAAAACTTTCAAAACATTATGCAATTACAAAGTCATTGCAAAAAAAAAATTAGAAATGGTGGTTTATAATGGCATCCACGATGGCATCCACTGATTGTTCGCCAAAACATAATTTTTTTTGCATTTTACACAAAGCTGCTCCACTCTGGCAAATCCAGGTACGATATGAGGTCTTGTTGTTGCTGAGGAACCAGAAGAAGTACTTGGTCCAGCAGCGTTGTCCTGACTTGCCTGCTTCTGTAGGTCTCGTCGCTGCTGTTCCCTCGCGAGGCGCCGTGGATGCATTGTTTGTAAATAGTTGAGCATTGAAGAGGTTCCGCAGGAATACTTCTTGTCAGATCCTCATGACAGGACCTTCTCACATATGGTGCAGGTAACCTTTCGTGCATTTACCTTCTTCTCCCCTGGTGGAATTGAGAAGAAAGCCCAAACGATACTCTCATATCTCACTTTCACCGGTTCTTTCAACTCTTCTTCATCTTCAGGTGGAAGCTGCTGTGCTGGATTGGAAGCAGCCATTTTCTGATGAAGAAAAAAAACACCAAAAAAACCCACAAAGAAGAAGAACCAAACACGAGAGGTGTGTCTCCTGAGATGCAGTTGAAAGAATGAAAAAATTGGGTGGGGTCCTTCAAGTTCTAAACTCAAAAGCTTCTTAACCAATTAAATACTTTCTTTTGAAGTCACATGGGATTCACACACCGGGTGCGCAAGCAGCGCGCACCCGACACGCAACCAACGCGCACCCAACACGATTTCCGAAAACTATATTTAACAATAATATATCTTTATTACAGTTACAAATATATGATATTTACAATTATGTTAAATATTCTCTTGGTATAATATACATATTAAAGTTATGTACATATACTTTTAAAACGTAAAAATTTGCGGTGGATTCGCGCACTTGGCGCGACCCCCAGAAAAACGTATGTGACGTTGCAGCGGGGCCGAGAATCCCACACCCTTCACATACCGAATGCGCATCGTACAAGACTTAACCAATATGGCGGCAAAATTCTTGGATTCACGCACCCACTGTGACTGGTACACGAACGGTACGCGAATTCACATTTTAAAAATAAATAAATAAAAATGCAAATTCATATTTTAGAAAAGAGAAAACATCACATTATTTTTTATAAAAGTTTAAAAATTTAGAAAAAGCATTTTTGGACATTACAATTAGAAATTAACATTTAAAAAACATTTGAAATTCACTGAAAAACCATAGGTTTCAGGGATGTTATAGTTAGAAATTAGCATTTAAAAAACCTTTGAAATTCACTGAAAAAACCATAGATTTCAGTGACGTTATAGTTAGTAATTAGCATTTAAAAACCTTTGAAATTCAATGAAAAACCACAGGCTTCAGGGACATTATCGTTAGTTGGACATTTCACTCGTACAAAACCAGAGAAATTCGGCCGTTATAGTTAGTTGAGCTAACTATAACTTGCGCCCCCGCAATGCACTGCTGATGACATCACATATTACATCACTCATGACATGGTCAGTGACATCACTGATGACATCACTGCTGGCATCTCAAATGACATCACTGATGACATCAGTGATGACATCATCCAAGTGATAATCTGATGCACCTCCTCACACCCTAATATAACCTTTGATACACCCACTCTAAATTACAGACTACCATTCTCAAAACCATAGACACACCAACACCAATAACTATATACCCACTCACTAATTCTTAGGTCTACACACACACACACATCCACTCACTCACCCATACAGACACTCATACAGGCAGTCACTCTTCAATACAGCCACTATCATATGCACCCATACACCTATGCAGACAGTCACACACTGCCACTCACCTATAGGGTTACAAACACAGCTACTCAGTCATGCAAATAATCAATCATACTCCCATTTACTCACCTATACAGTTATACACACACTACCTCACTTATTCATACAGGTACTAACACATACTTACTCTCTTATATAATCACTGACACAAGCACACACACATCCATACAGCCACTCTCACAATCACTCACTCTCACATATAGTCATTTATATAGTCCGACACTCACATATACTGCCTTTCACATATGTAGTTACTCACACATGTACCACTGAGACATCCATTCACTCACCAACACACCCATACACACACTCACCCACTCATACAGCCATTCACAGATGCACTCTTGAACCCATACACCCAGTGAATCACCCACTCACACATCTATGCACAGTCACACACCCCCAACCACCCACACAGAAACTCAGGCACGCATACAGACACTCAGACAAACAAGCAATAACCCATATAGACTCTCATGTAGCTACTCACTAACCCATGCAGCCTCTTACACACCAACTGACAGACTGATACAGACATTCACAGTTTAGTACTAACCCATGCATTCAGTAAGACACATTTAATCACTCACTTATACAGTCACGCACCTACAAATCATCCATTCAGACACTCATACACCCACTCATTCTTCAATACACTTTGGCCTATATATATATATATAAAACATATTTAAACTTTACAGAAACACACAGTCACTGGATGATGTCATGATGTCATCAGTGATGTCATTTGAGATGTCATCAGTGATGTCATCAGTGATGTCACTGACCTTGTCATGAGTAATGTAATATGTGATGTCATCCGCAGTGCATTGCGGCCGAATTTCTCTGGTTTTGTACGAGTGAAATGGCCAAATACCTATAACGGTCCGTGAAACCTGTGGTTTTTTCAGTGAAAAAAAAAAAATAAAAAAAAAAATAAAAAAAAAAATATATATATATATATATATATATATATATATATATATATATATATATATATTCACTGAAAAAACCATAGGTTTTAGGGACAGTTATAGTTAGTTGGACATTGCACTCGTACAAAACCCGTGAAATTCCCCTGTTATAGTTAGTTCAGCTAACTATAACTCGCGCCCCCGCAATGCACTGCTGATGACGTCACATATTACATCACTCATGACATGGTCAGTGACATCACTGATGACATCACTGATGACATCTCAAATGACATCACTGATGACATCATCCAGTGACTGTGTGTTTCTGTAAAGTTTAAATATGTTTAATATATATAGGGAAAGGCGTATTGAAGAATGAGTGGGTGTATAAGTGTCTGAATGGATGATTTAGTACGTGCGTGACTGACTCTACAAGTGAGTGATTAAACGTATCTTACTGAATGCATGGGTTAGTGACTAAACTGTGTGAATGTCTGTATCCGTCTGTTGGTGTGTAAGTGGATGCATGGATTTGCGAATAGCTACATGAGTGTCTATATGGGTTATTGATTGGTTCTATGAGTATCTGTATGGGTGCCTAAGTGTTTGTGTGGATGGGGTGTGTGCGACTGTGCATAGATGTGTGAGTGGGTGATTCACTGGGTGGATGGTTTCAAGAGTGCATCTGTGATAGACTGTATGGGTGGGTAAGTGTGTGTAAGAGTGTGTTAGTGAGTGAATGTATGTCCCAGTGGTACATGTGTGAGTAACTACATATGTGAAAGGCAGTATATATGTGTATTGGAGTATATAAATAGCTATAAGCGAGAGTGAGTGATTGTGATAGTGGCTGTATGGATGAGTGTGTGCTTGTATCAGTGATTGTATAAGAGCGTAACAATGTGCTAGTATTTGTATGATTAAGTGAGCTGGTGTGTGTATAACTGTATAGGTGAGTAAATGGCAGTGTGTTTAATTATTTGCATGACTGACTAGGTGTGTGAGTACCTCTATGGATGAGTGGCGGTGTTTGAGTGTCTATATAGGAGTAAGAGTGCATATGATAGTCCTGTACTGAGTGACCATAAGTATGAGTGACTGTACGGGTGAGTGAGTGGATGTGTGTGTGTAGACCTAAGAATCAGTGAGTGGGTATGTAGTTATTGGTGTTGGAGTGTCTATGGTTTTGCGAATGGCACTCTGTAATTTAGATTGGGTGTATCAAAGGTTATATTAGGGTGTGAGGAGCTGCATCAGATTATCACGTGGATGATGTCATCAGTGATGTCATTTGAGATGTCATCATTGATGTCATCAGTGATGTCACTGACCATGTCATGAGTGATGTAATATGTGACGTCATCAGCAGTGCATTGCGGGGGCGCGAGTTATAGTTAGCTGAACTAACTATAACGGGGAATTTCACGGGTTTTGTACGAGTGCAATGTCCAACTAACTATAACTGTCCCTAAAACCTATGGTTTTTTCAGTGAATTTCAAAGGTTTTTTAAATGCTAATTTCTAACTATAACGTGTCTGAAACCTATGGTTTTTTCAGTGAATTTCAAAGGTTTTTAAAATGCTAATTTGTAACTATAACGTGCCTGAAACCTACGGTTTTTTCAGTGAATTTCAAAGGTTTTTTAAATGACAATTTTTAAATGTATTAATTTTTATATTAATTTTTTTCATACTGATTTACTACATTTTTAGAAACAATTTCTTTTACATATTTTATTTTTTAAATTACATTGTAATTACATTATACATTACATTACAAAAAATACTTTCTCAGAATGAATTACTTTAGTTTAAATACTTTGCACATAGGCAATAGACTTTTAAGTACAGTAGTTACAGTTGTTAGAATGGGCAACACATTTTCAAACACAATGCAACATTCAGCTCAATGTGAATTTCTAGTTAAATGCAATTAGTTACTTTATGGATTACTTTTTCTAACCACAGGACTGGATCCTAGATTCAGTCCTGGTACATCTCCTGTAAACAGTTGAGTAAAAGCGTTTTGGTTACAGTCGTGATTTTTAAGGAATATTATTGTATTTTAAAAGTTGACACTTAGAAACTTTTTCTCATAGAATCACCAATGTTATCCTATGGAAGGAAATTCACTTAGCAGGTAAAAACTGTTATCGTTACTTTTTCTTACTCAGTGTTGGATCCTGGATCCAGCACTGGTGCATCTCCTGTAAACAGTTGAAAGAATGCGTTTAAGTCATACAGGCGATTTTTAAGGAATATTTGTAGTTTGTGAAAATCGACAGTTTGAAACTTTTCTGCTGAAAACCAGACAATGGATTCCTATGGAAGAAAATATAAGTTACTGGTAAGTACGGTTAAAATTACTTTTCAGGACCAGTACTGGGCTGAAAGATACAGCACTGAGGTCTCTCCTTATAACAGGTGAGTAAATCGGAATTCGTATTTCGGCTGATTTTAGAGGAATATTTGTATGTTTCAAAAATCAACACTTAGAAACTTTTTCAGCAAAAAGCAGGCAATGATATCCTATGGAAGGAAATTCAAGTTACTGGTAAGTACGGTTAAAATTACTTTTGAGGATCAGTACTGGGCTGAAAGATGCAGCACTGAGGTCTCTCCTGATAACAGATGAGTAAATCGGAATTCGTATTTCGGCTGATTTTAGATGAATATTTTAAAGTTCCAAAACTCCACACTTAGAAGAATTTCCAAGTGAAACCAGTCAATGTTAGCCTATGGAAGGAAATTCAAGTTACCGGTAAGTACGGTTAAAATTACTTTTCAGGACCAGTACTGGGCTGAAAGATACAGCACTGAGGTCTCTCCTGATAACAGGTGAGTAAATCGGAATTCGTATTTCGGCTGATTTTAGAGGAATATTTTAAAGTTCCAAAACTCCACACTTAGAAGAATTTCCAAGTGAAACCAGTCAATGTTAGCCTATGGAAGGAAATTCAAGTTACTGGTAAGTACGGTTAAAATTACTTTTCAGGACCAGTACTGGGCTGAAAGATGCAGCACTGAGGTCTCTCCTGATAACAGGTGAGTAAATCAGAATTCGGATTTCGGCTGATTTTAGAGGAATATTTGCACAAAGGTGAAGGGAGGGGGCGGGGCCTGAGGTGACATCTGTGCAAACGCGCCCCGTGGCCCGTTTTAAGTTGGGGGATTAAGTCCCCTTGAATCATGAGGGTCCCTACGGGCCAACTAGCCCACCAGGAACCTCCAGTATGCGCCAGGGGGCTGCGTTGCAGAGACATGTACAGAGGCCACACCCCTTTTTACACCTCTCTGCAACGCAGCTCTGTGGCGCTTTCTGGACGTACCTGTTGGGCTAGTTGGCCCCCAGGGACCCTCAGGATTGAAGAGGATTTAATTCCCCATCTTAAAACGCGCCACGGGGCCTGTTTGCACACATGTCACCTGAAGCCCCGCCCCTCCCTTCACCACTGTGCAAACGCGCCCGTGGCGCGTTTTAAGTCGGGCAGTAACTCCCCTTGAATCCTGAGGGTCCCTGGGGTGTAACTAGCCCACCATATACCTCCAAAAGCGCCATAGAGCTGCGTTGCAGAGAGGTGTAAAGGGGCGTGGCCTCTGTACACCTCTCTGCAAGGCAGCCCCTGGCGCATACTGGAGGTTCCTGGTGGGCTAGTTGGCCCCCAGGGACCAACAGTATTCAAGGGGAATTGTTCCCTTCTGCAAACGCGCCAGGGGCGCGTTTGCAGAGTGGTGAAGAAAGGGGCGGGGCCTACGGGCCCAATCGTTTTTTTTTGTTTTTTTCTCCCTGAAGGGTGGCTGTGTGGCCCCCTTCCTTTTTCCTATTTTTAGGCCCTGGGGACCCCATCCCCCAGGGCCTTACCCCCTTTTTTTAAAATTAAAATAAAAAATAAAAACGGGAAGGGGGCCGCGTGGCCCCCTTCCCTGGGCCTGTATTGGCCCCGGGTCCCCATCCCCGGGGCATGGCCTCTTTTTTTTATTTGGAGGGGGCTGCGTGGCCCCCTCCTCAGGCCATTAAGGCCCCCGGGGCCGGCCTTGCACTTTTTTATTTTTTTTTTCAATTTTTGTTACTTTGGGGAGGGGGGCTGCGTGGCCCCCCTCCGTGGCCTCTTATGGCCAAACCCCCCACAGTCCCGCCGGCTCCCCGCGTCCCTTGGGAGCCGGCATTGCTTTTACACATGGGGAGCAGCTAACATGCTGCTCCCCATGTGGAAAAGCAATCGGCTTTGGATATTGGAAGAGAGAGCAGGTTTCCAGCTCTCTCTTCCAATATCCAAAGCAAGTTTGCAATGACAGGACGGAGCCGCGAGTCATTGCAAACAGCAGTGTCCCGGGGTAGGCACCCGGGACACTGCAGGAGCCGGCTCCTGGGGGTGGCAGTCCCCAGGGCCACCACAGGCTCCAGGAGGGGGCCGCGCGGCCCCCTCCCTACATTTTGAAAGCCCCGGGGAGGTGGTGGTCCCTGGGCTCTGGGGTCCAAAACGGACCCCCATTTTAATTTTTCTTAGTGCCCCGGGAAGTGGTGGTCTCGGGCGTGTGGGGGCTGGAGCCCCCACACAGGTTTTTTAAAATAAAAAAAGAAGCCCCGGGAGGTGGCGGTCTCGGGGCTGCGGGAGGGCTCAGAGCCCTCCCGCACCATTATACATAAAGCCCCGGGGGTGGTGGTCCCCGGGCTTGGGGGCCTTAGAGGCCCCCCACACATAAAATTAACCCTCCCCCAGCATGCCCCCGGGACTTGGCCCACCCGGGGCCATTAACATCGAAGCGCGGGAGACCGCGCTTCGATTTTTTTTTTTCGGCTGGATTCGCGCTCCTTGAGCGCATCCTGCCAATTTTTTTTTTTTTTTTAAATTATTTTTTTTGCCCAGGGGGTCCTTGTGGGACCCCCTGAGCAGACCTAGGGGGTCAGGGTGTTTCTACCCTGCCCCCTTTGTGCGCTTTGCGCACTTGTTTCTGTCCCTCGGTTCTACCGAGGGACAAAATGGCTGCCAACACTTCCTGATTTGGAGTGTTGACAGCCAATTAACATAAAGCTCGTGCTCGGGAGGATCCGCGGCCCTAGATATCACTATCTTTTTACTTTTGATTTTCTCAGCAACTACTGAACGGATTTACACCATTTAACAAAAAGGGTTCTTTCTGAAACAAGAACTACCTCTTTGCCAAATTTGGTGTAATTCCGTTCAGCAGTTCGGGCTGTAGCCGTGTCTAAAGTTTCCTATGGAAAATTGCATGGGGAAAACGCGTTTTGGGACCCCCTTTTTTCTCGGCCCCCGCTTGACGAATCCCCCGAGACTTTCAGGGAAGGAGCGGACCGGAGCGGGCCATAAAGTTTGAAAATTTTGCGAAGATACGTCAACCGGCAAGAGAGTTATTTCAAATAGAATGTCATGGATTTCCTATGGATAATAGGTTGTAACTATAACTATCTACTGGCGACCGCCAGTAGATAATATATATATATATATATATACATATATATATATATGTGTGTGTGTATATATACCCTGCCCTTTAAAATGCACAAGCACTGGTGGATGGGTCCTCATGGCCTAATCAGACTCAGGGAGGGGGGCCTCATGGCCTCCTCCCCTCTTTTATTGGTATCTCCTTCGGAGATGGGATCCCTGTATCCTAATAATCTTGGGGAGGGAGGACGCTCGGCCCCCCTCCCCTTTTTTTGTATTTGGCCCTGGATGAGGTCCCCAGGGCTCAAAGGACAACTGTATGCTGCACACAGCAATGGCAGTGAACAGCGTAGGTTTGGGTGCCTGCTGGGGACTTGGCCGCTGTGGCCAATCCCCTGCTACCAAAGGGTTGGCTTTACATATGGTAATACTATATTAATTTACATTAAAAAAACTAGATATTCACTGAAAAAAATTAAGGTTAAAGTAACGTTATAGTTAGGTGTGATAAAAAGATCGGTTTTGTTTAAAAAAACAAGAAAAAAATACTGAAAACACCAAAGATTAAAATGGCATTATAGTTAGCCGAATATGTCAGTGAAAACATTCACATTTGTGAACTAAAAAAACCACATAAATTAACCAGTTATAGTTAGCAAAGTCAACTATAACGTGCTGTCCCGCCATGCACTGCTTATGACCTCACATATTACATCACTCATGACATGTTCTATGACATTTATCACATCACTGATGATATCTCAAATGACATCATTGATGACATCACTGATGATATTATCCAAGCTTCTTTTGCACACATTGCTCTCTATGAACTAGTATGTCATTATAGTGAGAATACACTGGCAATAATTGTAGTAATGATATTTTTGCAATTAAGTGGCCGGAACGAATATGTATTAGAAAGTATACTAAAGCCTTTCTATTATGTCTATTAAGAAATAGTGACGTGGATGTTTGTTTTCAAGGGAAATAGGACATTGTAATTGAAGTCTTGCGGGCTTTGAGAAAGACCGAGACAGTCGAAATGCGTTAGCCGCAATAAATGCGTTGTTAATCACCACCTGGAGTGCGGGATTTTCTTGCGCAGTTGCGTGAATAGTTTGCTTGTTTACACGGGGTCCTGTGCCCCGCTGCTCTGCACCGACCTTGTTTGGTGGAAGTGACCGGGGGCTCACAGGAATCCAGATTTGCTCATAATTCCCCGTTCTCCACTGCCATTAGGAAACACTCAGCTGGGTGTGGAAGACGTGCTTGGATCTGCTTCCCAGGCCAGGGGTCAGGTCTTGCATTGGTCTTCACGTGAGCCGGCACAAACCCCTGGGGGCATTCGGTCTTTTCAACTATAAAATCATAACAATGGCAGAGGTCCTGTTGAACTGATATCAATCAACGACGGTGTGGTGGTGTAAGGAATAGGAGTGTCATTATCTCTCACAAGGATTGATTGATCGAGATACCCCAATATGTGTGAATCCATCTGTAAACACCTGAGAGCGGCGATGGATCTCTTTTGCGAGACAGCGGATCACTCGCAAGAGGGGGCAGTGAGTGGAGTAACTGCAGACACTGGAGGTAACAAAACTCTAAAACAACATTTGCTTGCATATGAGAAACTGTGTAAAAAAGAAATAAATAGAAGTTGGGATGTGATCTCTCTTGACAACAATATTGAGGAAGGGAGGGTTCCAAGGGGACTACATATACTAATTACTTCTACCTACCAGAATCCGCATCCTAAACTCCTGGAAGAATGGTCCCACCTCATGACCAGTACTTGTAAAAACTTGCTTGGACTTTTGTCCAAATACACAGCAGATGAGCTGGAGAAGGTTGGAGAAGAACTGAAGTAATTAATACAAACTCTGGAGAAGCATCCCCTACAGGATGAGGTGAATAACTTCATGAAGGAAATGGAGATACGGCTGAATAAGTACGAAGATGATATTAAAGCAAAGAAAATATGGAAATTTATCCAGGATAACACGGATTATACCATGGGCCACATTCTAACATTCGGCAGGAAATATGACAACCCCAGGAAAGAATACAGACAAACGGCACCCCTAAGACAGCAGGAATTTGCCGCTTCGGAACCCAGCTCAGATGTGTGCTCTGTCCTTGATGAATGACAGATGATGACAAACTAGGGAGCCACGCCATCTACTGCCTTGGAAGAGTACAATTTTTTACGGCAAAATCAAATCCTGCACAAGAAACCACCAAGAGGAAGAGGAGGATCCAATGAAACAGAAAAATCTAGAGGGGTGGTAATAAGGAAATGAACCGACAGGTTTCGAGAGCAACAGGGGACATGGGTCCCGCCCCGGACATGGCATCTAATATTTTGACATTTTGGGATGTGGAGGGGCTTGCTACCCTCAGGGAATTTGAGCTGGGGATCAAAAATTGGAAATCGGAAAGGGAACTACGATGCAGTATGGGCCTTGAGATAGATAGGACCAGCAGGAATGACTTTAAACTGAAATCCAAATATAATCCTGTGCACTGCTCATGACCTCACATATTACATCACTCATGACATGTTCTATGACATTTATGACATCACTGATGATATCGCAAATGACATAATTGATGACATTACTGATGACATCACGGATAATATCACCCAAGCTTCTTTTGCACACATTGCTCTATGAACTAATATGGCA
Organism: Calotriton arnoldi; assembly: GCA_963921515.1. NCBI lineage: Eukaryota > Metazoa > Chordata > Amphibia > Caudata > Salamandridae > Calotriton > Calotriton arnoldi. The sequence goes on along the minus strand of CAWUFW010007954.1, from coordinate 39,128 downwards.
TTGGAGGCCGGCAAGTAAGTACACAATAGCTCAGAATAATATATTGAGAAATGAAGTTGATATGAGTAGAAAAGTGTGTACTTTAACAGTGTTTACTCTATGAAGAGAGTTTACTCTGTACCACGCTTTTTGCAGACAGTTAAACTCTCATGAGAAATACATCAAAGAATATTAAAGTATCTACTAAGAACAGTGTATACTCTATACAAAACTTTACCAAAGAGACACTATTCACTTAATATAACCAACAACTGAAGTTGCTAAAGGTCATACTACCTGCAGTATTCATATTTCGCTGAAAACTTTACAGATACACCCTCTTCTAAAGCTAAACAAGCACAAGTACATAGGTTAGTACCTGGTGCTCACAGTCATTTATGTTATGTAGAAATTGTCATGCTGAGACTATTCTGTCTAACAGCTCAAGGCTTCCTACAGTACTTAGTATCTACTACATAGAATCTTTTTTTCTGCAGCTCCAAAAATGTTGTGTGGAACAAATTGGACAGGACTCACCAACTGTCATTTGCACACAGAGTTACACTTAAATACAAAGATTTATAACTTGTTAAAAACCTCTACACACCTATGATGCAGTAGAAGCACATCTGTTTTGTAAACACATACACCCAGTACCTGGACACAGGTTATACAAAATTAGGTTGAAAAGTAATATGGTAGTTACCCTCCACTATGGAAACTATAAAACAAACTAGCACCCTCATTGGATGATGTCATCAGTGATATCATCAATGATGTCACTCGAGATATCATCAGTGATGTCATAGAACATTTCATGAGTGATGTAATATGTGAGGTAATAAGCAGTGCATGATAGGCCACAAGTTATAGTTAGCTGTGCTAACTATAAATGGTGAATTTCTGCTTTTTTTTAGTTCAAAACATTAATGTTGTCACTGACATATTCACCTAACTATAATGTTCCTTGAACCTTTGTTTTTTTCAGTGAATACATATATGTATTCACTAAAAAAACAAAGGTTACAGAGATGTTCTAGTTAGGTTCAGATTTTTCTAGGCCTGGGCAGAGGGAGCGGAGTTTTACTCCACAGAACTTTGTGAAGTGTCGGAAAAACTCTGCTGTGCTCTGCGGAGTTCTGCTAGCGGCAGAGTCTGTTAAGTCACACTGCTCCCACTGATTTTTAGTGCCGGAAGTTTGTCCCACACTGTAAAATCAGCACAAACAGCACTATGCATCGTGCCAGAGGGCGCTGCTGCTTTTTGGCTCTTGAGCACACCTTCTTCTTGAGCGGCAGCTTTCTCAATGCAAGCGGTTGCGACCTGGCGCGATCACACGCATTGATCAATCTCACTGGGAGGATGCCTAGCATGCAATTTATTTTCATGAGCACTTGCCAACTTAAAATTGGCATGCCGCTTGAGAGAAAAAACTCTGTTCCACATCATTTCGCAGAGTTTTTCAGAACTCTGCGCTCTGTATGGAGCACAGAGTGGGCAAAACTCTGCGAACTCTGCCGGCAGAGTGGAATTATTTGCCCACCACTAGATCTTACACACACAAAGCCATAGAAATTCAGCAGTTATAGTAACCTGAGCTAACTATAACTTACCCCCTGCAACGCACTGCTTATGACCTCACATATTTCATTACTCATGACATGGTCAGTGACATCTCTGATGACATCACTGATGACATCTCAAATGACATCACTAATGACATCATCAAGTGAATGTAAGTTTTTCGTGAAAGCTTCTGACACTGAAAGATGTATACGGAGCTACTACATATGTTAAATTGCTATTCTTTCTTTACTACTGAGTGTTAATATTTCTAGCATATATCATCTGAACTTTAATCCTGTTTTTAAAGTGGGTGTACTATTTATGAGTGACACATGTTCCCTACTGATGTATGTGCATGGTAGTGCTTTACAACAGTCTAAGCTGTTCATTGAGACTTCACTCCACAGTGATGGCTGAGTATACTTGTGTTTTATGACATACTGACCACTTTGCTTAGACCTCTCTCCTTTGTGATGAATAAGTTTAGTAGTAGTTTGCAATACATTTACCAATTCAATCCATGCCAATTATAGAGTGCGCAGCTACCTCATCAGAGGTGCCCTGGAGCTAGTGGAAAGCTCATAAGTAAGGGAAGGAACTCCACATGACCATTAGACAGGTGTTGAAGAGTAGGGTTTTGAGATTAAGTTTAAAAACCGATTCTGAGGACTGCAATGCAAACTGAGCAGCAATGCATTCCACAGTTTGGAGGCCAGGTGGGTGAAGGATCGCACCCCTCTTCTAGCTTTGTGTATGCAGGGACCTTTGGGAAATTTGAGATTGCTAAATCTCAGAGCTCTGGCATGGTAGGGCTTTAGTTGTCTCCTCAAATAAAGAGGGCCTTTTTGAGTGAAGGCTCTGAAGACAAAAGTGAGTGCCTTAAACTGGATCCTCTTGATGAGAGGGAGCCAGTGGAGATCATGGAGGTGGTGAGAAACTGGTGCGCATGGGGAGATCTTCAAGGTAAGGCGTGCCACCAAATTCTGGATAATTTAGAGCCGTTGGATTAAAAAAGCCAGTCGACCCTAATATAAACTGTTAGCGTAATTCAGTTTGGCTGTAACCAGTGCGTGGGTGACAGTTTTTGAGGAGTCAACAGGGATGAGGTGTAGCATTCTTATGAGATATCTAAGGGTAGCAAAACAAGTAGCTGATTGGGTCCTTTATTTGGGGCTCAAAAGTGAGATTCTCATCAAATTTTACTTCCAGGTTTCTGGCCATCAGATTCTGGGGGGGGAGCAGCACCCAGTTCAGGTGGCAACCATAGACTAGTCTCCGGCAAGGACTTGGTGCCAAAAATGAGTTCAATTTGAGTCAATTTACCACCATCCATTCCACCTCTGCCTTCATTCATCTGTTCACTAAGACCTCTCTCTAGGGTGATGGCTTGGTCTAGTAGTAGTTTGCAACAGACTGACCTCTCTGCTGACACCTTTCTCCAGGATGAAGAATAATTTTACTAATGGTTTGTGACACAGTGGCCAGTCCGCTAAGACCTCTCTACTGGATGTGTGTTGTAGTGGTTTGTGTAATACTGACGTCTGCACTAAAACCTCTTTCCTGGTTGATAAATGGTGTTGTTGTGGTTTGCGATAGACTAGCCTGTATGGTCAGATGTCTTACTTTGGCCATTAGTGTTTAGAGTAGTGGTTTAGAAGAAACAGGACTATCCACTGAGAAATCTCTCCTGGGTGATAAGTGAGTGCAGTAGTTAAGTTTACAGTGTGCTCTAATCTGCATTGTGTCCAGAGGTTATATAAGCTCCTTCATGAAATATGATTGCTATAGTTGTGAAAGTTCTTTTTTAAATGGAACTTTCTCCAGCTACAAAGTATGTAATTTCAGTTTCTAATTTAGTACCATCCACTCTGCATCGTTGTAGCATGACTATGACATATTTTTCTATACCTTTGTAGAAACAATATTCACCTAAGTTCTGATCTGCAGTTTGGACAGGTCATATCTTGATGGACGTTTTTAGTAAAATTTTCAAAGGGCTCAGCTTTACAATCTGGTAATGTCAAGTAGATGAATCGTTCTGAATTGATTTCATTGCTAGATGTTTTAATTCACAGTCCTCACAGTTATGGTACCATGTATAAGTTAAACCAAATAATTTATTGATATTCACATATGATCCAGTACAGTCATCTGTAAGTTTTCTTATTCCAGTAGCAGAATGAACTACATAGTTGGGAAGACATTCGTTTATCTGCCTTTTCTTTAATAGAATTTTCAAAATGAGGCAAATGGCATAGTCCATTTAACACTACATTTGCATAACAGTTCACTCCAGATTTATTATCAAAGTGATACCCTTCTTTTTCTTCATTGTGCTGTAGTTTTCTTTTCTTAGGTCCTTGTTGCTTTTCTTTTTGTTCATCTTTTGTTCAGCTCTGATATATTGCTTTGATACTTTCAGCTTTAGGTGCATTATCGGTTTTTCAAACACAGGATACTGGCCTAAATGAGGAGCATATTGAGCTCTTAACCGATTATACTCCCTTACACAGCTCATATCAGCGCTTACTTTCTTCTCACCAAAATCCATCAGAATAAACCAATGTTCTAATTTGTGACAAAGCTACATATGTCATTCCTTCTTTTAATACACTACTACTAATATTAACAAGAGCTGTATCTGTGCTTAAACCTTGTGATTTGTGGATAGTAACTGCATTTGCTAAAGACGCTGGGAACTGCTTTTGCTGGACATCCAAGTCTTTCACAAATAGGAAACGTAAAATGCATCTACCAACCTGCTTAGCTTCACCAACATCATCAAATTTTATGGCTAAGTATTCCACGTCATTTCTGTTTGGATAATTGCTACATTTCATACCTTTTCCCTTTGTGCCATTCACTAGCCCTTCGTCAACATATAAATTACGACATAAGGCTACACATTAATTTTCACAGATATTTAACTATTTTTCTAATCCTGCAGTTTTTGACACAGACTTTTCTAAACTATCCAGTTTTGATAGCAGTGTTTCTGTTAGTGGCACTGTTACGCAACAATAAACTTCTCTCCCTTAACTTAACAAAAATAGACATTACTTCTGCTTCTGAAACATTAGTTGAAAACAGATTTTTGATGAGATGGGTTTGTAATACTCTCTTTCCTTCTTTTGTGAGAACTCCCACTCTAATGTCCTTTAGTATATCTCCGTATTGCATGGCACATGTTTCTGATTAACTCTTTGTATTCAAAGTATTCCCAAATGTTTACATTTCCAATATCTCCTACTGAATTCCTAGTTTCATTATGTAGTAGTGTCTTGAAGACAGGTTCTCCTTTGCCTGGAGTTAGTTGTAGCAGGTCTCCAAAGACTATTAAGTGTATTCCTCCAAAAAGCATGTCGTAGTCAGTTTTTAATATTTGCTGCATTCTTAAATGTATAAAAGCTAGCCTTAGGTTAGATACCATGCTGACTTCATCAATAATTAGTAGCTTTAATTTCTTTAATACTCTTCCCACTACATGACAAGCGTCACCAGATAATTTGTTGTATTCTAATTTGTTATCGTTTTTAACAGGCAGCATTAATAATCAGTGAAGGGTAACTCCTAACCCCTTCGCTGCTAGGCCTTTTCCCCCTCTGTGCTAAGCCTTTTTTTGGCTATTTGGAGTAGTGCGCGCTTAGGCCCCTGTAACTTTTTGACCAAATAAGGTATCCACGCCAAATTTGCGTCCTTTTTTTCTAACATCATGGGGATTGTAAAGGTACCCAGGGTTTGTGGATTCCCCTGGAGGGGACCCAGAAATTAGCCAAAATACAGCAACATTTTGTTTTTGGGGGGAAAAATGCGAAAAAAGGGCTACAGATGAAAGCGTCTTGTTTTTTCCCTGCAAATGGCATCAAAAAAGGGGTTGTGGTGCTGAAATCACCATCTTCCCAGATTTCAGGGACAAGCAGACTTTTGTCAGAAAACCAACTTTTTTTACACAGTTTTGGCATTTTTCTGGGACATAGCCTATTTTTGCTATTTTTTGTGCTTTCAACCTTCTTCCAGTTAATGGTAGAAATGGGTATGAAACCAATAATGGATCCTAGAAAGCCATACATTTCTGAAAATTAGACAAAATTCTGAATTCAGCAAGGGGTCATTTGTGTAGATCCTTAAAGTTTTCCTTATAGAAACTAACAGTTAAATGAAGGAAAAATTGAAAATTAGTTGAAAAAACAGCCATTTGTGTCAACGTTTTCACCTGTAACTTCTTCTAATTATGACAGCTATTTGAAAGCAATATACCGTTATATCCGCTGGACCTTTCTGGTTGTGGGGATATATAGGACTTGTAGGTTCACCAAGAACCCGACGAACCCAGAGCCAATAACTGAGCAGCATCTTGCAATGGTTTTTTATTATGTACCGGGTATATAGCAATTATTTTGGGAAAATGTATACATAGTAAAATTGTTATGAAAGACACCTATGTATTTCTGAAATGGGAACAAAATGTAGATTTTAGAAACAGTAGATATTTGCACATTTCCGAAATTGGGAGTACCCATACTAGCATGAGAATTATAGGTCATTTTTCAAAATGACTTATTTTTTACACATTGTCTTTCATTTGGAAGGCAGAAATGCATCAAAAGTCAATAGGTAATAACAGTTGCTCTACAATTCTGTGTTACCCTAAGTCTCCCGATAAAAATGGTACCTCACTTGTGTGGGTAGGCCTTGTGCCCACAACAGGAAATGGCTCAAAATGCAACGTGGACGTACCACATTTTCACAATGAAAAATTACCCTTTTTTTGCAAAGTGCCTAGCTGTAGTTTTTGAACCCTAGCTCTGCGGGCACTTAGGGAAACCTAGCAAACCTATACATTTTTGAAAACTAGACACCCAGTGGAATTCAGGATGGGGTGACTTGACTGGCTCTCACCAGGTTCTGTTACCCAGAATCCCTTGCAAACCTAAAAAATTGGCAAAACAAACACATTTTCCTCACTTTTCTGTGGTGGAAAGTTCTGGAATCTGCGTGGATCCACAAAATTCCACCCACCCCGCGTTCCCCAAGGTCTTCCCAAAAAAATGGTACCTCACTTGTGTGGGTAGGCCTAGTGCTCGCGACAGGGAGCAGCGCAAAACGCAACGTGGACGCACCACATTTTCACAGTGAAAAATGACCCTTTTTTTGCAAAGTGCCTAGCTGTAGTTTTTGAACCCTTGCTCTGCCGGCACTTAGGAAACCTAGCAAACCTATACATTTTTGAAAAGTAGACACCCAGGGGAATCCAGGATGGGGTGACTTGACTGGCTCTCACCAGGTTCTGTTACCCAGAATCCCTTGCAAACCTTAAAAATTGGCAAAAAACACATTTTCCTCACTTTTCTGTGGTGGAAAGTTCTGGAATCTGCAAGGATCCACGAAATTCCACCCACCCCGCGTTCCCCAAGGTCTTCCAAAAACAATGGTACCTCACTTGTGTGGGTAGGCCTAGTGCCCGCGACAGGAAGCAGCGCAAAACGCAACGTGGACACACCACATTTTCACAGTGAAAAATGACCCTTTTTTTGCAAAGTGCCTAGCTGTAGTTTTTGAACCCTAGCTCTGCCGGCACTTAGGGAAACCTAGCAAACTTATACATTTTTGAAAAGTAGACACCCAGGGGAATTCAGGATGGGGTGACTTGACTGGCTCTCACCAGGTTCTGTTACCCAGAATCCCTTGCAAACCTTAAAAATTGGCAAAAAAACACATTTTCCTCACTTTTCTGTGGTGGAAAGTTCTGGAATCTGCGTGGATCCACAAAATTCCACCCACCCCGCGTTCCCCAAGGTCTTCCCAAAACAATGGTACCTCACTTGTGTGGGTAGGCCTAGTGCCTGCGACAGGAAGCAGCGCAAAACGCAACGTGGACACACCACATTTTCACAGTGAAAAATGACCCTTTTTTTGCAAAGTGCCTAGCTGTCGTTTTTTAACCCTAGCTCTGCCGGCACTATGGGAAACCTAGCAAACGTATACATTTTTGAAAAGTAGACACCCAGGGGAATCCAGGATGGGGTGACTTGACTGGCTCTCACCAGGTTCTGTTACCCAGAATCCCTTGCAAACCTAAATAATTGGCAAAAAAACACATTTTCCTCACTTTTCTGTGGTAGAAAGTTCTGGAATCTGCGTGGATCCACCAAATTCCACTCACTTCGCGTTCCCCAAGGTCTTCCAAAAAACATGGTACCTCACTTGTGTGGGTAGGCCTAGTGCCCGCGACAGGAAGCAGCGCAAAACGCAACGTGGACGCACCACATTTTCACAGTGAAAAATGACCCTTTTTTTGCAAAGTGCCTAGCTGTAGTTTTTGAACCCTAGCTCTGCCGGCACTTTGGGAAACCTAGCAAACCTATACATTTTTGAAAAGTAGACACCCAGGGGAATCCAGGATGGGGTGACTTGACTGGCTCTCACCAGGTTCTGTTACCCAGAATCCCTTGCAAACCTAAAAATTGGCAAAAAACACATTTTCCTCACTTTTCTGTGGTGAAAAGTTCTGGAATCTGCGTGGATCCACAAAATTCCACCCACCCCGCGTTCCCCAAGGTCTTCCCCAAAAAATGGTACCTCACTTGTGTGGGTAGGCCTAGTGCCCGCGACAGGAAGCAGTGCAAAACACAACGTGGACACACCACATTTTCACAGTGAAAAATGACCCTTTTTTTGCAAAGTGCCTAGCTGTCGTTTTTGAACCCTAGCTCTGCCGGCACTTTGGGAAACCTAGCAAACCTATACATTTTTGAAAAGTAGACACCCAGGGGAATCCAGGATGGGGTGACTTGACTGGCTCTCACCAGGTTCTGTTACCCAGAATCCCTTGCAAACCTTAAAAATTGGCAAAAAAAACACATTTTCCTCACTTTTCTTTGGTGGAAAGTTCTGGAATCTGCGTGGATCCACAAAATTCCACCCACCCCGCGTTCCCCAATGTCTTCCCCAAAAAATGGTACCTCACTTGTGTGGGTAGGCCTAGTGCCCGCGACAGGAAGCAGCGCAAAACGCAACGTGGACGCACCACATTTTCACAGTGAAAAATGACCCTTTTTTTGCAAAGTGCCTAGCTGTAGTTTTTGAACCCTAGCTCTGCCGGCACTTAGGGAAACTTAGCAAACCTATACATTTTTGAAAAGTAGACACCCAGGGGAATCCAGGATGGGGTGACTTGACTGGTTCTCACCAGGTTCTGTTACCCAGAATCCCTTGCAAACCTTAAAAATTGGCAAAAAAAACACATTTTCCTCACTTTTCTGTGGTGGAAAGTTCTGGAATCTGCGTGGATCCACAAAATTCTACCCACCCCGCGTTCCCCAAGGTCTTCCAAAAAAAATGGTACCTCACTTTGTGGGTAGGCCTAGTGCCCGCGACAGGAAGCAGCGCAAAACGCAACGTGGACGCACCACATTTTCACAGTGAAAAATGACCCTTTTTTTGCAGAGTGCCTAGCTGTAGTTTTTGAACCCTAGCTCTGCCGGCACCTAGGGAAACCTACCAAACCCAAACTTTTCTGAAAAGTAGACACCCGGGGATTCCAGGGAGGTATGGCTTGCATGGATCCCCCAACGTTTTCTTACCCAGAATCCCCTGCAAACCTGACACTTTGCTGAAAAAATCCCTTTTCACACATTTTGTGTGGTAAAGTTGTGGCATCACCGGGCAGACACAAATTTCCTACCACCCAGCGTCCCCCCATGTCTCCCAATAGAAATGGTGCCTCACTCAGGTGGGAGGCCCAAGTACTCGCGACAGGCAAGGGCCCACAACGTATTGAGGCAACCTCAAAATGGCCTATAAAAATCGACCTGGTTTTGCAAGGGGTCCCATGACGTTTTGGCCCGGGGCTCGGCGGCCACCTAGGAAACCTATCAAACCCACACATTTCTGAAAAGTAGACACTCGGGGATTCCAGGAGGTATGGCTTGCGTGGATCCCCCAACGTTTTCTTACCCAGAATCTCCTGCAAACCTGACACTTTGCTGAAAAATCCCTTTTTCACACATTTTGTGTGGTAAAGTTGTGGCATCACTGGCTGACACAAATTTCCTACCACCCAGCATTCCCCAGGTCTCCCGATGAAAATGGTGCCTCACTCGGCGGGAGGCCCAAGTACCCGCGACAGGCAGGGCTCACAACGTATTGAGGCAACCTCAAAATGGCCTATCACAAAACGACCTGGTTTTGCAAGGGGTCCCATGACGTTTTGGCCCGGAGCTCGGCGGCCACCTAGGGAAACCTACCAAACCCACACATTTCTGAAAAGTAGACACTCGGGATTCCAGGGAGATATGGCTTGCGTGGATCTCCCATCGTTTTCTTACCCAGAATCCCTGCAAACCTGACATTTTGCTGAAAAATCCTTTTTCACACATTTTGTGTGGTAAGTTGCGGCATCACCGGGCTGACACAAATTTCCTGCCACCAGCGTCCTCCAGGTCTCCCGATAAAATGGTGCCTCACTCAGGTGGGAGGCCCAGTACCCGCGACAGGCAGGGCCCACAACGCATTGAGGCGACCTCAAAATGGCCTATCACAAATCGACCTGGTTTTGCAAGGGGTCCCATGACATTTGTCCGGGCCGGCGGCCACCTAGGGAAACCTACCAAACCCACACATTTCTGAAAAGTAGCACCGGGGATTCCAGCGAGGTATAGCTGTGTGGATCCCCAAAGGTTTCATACCCAGAATCCTCTGCAAACCTGACACTTTGCTGAAAAATCCTTTTTCACATTTTTGTGTGGTAGCTGCAGCATCATCGGGCTGACACAAATTTCCTACCACCCAGCGTCCCCCAGGTCTCCCGATGAAAATGGTGCTCACTCGGGTGGGAGGCCCAGTACGCGACAGGCAAGGGCCCACAACATATTGAGGCTGACCTCAAATGGCCTATCACAAAACAACCTGGTTTTGCAAGGGGTCCATTGACGCTTTGGCCCGAGGCTCGGTGGCCACCTAGGGAAACCTACCAAACCCACACATTTCTGAAAAGTAGACACTGGGATTCCAGGAGGCATGGCTTGCGTGGATCCCCAACGTTTTCTTACCCAGAATCCCTGCAAACCTGACACTTTGCTGAAACAATCCCTTTTCACACAATTTGTGTGGTAAGTTGTGGCATAACCGGGCTGACACAAATTTCCTACCACCAGCATCTCCCAGGTCTCCCGATAAAATGGTGCCTCACTCGGGTGGGAGGCTCAAGTACCCGCGACAGGCAAGGGCCCACAACGTATTGAGGCGACATTAAAATTGCCTATCACAAAAATTTGTGGGACCTTGCATGTCGCTGGTACTTGAGCCTCCCACCCGAGTGAGGCACCATTTTTATCGGGAGACCTGGGGGATGCTGGGTGGTAGGAAATTTGTGTCAGCCCGGTGATGCCACAACTTTACCACACAAAATGTGTGAAAAAGGGATTTTTTTCAGCAAAATGTCAGGTTTGCAGGGGATTCTGGGTAAGAAAACGTTGGGGGATCCATGCAAGCCATACCTCCCTGGAATCCCCCGGGTGTCTACTTTTCAGAAATGTGTGGGTTTGGTAGGTTTCCTAGGTGGCTGCCGAGCCCCGGGCCAAAACGTCATGAGACCCCCTTGCAAAACCAGGTCGCTTTGTGATAGGCCATTTTGAGGTCACCTCAATACGTTGTGGGCCCTTGCCTGTCGCGGGTACTTGAGCCTCCCACCCGAGTGAGGCACCATTTTTATAGGGGACCTGGGGGAACGCTGGTGGTAGGAAATTTGTGTCAGCAAGGTGATGCCACAACTTTACCACACAAAAATGTGTGAAAAAGGGATTTTTTCAGCAAAATGTCAGGTTTGCAGGGAATTCTGGGTAAGAAAACATTGGGGGATCCACGCAAGCCATACCTCCCTGGAATCCCCGGGTGTCTACTTTTCAGAAATGTGTGGGTTTGGTAGGTTTCCCTAGGTGGCCGCCGAGCCCCGGGCCAAAACGTCATGGGACCCCCTTGCAAAACCAGGTCGTTTTGTGGTAGGCCATTTTGAGGTTGCCTCAATACGTTGTGGGCCCTTGCCTGTCGCGGGTACTTGGGCCTCCCACCCGAGTGAGGCACCATTTTTATTGGGAGACCTGGGGGAACGCTGGGTGGTAGGAAATTTGTGTCAGCCCAGTGATGCCACAACTTTACCACACAAAAATGTGTGAAAAAAGGGATTTTTTCAGCAAAATGTCAGGTTTGCAGGGAATTCTGGGTAAGAAAACATTGGGGGATCCACGCAAGCCATACCTCCCTGGAATCCCCCGGGTATCTACTTTTCAGAAATGTGTGGGTTTGGTAGGTTTCCCTAGGTGGCCGCCGAGCCCCGGGCCAAAACGTCATGGGACCCCCCTTGCAAAACCAGGTCGTTTTGTGATAGGCCATTTTGAGGTCGCCTCAATACGTTGTGGGCCCTTGCCTGTCGCGGGTACTTGGGCCTCCCACCCGAGTGAGGCACCATTTTTATCGGGAGACCTGGGGTAACGCTGGGTGGTAGGAAATTTGTGTCAGCCCAGTGATGCCACAACTTTACCACACAAAAATGTGTGAAAAAGGGATTTTTTCAGCAAAATGTCAGGTTTGCTGGGGATTCTGGGTAAGAAAACGTTGGGGATCCATGCAAGCCATACCTCCCTGGAATCCCCGGGTGTCTACTTTTCAGAAATGTGTGGGTTTGGTAGGTTTCCTAGGTGGCCGCCGAACCCCGGGCCAAAACGTCATGGGACCCCTTGCAAAACCAGGTCGTTTTGTGATAGGCCATTTTGAGGTCGCCTCAATACGTTGTGGGCCCTTGCCTGTCGCGGAGTACTTGGGCCTCCCACCCGAGTGAGGCACCATTTTTATCGGGAGACCTGGGGGACGCTGGGTGGTAGGAAATTTGTGTCAGCCCCGTGATGCCACAACTTTACCACACACAAATGTGTGAAAAAAGGGATTTTTTTCAGCAAAATGTCAGGTTTGCAGGGGATTCTGGGTAAGAAAACGGTGGGGGATCCACGCAATCCATACCTCCCTGGAATCCCCGGGTGTCTACTTTTCAGAAATGTGTGGTTTGGTAGGTTTTCCTAGGTGGCCGCCGAGCCCCGGGCCAAAAACCCAGGTGACCCCCTTGCAAAACCAGGTCATTTTGAGATAATGTGTTGTTTATTTCTGCAGCGTGAAAATTTTGGCACAATATTGCAAGGAAAATGTGACAGACATTTTGAGGTTTGCAGGACATTGTGGGTACCATAACTTGTTGGGATCCACAAGAGAGATATCACCATGTACTCCCATGGGTGTTTCTGCTTACGACAATATCTACAGTTGGTAGGTTATTCTTAAACGGAATGTACACTTGGCAGACAGACTAAAAAGACAAAGATTACTGCACAGCCATCTATTCCTCAAGCACACACACATACTGGTTGGATTTGGCACGAGGGCAAGTGATGGTTCAGTATATACAATTTTATTAAAAAGAGATTTCACAAAAATGAAATGCACTGTCAATAATTGAAAGGACAAAAACTGAACCAGTGACTCGCAGCTAGTGAGCTGTAAAGCCACGTCAAGGCCCCAACCGCTTTACAGGCCATTCACACACCTTTCATACGTGATACACACAAGACCATTCACACCACCAGGCACGAAACAAACACATTACAACATTCACAAAAAGGGACAAGGTACACCCTGCTTGAGAAAGACAAAAAAAATATTACTGCACAGCCATCTAATCCTCAAGCACACACACATACTGGTTGGATTTGGCACGAGGGTGAGTGATGGTTCAGTATATACAATTGTATTAACAAGTGATTTCACAAAAATGAAATGCACTGTTAATAATTGAAAGGACGAGAAACTGAACCATTGACTCACAGCTCGTGAGCTGTAAAGCCACGACAAGGCACCAACCTCTTTGCAGGCCATTCATACACCTTTCATACGTCTGACACATACAAAACCATTCACACCACCAGCCGCGGGCCCATCACATTACAACACTCACACCAGCAGACAGCGCCATTCAAGGGCCCATCACTTTCACACGCCCACATTCCTAACACAGCAACCACACAAGCTGATGGATTGCGTGGAGTGTCGCTCAGCTAGTAGTGTGTGTAGTGACCAGCAGCAAGTCACTACTCACACACCGCCAGCCAACCGCCAGTCCACGCACACCGCCAGCCAAGTGCCACTCCACGCACACCGCCAGCCAAGCGCCACTCCACGCACACCGCCAGCCAAGTCCCACTCCACGCACACCGCCAGCCAAGCGCCACTCCACGCACACCGCCAGCCAAGCGCCACTCTACGCACACCGCCAGCCTAGCGCCACTCCACGCACACCGCCAGCCAAGCGCCACTCCACGCACACCGCCAGCCAAGAGCCACTCCACGCACACTGCCAGCCAAGCGCCACTCCACGCACACCGCCAGCCAAGCGCCACTCCACGCACATCGCCAGCCAAGCGCCACTCCACGCACACCGCCAGCCAAGAGCCACTCCACGCACACCGCCAGCCAAGCGCCACTCCACGCACACCACCAGCCAAGCGCCACTCCACGCACACCGCCAGCCAAGCACCAGCTTACACACACCACCATCACATTTAGGATTTTTTTATACAAAAAAGAAAACACAAACAAATTGCAAGTAGATACAAATCTACTAACACAAAATCAGAAACTAAATACATTGCACTAATGCCAAACTTGAAACAGAACAACAATTCTTAAACATTACAGACCAGGCAGTTCACTTTACCACTCATGGTTGCTCCCAATAATTCTTTTGCTTGTGGTACGCTCTATAACAAGCAGGCACACACAGCCCAGGGTTAAAAGGACACTCAGGGCTGTACATACGAGTCTCCTTCCGTGTACCTCTTCGCCAACAGACTCTACATCTCCTAGTGGGAAAGTCTTTTGAGGGTGTAGGAGGAATGTGATCAGGAAAGTGGCGATCTTTCAATCGAGCCACATCCTCCACCACTCCAACTCTAGGAACACTTGCCTGTTCCACAACAACAAGGCTGCCTATGACAGACTGCTGAACCTGAACAAAAGTCAACTTTGACGCAGGAGAACACTCCTTGAACACAACAAAAGCATTGAAAGTTGCTAAATTGAAGAGATGGATGGCCAACTTCTTATACCAAATGTAAGCCTTACGAATAGCAGTGTAAGGTTCCAACCTCTGATCTACTCTATCAACACCACCCATTTGCTTATTGTAGTCTAAAATGCACACAGGTTTGCGCACTTCAGCAATCTGACCCCAAACAGCCACAGGTGAAGTACTCTCATCATGGATGGCAGTTAACATGTACACATCCCTCCTGTCCACAAATTTCACAGCTAGTAGTTCATCACTACGCAAGGAACTGCACTGTCCCCTCTGAAGTTTTTGCAAACAAGCTCTTTTGGATGACCTTTACGGTTAGAGCGGATTGTGCCACAAGCAAAAGTGTCCACTTTGAACAATTCCTTAAACAATTGCACAGCAGTGTAGAAGTTATCAAGGTACAAATGGTGGCCTCTGTTAAACAGTCCTCTAGCAAGATCCCACACAATTTTCTCTGAAACTCCAAAAGTGGACGGACAACCAGGGTGGTCAATAGTGGAATCCCTTCCAGTGTACACACGCAAATTAAAAACATATCCTGTCCTACTCTCAGACAACATATACAGCTTAATTCCATAGTGTGCCCTCTTGCTAGGAATGTATTGCCTAAAAACCAAACGGCCCTTGAACAGGACCAAAGACTCATCAATAGATATTTCTTTCCCTGGAGTATAGATCTCTGAAAATCGATCTTCAAAGTGATCAAGAACAGGCCGAATCTTAAAAAGACGGTCACATTCAGGGTGATCTCGTGGCAACGCCAAACCATTATCAACAAAATGCAGCATGCGAAGCAAAAGTAAATACCGATCACGAGTCATAACTGCAGGAAATATGGCCGTTGCCATCAAGGGACTGGTAGACCAATATGAACCCATGCACGGCTTCCTTATCAAACCCATCAAAAAAGTCAAACCCAAAAACTTCTTCATCTCTTCCAGATTTGTGGGACTCCACCGGGTAGCTCTAGAATGGGGCCTAAGTCTGGCACTGTTGTCCCTCAAAAACTGTTCAGCATACAAATTAGTCTGCTCAACAATCTCACCCAAAAATACATCATCCATAAACAACTGAAAACACTGTATAGGCAAATAATGTTCACAATCCACTCTACACCCTGCATAACCACTAAAGGCAGGCAACACCGGCTGCACCATGTTTGGATCAACCCAGAGTCCAGCACTTCCAGTAGGAAGCCTAGCAGCCCCAGGCTGCAATCCAGATGCCTCTTGCACCATCGGCACAGTAGTATCCTCCTCTAAAACAGGCACTTCATCTGCACTGAGAGTACCTTCATCATCCGATGATTCCATGTGGAGAGAAAACTCACTGCCTGAATCTTCCCCTCCCTCCTCTCCCTCAGACGCACTGTCAGTCTCATAATCCTGCTCAGAGGAAGATTCAAGAAGCAAACCAACCACCTGCTGAGCAGTCATTCTACGGCTAGCCATAATGCTTACTAATAAAGGTTACTTGTCAAACAAGTCAACAACACCAAACCCTTTGTAAAAAAAAAAGAAATAAACAAAATGTAGCTTTATCACAAAGACCTATATACTCCAACACTATACCATTCACGTGACAGAAGCAGCTAGACTCACCACCACCTACTCTGCACAGACACAGTAAGGATCAACAATATCCCACTAAAAAAGAAGAAAAAAAAAATTATACTAAAGACAATGCAAAACATCGCAAAGAATTTCATGCTCTGAACACTAACAAATATGCTGCCATATGACACCACTTACAAAAAAATTCATTCATGCATGACAATTATACTCATTTGGAGTACACACAACAAAAATATTTTTCTTACCAAATAAATGCAATTACGCAAAACTGCAGAACAACCACTGCCGAAACCGCAAACAGGAATCAAGCTTTACACTAGAATAAAAAGGAGAAAAAAAACATTACAATCACATATGCAAATAATGCACCAGTCCACACACAATCCACCAGCCAAGCTAAGGGGTAGGTGGGCCAAAGAGTATAAATAAAATATTCACCCCCGTAAAAGGGGAGCAACCCTTGCCCTTTTGGCCACTCCCCAACACAAAAATTAAAAAAACCCTGGTGTCTAGTGGCTATTTACAAAACTGCCTGCATCACACACAAAGCCTTACACACGTCCTCCCCTCGTTACCTGGCGAATAAATTTAAATTGTCTCGCCCTTCTCGCAATGCGGAAAAGCTTCTGCTTGAGCCCCCCCCCGTCTTCAAAAGGGAAAGATCGATGGCGCAATCCTTCTCAGGCAATGCGGTGAGAATCTGGAACTCGCTTCCCCCATTGCTCTGTGCCACCTCCTCTACCCGGATCTTCAAAGCTGACCTCAAATCTCTTCTCTTTCAAAGACACTTTCAGAACTAATACTTTCACTCTCAGCCCCCTCTAGGAAGTTCGCTCTTCATTGTAAATTTGTAATTTTTCCTGTACATTCCTCACCCTTGCGTGCTGTGCTGGATTTGTGTACCCTTCATTTTAAGTCTCCTGTTTAATTCACGCCCTCTCTACTCCCTCAAGGAAGTTCTTCCACTATAGGAAATTCTGTACTCCATGCCTATAGAAGTGCCTTCCCAGTGTGTTCTGAGTGACTGCCACTTATTGCAGTATTATACCTCTATTTGTATTTTGTATCTCATGTATCATGCACAATTGTCACTTTTTCCTCATGTAATGTAACGCTTGCTTTTGTATTATGCTCACTTGTAACCTTCTCATCCATGTAATGTTACTGTTCCTATTGTGAAGCGCTCTGACACCTTCGGGTAAAGCCCCGCGCTATATAAAAAACTGCCCCCCCCAGGGGGGCAGAGCACCAAAAACATATGGCCCCCAAAAGGGGAGCGACCCTTTCCCAAGGGGCCGCTCCCCAAAACAGTATTTTCATTTTTTTTTAAAAATTCCTTGGTGTCTAGTGGGCATTCCTGCTGCACGATCGCATGATCATGCAGCAGGAATGCACAAAAGAGGCATCGAGGGAAAGGAAAGGGTTTTCCTTCCCTCGATGCCTCTTCTGTTTGAAATCCCCCTCCCGGAGCCAAAACTAACCTTATTCCGCGACGCGCTGGAAGCAAATGGCTTCCAGCGCGTCGGGGAACAAAGGAAACCCCAATGACGTCAGCGCGCCTGCGCGCTGACGTCATTGAGGGGGCGGGGGAGGCAGGGAAGCCCTTCCCCTGCCTTCCCCCAAAAAAAAAATGACGATTGGATTCCCACGGGGAGCGCCAGCGCTTTCCAAGTGGGTGGTCTTATGACGAGCTGGACTCGTCATGAGCACACGACCACTGTGTGCCATGACGAGTCCAGCTCGTCATAAGCATCGAAGGGGTTAATATTATGTGCAGCTAACACTGTTGGTGCTGTAACTACATATGACAAATTGGAATCTGCTGTCTTCTGTAGATAACTTATCAGCACTTTAATCAAGAAAAGTTTTCCAGTTCCAGCTTGACCACTTATGTACAATAGAACTGGTTTATATGTAGAACAAGCACACTCTTTTTTTATTCTCATGCAGAAATCCATGTTCTATTTTATCTTTTACTTCATCAAAAATGTCTTTCTCATCTGTATTCAATTGCTGAATTAGTTGTTCTAGATCCAGAATTTCCTGTGTTGCTTGCTGCATTGCATTCTCCACTTCATTCATGGCTATTGCAGCTTCATTTTGAATGATTGGCTGTCCAAGAGGATCTTGACTTCCAGCTGGTGAACTTTGACTGCTTTGAGAACTCTCTCTTGTTATCTCAGCAGCAATTGTCTCTTCTTGTTCAATCTCATCTCTCAACATTTGAATATACACTGGAAACACAGAGCACTCAATGCTATCTTTCACAGCATTGAATGAGTCTTTATAACTGTTAAATTCTCCAAGTAGCCCGATTTCAGTTCGCCATGGCTTGAACAACTGTAACAAGGCTAAATATAAAAACTCTCTTTTGTCTGGAGTTTGGCAACTTGAACAACTGTAACAAGGCTAAATAGAAAAACTCTCTTTTGTCTGGAGTTTGGCAACTTAGCTTTCGATGGTTGATTAAACTTCCTCTGTTATGCCTGACCAAACATCCTTCACATCCATCAACAGCAAATTTTCCTTCTTGCATGTTTTCACTGACATTATTTCCGTATGTATAATGTTGAAGTATTTCATACAGACACATCCTTTCTAGATGAGGACTCCTTCTTGGATAGTATGTATCCAGCATGTTAGTCTTCAGAATATCTCTACTGTGTGGCTCAAATTCCGTAAGATATTGGATTTCAGGAAAAGACTTCAGTACTCTGTTACGAGTATTAGCAAGCCCTAAACTCACCCATAGAACTCCTCTAAATTTAGAAAACAATCTAGCTGAGTTTAACTGTTCTACACATTCATAAGAGCCAATCTCTCTGTGAGAAAGAATTTTCAAACTAAAACTGTACAATTTCTTTGAAAGACACTTTTCTGCTGAAATCTCCTCCCACATCTCCTTCAACTCGGTTTTCTCTGACTTTGCTATATAAGAGGTGACGTACCGAGCAACAGCCATTGAGTTATCTACACCAAACTGCATATCCATATTCGCATTACACATCTTAAAAATCACAGGATTGTAGTCATTGATGTATTTTGAGGCTTCCGAGGTTGTATGTGTTCTTTGGTGATTTCTGTGTGAGAGTGTTTCTGACTGCAGACAAAAAGCTATTAACTCATCCGTCTGAGATCACAGGTCGTGGAAATCCAAAATGACATTTTGTATATTTTCTTTAGATCTATATTTTCTACGACAGTATTTTTCACACCTATGGTTTGGGAATCTTAGAACTTGTTGTCTTTATAAACTATCAACACTCTCATTTGAGATGATGCAGGTGACATACTGCTCTATGAAAGGCAATACACACTCATCAGTGTCTGTTCCAAACTTTGGAGCTTCTTTTAGCCATAGTAGCATGTGAATATGTGGAGCACATCTGGCTTAGTATTCTTTGCATCAAAAGAAATCAGTCAATTCACCAAGAGGTATATTGATCTTGTTGCAGATAAAAGCCATCATAGCTTGAAAACTGTGGTTAAAATATCTGAAAACATTTGCATGAAGTCTTTAGATCAATGTCTCCTATATTTGAATTTGCCTCTTGCAAGAAATGAAGCAGGTCATTGTGAGAAGGTGGCCTGGTATATGCTGTCCACTAATTAAAGTGGGCACCTTGTACCAGTCCACACGACCCTTATGATGTAGGAGGTCAAAGATAACCTTTAGAAAGCTATCCTAGTGGTTGCTGTGGAGAGTAGCCTTCAGGCTTAATCTTGAAGGAATGTAAAGCAGCTTGTTTTACCAGAATATCACCTCCTGAATGACTAAATGAAAGGAGAACCACACAGTAGTTATATAAAAAATATGTATTTATTAATATAACACTCTCTACTAATCTCTACACAAGATTAGAACACAAAGCACACAATACTGAATCAATAAAACATTCGTAAGTCGTACAATACACAGCGGGCTCCAGGGGGAGACCGAACCATATACTAAAGAAATGGTATAACAATCACGACTTGACTAGACACAGTGCCTAGCGCACGTAGAATCGCTGGGACCCCAAGGAACCACCCACAGAAGTGACACAGGTAGCCCACGGAGGACGGGTGCAGTGAGGATACACGACCGCGTGCTCTGTACAACTCTATGGGAAAGTCAAGGTTGAAAAGTTACAGTTTAAGGACACTTCTACGAGGACTTCGAGCAAACCCTTTGGAACATAAGAGGTTCTAGAGCCAACACACCAGTGAGTACTGAGGTACCCGTATTACCTATCCCAGAGGAGCCGGGTGCATATGGGTCAAGTGGTGTCGGAAACCTTCGTCGTTTTCAATGGAGAGTTGCGAAGAAGTACTGCTGCCAGGAAGGCAAAGAGTGTCCGGTAGAATCCAAGCCAGGATTCTAGGTGAGAGGAACCTGAAAGCAGAGGGGACAGAGTCTGGGTCACTTCAGGTGACCAAGGGCTCGGTAGAAGAATGCCCACCGATGTCGGGTGCTTCAGGTGTGAAGAAAGGATGCTTGACTCTGCAGCCACGAGGACCATGAGATGTCGAGGATGACCAGACCCGGATGTGAGCTATCCCATGAAGGATGTCGAGTGCTGAGGGGTCGGTGTCCAGCTGCAGCACCAAAAAGCCTTGGCAAATGCAACCCATGCAGGAAGGACAAACAGGTTACGGTGTGGACCAGCAAGGTCCAGGGGACTCTACAAGCAATGGGGAGTCAGGGCACGTCTGGAGCAACAATATAAGCCCAAGAACAAACAAGCTGATCCTCGCCAGGACCCACAGGCCAATGGACCAGGGATCACGAGGAGACCTCGAGTGAATTTACAAAGCACCAGCCCACAGAGCACTCGGTGAGTGGAGGCCAGATATCTTCAATGCAAATGCTGCTTGGGATCAGGACTACACAGAGTCTAAAGCACAAGCTCGGGAATCGCCAACAAGCATATGCTCTTGCAAATGTATGCGGTGCACAGGGGTTCAAGTTGCACGGTCCCCACGAGGGATACTTGTCTCAGAATCGCTGTACGGTCATATCAACCTCAGGGACCTTCGAAAACCCACCTCCTGTGTTGCTGAAATCTTTGGAGTCCGCAGGAACTCTTA
Source organism: Calotriton arnoldi (assembly GCA_963921515.1). NCBI lineage: Eukaryota > Metazoa > Chordata > Amphibia > Caudata > Salamandridae > Calotriton > Calotriton arnoldi. The sequence goes on along the minus strand of CAWUFW010007954.1, from coordinate 17,822 downwards.
AGAAGCAAGCCGGTCAGATGCCGGTCTTGCTAGAAATGTGAATGCGCGCGCACGCGCGCATGTGCAATTCTCTCAAGCAGTACCCGTCTGGCGAGGAAGAGGAGGAGGGCAGCCTGGGGATGCCACAGTAAAGAGGTAAGTGGTTTTTACTTTTTTTAAATTACTTGTAACTTATATCTTAATAGGGGGGTGGAGGCGGGCGGCGTAGCGGAGCTCCACGGAGTTTGTTTCCAACTCCGTGGCCCTCCGCGTAGCCCCGCTACGCGGACTACGCCCAGGGTTAATTATCACAAACCTTTTCTACATCTTCTACACTACCATGCAAAAGAGCTCTATTCTTTTCTCCTAAACATAGAGCAAGACTTTTTACATAATAAATCCCTCTAACAAAAGTTCTCATTATTGAATGGTGTACACCTAATATTCTTAAAATGATGAAAGCTGCTTTGACATACTTTTTTGAAAAGCTAGTAAGTGTCCTTGTAAATTAGTATGCTTTCTTACTTTGCATGGGTCTAATGCTTACAAGGTATGCATTTTCTGTTTTAACCTTCTGGAAGCAAGCAAACAGAGGACATTTCTCAATATATCAATCGATTGTTGACGATCACTACAAACACTACTACAATCTCATTTGTACACAGGGGCCTGTCTATGCCTTCCTTGCATCTCTTCAGCAATCTCTTCCTTAACATTTCCAGGTACGATTACTTCCTTTGGTACAGGAATACAATTTTTCATCTCTTAACATTGTCCAGAGTCATAAACTGCATCCACTAATGAGTTGTCTTTGAAATAGCCTGCTTCATTAAAGAAAAGCTCAGTACTTGAAGTATGTATCAATTCTCCACTTACAACTTTGCAAAAGTTACTTCTATTGACAAGTCATTTCTTTTGGTCCTGTCTCCTCATAGACAACACCATTTTGCCCAGTGTCTTTATTCGGTTTAAAACCAAGCTAAATAGTTTCCTCTTCAGAGCAAACGCCTTATCAACTACACCTTCAACATATTCCTTTTGTCTGATTGCCTGTGTTCTTCTTTTATACTTCTTCATAGATGCTATCAAGTTGTGAATTAATCTAGTGAAGAACATCCTACTACGGATTTCATTGAACTGCCTCTGCCTTCTGCTTAAAGTCTCTCCTTTTTTCAATGACTTCTCACTTTTTACATCAGAGACTTTTTGTGCTTTAGTACTCGGTGTTATAGTTTTCTTTATCTTTAATTCTTTTTGTACTTTTTCCAGTTGTGCACAAACAATTTTAAGAAATGTCTTGGTCCTCCTACCAGCAAGCATTTTCTCTTTGACCATCTTTTCTGCATTTTGCCTCTTTTGTTTCTTAGTTCTAAAGAGACGCTCTATTTGGTGCTGCTTCCTTCTTCTCTGACTTTTTGTTGGCATGGAAATTCTGTGTAGATAACTAGATATTGATGTATGAAAACAAAAATAGAAAAGTACATTCATCACTTAATTATATAGTGTCAAATTACATATTTTAACTATTTAAACATTTAGTTTACATGAGGATATATAGCTTAGGCAATCTTCAGACTGCATGTGTCCACATTTAAGTACATAGCACCTATCCTATTAACTACCGTCAGCCTACCTTACTGCTCAGTTATATGCATGAGTGAGTGAGAGGTTGCTCATACAGCTACTCACACACACACTCACCCATAGAGTTACTCACACACCCTCTCACTCACCCGTACACCTACTTACACAAACATGAACTTAAAGTACCATACCCTATTGACTAACTAAAGCCTACCTCAGGGGACAGTCATATGTTGTAGAAGAGAAGCCTAAAACTTGACAAGGGCATTACATGTTTGACTTGAATGTGTGGGTTTTTTCACTTATATGTGAATAACTGTGTGAGTCCCTATCAGGAGCTGATATTCCATGAATATGTAAGTTTGTTCGTAAATGGTTGTGTGTCTTTGTGATATCTATGTTCCTCTAAATGTGTCTGTAAAATATTGGGTGTGAACTGCTTTTATTAGCACAACCTACATATCAGTTGTGCCTGTCTGTTTGAGTGAATCTTTACATCCTTCTTTAACTGTCTCACTGGGTCTTTCAGTCTCTGACTCCTTTTCTACTTAGGTATGTCAGATTTAAGTCTGGGTGTATGCTAGGCTGGATGTTTAATTGGGCCGATAGGTTTGTATTAGTGCATATAGCTCACAGAAACATTCAACTGCATCTTTTACTTTTTAAGTGAAGAGTTCCCAGCGCTATGGCCTAGCTACAGCCTACCTTAGTGTTCACTTATATCTGATACAAGAATAGTTTACGCCTTGTGTAGCACTTTTAAGTGATAAGACAGGTCTACCAGTAAACCTACCTTCACAAACTTCAAGTATTCCAGGCCTGAAACATAATGCAAGGGCTACTTGTTTGCATGGTAAACTTGAGAATGTCAGTTGTTTAGCAGATATCTGAATCAGTTTTTTATTTCCTACCTGGGGCTGTGATTCCATATCTATATAAATCTTTTACTAAATCACTACCTCTGGTCAAGTGATTTGTGATTGTCTAAATGTGTCTATAAGGGCCTGCATAGATTGCCTTCTGGGTGTACTAATGAATATTGGGTTATTTATGTGTGTGAGAAACTGCCTTCATTACCCCAATATACATATCAGTTGTGCCTGTCTGTGTGAGTGAATCTTTGCATGCTTCTCTAACCACGTCACTATGTGTTTTAGTGTCAGTCTGCTTTTTTACTTAGCTATCTCGGATTTAAGTCTGGGTGTAGGCTGGATGCATAATTGGGAACATAGGTTTCTATGAGTGCATATAGCTCAGTAAAACATCAAAGTGCATCTTTTACTTTTTAAGCGAATAGCTCCCTGCACTATGGTCTAGCTACAGTTTACCTCACTGTTCAGTTATATATGGGTTAAGAAACATTTATGCCTTGTGTAGCAGTTTTAAGTGATAAGAAAGTCCTACCAATAAACCTCCATGCACAGAACAATTCAGATTCATAATTTATACACAACTGTAGTGTATAAAATTCACTTTCAAAACTGAGTGTTGTATTCATCCTTTAAAATGGAACAAATAAGACTACAACTCCCAGAATTCAAATAAAAACTTTAGTTATAAGCTGCACGTCATACATACACATATAAACTTTGACATGTACTACAAGATGACATATAGGTTTAACCATTAGTGTGCAGGTTTTTCTCCTACCACTTCCAGAATGCAGAAAAGCAATATAAGTGCAAGATTGACCTTAATGGAAGAACATTCTAAACTAACTTGACAGACATCTGATCTGCTCCTGAGACAAACTATGTCTTACTTACCTATTAATAGATATGCAAATAAAAAAAATGTATTTATATATCATCCTTTCTTTTTTAAATAATGATATATATTTCAAAAATCTTTTTATTACAATATGACATTCTATACCTTGTTAATCATTTTTTTGACTTATAAAAATAATTAATTAACCTACCAGAAGATTGAGTTTGTTGATAGAATTGCTTTTTTTCTCTTATTAGGTAGATGCAATGTTCTCAGAGTTTGTAAAAAGTTAGCACAAGAATGGCACACCACTCTCATACAAAGCAACAATAAATTGAATTCTTCTGAACTTTACATTGCCTGATACTGCAAAGGTCAACACATAAAAACATTGCTTTCATATTTCAGTCTTGTAAATGCATTTCTGAATGGCTGCTGTCTATTTACCCTTTCACTCCTGTTTGGAGGTAGCCCAAAATGCATGCCTTTGTCTCAACACTCACGACGTAATCGCGATGATTGCAATGACTTCGCAAAAAAAACGGGAGTTGGAAAACCTACTTTCATTAATACTTTTATATTTCTATCAATTTACTACACTTTCTTGTAACGTTCTCAATAGGGAATCTTACCTACCTTATAAAACAATGAACCTAAACCTCTCCACTTTTTAAAAATTAATACCTGTTTCTTTAACACCCTTCCCCATTAAACCCTCTGCAGATTCTCCATAGAAACCCACTAGAACCAGTAGGTCACAAGTTCACAAAACATTCCAGAAGGACCATACTAGTTACAAAATGAACTACAGCAGGTGTGGTTTACTGCACATACTGTAAAGTATATCCAACTCTCTATTACATTTTTTTCTATTTACAAGAGCCAATGAACTATCTATTTACTAATCATTTCCAAATTCAACCTACTTTTATTCACCTGCATATTCCCTTCATCCAATCAAATTTCGAGGTTTTTTCAAACCACCAGCACACATGCATTTTCACTGTCTTTCATAGTACCAATATAATCCAAAATCTTGGCAAACATCAATTAGCATCATGTAACAGTAAATACCCCTGTGAGAGACATAGGCAATGAAAATGTAGACTGAAGGGCAGCAAACAGGATGGTTTTGAGCACCATCTCACAATTTAGTCCCCTTATCTTTCCAGTGCTTCCTAAATAAAGATCTATATCAGACTTTTAACAGTTTGTTATTCCAAATTAAAGAGGAATGATAACTTCGAAGTAATGATTAATTAGAAAAACATCTGTCATAATATGAAATGAGAATGTTTTAGAATATAGAATGTGTTGAGTATGCTAATTGAACAGATGAATCACCTTTTTTTAAATAGAAACCAGAAGAAAGGTTTCTATTGAACCGTACACAATTAGTAAGAGGGTATAAATTCCTTCCTAAGCTTGATTGCTATCTTTGCAGCCTGTGTTGCGATGTTCAGAGCAGTTGAACAAATTAAAGTTTGACTTTCCATCTCCCAGCAAAAATGCCATATATGAGGCTGCTGCTGCAACCTGGAACCCACCTATAGCATACCCACAGCAGTCTATTTGACTGCAAAATAATACTTGGGGTTTTGTAAAGACTAGGTGGCATATAAATAATTCATTGTTCTGTTCTCAGGTTTTCCATGTTTCATTGTGTATTATTACCTGTTCGATTTTTTGATGCCAACTTTGATGCTGTTGTTAATGATGATAAATATCAACCAGATCAAATCACACAAAGAAGAATACAATGTATGTATGTTAAACTGATTTCAGTGTATGTCAAAGAATTTGTATGGTTTATCTACTAAATCAAATTTGCAACAAAAATTGTAAACACATGAGAAAAGATACATATGACTTTAAGACACAAAACCACCAGAAACGTGCAGCACCAGCATGTTAGAGACAGTGTTGCATGTCTAAAATATTATAAACAGTCTGTTGATCAATTAATACTGCAATAATAAATACAAACCTTTAAAAAAACACTTTCATTTTAAAACCCCCACAAAAGAGATGTTGATATTTGCCTAACGTTTGAGAAAAGTTAATTGATTGATTTAACTGTGTGTCCTACACTAATCATCTCATAATTAAATGATTATCTGATGGTTAATTCACCTAATATTGGTTAACCAGTGATTATAATAGATGGAGTGTACTTTTCACAACATACTCCAGTATTATCAGTTAAAGATGGATTGAAAATACATAGTTTCTGATCTTAACATATCTTAAGTATTCAAATTCTGTCTAGTACTATGCCCACGATGGCAAGTAATCTCTTCAATTACCTGTCCTATCAACGAATTAAGACAAATAACTCAATATATTAAACAGACTGAATATCTTCAACCATTACTGCCATTTTGAGGAAAATATTATGCATTAGGATGTAAGTAGCTAATGGCTAAATATGCACACTTATAGTGCTTTCAGAATTAACAGTAAAGGGTGATCAAGTCAGTGAATACCATATAGCACTACAGCCAAGAATGATAGCAATTATCTACAGCAAGCCATATAATAGAAAATAAAGAGTAAATAACTTAAATATGCTCTTTTCGAAAATTATGGAAAACTATCAACTGGGTGGACATCTAAGATTGTGGATGGTATCCTCAACAGTTATGGAATTAGCAATCTCGTTTCGGCTTCCATTGATTCACTTTTATCATTTGCTGCAAAGATTGCCTTTTGGGGAACATGCTATTATGAAGACATCAGTACTAAATCGCACAGAATCTCAAAATCTCAGGTAACGTTTTTCTAAAGAAAGGTAGACGCTGCCCTTTATGGCACCCAACATGGTGGCTTTCCAACACGCCATCTACTAATAGTCTGAAGTTCATTTTTATGACCTTGCATGATAAAATAGCAGCAGTAAAAGACTGAGGGGCCGATTCCGATCTCGGTCGGAGGCGCACCCAATACCATTCGGTCGGGAAAAAAGCCATGCGAAAGCCTGTTTCCCGACCGATCCGTACAGTACACCGAATGAGCAAGTACGATGCGCACAACAGCAAAAAATCCGGCCGAGCCGTACTCTCCCAAACCAGGTCCTGTTCTCCGACCGAGGCGAATCCGGAAACGCCGAATCGAGTCGCACGGAAGGAAAAATGCAGCCCCGTCCGGCCGGACAAGTATGATGCGCTTTCCGTACGCTCCGAACCCGTCGCTACGCACGGCACGTCAAAGCATCCGGGAGAGGCGCACATAAGCTCCGATTCGCGCCACAACACGATCCACGGCTCCGAGACGAACACGGCACCGACGAGGACGACGCAAAGCGACGAGGCGAAGCGACAAGGACGACGCCAAGCAACGAGAAGGACGAACGACACGAACCAACCATGAATCCCTTCGTCCCGATCATACCAATATTCTACATTTACTACCGGAACAGGCACGGACGCGTACGGCGCAGAAGGTAAGCCAGACACCAACCACAAAACATATACAACACGTACACGACACATCACACACATACACGGGGATGCTGAATATACTTACACCAGCAACAGCAGCACCATAGGGGCGGGATGCCCATCACCAATGCCACATATGCACACAGGGGCCTGAATACGCACCGCCACCCCTACCCAGGGGGCTGGATGCCTACCACTACTACCACCCTTAGCCAGGGGGGCTGGATGCCTACCACTACTACCACCCTTAGCCAGGGGGGCTGGATGCCTACCACTACTACCACCCTCACCCAGGGGGCTGGATGCCTACCACTACTACCACCCTTAGCCAGGGGGGCTGGATGCCTACCACTACTACCACCCTTAGCCAGGGGGCTGGATGCCTACCACTACTACCACCCTTACCCAGGGGGCTGGATGCCTACCACACCTACCACCCTCACCCAGGGGGGGCAGGATGCCTACCACTACTATCACCCTTAGCCAGGGGGGGCAGGATGCCTACCACTACTACCACCCTTAGCCAGGGGGGGCTGGATGCCTACCACTACTACCACCCTTAGCCAGGGGGACTGGATGCCTACCACTACTACCACCCTCACCCAGGGGGGCTGGATGCCTACCACTACTACCACCCTTAGCCAGGGGGGCTGGATGCCTACCACTACTACCACCCTTAGCCAGGGGGCTGGATGCCTACCACTACTACCACCCTCACCCAGGGGGGCTGGATGCCTACCACCACTACCACCCTCACCCAGGGGGCAGGATGCCTACCACTACAACCACCCTTAGCCAGGGGGCTGGATGCCTACCACTACTACCACCCTTAGCCAGGGGGCTGGATGCCTACCACTACTAGCACCCTCACCCAGGGGGGCTGGATGCCTACCACCACTACCACCCTCACCCAGGGGGGCAGGATGCCCACCACTCCTACCACCCTCACCCAGGGGGGCTGGATGCCTACCACTACTACCACCCTCACCCAGGGGGCTGGATGCCTACCACTACTACCACCCTTAGCCAGGGGGCTGGATGCCTACCACTACTACCACCCTCACCCAGGGGGCTGGATGCCTACCACTACTACCACCCTTAGCCAGGGGGGCTGGATGCCTACCACTACTACCACCCTTAGCCAGGGGGCTGGATGCCTACCACTACTACCACCCTTAGCCAGGGGGCTGGATGCCTACCACTACTACCACCCTCACCCAGGGGGCTGGATGCCTACCACCACTACCACCCTCACCCAGGGGGGCAGGATGCCTACCACTACTACCACCCTTAGCCAGGGGGCTGGATGCCTACCACTACTACCACCCTTAGCCAGGGGGGCTGGATGCCTACCACTACTACCACCCTCACCCAGGGGGCTGGATGCCTACCACGACTACCACCCTCACCCAGGGGGGCTGGATGCCTACCACTACTACCACCCCCACTCATAGGATGGACAATGCATGACACAACCAGCACACCACAACCTAGGGAATGCAAGATAAAGACATCCCCCACCACCATGACAAGCGTGTGTAGGCTGTGTCAAATGCCTACAACACCGAACATGACTTTGAACATACAATGTGACCCCCTAGCACATGTGCCACACATATATGTGTGTGGCACCCACAATGCAAGCAGCCCATGACCATTGTGGCAATGGGGCCTAAACCCCCATCATCACAGTGACCAAAAGGCAAGTGTGGGGTCCATAGCTGAAGCACATTTTGACCATTGTGGCAATGGGGTCTAAACCCCCATCATCACAGTGACCAAAAGGCAAGTGTGGGGTCCATAGCTGAAGCACATTTTGACCATTGTGGCAATGGGGTCTAAACCCCCATCATCACAGTGACCAAAAGGGAAGTGTGGGGTCCATAGCTGAAGCACATTTTGACCATTGTGGCAATGGGGTCTACACCCCCATCATCACAGTGACCAAAAGGTAAGTGTTGACAAAGAAAGAGCTGCAACTGCCAAACTGCATGGATCATTCCTGGTCACAGAACCAAAAACTCATCTGTGGCAAAGTAGTGTATGTGTCCCATTGCAACATAAATTGGGTGAGCCAAATACTGCAGTGCAAATGAGACATTCCTTTGGCCATGTGCAGACAAACAACACCCATGGGGGCTGACACCGTCAACATTCATCAATGACACAATGACAGAAGTGACCATCAGAATGCAGAACCACATATTTGCACCAATGGGCACACAAATGCAGATATCCTGTGGAGACAGCAGATGTGAGGTGAACAGATACCATACCATGGCAGCAATGGAACACACAAACCATGATCACTGTGCTGACCGATGACCTAGGAGTCCCAGGGACAGCAGGGGAAACACACCAAACAACATACAGCCAATGGCACACCCAAGATATGCCAATGCAGTGGTGCAGATGCACAAACACAAACAGGCAGACCAACACTGTCATCATACACAGCAGGTGAGGGGGTGCCAGTGTCCCCAGGTAACCACACAACACATGAGGAGAGCTGAATACCAATCATACAGATGTGCATACACTGCCACACTAAGGTAACTCATGGATCCAAATCCCCTATGTGGGCAAGCAGGCATTGTCAGATGAGAGGGAGCACAAAACACACATGTCACACAGGCACGTAGGAACAACAACTGACACAGCAAGACACAGACACACCACAGCACCACCCCCAGGGCCCCCACAATGTGGTGACCCTTGGCTGCATAAAAATCCCACTCTGATGACAAAGCTGAATGTGGTTCACACTGTGAACCACAGTCATGTGTCCTGAGCAACAAACTACCATCATACCGACACAAGCACAAATCAATCAGCATGGCCAGTAAGCCAAGGCCAACATGGAGGCAGGGGTCTAGCTGGGCAACAACTCCCATCTGCACACACTCAAGACCACACCCCTCGACCTCCAACAATGTGCAGCAGTGAAGTACACATGCACTGGTGACATTGCACATGCACCCATGACTATTCCAGGGTGGTGGGTGGGAACCAAGGTGCAGAAACACATCACACATGGCCACTCAACAAGACTCCTGAATGTCTGACACACTGCACACTACGCTGTACATGGACATGACGGCGATACCACACCAACCAATGGGATCCCAGCCACAGTCACACACCAATGAAGAAGCCAAGGTCACCCACAAAGAACACACATAGACAACAACCAACATCGCAGCCCGGACCCTGAGGAGTGCCAGCAGTCACACACACAACGTGTCACAATAACTTAAAGATAACACGAACTGAAAATCACATGACAGGGGCAAACAACAAGTGCCAAGGGGAAACCTGACAGTGACCCATCTGCGTCTGCACACAAACTCAGCCCTGACAGCAAACACACCTATGGGTGACACCCTGATGACCAGTAATGTGCCATGCACCCACATCACAGAGAACACAGGGAGAAGACTTTGGGGGAACATAGCTCAAGTCAGCAAGCATCACAAACAGGTACAACACTAGGGATCACAGCATGCGCAGATAAATGGAAGTGAACACACAGACATGCACATACAACACACACCTTGGGCGCAGGCAATGTCACATGTGTACACACTGCCATGAGGGGACTCCACTCCTGTGTGAGGAAAGCTGTGCCATATGTTGCCTCAGTAGGGCCCCATCATGTCAGCTGAGCACTTGGTCACACAATCAACAATTAGCACCAAATGAGGGCTCCCGTCACATCAGCCTGGTCATGGATGTGCCAACGGAATCATCAGCACAGATCCTACACACTTGTATAGCAATGTTGCACTGACTACACGGATGAGTCCTTCCCCATTGATGCCCAAACCTGCATGTCCAGTGGAGATGGCAACACGGTCAGGGAAGTAGACAAATCCAACAATGGCAGGCACAACAGATGTGCAGGGGTGGAAGCCACAGATATGAAATTGCTAATGTAAGTAGGAAATCCCATTGCCAAATACTGAACACATGACACCCTCAGATGCTGCTATGGATGACATGGATACACCACATGATAGGACACATTCCCCTGGACCACATGGGTTCCTGCACAGTAACACTTCATAATCATGAGACCAGATATCACCATCACTGCAGCAAGGGCATGGTTAGCAGCACCAACAACATGTACATCTGAAGCATGAGCACTAGAGAAAAGAAAGTTGCTTTATTCAGCATATGTGTTGAATGAAAACGACGTCCAGAAAAAAAGAGCAAAGGCCAATGGCCAGTCCATTGTCAAAGTTCAAACAGGGTGACACTGGCAGATGTCACCCTACGCATGCCTGCACAAAACCAGGGACAATCCACTAGGAGGGGCAACCGGGGGGCAGGCCAGGCACCGCAGGGACAGGATCAGGGCTCACCAGGGGGAGTCAGGGAAGGGGTGGTGGGTGCTGGAGAGCCACTGACAACTGCAGTGGAGGTGTCTGACATGGTGTGTGCCGGCACAACTGGGGGGCATGACTCAGATGTCGTGGGTGCCGGCACAACTGCAGTGGACCCTGCAGATGGAGTGGACAGGTCCGCCACTGCAGTGCCCAAGTCAGACAGGGCGGTAGTGGACTCCACTGCAGTGCCTACCTCCAGGGGAGGCAAGGTGGGTTGGACAGAGGGGGAGGACACCCTCACCACATCAGTGGCACAGACAAGCGCAGCGGGGGGTGTGGTGCTGGGAGAGCAAGTGGCAAGGGGAGAAGGCCTGATCCTCTTGGGGATGGTATATCTGTGGGTGGGGGAACCTGGGGCAGGGTGTGGTGGGGGCACCTGTGCAGTGGGGGCCTGAGGGATGGAGGACAGAGACCTTGTGCCTGAGCTGCAGGGCGGTGGCCGGGTCTTGCTCTTAGGACTCCGGGGGACTTGCGGTTGGGGGCCTCAGTCCGTCTGCGCCTGGGGAGGGTGTCCGGGGGCGAGGGGCACTCTGCTCCGTGTGGGTGGGCTTCCTCTTCCCCCGGGATGCTGGAGCAGCTTCATCGGTGGGGAAGAGGCCGAGGTCACAGAGGAAGAGCTGCTGTGACTTTGGGGTTGCAGGTGAGGCAAGGGAGGGTGCTTTGGAGGGAGAGGGAACTGAGGACTGCGCAGTGCATGTGGATGCGTGTGTGTGTTCCAGGGCCCCATCCCCTGTGAGTCTGGATTCAGTCCCCTGAATGTGCGTGCGTGTGCGTTTTGTCATTGGCGTGTGTGTCAGTGTGCTGGATGTGTGTGTGCTGGTGTGTGCCTGTGCCGGTGTGTGTGTGCTTGGGATGGGTAAGGTGCTGGGGAGTGTGGATGGAGCAGAGGCAGGAGGGGTGAGGGACCGTTTGAGGAGGGACACTGCTGCCGTCAGGGAGGAGTCCATGGACCTATTGCCCCTCTGTAGGTCAGACATGCCCGATGAGATGCCCTCCATGAACGACACCAGCTGAGTCAACAGCGCGGTGTGCGCATGGAGGACACTCAGCATGGCTGTCTGGCCTACATGGAGCTGGCGAAGGAGGTACACAGACTCCTCACTCAGGGCAGCAGGGGACACAGGGGCAGGGGCTGCGGTGCCTGGCCCAAAGGAGACACGCTCCCGGACATGGGAGCCTCCACGGACCTGGGGAATGGGAGCCGATGGGAGGGTGGTGGTGGTGCTGGTGGTGGCGGGGACAGCAACACTAGCTGGGGTGTGGTGGCTGCTGACACCCGCCTCCACAAGGGAGTCATCCTCCGAGTTGCTCTGGTCCTCAGCTGAGGTGGATGCTGCTGAGGACTCCTCGGTGTGGCTCCCTCGCCCTCCGTGCCACTGGGTCCCTCCGACCACTCCTCGGCTGCTGACCCAGTCTGGCTCTCTGGCTCCTCCTGGTCCGTGGAGCTGTCCCCTTCCGTGGCCGTGGATGTATCTGCAAACAATGGGGAAACAGACAGACATCAGTCACCTGCACAAAACGCACACACCACTGTGAGCACAGCACATCACAGAGCAAGCCCTGGCATCATTAGTTGTACATTGCTAAAAGTGCCCTAACTGAACAGGAGAAGCCAATTGTCAGTCTGATGCCAAGCATGGCACTCACATCCCACATGGCCTTGCACCCATCTGTCTGGTGTCTGTTGGATTGCAACCCCCCAGTGTGGACACATGCACCAAGTACACAGTAGTTGGACAGTGCAGAGGACACGGTGTGGCATGTGGACATGCACACATCACAGCTCTTGCCACTGAGTCAGTACAGGTTTCCGGATGAAAGGGATGCCCAGAGTCAAATAGGAAATGCATGTGATGCATACCAGCGACAGACACCATGATGCACCCATGTCCTGATAGCCAGCGCCACTATGGTGTGCATGTAGCACATGTCACTCCCCTGCAGGCTCACCAATCAGTAGACACATGCCATGGCGGAGGCATGACTGCAAAGTCATACATCACTGTCTCAGTGATGTATGACTTTTCAGCCAGACAACAACACTCTGCACTGTGTCACAATAGTAGGTCATGGGGAATGCAAGTCCTGGAGCTGCACAAGTGCACATGTACATCCCCCCACAACACATCCTCTCAACCCTCATCTGTCCAGGTCATACCTATTGGACATATGGGAGACCTGTGACACTACCCTCTGAACCTGAGCCCCTCACACTCTGCAGTGAATGGGGAACAGCTGCCTGAACTTCACATTCACATGCCCCAGTCTGCATGGGCAGCTGATCAGACACCTATGTGACACACAAGTATCGTCTCCTATGGTCACATCTCCAGTGGCATGCTGAGCCCCTACCAAGAAACTCCACAGCAGTCCTGGCGACTAATCCACAGCACACTGACACACAGGCAGACACCTGAGGGGTCAAATCACTGCGCACAATGTGTCAGCTGATACACGGGAGTGGGAGTACAGAGTGTATTGTATGGCCTGGAGTAGGCATGACTGTCCAGCCCCACATGAATGAGGGATGAGCCCTGGACTGTAGGCAGCTGGCTAAGTATGTGTGACACACGTCATATACATACTCCTGGGGCCCAAACATTGTTCCCACCCGCAGCATGGGTGTGTGCCAGATACCCCAGCCACATGTGGTGGATCAGCTCAGCAATTGGACCACAGATCAAAGTAACACGCTGAATACATGTCAGAATACAGGCATTGTGTAAGCAATGGACCCACCCATGATGCCCACCACAGAGTCAGGGAAACAGATGCTGTCTCCCACCTTGAGTCAAGCAAACTGTAAGGACACAGTCCTAAGTGACAGAATTCCCTGCATGTAAGGGCCACACCTGGGTATCAGATGAGGAGTGGGCAGTGCACAATAGAGGGACATGGCTCCTGGACAACATGACTGCTGTACTGTGGCAGTTTAACCAGGCCCGAGGAGGGCACATAGCATGTTAGACAGAGTTCACAGTGCAGTCTTTGACTCACCCCCTCCTTGCTGCTCTCTGGCCTTCAGCTGCCCATCCAGGTCTGGAAAGACCACCGCCAGGATCCTGAGCATGTGGGGGTCAGGGTCCGTGTTCCGCCCTCCTGCGAGGAGGCGACAGCTTCAGCTGGACCCGTGCAATCCTCCGGGTCCAGCCCCGAAGGTCCTGCCACCTCTTTTGGCAGTTGCGGATCCGGCGCTTGTAGACCCCCACGGACCGGACAGCCCGGACGATGTCCTTCCAGATCTCCTGCTTCCGATGGGCAGAAGCCTGTCAGGATGACAAAGTGATAAGGCCATTACTACACATGCAACATATCCGTGCATGACACAGTTGCATATACATGTCGCAATCACAGGGGCACATGGTGTACACAGGCAGTGCACGGCTGCCCATGGACAGTTTTCCAGAAGTCACTACATGGTATCATTGCATAGGGAGTAAAACCCTGTTCAGAAGCACTGTCACTGCACCATACCTGTCCAGTGCAAGTCACTACACACTATGGGGGTGACAACTACTCAGTGAGCCTGCTAGCCAGTGGCGTGCAGACTCTCAGCCTTGCTAGTCAGACAAAATGCACATTCAGAAAGGCAGTGCACAGGACACTCACCTGCTCCCCTGGTGTCCATACAGCTTGCTGTACTGTGGAAGTAGGCTGTCCAGCAGGGCCTGGTTCTCTTCAAGGCTGAAGGCTGGGGCTCTCTCCACAGTACGTGCCAGTGCAGGGTCCAGAGGGGCAGAGACAGCAGCAGTGCAGTGGCAGATGTCGTCTTGGAGCATGTAGTGCAGGCAAGTGGGCTCTCAGGGGAACAGCCAGCAATATATATGTGCTGGAGAGGCAGATACTGTCCCTTGTGTCCAAAGTGATAGGTCCAAGTCGTTTGCATCTTCTGAATCTGGCCAATCCATGGAATAGCAGCACCAAAACACGCCCACAGCATCCTTCAAATCTTCAACTTCATGACATACATGATTTTGCAACATTGTTGTGGGTGACCAACTGATTTTCCAGCAACCGACTCGTTCGGAAATTCGAAAACGCGTCCGTTGCCAGGCAAGCCCATTGTCAATGGGTGCGCACCGATCGGTCCATTGCAGTTCAACGCGCACAGGGGTACAACGCGTACCCGCACACATTGAAAGCAATGGGCCGGCCGAGAGGCACCGATCGGTCCATTGCAGTTCAACGCGCACAGGGGTACAACGCGTACCCGCACACATTGAAAGCAATGGGCCGGCCGGAGGCACCGATCGGTCCATTGCAGTACAACGCATCACTGTACATGTGACTGGCATATGTCAGCATGCCTGTCTCAGATGGACATATGCCAGCCACAGATAGCTCCCAGGGAGTGAGGGGCACACCTACATCACGACAGCCTGTCCAAACCTTATCATAAGGCATGTAAGGCTGCATTTCCTATTGTGTGTATGTTGGTGTACATGTTGTCCTGTGGGTGTCACCTGTGGGCAGCCACCCCCAGGCTGTGCACGTGTTCATGGGGACAGGATCCTGGGTGTTACGTGTACGTGACCACTGTGATGTGCAACTGTTCATATCTGTGCACGTGCCATGGTCACATTTCACAGTGGTGTTTGTGTATGTCATGTCACATACCCCGTGAGTCCCATGTGGGACGGTATGTTTGAGCCAGGGTGTCCCAGTGGCACAATAGTGATGGACCTCCACAGTCTTTGTGCATGTAGTGTTTACAATGTCTCTGATTTCATGTGCACAATGGGAGACAGTCTCCACATCCACGTTGTGTGTGCATGGACTCTGATGTTGTGCGTGTGTGTCACAGACGTCCATGTCTGTCCTGCCGTGGCAAGTGGGGCCACTACCTGTGGGGGTCATGTTTGTTTTGCTGTGGTGTACACATGATACTCCATGTGATGCCAGTGTCCATGTGGCATTACAGGGTCCCTGGGAATGTACCTGTCGTTGAGCTGTGGTGCCTGGGGCACATCTGTCCTCACATGTCACTGTGGGGGTGATTGTGACACGGCAGCAGGAGATGGGAACTGTGACACGGCATCATGATATCCAATGGGCCAACCTGGGACAAATTGATGCCACCTGTAGGACCGTGTTGACAGATGTTGGCCATGTATGTACCATACATGTCCTTCCGGTACTGCACACTTCATGTAGTTGTGCCTCATAATGATGTATGTTGGGATCTTGAGTGTGTTCAATGCCGCATATGTGGGGTGACTGACAATCTTGCTTACTTCTCCTCTGCACTGCAGGGCTCCTGCTGTCCATCGGCCATTCCCAGACCTGGCAACGATGGTGGAACGGGACAGCATCCGACGGTACCGCTTCACCAGGCAGCTGATTGAGGATTTGGCAGTGCAGTTGTCCCCACATTTGCAGCCTGGCCGGCCGTATCCTACAGCGCTGACCCCCAAGGTGAAGGTGATGGCAGCCCTACACTTCTTTGCCACCGGTACCTTCCAACATACTGTGGCGACTGCTGGTGGGATGTCACAGACCATGTTCAGCCGTGTGCTCCGCGATGTTTTGGCGGCAATGTTGCTCTTCCTGAACCGGTACATCTATTTCCCTAGACTGCGACGACTCACTGACGTGAAGAGTGACTTTTATGCCCTGGGGAGGATGCCGCATGTAATTGGCTCCATTGATGGGACACATGTGGCTTTGGTACCACCACAGGCCCAGGAGCAGGCCTACAGGAACCGCAAGCACTACCACTCGGTCAATGCACTGGTGGTGTGTCTTGCAGACATGACCATCACACACGTGTGTGCCCGTTTCCCTGGTTCAGCACACGATGCCTTTGTGATGAGGAGTAGTCGCATCCCCAGGATGATGGCACAGATGCAGAACCAGCGTGCCTGGCTTGTCGGTGTGTACTGACTTTGTGCCATTGTGTGTGATCTGATCTGTAGTATTCCGCCCACTTTTCCAAGTCAGCTAATGTGCACTTGTCTGTCCGTAGGTGACTCGGGATACCCCAACATGCCGTGGTTGCTGACACCCCTCAGGAACCCTGTGACACCTGCCCAGATGCGCTACAATGAGGCACATGGTCGGACCAGGAGAGTGATTGAGCGGACCTTTGGTCTCCTGAAGAGCCGCTTCTGCTGCCTGGACAAGACCGGAGGGTCCCTCCCATATGCCCCTGCGAAAGTGTGCAAGATTATCATCATCTGCTGCATGCTCCACAACCTGGCAGTGCGGAAGGAGTTGCCTCTCATCCAGGATGACAATGACCAACATCCGCCACCTGTGGAGGATCCTGGCCTGGACCACAATGCCAGTGACGATGATGATGATGATGATGGTGATGGTGATGTCCGCACACAGCTCATCACCAACTTCTTTAGCTGAATGTGAGTATCCTGAGGTGTCATGTCAATGATGTGAGTTGGCATGATGTGTGGGTGGTGCTCTGGTGCTGTTGGAGTGTGTCCATGGGCTACTTGACTGGATGTGTGTTGCGATGTGTGGTGACAGGTGGGCTGTACTCCCCAACAGTGTTGACATGCTAACTTGGTTCTGGGTGGGTATCTTGTAACATGTATTGTGCATGAGTTTTGCTGTTCTGTCCTGTACTCCATTGCTTTTGACTGTGTGTCATTTCTGTCCTTCACAGGGTACTTTCAGATTCGTTTGGTCAACTGTGTCCACCGACGACGTGATCGCACATCCAGGCTGGTAGCTGTTGTGTCCCTACAGGTGATGTGCGCCA